>CM021765.1:119329297-119379604 GCA_011076525.1 Nettapus auritus | reverse complement strand
ATAATAATAATAATAATAATAATAATAATAATAATAATAATAATAATTTCATGACTGAGTTCAATAAGTTTCAAATGAATTATATGATGTGTTATCTGTAGAAAATCCCTTAAAAGGCTGTCTTCTAATTATAAAAGTCAATTACAATTTCTTAAAAAATGAAATGTGATATTTCTTTTTCCATCAGCACAGTTCTGCTCTCAAGAAGTCCTAACAAAATTTTTTGCAATAAAAGTATTCAAGTATTTATGACCTGAAATGAAACAATTCTATTATTAGGTTTTGTTTACAATATAGTAGGTGCCTAAATGTTGTGTAATATCCTACTGCATTGTGTAGCAAAAAGGAAACAAACAAAAGAAATACACCTGAAAGAATGTAATTATCTCTTAACCTATATTAACATAATCACCTATCGTGATTATGTGTTGACTGTTTCATTTTACATTAACATTTGACTCCAAGTATTTACTGAATGTTAATGAACATACTCATCTTTACTTTTCCAAAGTAGTCCTGCCTAGAAATAGTACTACACATCCGAATATTTGGTGTATTTCTTTTTCCTAAAACAGTTTCTTATTCAGTACAAGAATATTCGTTTGGCTTTGAAATAATTTTCAGACAAATCCTGTTAATTCTGAATATGGTTCACTGAGCAGCATGATCTCATCAATTAAACAAGATGCTAATCTAGTAAATCAAAACACACAGCTGTTTTAACTTTTTAACCTAATGGAAACTCTAATGATATCTCCTGTCAGACTCAAGAAGCCTAATATGTTTCAAACAAGAGGTTTTTCTGCTGCATTGCACTATCAGTGTATGCTGTGTAAGCTTCAGACTCTTTCTGCTAACCAAGAAAATAAAGAGCCAGTAAATAAAACTGTGACAATGGAGCTTCAGACTAAACATTCTTTCATAAATTAATGTAGAATAACATTTAGTCTGTGTTCTTGAAGTTAGTTGGAATATTTTCAAGTTCCATGAATTGTCATCAGAAAGGTAGTTTTTACTGTTTTATTGAATTAAATGAAATTTTTGAGACACGCTGGGATTTCTAACACAAGGAAAAAGAGAAAGAAAAGGCTTGATGAACTGCAAAAAGAAAATTTTGGTAGAAATCCATTCTGCTAGCATTTTGTCCAGAGAAATGGTGGATGCCAAGTGTTCAAGGTCAGGCTGGATGGCACTTTGGGCAACCTGGTCTAGTAGAAGATGTCCCTATAATGGCAGGGTAGTTGAACTAGATGATCTTTAAAGGTCCCTTCCAAACCAAACCATTATATGCTTCTATGTTCAGATGTTTGTATTATTCTTATGTTTTAAATATATAAAATGAAACCCATTTCTTACATGAGAAGGAGGCTATGTCAAAGAGAAATGTAGAACAGAAGCAGTCTTGTTCTACAATGAAATCTAAGACTATTTATAGCAGGACATTATCTCAGGTTCTTTTAGTATGGTATTCAATTCAGTATGAAGTTTCTCCTCAACAGTGAGAAGAAAATAACATCTCTAATCTGTTGGGACTGTGAAATGTTCTAACACATACAGTACATTTATAACATCTATGACACATTAACTTGGTCGGGAAACCCTCAAAGATCAAACTCTTCACAGAAATAAAATACCATTTTAGAAAACTGTTAGCAAAAAAGGAAGAAACACTTTTTTCAGTAATCTGAGCATACATTTGAAACTGTTTGAGTACACTAGAATAGTGCAGAGAAGGGTGATGGAGCAGGCCAGGCCAAGCAGAAGAAAGGGTAAGGCTTTGCACTGACATATTACTGTCTGTCAGATGGGTACTGGAGTGTATATTCAGTTTTCAAATAAAAGCTTAATACTGTGAAACAGAAAGCTAAAATTTCAGTGGTTTGGAAATACACATGATGTATGCTACTTTTTACGTATGCATTAGAAAGCATCTTTATTCCTTTTTTCATCCAAATCTTAGAGTTGGTGTTTGATGTGGTGATAGTAATTCATAGAAAAATATTTACGAACTATTTTAGCTTCTTCAGCTCAACATATCACTTAGCAGTTATATCAATTTATTCTTTATGATTTGTTTTCATTTTTGGTTCAGCAGTATTACAGTCAAGAAATAGCAGCCTAAATTTTAAAAAGGCAACTTTTAATATTAAAATCCAAAAGACATGATTTATTTATTTATTTATTTTAACTCTAGGCTATAGATTAGTAAAAGCCCAATGACCAAAACTGTACCTTTAATATTAGATAGACCTAACTTCTTTCAACCTGAAATCCAATAATTCAATCTAGCAATTCAAATGTACAATGATCAGTTTAACAGTGATTTTTCTTATGCAGAAGTAATAATTTATGACATGAAACCTGAGTTTAGTCAAGCCATTTTATTCAGCTGAACCTATCAACTTGCAAAATACCAGTTTAGAATTAATTCTTCATACTCATTACCATTTCAATCATACAACAGAGAAATGAAATAAACTACCAAGAAACTAGAGTTATTATTTTCCTTATGTTGCTCAAAGAGTTTGTAAGATGAAAAGCATACAAATTGGAACTGGACACATAGGAAATAAGTGGCTATTCTGTCACACCACATTTGACAAAAAGCATCCTCAAGGTTCTTTGATTAAAACATGAAACAGGCAAAATGAGCAAGGCACTTGCAAGACTTAGTTCATTAAATATTTCTTGTACAACTCAATGGTTAATTGCATTTCTTCCACAAGATTTAAAAATAAAGACTGTTACTTTTGCTAGTTATAAAATGGAAATTAATGGGCACTTCAAATAAAGACCAAATGAGTCCGTAACTGTGGTAGTACTACAATATACCACATAATCCTGTATTTAATAAGGACAACAGAAATATCTTACCATAATTGCCACTGAACACTCTACACTAGAAATCCACCTCAAATGAACTGTAAAACTACACAGAGTATCCAGATCAGCAAACTTCTAATTACTGTAGGAAAACAGGAAATGAGTTAATCAAATCATACCTGGAGAAATTGGTTGGTTTTCGCATGACCCACATCTCCAGCTTCTATCTGTGCTCTTGACAGCTTCTCTTCAGTTTCAGTTAGCCAATGATTAAAGCTCTTCATGTCACAATGAAAAAGCCGCCACTTCTCAAAAGATTTGTCAAACCGCCTACAAGCATAAAAGGAGATGAAGTAACTATCTATTTATTGACACTTTATTTATTTACCACATGGGAAAAAAGAATAAAAAATAAAATAAAATAAAAGTTGGAATTCTCAGATTAAATTTGTGTAATGTTGATGGCATTCCATATTAACATTTTTAACATTTCCATTTAACATTTCCATTTCCATTTAACATTTCCATTTAACATTCCATATTTAACATTTTTGTATCAAACAGAAATATAGTAGTACTTCTGAATAGTGAAAATATTGCTAAACATATGTGTCAAAAATCAGTCATCCATTTTTAATGTTTTTTGATGTTTCAAATGAATTCCATGGTCATAACGTGTTTTCAGTTAACAGCTTTATAACCCACTCTAACATCACAGATTTAACACCCACAGGCCACAGTGTAACTGGGTACATGACCATATACTTAGCATGAAGAAAACACTAGTACCGCTAAAACACTCCTAACACAGTTCAGTAACTTGCTGTGGCTACCAACACTGCAAACATTCTCTGCAGGTTAACATACTGGTTTTGTGTTGTGAACATACAACTAACTACTTTCAGTTCTGTTTTCAAAGGGAAAATAATTAAAAATATCTGTGACGCATCTGACCCACTATACCATAAGACAAAGGATGTAAATCAGTAGGCAGATTCTTGACATGCTTATTTACAAATTTAGTCCCATGATCCTATTATGATTAAAAGATTATGATTTTATTTTGTAGAAATACAATTTATAATATTGTATGTAATTCAGATGCAAAAGACTACATTATTTATGAAATCTGATTTTGCAAGAGATTCCAGAGATTCTATCTTTGACCACAGGGTGCTTTACTCGGCACCCGGCCTGATGGCCGCAGACGGGTCCCAACTGTCCCTAAGGGGAAAACAGATCCTGACCCAGGAGCTGGCAGGGCTCATTGAGAGGGCTTTAAACTAGGTAAGAAGGGGGATGGGGAAGAAACAAAGCCTGTTGGAGGTGTGCCAGGGGGAACAGTGGCTAGGCTGGGGGAGAAGACAAAGGCTCAGCTGAAGTGCATCTACACTAATGCACGCAGCATGGGCAACAAGCAGGAGGAGCTGGAAGCCACTGTGCAGCAGGCAGGCTATGACTTGGTTGCCATCACAGAAATGTAGTGGGACCACTGTCATGACTGGAGTGCTGCAATGTCTGGCTATAGGCTATTCAGAAGGGACAGGCAGCACAGAAGGGTGGTGGAGTGGCTCTCCATATTAGAGAGTGTTTTGATGTCGTCGAACTTGAGGCTGGGAATGATAAGGTTAAGTCGCTATGGGTTACGATCAGTGGGAAGGTCAACAAGGCAAGCATCCTGATGGGGGTATGTTATAGACCGCCATACTAGGATGAGGGGACGGATGAGGGGTTCTACAGATAGCTGGCAGAAGTTGCCAAATCGTCAACACTTGTTCTTGTGGGGGACTTTAACTTCCCAGACATACCCTGGAAGCACAACACAGCCCAGAGAAAGCAGTCTAGGAGGTTTCTGGAGAGCATGGAAGATAACTTCCTGACTCAGCTGGTTGGCGAGCCTACCAGGGGAGGTGCCCCGCTAGACCTTCTGTTCACTAACAGAGAAGGACTGGTGGGAGATGTCATGGTCGGGGGCTGTCTTGGGCAGAGTGACCACAAAATGGTAGAGTTCTCGATACTTGGTGAAGTCAGGAAGGGGACCAGTAAAACCGCTGTCTTGGACTTCTGGAGGGCTGCCTTTGAGCTGTTCAGGACACTGGTAGGCAGAGTCCCTTGGGAAGTGGTTCTGAAGGACAGAGGAGCCCAGGAAGGCTGGGCACTCTTCAAGAAGGAAATCCTAATGGCTCAGGAGCAGTCTGTCCCCACATGCCCAAAGACGAGCCGGTGTGGAAGAAGACCGGCCTGGCTGAACAGAGAGTTGTGGTTCGAGTTTAGGAAAAAAAAAGAGGATTTATAATCTTTGGAAAAGAGGGCAGATCACTCCGGGGGACTATAAGGATGTTGCGAGGTGGTGCAGGGACAAAATTAGAAAGGCCAAAGCTCATCTGGAGCTCAATCTGGCTACTGCTGTTAAAGACAACAAAAAATGTTTTTATAAATACATCAATACCAAAAGGAGGACTAAGGAGAATCTCCACCCTTTACTGGATGTGGGGGGAATCTTAGTTACCAGAGATGAGGATAAAGCCGAGGTGCTTAACGCCTTCTTTGCCTCAGTCTTTAGCAGCAAAACCAGTTGCTCTCTGGACGCTCAGTACCCTGAGCTGGTGGAAGGGGATGGGGAGCAGAATGTGGCCCCCACAATCCACGAGGAAATGGTTGGCGACCTGCTACAGCACTTGGATGTACGCAAGTCGATGGGGCCGGATGGGATCCACCCCAGGGTACTGCGAGAACTGGTGTAAGAGCTGGCCAAGCCACTTTCCATCATTTATCGGCAGTCCTGGCTATCGGGGGAGGTCCCACTTGACTGGTGGAAAGCAAGCATGACGCCCAACTACAAGAAGGGCCGGAGGGTAGACCCAGGGAACTACAGGCCTGTTAGTTTGACATCAGTGCCAGGGAAGCTCATGGAGCAGATTATCCTGGGCGTCATCATGTGGCAGTTGCAGGGCAATCAGGCGATCAGGCCCAGTCAGCATGGGTTTATGAAGGGTAGGTCCTGCTTGACAAACCTGATCTCCTTCTATGACAAGGTGACACGCTTAGTGGATGAGGGAAAGGCTGTGGATGTGGTCTACCTGGACTTCAGTAAGGCATTTGACACCGTTCCCCACAGCATTCTCCTCAGGAAACTGGCTGCCCATGGCTTGGCCTGGCGCACGCTTCGCTGGGTTAAGAGCTGGCTGGATGGCTGGGCCCAGAGAGTCTTAGTGAATGGAGTCAAATCCAGTTGGAGGCTGGTCACTAGTGGAGTCCCCCAGGGCTCGGTACTGGGACCAGTCCTCTTTAACATCTTCATTGATGATCTGGATGAGGGGATCGAGTACACCCTCAGTAAGTTTGCAGACGACACCAAGTTAGGTGCGTGTGTCGACCTGCTCGAGGGTAGGAAGGCTGTGCAGGAAGATCTGGATAGGCTGGACCGATGGGCCGAGGCCAACGGTATGAAGTTCAACAAGGCCAAGTGCCGGGTCCTGCACCTGGGGCACAACAACCCCAAACAGAGCTACAGGCTGGGAGATGTGTGGATAGAAAGTTGCCTGTCAGAGAAGGATCTGGGAATTTTGGTTGACAGTCGGCTGAATATGAGCCAGCAGTGTGCTCAGGCGGCCAAGAAGGCCAATAGCATCCTGGCTTGCATAAGGAACAGCGTGGCCAGCAGGTCCAGGGATGTGATTGTCCCCCTGTACTCAGCTCTGGTGAGGTCGCACCTCGAGTACTGTGTTCAGCTCTGGACCCCTCATTACAAGAAGGACATGGAGGTGCTTGAGCGAGTCCAGAGAAGGGCTACAAAGCTGGTGAAGGGTCTGGAGAACAAGTCTTATGAGGAGCGGCTGAGGGAGCTGGGACTATTTAGCCTGGAGAAGAGGAGGCTCAGGGGTGACCTTATTGCACTCTGCAGGTACCTGAAAGGAGGCTGTAGCGAGGTGGAGGTTCGTCTATTCTCCCATGTGCCTGGTGACAGGACAAGGGGGAATGGGCTAAAGTTGCACCAGGGGAGGTTTAGGTTGGATATTAGGAAGAACTTCTTTACTGACAGGGTTGTTAGTCACTGGAATAGGCTGCCCAGGGAAGTGGTTGAGTCCCCATCCCTGGAGGTCTTTAAAAGACGTTTAGATGTAGAGCTTATGGATATGGTTTAGGGGATGATTTGTTAGTGTTAGGTCAGAGGTTGGACTCGGTGATCTTGTTGGTCTCTTCCAACCTAGACTTTCTGTGATTCTGTGATTCTGTGATATATTCCCCATATAATTCCAAGCATATAGTACAATTCTGCTCCAATTTTATGGAAAGAAATTTTTTCTGCCTCCCCAGTGGATACAAATGTCCTTCTATTTTTATTGCAAAGAAGAAGAAACTCCCTTCAAAGGACTTTCCACTTCTAGCGTGTAAAGGGAGTATTCTCCTTCTACTTTTATTAAACACTTTTTTTATGGTTTTATGTGCTTCACGTCAATTTGAGTATTTGATAAAGATAGTTATGCAAAAATAAAAATGTCTGAAATACACGATGAGTGAAACAGAATTAAGATATTTAAAATATAATTTTGTACAATAACCTAGGATGAAAAATACTACTTCTATGTCTACCAGTATACAGTCCGCTACCCACAAGACCATGTAAGCACTTCTGGCGCTTTGGTAAATCTGATCTGTTTTTGTGCAGAGTGACTGATTAATCTTGTGGTTCAAGATCTGTTGACTCCTGTCATGTATGAAAGACATCAAATGAAAACAGAATTTATTTTGCAGATGGCCAATGTTTTAAAGAATTCACTTATCCTACATTTTGGGTTCCTGTTGACAAGATCACTAATCAGAGATTAGCTAGAATGCTAATGTTAGCAGATCATCATTAAATATGCTACTGTTGTTTAGTTTAATAATTCTTCTTTGTAAGATTATAATAGGTTTTAGGGTGTACTTAGAGGATAACAATAAAGATGCTCTATTATTTTTCCAGGAAGTAATCTGGTTCTGTATGGATAAACTATAATATTCAAACAATCATTAAGAGTTTACCTCACCATATACTACCAGGTTACTGTCCATATCTTCAATTGTACTGATGACTGATGATTTGGGGTGGGGAGAGGGGTGGGGGAGGAAGATAGAAAATATAGATTTTTCTTCACTTCTTTATATATTCCCAACTACGTTTTCACATTTTAAAAACTTGTAGTAACATATAGTATGAATAACATTAATCCCTTCATAACCATCTATGTATGGCTATTTACTTTCCTCACAGTAACCGTTCTGATAAATAATACACTAAACTGAGTTGTACCAGCAATCAGAGACTTTGAACTTAATCTTATATTTACTATAAGATAGGGAAAATATAAGGCAAGTACACAATTAAAGATCTATGAGAAGATTTTTTTTTTTTTTAATTAAACAAAACAAAACAACAAACAAAAACATTTAACCATGGGAAGTAGTTGAGATAAAAGTTCTCTGCCAGTTTCGTGATAAGATGGCCAAGGAGAGTGTTCCCCTCTCATAAACAAGAAGGGAGATCTGGTAACATCAGACATGGAGAAGGTTGAGGCACTCAACAACTTCTTTGCCTCGGTCTTCACTGCCAATCAGGCTTCCCACATCTCTTGTTTCTCTGAACATGAAGATGAGGGCTGGGGGAGCAAAGTCCCTCCCACTATAAGCAAAGAACAGGTTTGACATCATTGATGAAATTGAACAGGTACAAAGGGGGGCCTGGTGCTATGCATCTCAGGGTCCTGAGAGAACTCGTCGGCGTAAGTGCCAAACCTCTCTCCATCAGGTTTTAAAAGTCATGGCGGTCAGGTGAAGTCTCAGTGACTGGAAAAAGGAAAATATCACCCCCATTTTTAAAAAGGGTAGAAGGAAGACCCAGGGAACTACAGACCAGTGAGATTCACCTTCTCTGCCTGGGAAGATCATGGAAAAGATCCTCCTGGAAGCAATGTCAAGGCACATGTCAGTGTATAAGGAATTGGCTTGAAGCTTGTACCCAGAGAGTTGCAGTCAATGGCTCTATGTCGAGGGGAGGTTGATGACAAGTGGGGCCCCTCAGTGCTGTTTAGTATCTTTATCAGTGAAATTGACAATGGGATCAAGTGCACCCTCAGCAAGTTTGCAAACAACCCCGAGCTGAGTAGTGCAGTGAATACAACAGAAGGAAGAGATGCCATTCAAAGGGACCTAGACAGGCTGGAGAACTGGGCCCATGTGAATCTAATGAGGTTTCAACAGGACTAAGAGAAAGGTGCTGCATCTGGGTCAGGGCAATCCCAGACATGACTACAGACTGGAATCAGATCTCACTGAGAGCAGCCCTGCAGAGAAAGACTTGGGAGTTCTGCTAGACCAAAAGCTCGACATGAGCCAGCAGTGTGTGCTTGCAGCCCAGAAGGCCAACTGCATCCTGGGCTGCATCAACAGAGGAGTGGCCAGCAGGTTCAGGGAGGTGATTGCCCCAATCTGCTCTGTCCTTGTGAGGCCCCACTTGGAGAACTGCATACAGGTCTGGAGCCTCCAGCACAAGAAGGATGTGGGGCTGTTAAGAGCAGGTCCAGAGGAGTGCCATGGAGATAATCAGAGGGCTGGAGCACCTCGCCAATGAAAAAAGGCAGAGAGAGCTGGGGATGTTCAGCCTGGAGAAGGCTCCTGGGAGACCTCACTGCAGCTTTTCAGTGCTTAGAGGAAGCTTATAAGAAGATGGAGTTCAACTTTTTGCTCAGGCAGAAGATAGGACAAGGAGGAATGGTTTTAAACTAAAAGAGAGGAGATTTAGATTTAGATTAGAAGGAAATTGTTCACTCAGATGGTGGTGAGGCAGAATAGGTTGCCCAGAGAAGCTGTGGATGCCCCATCCATGGAGGTGTTCAAGGCCAGGTTGGATGAGGCCCTGGACAACCTGGCCAAGCGGGAGGCATCTCTGCCCATGGCAGGGGCATTGATCTTGAATGTCCCTTCCCAACCAAGACATTCTATGATTCTATGACTGCATGAACAAATGATCAGTCCTGCCATTAAAAACAATGACAAAAAGATAAAGAAAGATGCAGCCTGGTACAAAACAATCCTTCGTAACATTCAGGATACACAGTCTTACTAGCTAAAACTAAGAAATGGGGGGGAGGGGAGATGGTGGGGAGTGTGAGGGGGGACAGGGAGAGGAGACTTAAGAACAAGAATTAATTTACGGAAGGACTCCTCCAAGCTTTATGCACTGATTGTCTTCCCACAGGAGCTAAGTCTCTGTTCCCTACAATAGCAAGCTGTATTAAGTTTTCAGTATACTGAGAGGCTGTTTATAAATAGTATTCTCCCATATTTTATTTTGGAACCCAGAACCAACCAACCAGAAATTATCAGAAAATACCAAATTAAAAAAAAAATAATAATAAAAAAATAAAAATCAGTGCACAAACCCTGGAAAATAGAGACAGAGATTTATAGTAATTTCTGCACAATAGTGGAATAGTGGAATATGGCTGTTGAGGCATCAGATTGAATACTACAATACATTTTTCAAGAACAAGCAGAGTTCATGAACTCAAAATATTTTTGTTGCACACATTAGAGAAAGTTTCATTTGAAAACATCTTACCAAAAAAAAAAAAAAAGTCTTATGGTAAACACATATCTCATATACTGTTGTAACATATTATATCACTATAGCTTTCTTCAGTGTTCTCTTCCCTTCACACAGTACAACCCTTTTCAGATAGCTAGGTATTTGAGTCGTGTCCTTTGCTTTTTTTTTCTATTTATGAAGCAATGCCAATTGGAGACATGCCAGTTTTCAAAACACTGGCTGGAAAGTGGTCTGCTTTTCATTGCTGCTGTGAAAACTGGTCATAATCACAATACAATACTTAATAATGCTCAAACTGCCAGGAAGAAACACCTTAGAATTCCTAGGAAATTTTATGACAGTTAACTTAGCTACAGATGAACATGGGAGTTGTGCAGGATCTGCCATGTGTGTTGCATTTCTTAGCATCATTGTAAACAAAGACTACTGATCTAATTAAAAACTGTAGTCAATCACCTAACTCATTTATTAAAATGATTGTGATGATTTTTCAATTATCATGCTATTTTTCAAAATTAGACAAAACTAAAAGGCACTTTTTTTTTTGTAAACTTATTTTTCTCTGAATTAAATGTAGAAGTCTTATTTTATATTTAAGAATATCACATGGAAAATAAAAGTAATCCATTTCTTTTCGTCCAGTATGGTTTCTCATTTTGAAAACTACATTAAAGCAGAACTCCTCCTACTCCTTAGGAAATGAAATTACTTTTCTCAGCATGAGGAAGTTTATCAGCAGCTTAAATACAAAAATTCAGTAGGGGTTGATATTAATATCATGGAATTTGCATTCCAACACCTACAAATTGAATCTCCCATCACTCTCCATTCTTCTTCCCTTTGCTTTGGATACTAAAAGTTGCAAAGAGAACAAGAGACAAAAGTTGTAGGGAGAAGATATGTACAGTTAAAACTTACATGTTGAAATACTAGTGCTTGTTGTTCAAGTCTTAAAAACAAACAAAACTTTGCTACCCTTGGTATAAGTATTAAGCATTGGTGGAAAAAAAAAAAAAAAAAAAAAAAAAAAAAAGTGGGAATCGTGGGAATTTATGGACAGCTAAATCCACTAAAAATCAGTGCTCCTTAGGTGATTATCTGTATTTAAATACTATCATGCTGACAAGAGAAATGTTGTCTCTGCAGTGGCAGCTCCATTCTAAATGGGATGGAAGGGAATGTCACCATGCAGCTTCATGCTCACACTGTGTTTTAGGAGACCACCTCCAGAACACTGCCCAAGTGAGAGCTCCTCCTGCTAAATTTGTATAATATAGTATTTTATACAGAGTATAAATAGCTTTTTAAATAGATATTTTTTTTAAATAGCTTTTTAAAATCTAAAAGTGTTTTTTTTTTTTTTTTCTGTTTGTTTTTTTTGTTTGTTTTTTAACCATCTGCAGTGCTGTTAATATGCAGTAAGATCAAAACCCACAAAAGCAGAAGAGTAAACTCAACATACATTGAGTAACTGCTAAGATGTTAAAGTCTTGGCACAGTAGAATGTAGATAGAAAAAAATCATAAATGAGTACATAAAAGAGAAATCCCCTGAGAACTATGAAAGTTCATGAAAACTATGTCTTCCTCAAGAATCCCCAACCACACAATTTGGAGGCTAGGAAAGTATTGTTACAAGCCTCACAATTCTTAAACTCTTACCTAGGGATCCAGCCTTGTTTGCAGTCAGAGACAAATCATTGAGCTAAAACAAACAAACAAAAAATGTGTATCCACCCATCTCTATCTTCATATACTAAATCCCTTTCCCTTTAATGACCACATGTAGAAATGGGAGCAGATAATAGGTGACTGTCCAGTATCTGGGCAGTATTTCCTCTTTATTTGTTACCCTGTCCTGTTTTTCTTAACATATACTTGATAAGAAGATAGAAGAGAATACGCTGAAGCCAAGCACGAAGTACCATGTAGACTCCAGACTAGAATGGATGACTTGCATAAATTGCAAAAGGCTTAAGCAGTGTACATGAGCTCTGACACTTACCAAGCTAGCCTTATTCTTCTAATTTGAAAGTTAAAATTAACAAGTAAAAATAATGGTACATCTGCCTAACTTTTCTATATACACAGCTCCTTCAAGACAGTGCTTAACGTGTTCCCTCCTGGGATGTCAATTTCCTTTTTTCAGTCATTAGCACATAATGGATTTTTTTTTATTATTTTTTTTTTTTTTGGGGGGGGGGGGGCCCACAAAGCAGCCAAAGGCAACTCCTGAAGCAATTTGCAGTACAGTTTACATTAAGTTATAAAAGTATAGGCACTCTTCCTTCAAAGATGATCACTCTCCTGACTCTTCAGACTTTACTTGGAGGGGGAAGAAAACAACTCAGAAAACAACATCAAATTAAGTATAAGCAAAAACTGAAATTCCTTGGTAGTATTGTACAGCTATTTACAGATGTTAAATCAGATATGATTTCCGTGGAACTCTATACAATGTGGTTGTACTTGATGTTCCAAGTCCCAACGCTGGCATTTTTCAGAAGTTATCAAAATGTAGATGAAAAACGTTTGAGTAAAGGAAAATCACAAACATTAGACAGGGTAAAAAAGGTTTTTGGTTTGTTGTCTTAGAGCAAATAATATTAATTTTGCATCTGTGTCTCAATTTGTTCCCTGAAATTTTGATATAATTCTTTGATAAACTGTGAAATCCACTTCTATGACCTATTCTGCTTTAGCAAAGCTTCACAGCCAGTTGGCCTACATGAAAAAGAACACAATGAGTTATAAAATTTTCTAAGTGTCACAACTTGTATCATTAAAAGCTGTATCGTTAAAGACATTCAGTCTTCATCATATTGCAAAAATATTCAGGAAACTTTATTTCTATAGTGTTGCTAAACAACGTACTGTAGGATTATGTAAATATTAACCTACAAATTATGCAATTTTTGTCGATTTGATTCAGCACAATTAGCACCTTGTAAAAACACACAAAACTTCAAAGTAGTATAAATAATTATGTATTAGTGTGTGAAAGCATTAACTTTAATACTTAGGGCCACTCTTACAGATAATAAAACATGAAAACTTGTTTTTGTCAAGTATCTTCTGCAATTAAATTTCTTAAAGAAACAGCTAACCCATTTCCAGAGGATTTAATGATTTCATTTTAATTCACAGAATTTTTCTTTTGAGTGTTTAATTTATATTTAATTTAGATATCCTCACTGCATTTGGACTAAAAGCGATGATCTCATTTTAGACACTGATACATCTAGATCTTGCTCCCAGGTTTTGCTGTACATTACAGGACCATTCCAGGACATGGCTCAGCTGTACACATTCTATCCACACCTCTATAACCTTACTTTCACCCACAAAATAGCAAATGATCAGGAATAAAAAATAAACTGCAACTGAAATAACCATTAGAACAATGCTATCCATCACTACCAAATGTAATTTATCTTCTCTTCCCAGAAAGCAGGTTCTGTGGCACAACATATAAATTACAAAGTGTAAGTTGCAATTAAATTATAAACATTTTTCTGTCTTGAATTGTATTGAAGTTCTTGCCCCTGAAGTCTACAACTCAATTTCCCATCATATAATTTCTGATATCATACTATTTAGTGTCAATCACTGTACCAAAGACAAAGACAATTAAATTGTCTATGAAAAAGCAAGATCATGTCAGTCATTGCTGTTTTTTAGGCATGCAAATTCATTTTTAAGTAAAAGTGAGAGACCAAGAAACTTAATAAAAATTACAATTAAATATTATAATAAAACTTCATTTTGTTCTAATGGATGATGCATTGATAGTTTAAAAAGAAACACTTCATAATTCATAAATCATACATTTTTCTTCTACACTAGGTAATATTATTTACAATGCATATTAATTTGAACTTCATAATTCTAACTTTTTTTTTCCTCCAAGGTTTTCCTTCATCAGAGCAGAGATTAAATGATGTGTTTTAGAGAACTTTGCCTAGGCGCCTGGATTTAAAGCAGGTAACTACTTTTTTCTAGAGACAATAAAAAGCATTTGATTAATCATTTCCTAGGGAAGAAAGTAGCATATTGCAAGTCCCTTACACAAAATAAATTATTTATGCAATTGGTAATAACACAACAAATTCCATAGCTTGCCAACGTGAAACTATAAAAATTGCCACAGTAAGAAATCCACCAATCACACATTTTAAAGAGCATACATGAAAAGAACAGTTGCTCAATTTTACTGAAATCCTAATTAGTATATATGCCTACATACAAACGGTATGCAGGCATCTCATCCTCACAGTGGGTTAGAGTGTATGCTGTACTCCCAGCAAGATGCACCAATACATTATTACTACCCACATTGCTTCACCCTTTGCAGAGCTGCTTAGGCCAGCTCTGATATTGCACAGCTGTATTACCTTGCAACAGGCTTTGGTAAGCCCAGCTACATAGAGAGAAAGAGCAGTGAAAAGCCTCACCTGGGGTCTCTGCTCTGGACTTTGGAGATATTTTTAAGCTTATGCCTTCACCTGGGCTGCTCTGCAGTTATGCACCTGGCATACCTCCCACACACCACCTCTGGATACGGTGGGACAAGGCCACTGGGGAAGGTCCCTACTCACAACACTCTACCCTGGACTCTCAAACAACTCATTTATACAGTTGTAATGTCCTCTGCTACTACCTGAAGACTCAAAATGCCTATGTGTTCTTATTTAAGCAATGAGCAAATATTTCCACTTTCCTTCAATATTCCCACTTCTGTCCCCCTAGGGTGGTGGCTGGAAGGTGGGGCAGCTGGCCTGAAGAACACTGCCATTTTTCTGGCAAGGGGAGTTACTTTGCCTGGACTGCCCAACT
This sequence comes from Nettapus auritus, assembly GCA_011076525.1. Classification (NCBI taxonomy): domain Eukaryota; kingdom Metazoa; phylum Chordata; class Aves; order Anseriformes; family Anatidae; genus Nettapus; species Nettapus auritus. The sequence goes on along the minus strand of CM021765.1, from coordinate 119,364,358 downwards.
GCACTCCTGTCCCACAAACCGAGCAACTATTAACCAGAGTGTGTTAGACAGACTTCTAGAGAGCCACTTCCAACTTGGTTTCAACCAAACTGGACCCAGTTTGTGGACTTATTCTGAGCCAGAGCACAGTGGACAGGAGATCTTGACCCAATTCAAAATACTCTTGGTTGTATTCCAAGCTAACACTGTGAAACTAAGCAGCATGTTCTGGTTCTCCAGTTTTGCTGCAGATCAGATCCATTTTGGGACAAGACTGAACTGCACATATTCTCCTCACAGCCCCAAACCCTGATTCCTATGCAAGAAAACTTTGTGAGTGGTCCACATTGAACCCATGGTGTATTCTAGAAACTGACAGATCAGCAATGTGGTGCCTGCTGTATGGCATTTCCAAGTCTTTCCAGTTTGGAGGTGGATGTGGTGAGATAAATATATATATATATATATGCATACGTATATATAATTAATATATATATATATATAATTAATATATATATTAATTTAGAGCCAACTCATAATAATTGCATGTGTGATAAATTGGAAGACAAAATTAATAAATAGGTGGTTTCTACAGCCTAGACACAGAAACAGGTGCTACACTCAGAATCATAGAAAACTGACAAGTCAAGCCCATCTGGGAGAATATAGCTCTCACAAATTCCCCAAATTACTTATAATTCATAAATTAATTTCATTGAATCTGTGGCCCACAAAATAAGTATGTGTAATGCAATATTGAGGTATATATTACAGGATGTCCCCCAAGTATTTGCCTGTAATTATTATGAAGTATTTAAATCCCGTAATTTCCCATGACAGAACTATAGATTTTCAGTTCAACCCGTAACGATGTACAAAGTATCTTCCAAAACGGCCTAGTTCAATTCTCTGTATCCACAGCCCATCTCAAAGTCCCTCTACAATGGTGGCTTCAGAGCAGAAGGAATAACAGAAAACTGATTATATCAATTTATGCTAGCTGCTGACTCCCTGAGTCTGAAAGATGTTGTAGACATACACCTTTTATCCCATTTAAGGTATGGCAGATGTGTTCAAAAATATACATACTGGCATAAGAAAATCAGTATCCTAGAAAATCCTAGTATCACTGAAAATCACAGCAGTAACAGAGTACTTAACATTACCTTCTTAAAACATTGATGGCTGTGTTTGTGCTTTCAGAGTTTTTCAGTCAGTTAAAAGCCTGATGTATTTTTCTTAAAACTTTATAATAAAATTTCATTTAAAATAACTTTTCCCTTTCATTTGACAATTCATTTCAGAATCTTAATTTTGAGTGTTACTAAGTTTTAAGGGAAACATATAGTAAACAGTTCTATGCTACTGAAACTAAAAGGTTGATGAAACTTATAGAAATTTGGGGGATAGGAAAATTCCCACAGGAGCAGGATAAATGAAGAAAATTGTATTAAGAGAGAGAACATGCATCATACCTCTACCCAGGAGAAAGTATTTGAGTCATAAAGAACTTGTTTGGATACAGTATTTTACCTTTTTTTTCCCACATTTAACAAAAATATCTTAAATATTTGTGATACCAATTCGTACAACAGAAAAACAAATAAGAAAACTTACAATACAAAGACAGCATGTGCTTAGAGTGGTTGCATTTGAAAACTTGCTTTTGAGGTTTGACTACAGTAAATGATCATTTACTGCAGTTAAATAAACTATTTGCAATATTCAGGATAAACAGTAAAAATGCAGTGCATTTTGTGGAAAAGAAGGTAAACACTAAAGGTTCCCGAAACAGTGGCATGTATTATCATCCAAAAGCCCAAAATATTAAATGGGGGTGGTTAAGGGGGACTTTATGTATATGTTTATATACAAGTATATATTCCCTATAAATATACATACATGTTAATTGCATGTATTCATCTACAAATATAAATGTTGAGTATTATGTATACTAGTCTTGTGAATAAAGACCTTAGACACTCTTACTTATCAAGCTAGAAGTTATTACAACATTAATTAACAAAATTAATTAACAATTAATTAACAAAAGCCGTTTTAGCTAACACTTGTGATTGTGCTACTGCTAATACAGAGAATTTGACCAATGTGTAGTTGCCTAAAAGGGCCAACACCAGGTCATTATTAACTATATCATAAAGAAGGTGAAGTAGAGAACAGGTGCTCAATAACTTGATAACTCAATGAAAAATAGAATAATTGCTTTCACCTTTTCAGTCAAATTATGAATTTAGAGACTAAAGTCCTGAGTAAAGTGACTATATGTTATCGCCAGTCTAATAAATATTTTCCTTGTCATTTACTTTCAAATCAATATAATATATCCCTGGACAAATAGGACCTTCTAATGACAAAACCCCTGTATTCTTTGGGGACCTGGAAATACATTTGCTGATGATAATTTCATTTCCTCTTTATATTGTTGATTTGGATCTTGTTGACACCGATACATTTTCTGGATTACATAATTGTGTAGCTCAAATTAACAAAGGAGTAAACTGTTTTCATTTCTATGCTTTAAGAGTGATTTAAAAGCAAAAGCCTTTCCCTTCTGTTTTTCAAGGATTGATTGTATGCATCTGTTTGGAGTATGTAATCTTAATGGATGTGGTACATGCAATGCAGGGAAGAATCTCAAATGTATTTTCGTACCAGCCTGCTATCTATACTAATTCTGGCATGAACGTGCTGCTTTTAGACATATTTTTTTTTGTACTCTTTTGAGTGGCGATTTACTACATTCTCACTCTGGCAGACAAGGTAGCTTGAATCTCTAGGAATCCCAGATGAATGGCTAGAGTGGACCAAATTTAATGGAAGGGCTACAGTGTCTACATGAATGAAATTTACTGCATATGGACTGCAAATGTTGTGCTGTCACCTCAACACTAGTTCTCAGATCTATAAAAGAAATAAAAAAATATATTAAAAAAAAACAGGTATGTAGACACAGGGTAAAATAGAGGTAAAAAATAGCTATCTTTATTAGCTCTGCCAGTTTGACTATAAGAGTTATAGGATTATAATATATCAGTTTATTATATATTATATTTGTTAAATTAGGATGCAGCCTGTTAATTAGCTTCATTCCCTCCCCTTTCACTCCCATTTGTCCCCCAGAGAAAAGAACAGAAGAATTATCAGGCCATTGGAAGGTAGAACATGAAGCAGGGGCATGTGGTCAAAGACACAAGCAGCATTTTCCCCTGGAAACAGAACAATCTGCACCATTAAGGGTTTACAATATTTGTAATCAGAAAATAGTACTTAAGAGGCATAAAATGCCATGTTTGATGTTGAATGATCCAGAAACAGGATTTATCCAGCTTTAGACATCCAGCATTAGATATATATATATGTTTTTGTATACTATATTTCTAATTGTATATATACATATATATGAATATATAAACACACACATATATACTACACTATTTATAACATACTTCTAATCATTCACCAGATTAAAAAGCTTTGTAGCAAGAAGAGATGAGTGACAAATAACCTCGATCAGGAAAATAAAGTTGCCAAGATTTTTTTCAGATCATGAAGTTGTAAAAACTTTAAAATCAGAAGCTGCACAAAATGAAGATTACCTCCATAGCAACCGTGATTGAAATCCATCTGCATAAATGCACCCCAATGGAGCTCATAAAGCCATCTAATCACTTTAGACTTCCTTTACGGTCAATGTAGAGGACAGATAATATCAATATCTAAATTCAGGTATAGATAGTATAGATATAGTGCTAAATATAGGCATACTGACTATGCAGGGGCATGCATAATTGCTGATTCCCTTGATACTGCAGATACTCTCAACCTTAACAAAAAAGCAAACATTCACATTTCTTTCTGCTCTCTGAATGTGGCATGAAAAGGAGAAATTTAATTCTGTGCATCCAATTCTTTTTCTAGCCCAACAGTTTTTTGGTCATAAGGAGGCCAAAGTCATGTGAAAGTAGGGAGATATGAACTTACACATGTTCAGCAGACACAACAGGAATTTGTAAGTATTGACAAGTAACCCTTGTTTCTCCTTCAACTGCTTGCCCATGTTTGTATGGTCAACTTGTGCATAGACTGCTCTCCAAACTGACAGCTCCAAAGTGCTTTGGAGCATATAATATTCTGCCTCCAAATTATGATAAGTCTTATGAAGTGATTCAGATCTTCTAACATCCTAAGCACTCCTGATTAATAGATTACTAGGAAGTGACTCTGACACTGGATGCAATAATTTTGGAATTTAGCTTTCAATGCTGATAAGGGAAATCCAGTCACCATATTTGCTTGTATAGCACAATTTAGGATAGCACAATTTAGGTAGCATATTGTAACATGCTGCCTTTGGAAGCTAAAGAGAAATGATGACATGATCTGAAAATCCAATATACCAACGCCGTATTTGGAGACCAAAGACCATTTGCCCATGGATTAGCTGAGCAAGTAACTCCAGGCAAGGAAAGGGGTGTCTGGATCTAGTTGGTTGCTGAAGACAAATGGGTGGCCTGAAGGCTTGACTTGTTACCATTGAATATAAATTACGATGGATAATTGAATTGTTTTTCATACACTTAGACCATGCTTGGACTGTCTGAAGCCATGGCGGGGTGCAAATAATGGAAGAGTCAACAATGCAAGTACATGCTACCACTATGCTAATTCGGGCAACTTTATAATGACTGGATGGAATAGCTTCCAGAAGAACTGCTAGTTCCTCTCAGAGCTATCAACAAGAGAGGTTTAGTAAAGAATCCCATTTACATAGTGCTTCTGCTTGTTATCGTTGATCTCAAGGAGTAACATAGCTGTGAACTTAGCATGAATTCTGGCAAGAAAGTTTTCCTAAAAAAAAGTTGAGGTGAAGCTAGAGGCCAGCTCTGTACCATGGGGGATGGTCAGCTACTTCTCCAAAGACCTTCATGAATCTTTCTGGGCAGTGGAAAGTCCAACAGCAAGATGACATGGTGGTGATATGTATATGCAACCACTGAAGGAGAGACAAAACATGTCATTTGTTTTATGAACAAAAAAATCTGCTAGTAGCACATTAAGAAACTGCACATCCTTTTCTTAATCACCGGGAGAAAAACAAAAACAAAAACAAACACAGATAACCAAGACTGTAAGGTTATGCAGATAAACACTATGATAGCTAAATTTACTATAGTTTCTGTCTTTATTTATCTCCTACCTGAAACCAAATTTTAATTGCTTTTTCTTTATTAGAATATAGAAGCTAAACAGAAATCTAGTCTTTTGGGAATGCAGCAGCATAGCACAAATCAATAGAAGTCAAACAGACAATATCAGAAGCTCAAATATTACAAGGCTCTGATCTCTCGTATAGTCTGTATCTTATTCCTCCTGGACTATGAGAATTTGTCACAAAACTAAAGATATGAAATAGAGTTTAATAGGACACTTCATTTTAAAGTGACTGGTTCAGTTTAACAGTATTTATTCATTCACCATAAAGAAAGTAATTTGTAGAATATTTGTGTATTTGGATTAGCAGTGTTTAAATTAGTCATAACAATATTATAGGCTTGTTTACTGGTTCATTTAAACTTTGCATTGAGATATTAGAGCTCTATTTATTAATTAATATATTCAGTTTTCCCCTGATTTGAATGTAACAACCTTTACATTCCTGTACAACATGTAATTATAATCTTAAGGAACTACAACAAGATTTTGTGCATAAGAAATTATGCAGAAGAGAAAGATAGATTTCCAAGCAGTTACAGTTAATTTGCAGTCAGTAAGTATCTCAGCTAGTGATATTGTTGGTTAATAATTGTTAATTGAACTGTCAGATATACTAAAACAGACTTGATAAAACTGTCCATACTTTGCCACTGTTACTATGACCTAACCATTTAATAAAGCTTATTTTACATCTCAGTAAACAAAGAAAAGTGCTACATGATGCTACACAGAATGTTTGTAGTGCATATCTCACCAAGTGAAGTTTTCATAACTCATTCTGGTGGTTTAGAAAGACCTACTTTGCTATGAAAATTCACAGATATGAATTCTTTAATTATTACATCATAGCAGAAAGTTTTGGACATTTTATTAAAATAAGGGGTTTTAACCATACAAGCATGGGAATATTAGCACATACTGACTTTGGAGGTCTACAGCAATAAAAGTATCTGGGGCTTTGCAACCCCTCTGTGGCTTACAAAACCATTAATCAGCCACTATGAGACATGAAGCCCAGGACCATTTTTGGAATGATGTACACCCAAACCAAAACAAACAGAGAAAGAAATTGGTGCTTTTTTTTTTTTTTTTTGTTTTTTTTTTTTTTTTTTTTTTTTTTTTCTTTTTTTTTTTTTTTTGCTGCTGCAGCCCCCAGGGACTATAGCTGTTCTGTGTCATAAAAATGCTTCCAGGAAAAATGTCCAAAATCCAAGAAAATAATTTTAAATATTATGGAACATAGAGTTGTGTTGAAACTAATGTAGATGTCATAATTTACCCATAAAATCAGGAGAAAAAAACTCTTCCAAGAAAGTCTTCTCTTTTCCTCATAATTAGATAGCTTGGATTGGAACTCTCCTGCCCTTATTAATTGTATTTCCCACCTTACCCAGCATCTGGTATCTCAGGGATTTCCAGCCTAGCAACACAGTTTTCCTCCAGCTCTTCATATTCACTTGCCAGATACGAGTTAGAAAAAAATGGCAGTCTAAGCAGCTGCCAGAAAGAAAGGGCAGTGTCTTCCCAAATGACAACCCAGTCCCAGCAATGGTACATGACTTACCACCACTGGCTGCAAGAGAATTGTTTCTAATGCTGTTTGGACAAATAACCAACAGTTTTAAAATATCATTACTTTTTGCTCAGAGATTACAGAACTGCAGTTCTATGGTACAGACTTGCTTATTGGTAGAAAAAAAAACATTGAAATTGATTTTCATGAAAAGATCGTGAGATTCCCCCTGCTTTATCTGCAGTGCTAAATGAAGTCTTCAAAATCCTTTCTTGCTCACCAGAGTACCCATCTAACTGCAGCAGAAGCTCATGCCGTAGGATCACCACAGATATTTTATTTCCCTTCCTTCTGTAACTAGGAAACACAAAGCTAAAGTCTCCAGAGGATAAAGTACCAACAGCAAAATAGCTCTTTAAGCTACAGCAACTTCTCCTGTTGGGAGGAAGGAGGGATGCACAGTTCCATTTACAAGATGACAGTCAGCTGGATTTTTCAGAAATGAAAACGCTTAAAGTAGTTTAAAAAAAAAAGGTTCCCAGGCTCCTGCCAATTCCTGTGGATCGATATAGCATTCTGCCATGGAAATAATCTCTCCCAGATCACTATGGGAATAGACATGATAAGTTATTATACAAGGGAAGAACAGCTCTTTTTGATGAAGTTGTGGTAAGCTATATTTTCAGTTCTGTTGGTCCTGATTATTTCTGGTTCAGTCCTGGGTAAATCTAGTGATTGTCATTCCAGCATCAGCAAAGATCCTTACTGATATTAATGGGGCTTCTGCAGTAAAGCATCTGTACAGGACAGGCTGAAATTGTTATGAAAGTGGTGCATAAGTGCAGAAGAAATAGCTGAGTACGCACAACATGCTAACACAGATAAAAATACTGCAGTATCCCCAAGATCTGCCTCATGTTTGCTTAGAGCAACCTTACATTTATTGTGCCTTTAACAACAGAAGGCCAAATAAATAAATCAAGTTTTTAAGAAAACAGCTTAAAATTCTAAAGTTATGGCTCTTATGTATCTACTTGAAGGAGTAGAGCAGGTGTTCAGCTTGCATGAAATTAAGCAGGAAGAAAAGGTGCTGCTCATTCATAGACACGCATACAAAAGAGAGGGAGGGAGATGAAGGGTAGAAAGAATCCTAGTGCTTTCTGTGCTAGCCAGGAAAAGGCTCAATAAAACAAGCTGTAGAAGAATAAAATGATCTTTCTTATTTTTGGACATTACCCGCAGGGAAAAGCTTTGACATTGCATCCAAGTCTACTTACCTATGCTTTGCTTCCTTTACATGGCAAACAACTCAAGGCTCCACTTCAGGGGGTTTTACTAGATGGAATTACATCCTTGTATTACATGGTTCCGTAATTAATTTATTCTACTTACTATAAATATGTCTCAGTAGAAAACTGGATGACAGAAGAAGCTGTATATTAGTGGATAACATACACAACACACTGCTTATATCACTTCCAATATCGGAAGAGTATTAAAATAAGAATCCCCCAAATCATATTTAATCCTAATTGTTAGCTTCTTCATCTTCACAAGTAAATCTCCTTAATATGTTATTTCAATTTTTAATATAATTTTAATAGTAATTTAATACAGTAGTTGAATCCATAGAATAGTTTAGCTATGTATATGTAATATACATCTGTACACTTTAATGCATGTGTGTATATATATATGTATTGTATATATAAATGCTTTATTTCAATTGTTCAGTCTTTGCATGTTATTTACTGATGACTTCAGTGTCTAATTTACATTTCAAAACACACTTCAATTACAAAAATGCTGACTAGTGAAAATATTTAAACTCAAGGATTTTTACATCACAGTAGTCAGGATTTCTTATGCCTTTTACTACTAAGTGACAAAGCCAGTGATGCAGTAAAAGCACAGGATGGAAATTCAAACTTCCCATTCAGAATCTGTGTATCATGCTGGATTAGTAACCTAGCCTTTTTGACTGAAATTGCACTAACATAAAATCTAACTGTAAGAGATCTGTGCAGATGGAGTGCCAAATTAAATCTGTTTACCACTGTTTAGGCTGAGGTGGCTGGGTGCTGGGTCCAATCCAGGGTGGACATATGTTGCACAGCCTTCTACCTTTGTTAGTCAAACAGAAATAGCCCATCTGCAGTGGCCCTTGTGTTTGTCAGGCAGTCAGCTATATCAGGGATTATGTCACTGGGCAATGTATAAAGATGTGGGAAAGATGTAAAAATTAAACCAAGCGTAGTAAAGCCTACAAAATCCAGTTGTCTTGTAATGGTCTTCATAGCTTTAAAGCTCTAGACCATGGTCAGGCTTCTTCTTTCTCCCTTCATTATATACCAGGCTTAGGGAGAAGAAGCACCGACACTCACAGCCTCTTCTTTCGTCCACCAAAAAATGGTAAAACCAGGTTCCCAAGGTTAGCAGGAACCACCATACCAGAAGAGTGCCAGGGCACCCTGGGTATCAACAGGCCTTAAAGGCCCTGACCAGCCTCTCCGGGACCCCTGCCCATGCGCCCACCCATATGGACCTTGGACCTACTATGAAGGTAGCTTGTCTCCTTGCCTCCACTCATGTTGATGTCCTTCTTCACATTATTTAGGATCAAAGGAGATTGTAACACAGCTATTCAGCTAGCTATTGCTGTTCCTTCTCTGTAAATAGGGAAGGAATGTGAAGTACCTTGTCAGCTTGGCCTTCTTCAAAAGTGCTAAGCAAACAGCCTGCTGTCATTTAGCCTAACTGGTAAGGAACCCTGGCTGCATCCCAGGACTTACAGAGGTAATAAGAATGAAAGGAAAGTAAGTTAACAACAACAGCAAACAAACAAATACACAAAAAAGGAAAGAAGCCTGGCTGTTTTATGGAAGACAGTAGTGTTGTTTTGAAGTTACAAATAAAGGAGGAAGAATAGGAAGAATATTTTAGTAGAGATATTTTGTTTTCATTTTCTTCTATATAATACACTAATGACTAGCCAATTCAAAGATAAAATACGCAGTGATAACTGTATGCACTTTGACCAAAGTTGCAAGTTTATACAATATAACAATCTTAAATGACTGTAAACCCTGGAAAGCTCTTACGTGTTTGATAGCTCTTTTTATTTTTCCACTGTGACCTTCTCCTACTCTATTCATAGACAATACTTATTCAAGATTGCAGAAGCATCCATATCTTGGAGTCAACTATATGATAATCTCCACAAAAAAAATGTGTAATGTGTACCACTTCAGTCTCCATCAGAACTGTGAAAGAAGCTAAGAGGCTGTTTAGCATCCTCCCAGTGTCACCAGTTATCATTCTTGCTAGCACAAAGGGCAAACTGAATCAAGAATCCAGCTCACCATCACTCTTGGTCTGGCTCAGCATGTAATACAATGCTCAGATGATGGCAAAAATGTTCTATATTACTGTTAAATATTTCTAGCAGGTATTCTCAATGTTATATGCACCATTTTTTTATGTTATTATGCCAGTCTTTTCCTTGCTTTAGCTCCTTTGGAGAAGAATGACTAGAGGGTGAACACTAATCGGTTAGAGAAATAAGCTGAGCTGGTGAAGAAAAAGGGTATGGCGATTGCGACTGGATCCTATATATCTTCCACCAGATAACACTCTACAACATTGTCAGATTGTTGTCTTCAGTGAATATTATGGATCTGATTTAAAAAGCATCTGTAACTTCTGCTGATTTCTACTATTGCACAAGATGATAACTCTGAAAATGAGGCCTAATAAAAGTGTCAGTCCCGGTGGGAATTGACTTGGAGACTCAAACTGACAGATAAATCTCCTTCTATAAAAAGTTTTCATATACGATTGTACAGTGTTGCACCACAGACCACAAGATGAAATAAAAACTTGTTACAAAATGATTCATGTCTCCTTTTTGAATTATGAGTTCTAATTCTCTTTTCCTACTGATTTTATAAATAGTGCAATTCAACTGAAAGCAGTGGATTTCCTTCAGACTTACAGTACCGTAAGAAAAAGAAGAATTAGCAATAGAAGTGCAGAAGGCGCATGGTTACAGAGCCTTCTTGCCTTGTTACTATAGATCTCTTCCTCTTAGTCTAGTATGGGCAACTGTCCTCCCTTTTTTCCTGCCTCCATACACCACCCCCCCAAGAAAAAAAAAAAAAAAAAGAAAAAAAAAGTTCAACAGTTTAACAGTCCAGGTATTGTTTACAAATCTAACTTCATTTCCATAGAAGAGAAATGATGCCAGAAAAACATAATGAAAAGCTCAGTATATGCTATAGAAACTCCATACTGGTGTTATTACAGCATGAGATTACTCTGGGGCAGACATGTAATCGATGTACATGTATTTTTTGAAAGCTTTATAGTTTTGAAAAGGAGATGGTTGATAATTGCTTCAAATTTCTTCTCCCCCATTTTTGTTTGAATGTTAAATAAGAAGAAAAGAAGGAGAAATGAAATGGCACATACAACTCTTTACATGCCAATTACTAATTCTTATTCTTCAAATATAACATTTTTTATTGTTTTGAATGAAAAAAAATATGAGTACAGTGCAGCATCAGAGGCTGAAAATGGTAACTATAGAAGTGCATTATACACAGTTTGTGAATACATGGGATGGTTTATAGAAACAAATTTGCTAATAAACTCATGTTTAGCTGTGATCCAATCTTTGTTCTCAAAGTACTTTTACATTTCTCCATCCTAACTCCTCGTAACCCTAGCTTTTCTGGAAGCCCCTCCTATACCTGGCAGAACTCTTAAACTTTATTTTCATTAAGAAGCAATCATGCTTGACCATTTACTAATTCATATTTTTGCTTAGCTCTTTAGCAACTCCTGTGGGGCAGAAATTACAAGGTAAGTTGTCAGGCTTCCAGAAAAGGAAGTTGAAAATTTCTCGATTTCCAATCTATGATCCTCTCCAAAACTTCATTCTCTGCCATTAGGATTTTTCTCACATCCAGTGCTGAGAGTTTTGTTTCCCAGCCTCACAATACAACAGGTTTTTAGGCAGGAAAACCTGGGAAAAAAAAAATAACAGCAAAATTATCGTGTTCCTGAACTTGAAAATTCCTATTTCACAGTCTGTTCTGACATTTGACAAGTTGTTCTTTTTCTGGAAGAAAAAAAATAAAAAATAAAAAATAAAAAAGATAGAGAGAGAGAGAATCTCATATATTTATGTATTCCCACGAGAGAAAATTCAACTCTGTTTGCAAAGTCCTGCTTCAAGATATATAAAAGGAGCTGAGTGACCCCCTGAGGCTTAAGGAAATTCCACCTTGTCAGATCCTTCCAGTCATATTTTGTGGTTGTATTTAGGCTTTACCATGCTCGTAGGGTACTTCCCAGGCAGGCATCTCGGGAACAATGTTTGCCCTGCTGCAGGATGTGGAAGATGACATAGGATGCCTAAAGATTCAGGGAACTGACCAAAATATTGTGTATCAAGATTGGAAAGGGGAAGAAATGCAGTTTAACTGGCACTATTATTGTGCTAAAGGATTTAAAGATAGTAAAGAGAACTGTTGATCTGTTTAGTGCACTGCAGGGATAGACACTCTCATGGTTATTAGAGGAATTTATTTCTAGGCTTGCAGACTCCCACAGTGTCTACTTAACAGTATCAATTCAGAAATGCAGAGATTTGCTCCATTCTATTACTGGCAAACTACAGCACTTGTCATTAATCACCCTGACAATGTAAAAGTGCAGCATTATTCTGCTAAGTATTTCTATGCCTTATGTTTTACTCTTTTTTTTTTTTTTTTTTTTTTCACTCACCTACCATGTCAAGTGCTATAAACACAGATAAAATATACAGTAGTTTGTAGTGAAAAAGGAAAAAAGAAAAATGCTTAAATGAGTCATAATTAATATGTGTTTAAGCTTGGGATATCTGTACTGGAGCTTTAAGTTTTCTAACTTCATTTTCTTGTTGATTATATTAAAATAATGGTTTCTAAAAATAATATTCATTATAAGATGACAGTCTGCTTAGCAAAATCAGAAGTACTCTGTTCCATGATATAAAACAAGCCAACAACAATAAAAAGGGTTAATTCCTAGTTTTCCCATTTTTTAATCTCCCCTTTTTACACTGACATATGAGGGTAAATAGAAATAAGTCAGGAAGGATGGCAGAGCCTTAAATAGCAGAAAAAAGTCTCCTCTAACAGTGAGGATCAGCCGCGTTTCCATAGTACACGAAGTACCGGGAATCTGAGCGGAAAAGAACGACCCAGCGATTCCCCAGATCTACATTTTATCTCAGTTTCCAGCTAGGCAGGGGGTATCTTGTGTGCTGGCAGAAAGAGAAAATCCCCTGGAAAGAAAGAAAAGCCGACGTTTGCCCTCCTTTGCCCGGCTGGGCGCACCGCACGCCAAAGCTGCCCCCTAGCGGGGTCCCCGGCCCGTCTGCAGCGCCCACCGGGGCCCGGCTCGGTTCGGCGGTCACCACCTCTCAGAGATAACGGGCAGAAAGCAGCGGGGGAATAGCAGCCCAGTCCTGGAGATCGCAGCCGCCCCTAAAGCAGGAAATAATGTGTTCTGATGTTTTACTGTTTCAGGATGCAATGACTGTTCTGGAAGCTAAGATTTATTATTTTTGTCAGCATCCTATCTTCAGCTGCACTTTTTAAAACGAGGCTAAGATTTTATCATACTGGACGCTTTAAAAGCACCTAGATTTTGGAATACAATTCTCAGATAATGGATCAAGTGTCTACTACTGAGTAAATACCAAAAACACAAATCCCACTCATCCATACTTTAAAATGTGCTGGTTTTATTATTCTAAACAACTATTGAAAGTAGGAAGGTATTTTTTGTTTCTCTCTTTGAAAACAGAATCATAAGTATTTCCTTCTACTTTGGGGAATATATACCACAAATTGTTGATTTTGTGGCTGTTCAGAGAATATTGAGAACATTCTTCAGCTACATTTTTGTGTTGTACTTTTCAGTAACTATGCTTTCAGACAAAACATACAACTGTTGATAGACTATTTTGTTCTCTTGTGTATTCTCATTTTCTCTGTAGAGGATTCAGGTTCAAATTAACAAATCACTTCATAGTCCATAAGAATTCCTTTTGAAAAGGTAAGAGATTAGTATGTGATACCTACTGATGTACTCACAGGGCCTGGTATTCCTCTTACTTGTTTTGCTGTGAAAAAAAGTAATCTCACTGAAAATAATGTTATTGAAACATAAGGCAGAAATTCAGTTCATGTAGTAGGGATCACTACAAAAGACAAAGAGGGAATAAAGAGAAAGAAAAATCTCCCCTTCTTGGCCAGGAAGTATCATAAATCAGATCTTTCTTAGGCTGGCATGAAACTTCTTAAATATATGCTTAATTTAAAGCCAATGAGGCCAACTTCCACATATACTATGTCTGGAGGTTTTATTTCAAATTACCTCTGGTGTGGGACAGTAGACGAAGTGCTCAGTTGCAGCAGAAGCAAATTGGGTGCATTTCTGGAGTGCATCTTTCACATTTGTTGAATCACACAGGAATCCAGTTTAGATTCTCCAAGAGCCCTCCCTAGCATTGATCAAAGCACACTGCGGATGATTCAAATATGAGTTTTCAAAGTCCTCTTCTGATCTGAACTAAAGCAGTAGTGCATCAGATGCACCTTTTGAAGGTCTCCTACTGCCCAGGAAGACCTCCCTAGCAGTGAGTGCTCTTTAACCCTATACCCCAAGACTAAGCTCACAAAACCACTCATAGAACTAAGCTGTATGGCACTCAAGTGTTATGCATATGTATGATTTAAGCTGAAACCACCATGCCTCCATTTCTGTAGAAAGAAGAGATGCATCTGTCAATGTCTGGAACACAAGCTTTACAGACTCATAGAATGGTTTGGGTTGGAAGGGACCTTTAAAGATCATCTAGTTCCAATCCCCCTGACGTGGGGTAAAGATAAGCAGTTTCTTTACATTTCCTTTCTCAGATTGGTTCCAGATAGGAACAGCATTGGTTTTAGAATAACATCAGCTAGAACTGCCAATAGAAAGCTTGCATGTTTGAAACAGTGTGAGTAAAATGATGAAGGGTAAGAAGCCTTAGAAGACTTTTTCTAAAAGTTTGTGTAGCTAGAACTGACATTTTCAAGGTTTGATGTGTTGAGAAGCAGGTGCATGCTTTTCTGCATCATTTCTAAAACATTTGAGAATTCCAGGAAATGGACTGTTAAATAAAGTGGGCAAATACCTCAGGACCATAGAACAATAACCTCTGATTACTAATATGATCTAGAGGTCTATATCAAGCAGGTGCTATACAGAGACTGCAGGAAATCTTACTGATGAATGAGATTTTAAGAGACCAATATCAGAAGGTCTGGATTTCTTTGCAGAATTTTACACTGGATGCAGTATCTCCTACCATGTCAAAATAGTATTGTGGTTTATTCATGATAGTTGAAGACATTAAATAGCTGGACTATTGCTGTGAGACAGTTTCCAATGTGAATGAATAGTTGAGTGTATATTGCTTTTTAGAAAGCACATGAATTCATAAATAGCAAAATAGAAACTGTTTAATTGCACTGCAAGGAGCAGCATACAGAATAGTAGTGAGATTATTAATGGTCTTTTTATTCATCTGCTTGGTTGTGGGTAGCATGTAGACTGCCTCGCTGTTAGAGAACAACTCCAAGTGAAAAAAATAAAAATAAAAAAAAAAATCCAGCTTCCTCTTGCTGTTATGAATACAAGAAAAAAACTTTGATGGATAACTTAAACTTTGTGGCTTCTTAATCTTTAATACTATGGACGTAACATCAATACTGCTTTCAAGTTTTAGCTGGCAATCTCATAATTCAAGTGATTTTTCTATTAGCTGATTACTTCCAAAAAGGTACAAAATACCCCATTTTCAGCCTCATGAAACATTTCATAACTTCCCATTCCCATCCTGTCAAAAACTAGAAAGCATAAAAATATGTACTTATTCATAAAAAAATAAATCAATAAATACATTGAAAGTACTAAAAAATAAATCTCAGAAGAGCAATAATATTTCACAAGAATGCAATATTAGAAATGCTTTCAGATTTATTTTCATGGTGTTTTTTTTTTTTATTTTCAATATTTGTTCTTCTTAATTTCAAAATTTGTAAGATATGAAAAGAGGCATCTTAACTACTTATAAACACCTCAAAGTAAAAAACTATAATTAGCAAAAGTTTGTAAATTACATAACAATTAGCAGCAAATAAGGTCATTTCCATACTAAGACATAATTACACAGGACTTTGGAAAGCAAGAAGCAAATCAAAGGCTGTAACAACAAGATCTTATTTATTTATTTATTTTTTCCCTCAAGTGGCAGCTACTGTGAAAAGTACTCCCAAGGAAAATTAGTGAGAAGAATGAAGCAGCCATTCAGTACATTCAATTTATCCTTCAGCTATTACATCAATGTGTGCACAACTATGGGCATGCACACTTACCCTTACTTGTTCTGCACTAGGAAATGCTTAACATTTAAGAAACTAGCACTACATAATTATTTATTGAAAAAAAAAAAAAAAAAAAAATGAATACTGCAAAACCCAAACATTTTCATCAATGTTTTTCACTAAGTTTTCAAAGAGAAGTGCATTTTAAAAAGTTCTGAAAGCATCATGTAGAAAATCCTGAAAATTTGGAAAAAAAAAAAAACAAAAACAACAACAAAAAAAAACACAGTTCTATAAAAATAAAGCTTCCAAAAGGCTGAAAAAGATAATGAGCCTTAAAAAGAAAGGAGAATTAGTGGCAGACTTTTACTGTCTTTTGTGCATATGAGCAGGGTTTAAGGAGAATGTGATCTACTAGAAGCATATGATGGTCAGGTTGATAATTATTTCAGAGAACTCATCACATACAATCTCTGGAACCAGACAAACAGGCTGATATTCTGGGAAGGCCACTTACTACATGATCTCTGAAAGCTCATGGAGACCAGGGAGAGGTCCCTAACAACTTGAGAAAGGCAAATGTTGCAGCTATGTTCAAAAAAAGGCCAGAAGGACTATTCAGGGTACTACAGGCCAGTTGGACTCATTTCGGGCTCTGGAAAAATCAGGGAGTGAGTCCTCTTGGAACACATTCCTGGGCACACAAAGAAGATGACTGGAAACAGTCTGCAGGTATTCGACAAAGATAAAGCATGCCTAGCCAATCTAATTGTCTTCTTAACAGAATGATGAGGTTTCTGGATGATGGAGAGTGATGGATATTTACCTTGAATGCAGCAAGGCTTTCAATACCACCATCCACATGAATTTCGTATCCCAGCTGGAATGTGTAGAAAGCTGGCTGAACTGTCAGGATCAGAAGGTAATGGTTAACAGGTTGTGCTGTACCTGGTAGTCAGAAACAAGTGGAACATCAGAGGGGTCCTTCATCAATTGCTTCTAGAAGGTAATGAAGTGCACTTCCATCAAGTTTACAAGTGTCACCAAATCGGGCTGAAAAAAGCCAACATAGTTAAGTATAGATTTGCCATTCAAAGGGAGCTAGATAGGCTGGAGGGACAAGCCAAGAGAAACGTTATGAAATTCATCATGGACAAATGCCAAGTCCGGCACCTGGAAGGGAAGAACTCCTTGCAAAAATACAGATTGAAAACATGGCTGGGAAGAAGCTTTGTGAAAAAGTATTTGGGGGTCCTGTGGGCAGCAAGCAGAACATGAAACAGCAGTATGCCCTTGTGGCCAAGAAGGCCAATGGGATCCTAGCCTGCTTCAGGAGGAGTGCGGACTGCAGGTCAAGAGAGGTGATCCTCCCCCTCTACTCAGCTCTGGTGAGGCCACACATGGAATACAGTGTGTGCAGTTCTTGGCTCCTCAGTACAAGAGGGGCGTAGAACTTCTAGAGAGGGTCCAGCATAGAGCTGGGAAGGTGATTAAAGGATTGGAGTATCTGTCCTATGAGTAATGACTAAGTAAACTGGGCCTGTTTAGCCTAGAGAAGAGGAGATTGAGAGAGGATCTTGTCAAACTCTACAAATACCTGACGGGACAATGTAAAGAGTATGGGGCCAAACTCTTCTCAGTGGTGGCCAGTGATAGGACAAGGGGCACTGGGTATAAGTTGAACCATAGGAGAGTTCATCTCCTTATAAGGAAAAACTTTAGTGTTCGGGTGACAGAGCACTGGAACAGGTTGCCCAGAGAGGTTGTGGATTCTCCTTCTTTGGAGATATTCAAAACCCACCTGGATGCAATCCTGTGTAACATGCTGTAGGTGACCCTGCTTGAGCAGGGGGGTTGAACTAGAAGATCTCTGGAGGTCCCTTCCAACCTCAACCATTCTGTGTGATTCTCTATGTGTGACTAGCAGCAGCACAGCCAGCAGGGAAAGTATTACCCTATTTTGCTCAGCATTCATTAGGCAACATCTAGAATACTGCATCTGATTTTGGGCCTCCCAATACCAGATCTTAAAAACCTGAAGTGTATTCAGTACTGGACCACCAAGCAAGTCCAGGGGTTTGGAGCACTTGCTCTATGAAGAGAGGCTAAGGGAACTGGGCAAAGAGATGGCTTCAGGGAACCCAACAACAGCTTTCGAACACCTATGAAGAGGTCACCAACAAGATCCACCCAAGCTCTTTCCAAAGGTGCATGCTGGGAGGATGAGAGGCATAAAGTAAATTGAGATGCTCAGAACAGATATAAAGAAAAAAAAAATCACCATGAGAACAATCATGATGTGGCACAGGTTCCCAAGAGGTGGTGTAGTCTCCATTGTTAGAGATTTTCCAGATCTGCCTAGCCAAAGCACTGAGCAACCTGGTCAACCAGAGATGACCCTGCTTTGCACAGGGCCCTAAGGTTCCTTCAAACCTGAATTATTCTGTGGTGTTATGACATCAAGGAAATTAAAATCTCCCACATGTCAACACAGCTACATCTTACATAACATTTTGATGAGTACTGGAGGACAGATGGAAAATTAAGGAGCAAGGACTAATCACACAGGGATAAGTTCCTAAAAGTGATTGTAATGACTTTCATTATGATTAACAGACTAAGAAAATAAATAAGTATATATTCTATTTTTAATCTAAGAAAATGAGACTTTAGTGGTTGTGCTGTCCATCATTTGTTTCCCACAATAAAATAATAATTTTCTGTAAAATAATAATAATTTTCTAGATTTTTTACCCAATTTCAAGCAAATCTGACATGAAAATCAGTCTCAAAGATAACTGTTGTTACAAGGTTTTTGTTGAAAATTGGTTGGTGGGGAGAAGAGTGAACATCCTGTTTGCGTTGTCCCACAGGAAAAGACAAGCAGACAGTCATTGTAGTCCATTTTGTTTGGCAGCTGTATTCCAGCCAGCTAATCAATACACAAATTGATCCAGAGTACAGGAATGTTCTTTATGCTGCGTTAAACATATGTGAATTTTTGTTATTGTTTTCAAACCTTGGCACCCACTTCTTTTAAATTTTGCTGCTGTCATAAAATACTTGTAGACAAAAGATCATCTACCCAGAACTAAGACTATATAATATTATATGATCATCATGTTGCTCCAATACATAGAGAAATGACTCAATGTCTTAATGAAGTTATTACTAAAACCCAATTTTCTTGACTGATATCATGCATAATGATACAGTAGAACAACAAAATAATTGTCTTATTTATTTTTTATAACTTTTGAAATAATGTTTTCAACCTCATGCTATGAATTAATCCCTCTTTCATCGGAAAAGCAACCAGACACTTAGGATAATTACAGATCAGATTAAATATCTTAAAATTAAAGTCTAGTCTAAAAGAAAATTATATACTCCAGGAAGCAACAAAGAATATAGTATCAGAAAGAGATACTTGCAGTAGATCAATGGTATTGTTCCTCCAAAATAACAGAAAACAGGCATTTTGCTTACTTTTACAGAAAAGATCTGCAATGCTCTGCTTCACTTTAAGAAGGCAATTTATTTTCCATGTTAAATAAAACAATATTATCTGTGAATCCCCAGATACGTAGATACAAGGCTAAATTAAACTCAAGCATATAGACTAAAAAGCTTTCTGGAACAGAAACTACTCTTGCAATCTGCAATGTATCTAGTGCTATAAATAGCCATTGAAAACACATTTTGTTCAGGTCAACTTCCATAATTTTCTAGATCAAACCAGAAGTCTTGAGTGGAATTTGCACAAAGCACAAAAAAGTTGTGCTTTGCACAGAGTTCAAACAGGAACTCACCCTTCAAGAAAAATAAATTTGAATGATCAATTCTACTGAGTTACTGAAGCTCACCTGGATGAAAGGCTAAACTTCACAAGTCTTCAAACTGTTACTACCAAGATCTGTGACTACCACTGAACTTGCTACTTTCTACTCCAAATATAATGTGTACCTCCTTTGACTCTTTGACATATATGGTATGTAGAAAAAAATTGAACAAAAGAAAAATTGAACTCAAACTGCCTTGGAAGAAGAAAGAGAAAATCATATTTATTAGATGATAGGTACAACACAAACACAGCAGAGAAACGACAGTGGCAAAAGCTGTATAAGACAGAAAGTTATATCTTCTGACTTCATCTACAGATGTTAAAAGACTAGGCTGTCTACGCTGTCAAATATGTTCTTCCAGGAGGAACTTAAAGGTCAGCATACACTGCACCACAGCAACTACAGAGCAGCAATTCTTTAAGAAGCATCAAGGAAATTCTGCAAAAAAACTCACTTTAGAACATCTGATGTGTTGAACCCAATAGCAGTTCTTGCAACAGAATCTCTCATTCAGTGCACAGTTGACCAAATATTCAACTAGCTAAAAAATGCTTTGCACATCACAACCTAATGATCCAATACCAACAGTGAAAACATACCTTAATTGTCTGCACTTAAAGACAGTAATAGAAGTCATCACAAATAAGGCATCAGACTTGAGGTCATACTGCAATTCTCTTAGGCTATGCCTACACAGATAGGTGCAGCTGAGGATGAATGAGAATGCCAGTGGTTTGAGACGGCTGGATATAAATCAGGGGTTCCTGTGAAATTACATAGCTGCAGCAATATAACATTGTCGCTAAAGCAGGTATATCCTGCTTTCCAGCCATGTCTGTTAGCTTATGACACTAACCACAATGTCATATTATTTTTGATATCTCACACGAAAGCCCAAGACAGTTAATTTCCAGACAACTCTAAGCCTATTTGCTTCTGGTCATATTTGTCT
Organism: Nettapus auritus; assembly: GCA_011076525.1. Classification (NCBI taxonomy): domain Eukaryota; kingdom Metazoa; phylum Chordata; class Aves; order Anseriformes; family Anatidae; genus Nettapus; species Nettapus auritus. The sequence continues at coordinate 119,343,412 of CM021765.1, read as the reverse complement.
TCACACATATTTGCATTTTCATAGTTCTACAGCCCACATACTCATGACTAAACTCTAACTTTTCCCAGTTTTTTAGTGTAATTCTTTGCTTCAGCCTGTGCAGCAGAAGAAACCACTACAATGACTTTTGTATGAATGTAATGTTTTTTTTTTTTGTTTGTTTGTTTGTTTTTTTTGTCATTGAGCAATTTACAGTAAAGTATGCTAAGTTATGCTAATCATCAGGTTTAGTGGTTAGTGACTTAAAAACACTCAAGATTATTTTTTCTGTTGAAACACTTTCATGGGCAGCACAAACACCAGCTATTTCAGATGAAATAATAAGACCTATTTAATAAAAGTAATTGTGAATTATTTATTTTCACTTTTATTCTACCGTACAAAACCTTCAATTCCCATATCACGAACTGTCTGCATTAAGCTCTAAAACTATCTGTATGACAGTGATTCAATAAGTGTCTTCCCCAAAGCTACATTATTTCTCATTCTGCCTGAAATTTGCTATATAAACTTTAACAAATAATTTTAAATTTTACCTGTAGCTATTCCAGTTACAATGTATGAATTAGAATTAGAATTCCATGTAGAATTTAGAATGTCTTATGTATATATTAGGTCATGAAAACAGGCATTTTAATAGGAATACATAGGGAAAATTATTTTCCAGATTATATTGTAAATTTAATCTTTCTAGTTACAATCTATACAACAATATTCCCATATATTTTGGGTTTCTTTACATTATAAATATTGACAGAAAGCCATATGTAGACTCACAATAATAAATGTATTTTTACATTATCTTATGCGTGTTTGTTATATAGCATTTTATACTTGTTTGCAAACAATTAAGGAACCAATGAAACCTACCAATATGTTAACTTAATGGTGTGATATTGTGGAGGCAAACCAAGTGTCAAATCTGTCACATGAATTAGATTCTAAGACAACTGCCAGGCACTTTTATAACTTATGTACGGTATGGAAATAAATTAACTAATGCTGGCTCAATGGGTCAAGTATTGTAAGCTGCTTACATGCTTTCTTTTTCAAAAATTTCCCAAAACAAAACAAAACAACAACAACAACAACAAAATTGAGCTGCTGTGAGAACGAGGGAAAAAAAAAATAAAGAAAAAAAAAAAAAAAGCCTACCTCTTATGTAACTAAGGCATGGTGGCTATTCTGAGATTTGCATTGGAAAGGAAATAATTTTCTTCCCTCATTAAAGATGACAGTCTGTCCTGGTTTTACCTCGCATATTGAATCCTATGCTTTCAACAAGTTACAGTCTTCCCTGTACTGAAATAAATCCAGTTAGCATTCATTCTTGTCATTCGCTTTGTCAGAGGTAAGGCAAGGAACAAAGAAATGGCCATGGTGAAAAAAGAGATCTATAACAACATTTTTACATATAAATGGACACTCAGATGGGGATTAAGGCCTAAACATGGTTTTATAGCTGCATTTTAATGATAAATCCATGCAAGATTGGCACAGGATGCATAAGAGTTGTGTGCTTTGAAAGTAAGAGATTGAGGCCATGCAGGATATCTTCAGGCATCTAGATGTTTCTAGAAACCTGTATTTAAGCAACTAGATTTCCTCAGTATTTTAAACCTGCCTGGCTTTGCACTGATCTATTCCTTATAGATATTATCCTAAGATTATATATCCTATTCTAAAAAGCGAATCAGACAGTAAGTAGGTCCCCTGGTCTGTATCCAGATGTCTTAGTATAACATCTACACATTTTCATCTAATAGAGCACAGAGACTGGATCTGATTCAGATGCCATAGATGAGCAAGTTCTCAAGGCTTCCCAATGGCTGTTTCTGCATCTATACAGGAGAAAAACAGTGATGTTCTCTGTGCTTCTTTTTTCTATTATCTTGATCCACACATCAGATTAGCTCTCAACTCAACAGCATTTATTAGTGATTATAACAAATGCTACAATGAGGTGTTAAAAAATATGACAACAAAATAGTTACATCTCTGCCAATGAATAGAATCTTATGTATAACAAATGCTTTTCATCAGGCCTTTTCAAGCTCTGAATATCAACAGCTAATTTGCAAGGCAACCCACAAATGGTTGCCAATTGCACTGCTATCCAAAAATGAACTTTCTTTATGGTTCGTTATTGTTACTATAAACATTGTTAGGTGTTTGTCACTTTTGTAATATTTCCAACCTGTTTTGGCACCATTATGGATTTGGGATCTTTTCCCTGGTCAGAGAAGGGCAACTTGCTTTAGGTGTCCCTGCTTGAGCAGGTAGGGTTGAACCAGATGACTTCCAGAGGTTCCTTCCTACCTCAGACATTCTGTGATTTATGATCAGCTAATAAAAACTACTTATCAAAATATTTTTTTCTGATATAACTAGGACTGATATGATACATAACTGATATGACTTTTTCCATCTTTTCAGAATTAAAAACATTTTGTAAGGATATCTGATATGAACTTTCCCAAATTCTCTCAGAACATTTAAATTTAGATTTCAGATTAATTAGATGAGCATTAGTCTAGTCTGTAACATACGCTCTGGAAAATAATTCTTAAATAAGACATGAAAAAGACAAAAAATAGTTTTCTGAAAACTAATAATAGAGCTCCTTTAAGACTGTAAGAGGAAAACAGTTAAAAAATGTTTAAGGTCTACAATATCTGTAAAACTTAAGTATTTTGCTTTTAAATTAACATCTTTTGAGGATTTTTGCCTTTTTTCTGCCGTGTGTTTATAGATATTATATTATTTGTGAATGATTTGCAACACCAATAGAATAATTTAAAATTAATATATTGTTGGTCTATTCTCGAAAAAGTTTATTGCACTTTATTGATCCAGTAACTGTTAGAAAGGAACACTTTCAGAGAGTACGTGCTGTTGTTCACAGTAGAAAGACTGTGGCAATAAATATCCTTAGAATACAATATCCTGGCAAGAGAAAAAAGGTCTTCCAAAAGTGTTAAGTTGACAAGACATTATGTAGACAATCTTTAAAACATCTATTTTCTAATATAGATTTAGTATTATTATTATTTTTTCAGTTATTGTGTGTTGTTATTGAAGATCTAAAGGGACCTGTAGTGATTTCCTAAATATCAATGGTTAATACAAAAATACACTGGCTAAGACTGCTACAAAGAAGGAAGACTATTGTTAAGTTCAGATATAGGGACAGGAAAACTTATGGCATCTAAATGATTATTCTTATTGGCACTTTAACATACATTTATTCTACAACATTCAGATTGTATTAGCTTAATGCAACTATTGAAAAAGATAACATCAAAATTTAGTATCTCCAGTACACAGGTTGAAGTTACAAATTAAATGAGTTAGGCTCACAAATGACTGGTGCTGCTGCTCTTTCCTGGGGTTTGCCATGTACTCTGAAAACAAAGAAGCAAATTCCACTTGGAATGAGATGGTGTCACCCCATATGTCTGTCAAAAGCACAATCACTTACCATGTTGTGAAATTAATTTGTACAGAAAAAAATAAAATAAAAAAAAAAAAATCACCTATTAAGAAACGTGATATACCTAGGCTACCTGCTGAAGACTAATTTTTTAAGTAAATGAGTTTGTGAAAAAAGCAAAAAATTTGCATTCATCCTGCTTTTCTGAAAGGCAAACAACTTCACAACTAAAAGAGCACAGAAGGGACGATCCCAGCATTTTTAATTGTACTTCTGAATTACAATATTTTGTGTTATCTCACAGCAAGTACAGTATGAACACTTACTCAAATATAGACAAAACACTATAGTGACAATGGGAAGAATCAAGGTTTTCAAAGATTTTAGAAGATTGGATTTGTAATGTTATTTGAGTATGTATGATCACAATGAATTTGTAAAATGCGTATGTGCTCTGTTGTAAAACAAATTGAAAATATATTTTGTTTTCTTATCAGAAGGAACACACTAAAGTTAATTACAAAGTATCTAGATATAAATTTGGACATCCTGGAAATCTATTTCACACCAAAGACAAAAGATTTCCAGAATACACTAACACAGTATGCAGACAAGCTTCAAATATCTTAATGTTATCTACAATTAATAATTTATTACTAAACAAACAAGTGAAGATTGGGATTAATATCCAAAGATAAAGATAGCGGTATATTTCTTTGCATTAAAATTTGGTGTGTTTTTTAGAGAAGGCAAATAAAAATAATGCAAAGAACAATCACTTCGTCTTTATTTTCTTTGCCAAATAAACAATCTGTGTTTTAATATAAACTTCTAAGGCTTTTAGTAACATGTGAGATGGCAGTGTACAAACCTTTCTTTCAATTCCACTAAGTCCTAAAGAGCAGCTGATTTACACATGTCCAGTTTTCTGCAAAGTAATAACTGTAATTTCCTCAGAATTGACCTTACAATTTTTTTCAACTGTTTGTTGAGAGTATTCATAACTTCTAAGTACCACACAAACACTTAAAAATTCATTTTCAGTTCTACCTATGCCAAATATACAAATTTACTAAAAATAAAACAAATCCCTACAGAAATGTTTTTTCCTTTAATCCACCTATTTGCCATCACTGTCAAACAAGACTTACTCAGATATTAGATTTTAACTGAATTTCTCCTCTTGTACCTGGTGCCAGGATGTTCTGAGTGGCCAACATCAGCCTCTATTGCTGTCTACTTTGGAAGTGAACATATTCCTTTTCCATGCTTCATTAAGAACAGACATTTTAGCTCCAGTGATTTTTTTTAGTAACTATGTAGTGAACTCCTCTATCAGCCACTACATGCTAATTTAGTCTATTCAATAAAAATATTACTGAAAGATAGTCAGAAGTTATCCTATACAGGACAAAACTATATTGAAAATAACTGAAGAGAGAGATTTTGTGAGAGTTTTGCTTGCTTATGTATGGTTGTAACGGAAAATGACAAAATATTATCCGAGGTTGTACACTGCAATCTCAGCTCAGGGAAACTTACAATATTACTGAAGTGATATTAGAGTAGCAGTAACTTTATTTATAAAATATGAACTTTAATGGGAATTCATCATGCATGTTTCTATTTATTTCTATGAGATTTAGAGTCAGCTCTTTGCTAGTAACCGTAAGGGTAATTAAAGTTCTTCTGTGTTCCAGCTATCATAGAGATAATTGTCTCTGCATTTACTTTAATAATTTCCTACCTATTACTTATTACAACCCTTTGATTTCCTAAATCCAATATGAATAAATGAACAAATAGCAGTAGTAAGTTTGTTTCTGGATTATTCCGAACATATAATGCATACTTTCTCTAACACACACTCCCTTGAAAGCAAGAGAGTGTTTCAATAGTACTTCCAAAACTGTCTTAAAACATCATCATCCGTAATGCTTCTCATAAACACAGCTTCATCGATGTCTCAATGGAAGGCTTACATTGATGGTTTCATCCCTTACAGATACAAATAGCTAGAAGCAAAATGCTGAAGGCTGTATTGTCTTCTTTCATCTCCTCCCAAGCATTTGTGTGCAGTCCAAATGCACCTCACAAAATTGCAGAAGCTACAGGGACCATCTCGGAGTTCAAACAAAACCAAGCAAACAGTGACACAGTAAAACTGACACCACTAATGAAATATTTAAAAGAAAACAAAAGGGGTGTGATTCCAGATAGCAGTCAAACCTTATCATCACCTTGAGTTGGTGTCAATCATACTAAAAAAAGGAATGCACCCTCAGGCAAACTCCAAATGGAAATAAATAATCATATTTTATACTTCTCTAGTACCTTTACCTGATGATTTCAAAATATTTGACAAACATTAATTCATTTCACCTCCAAATACTTTCTGCAGCTGGCTAAATATCACTGTAGTCCAAATAAGGGATAAACTGTCAGTGTTGGGGGACCAAGATTTCAGCTAAGAGTACATCCTTGCTATGCATCAGGGGAAGAAAATGCATATGGGGAGATTCTCAAGGTTTCTCACAGCTTGATCTCTGAGTTATTGAGACCAATAAATAAGAGTTTGGGCAAAGCCACCTCTGGGAAAAGTGCAACACCAAATATCTGCAGTTTTTATTATCTGTGAGAGCAGCTGTTGTGGTTTAGCCCAGGCAGGCAGCTAAATACCATGTAGCTCTGACTCTCACCAGATGGGATGGGGGAGAGAATTGGAAAGGGAAAAGTGCAAAGAACCCATGGGTTGAGATAAAGACAGTTTACTAGATAAAGCAAAAAACATAGTCAAGCAAAGCAAAACAGGGAATTCATTCTTTACTTCCCATCAGCAGGCAGGTGTTCAGCCACGTCCAGGAAAGCAGGGCTCATCATACGTAGTGGTTTCTTGGTAAGACAAATGGCATCACTCTGAATGTCCCCCTTCCTTCTTCTTTACCCCAGCCTTTATTTCTGAGCTTGATACCAACGGGTGTGGGATATCCCTTTGGCCAGTCTGGCTCAGCTGTCCCAGCTGTGACCCCCCCCCCAGTTTCTTGTGCACCCTTAGCCTCCTCACTGGTAGGGCAGCACAAGGATCTGAAAAGTCCTGGGCTCTGTGCAAGTGCTGTTCTGCAACAACTTAAAACTTTGGTGTGCTATCACCACAGTTTTCATCAAAAATCCAAACAACAGCATCATGTGAGCCTCTACAAAGAAAATTAACTCTATCCCAGCCAAAATCATGACAGCAGCTTGGCTCCAGACATTGCTTCTGACTTATTCTTCATTTTTGTATATGTCATCATGACAAACAGAAGAATTTCTTTTAGCACAGCAGAACAATATATTATATATATTTAAAAAAAAAAAAAAAAAAAAAAGGTTAAATCCATATTAGAATCTCAAAATTTAGGTATGTGTGAAGAGCCAGTCTTGTAAAATTTCAATGAACTGACAATTTCAATGAATGAGATTATTCTTCCATATATAAGTATTTTCACTATCACATTGATAGTTTACATTCTCAGAATTGTCAAGGACTTTTTGTGGTAATTCAATAAATGTTTTAAACTATAACCTTTTATTTAAGGTAAACTTATTTGTTAACTTTTAAATAACTCATACCACAAAAACCAACCTTCCACCACCACCAACAAAAACAATAAAGCATGTTCCATAAATCAGAAACTTTGTTGTATCACTGCCATTAATATCTCATATACCATCAAATTAAAGAATTGGAAGAGCAGTTCTAGAAAGTATAAGTCTAGGTATTTTATTGTAAGATGCCAAAAATTGTCAACTTCAGGTATTGATAATAAATGACTGGATTGGTAGTCTCTGTTATGTTACTAATGAGCCACAATCAACAAAATAAATTTCACTCAATTTGCATCAGAATGCAATTCCCAGATTAGAAGTACTACATATAATATACTAAGAGAAAAAAATAAGTACCATGTGTACCATGAGATAACAAGTTTATTATCCTTTTAATACCTTTCTATATTTCTCTTCATTGTCTTGACTTACTGCATGACATCTAATATACAGAGAGACTTTTAAAAAGATGAAACTGGATTTAGAGCTGCTAATAATTCTAACTATGCTTCTTAGACATAAAATGAGAACTGCTCCTGGAATTAGTAAATCCTTTATATTTACAAGGGATTTTACTCAGATATTCCCATCACAGGTTAAGATTTTTATATCAACAACGCTGTGTACAAGTACAAAAGGATAAATAATAATAACTCAGAGTAAAGGTATATATCATTTTAGTGGCAAAGAAATATATAAGCAATACCATGTCAGGTTTTCATCCAATGGTAATGATAGTTGGTCAATATATATTTTCAATTTTACAAAAATAAATAGCAATTTTCCATATACTTTCTATTTTCAGTTAGGAGAAAGTATAGTTTGCAGCTTTAAAAGGTATTTCCACAAGAGGGAGAGTAGAAAACAATCACCAATAGTAAAACAAAAACTAAAGGATGTCATTGGAAATAACAATTTTTAGAAGTTACTTACGCCTGTCGGTCCCTGTACATCTTGTTAACTTTCTCCCATTGGAAATTAAGCTGAGTCAGCTTGTCTTGTATATTTGCTGCTTCCCTTGGTGTAGCACTTTGCAAAGCTGGTATCTTCTTGCTGTGAATAATATCTATATGACCCTGCAGTCTCCCCAGGCGATCTTTAATGTTCTGTAATATCAAGATTTTAAAAAAGAAAAACATCAGCTTTAAAACAAAACAAAACAAACAAACAAACAAACAACAACAACAAAAAAACAACACATTGTTCATAAGCAAAAGAAAGTGGAGAAAAACGTACTTGAAGCAACAGCCTGGATAATAGTAACAATTTTACAATACAACCAGGTAGTAATGACCAAATGCCCATCCTTCCTTTGAACACATAATTAACTATATCCGTGAAAGGTGATAGCTGGAGGGGAAGCAAAGTGCTGTTAATTCAGTCACTCATTCATTCCCCTACTACAAGGTTACAACTGTTTTAACCCCATTTCTTCTTAAAAACGCAGAATAAAGTCAAATTTTAGAGGCTCATGTTAAAGAGTGTTTTTTTAATTATTTGCTCTTTAGACTCCTCTTTTGTACTTGTTTCAGCAGATATTACACAGAAGTCAAAGTTACAGCATGAGAAAAGTAGCTTATCAGGTATCACTGTTTTTGCCTTTTGCTGTATATTCACAACCCAACATTTGCCATTCTTTACTTGGTCCTTTATTCCTATTAACACTTAGTTCTTTGCGTTTCACAGTAAGACAAAATAGTCAACAGTATTCCTTCACAACTGCATAATGCCATCTGTTGAAAAACCAAGGAAGAAAAACTGAATTTACTTGGGGCCCTTAACATCTTTAAAGTGTGTGAAAACACTCAAATCTTCATACTTTGTCAATGGTTATTCATTAGCCAACTATCAATCCACCCGCTTCCATGACTGAATTACACAGATTTTCTTTATATTTTCCTCTATAAACAATATGTAAATATGTTGTGCATTTTGTGAACTAGGTGGGGTTCAACATCTCTCTTTCTACTGAATCTTTTAAAATCATTTGAATGACAATTTGTTGGAAAACTCAATGCTGAGCAAAGGTATTGTCATAAACTGTGTACTGACTTCACTATAAAACAATAAATGTAACAAGAAGTCATCACCAGAGACTTTCTTCTTGTGAATCCATATTTATGTAATTAAGTCCTTAAGCGGAGGATTTAATAATATATTTCAGTCTACCATGAACACAAGCACAGTTTGGTACTTCTATGAATTTCTCGTTCTTTACCAGAAAGAAGACAAATCTATTTTGTCAAAAACCACACAAAACCCGCTATTTTGTCAAAAACCACAAGTTACATAAGCTTACCTTTCAACCTCACATGATAAATACTAAAGCCAGAGAAACAACTGCTGGTTTTGAAGGAAAAGCATGCTTTTTATACAACTAATTTATACAGTTGTCATATTGATACTATGTTATAGTCCTGGTAACATACAACATATATAGCATTACCAGAAAGGAAACTCGAGCAAAATGAATGCTTCTGAAATGCATGTTAACCATTCAGTCTTTAAAACTTTTCATTTCTGCTTCTTTCAGGTGTCCTCCTCTGGCCTCAGTGCCACACGGTATGTGATAGTTGTTTTAGGGATTTTATTTTTCTTTCTATCGTATTTCTGTTTGGAAGTAAAATGCTCTTTCTTCCAGATTAGTCAAGATATCCATGTAAAGAAAGAACATGTCAAATCTGTAATTTCCTTCAGCAAATCAAAAACCTTTCCTCACTAGAATGAACTCCATTATTTTGAAAAGCTCTGGGCATTGTTCCTTAAAAAGCTGAACTTCCCATTATACATCTTGCTGCAGAATAAAACGAAGCAAGGCATGAAAGAATTTAAATAGATGCTTTGGATTGGTGACTGCATCAATCTGTCTCTAGTCTAAAGTTAGACTTCCTTTTTCTGAAGTTTGTAAAGTTAAGACTTCTTCTTCATAAGGCTAACTATTATGACAATTTAAGCATTTGAAACAATAATTTGGTGCAAATAAAGCTCACAAAAATCTGGACAAAACTAGACAAATCATCTGATATACCAGTGAGACACTAAAAGCCTCATATGATTCTTGTGATAGGTACACACAAGTAGCAGTGTAAAAATTAATGTATTCTTATTACATTGTTATAGTATCTAGCTGTAAAAAAAAGTATTTAAAAAAAAAAAAGAGGGAGAGGGAAAGTTATAATCACTGTTTAACAATCTGTTAGTCTGGTGTGCAACCCCGTAGCTGGAATCTGATAGCTCTATTTCACCATGCAGAAAAAATATCAGACTTGGATTTCCCTTGAAAAGAACAGCGATCAGATTTGAAGTAGTATGGGAGAGATTTTTTAGGTTATAATGTAAAAGAAAGAGAAGAAAAAAGACCATTAGTATGAATGGGATCTTCCTTAACCAATTCCATTTTGGTTATTGCAAATGAATCCATCTAAAGTGTCCTTCAGCCATTTTCTCAGAAAGTTTCTGACAGATATGGAAAGTCTGCACTGATTTTTGTTTTGTTTTGTTTTGTTATTGTTGTTTTATCTCCATGGGCTGTAAAGGATAAGAATGCTGTAGTTATTGAAGTACAACAGATATCCAGTGTAAGCATACACCATCCAGTGCAGTTATCAAAAAGAAAATAAAAGCTGTACTAAGCATTTACAAGCACATATCCCATCACGTTGTGATGCCTTCCCTGAATTTCCACTCAAAGTTATGTCTCAGGCATATAGCCTGGGTTTGGTAATGCAAATGAAGAACATAATTGTTTTTCCTTAGTTTCTCCCAGAGAAAGAACCGCAGCTACAAAATTCAGTTTTGGAAAACTATATATATATATATATAACTATGTATATAACTATATATATATAGAACTATGTATATATATATGCAGGCTTTCATCTGTTTTAAGTACAACTAAAAAAAAAAAAAAAAAGAAAAGAAATAGATAACCACTTCTTCAGTGTCCTTCTGTTCACCTATTCTGAAGGACAAGTACCCCATTTATATATCAACAATGTACAAAAAGAATGAAATAGAGGTCTGATCCTGGAAAATCTTGCTTAACTGTACAAGCTGAAGTCCAGAGCACATTCTTCTAACAGCACCTTTTACAGCTAGGAAAAAAAGCGCTCAGTTTTGTAATAGTTTGAGTTGTCTCTGTTTATAATATTCTAAAGGCTACAAACTTCCAATTAATTAATTTTTAAAAGGTTATTTTATCTTCTGTGATAAAAAGAGTCTATCAATCACAAATTATTAACAATTTAGATGTAGTTTAAAGGTTATTTTTAATTATGAAAACTTGACACCAAGGTTTTACTTTATCTTTAAGGTTTTCTAGTATTATCAAATAGAAACTGAGGGGTGTATCCTTTTCTGCGTTTGTGGTTTTAATAGTTCTGTTTCAGAAATAATGATACTTGAACTTTAGATCCTGGATATAATGCTCACTTAATACAAAATTAAAGACCACATCCATGTTTTGTATGTTAAAAACATTTTCTTTTTGCTTTTCTCCATTTCAATGGAATTCATTTTTAAAATATTTTACACACTTTTATTGATATATTTTAATTTTAAATATTCTAAAATTCCTGAATGAAGTCAATCATGAAATGAACAGTGCTATGCTTAAAGTACAGTGAAAGCAAATACGAATTAAGTTAGATGCACAAAATAAACTGAGGAGTAAATAGACAGAGGTGTGAGGAACCTGCTATCTATTATTTCTAGTCATTATTCCAACATATGGTCTTTGGGAAAACTTAACAGCTCTAAACATGTTAACTTGCATGCTTTTTGCACAAAGTTGATAGTAAAAGAATCAGTAGCAAACAGTAAAGAACAGTAAAATCGAATATTTCAGTAAAAAACAAACTAACAAACAACAACAACAAAACCCTAAATTAAGTATGGAAAAGGTGTTCAAAACCTGAAAATCTTGATAATGTTCAGAAATGTCAATACAAAACGTCAACCTTAATACGCTTAATGAGATATGGAAACAACTTCAACAAGTACTACTCAAAAAATGTAGGATTTTTTTTTAATACTATGACAAGACAAATTGCTAGTAAATAAAAAGTTAAAGGTTTACAGTGACAGCATATTTTTTCACATTACTGTTATTCCCAAAGCAATGAAATTCTTTACAATATGAATTATGTTCTTTTTGTTTGGATACATTGTCTTCTGTCATGCTTTTTCTCTCTGACTCATATAACATGATATTCAGACAGTAAGACATTTATGATTTACTAATTTACTATTAAGTATCTAGAAATGTTATTTTTCTGGCATAGGAATTTAAGTAATGGACCAAGACATCTATGTTCATATATATCATTTAGCTGACAAAAAGATACTATAAATGTATAGTTAAAAAAAATAAAAGCTTAGGATTCCACATATTCCTAATGCAGAAAAGTCAAAAACTCAGAAGTTTGGAATGTCAGTATTTACATGCCCTGACCTTTCAATTCCATTTACTCCCCTGCTCAGAAACCATACCCTGAAGCAAACACTAGGAAAAAAACCCTGAGTCCCATAAACCCAGATGGACCATGCTGAGGTTCTGTGCCTATATTGTGCACATATAACTAGATTATTGCTGGGAGCTGTGGGAGACCTTACTAAACTGCAAGGTGCTGATCTTTAATAGATATTATAAAAATAGTGATTCCGTGGAGGTGATAATAAATTGGACATTAATTTCATTGTGATGGTAAAAAGCATAACATGACACAAAAATTACATTGTGTCAAATTTCACATCCCTGTGAAAAGACAGTTAAAAACACTATACCTAGTGAAGGTTTTTGGTTAAACTTGAAAAGCAGTGTTGTTATTTTTTGTTTGTTTGTTTTTGGTTTTGTTTTTCCTCACTGCTCATGTTTCCCAGAATGTAATAAGCATGTTTCTTTAGATCTATAGAAATGAAATAGCAGAAATGCAAGAGAGACATTCAGCAAAGGAAATTGCAGCCCTGTTGAAATATACCATAATTTCAAATCTTTGTGTATTATATAGGGAATATCACACAACTTCTGTAACAATGCAGTATAAAAAAAACGGATAAGTAATTCAAAAGTAATTCAAAAGTAATTCAAAATCTATTTCCTTTCACAAACAATATATTACTCATAGCATAAACAAATACCCAGTTACGTCACTATTATAAAAAAAAAAAAAAAAATTTGAAGAATGATCTCCCATACCTTTTCTTCCACTATGCTCCTTGTCACCAATTATTGTTACCTCTATACACACCCTATCAATTTAGTTTCTTCTCATGTACGTCTTGTTTACATGGCTCTGACCTCTATTTTTAACTTCTCAGAATCTTTACTCGTTATTTTATATACTTTCAAACTTTTTAATATACTTTTAAAATTAAATACAGCATACACAGCAAAGCTGTACTACTTATTGAGAAACTGGTCCATTCTGAATACCATATTCTAACTCTTACTACAGAACAGAAGTTGTCTTATGGACAATTAAATGCTGAGAAAATATTCTGAACCTATAATTCAGTTCGCCAGTATTACATATCACCATTTTTTCCTGTCATTGCTCTGCACCATTGCTTAGCTGCATTTTTTAGAAAGTTAATTCCTTTCAGTTTTTAACCAAACTAAATGGTTGTGTTCATTTTTGTTCCCAATTTACTGCACACTCTTTTCTTTCCAAACATTTAATAACTGCATCAAATAATGGTAGTTTTCATGAAGGTTTTGTGTGTTATCCTAGTAGAAACTGTCTTCTGTGCAGAAATTTCAGATACAATAAAGTTGCAGCACAGAAGCATGGAGCTACTAGGCAGACTAGGCAGAAGCATTTAGACTGCAAAAACTATTGTAAATTGAACAGTCTTCATAGACTGTCTGAAGCTCTTCCCAGCCTTCTAATGTACATCTTACATATTCATCAACTTAACTTCTAACTCTGTGGTTCCTCACTTAACAAAATCCTCTTAACAAAGAAACTTTAAAAATATCTGCATAAACGATACCTGATTCCTTTTTATTCAGCATTTATGAATTCTGCTGATTCTACTAATGGAGGGTTTTTACACTTTTTTTTTTTTTTTTTTTTTTTTTTTTTTTTTTTTTT
>CM021765.1:119271582-119329197 GCA_011076525.1 Nettapus auritus | reverse complement strand
TTTTTTTTTTTTTTTTTTTTTTTTTTTTTTTTTTTTTTAACAGGAACAAAACAAATTAAACACATAGAAGACTCAAACCATCTCATGTCTAGTTAGTATGTTTTGGAAATCTCTAATAGTGAATTTCATAGAATCATAGAATGGTTTGGGTTTGGAAGCAAGACTTTAAAGATCATCTGATTCCAATGACCTTAAAGACCACCTAATTCCACCTCCCACTAGATCAGGTTGCTCAAAGCCACATTGCCCCATTCAACCTGGCCTAGAACACTTCCAGGGATGGGATTCAAATTGATTCAAATTCAGTATATTTGAATCGTGGGCTGGTATATTACTAGTAATATTACTATTAAGTGATAGGGAGATAATGGTAATTAAAAAAAAATCATTTTATCCAACAAAATCCAGAAATATTTACTTTTAAAAATAAATAATTAAATAAATTTAGGACAAAATCTGAATGCCTCTGTAAGTGACAAAATGTAGTTGTCATTTTATAACCAATTAAAACTATTAGGCTGTATATACTATTTTGTAAATCACAGAAATCAAAATCCTTATGAAAATCTGACATCAGTGCTCTGAAATAATTGCATACAAATAAGCAAAGAGAAATACCCTAGGTTCTTAAAGCTCCGTGGCTGTAAATAATAAAACATATTACTCTGCAAAAAAAGGAAAAGGAATGTTTTATAAGGCCTCTTTATTACTAGTAACTTGAATCCATATGTCCTGAGAAATGTGACATTTAGCAAACTAGAGGAAATATTTAAACCAAAATGAGAATGGCAGAAGCCTTGTCTCTGGGATGATTCACACTAAGGAGAATGTTTTCTCCCTTGGCAGCGATCTATCACCAAGAGCAAAAGGTGGCTGGACCTGTGGCATTACTCAACAAACATCATTTGACTTTCCCAGCATAAGATCTTGCACTCAGTGTTCCTTACTCTACCTAAATTTTGTTTTTATATTCTCAGGCCATGGATAATTCAATGTTATTAAACTCCATATAAGATATATCAGGGGATAAAACTATTAAATATCTCCAGATCTTCCCAAATTATGTCCCTTGAATATGATGGAGGCATCATCATCACAAAAACACATCTACAACTAAAATTTTAATGAGCAGGGAAAAATGTAATTAAATGTTAACATCTGCCAGGCTGCACTTAGGCAGTCAAGTTAACTAGCCTTCTTCTCAGCAAGTCTGAATATCAGCTAATCTCATCAGCCCAAGAAGCACTTACTGTGTTTGACATGTTTAAGTAAATAAATGAAAAGTAATGTGCCTACATATATTGAAATTGTATATATATATATTTATACATCAACCAAGTAGATCAATTTTCTAAACATTAAAAATAGAGTAAATGCATTTATTCACTTTAGAATTGATAAATGGCATAGTCCTTAATGTTCAGAATTAGTAGCCTATGGAGAGGTATATAATTGGTATGTAAATTCTGATTTATATGTCAGACTTGTGCTTTGGTTTAAAGCAGAGCTGCTATAGACAAAGAAAGATAATACAGCTGACCTTCTGTAAGAGCAATCCACAACTGAATGGCATAAGGTTGTCCAAGAAAAAAAAAAAAAAAAGAGAGATCATGTATTTATGTGTCTGCACAAACCCACATATCTCACACACATACCCCATCTATCATTCATGTTCAGGAGAATAGCTCCAAGCAGTTAGTTATCAAAAATGCCTTGGGAGACTTTGTAACATGGTTAAGAGAAGTGCACAAGGCTTTAATTTTTAAAAAAAAAAAAAAAAAAAAAAAAGGATTATAGAAAATCATTAGCAGCTGAAGTGACAGTAGCCTTTTGGGAATGATCCATTTCATTTCATTGCTCTTGAAAACAGAAATCTGAGTGCTAGGGACTCAACTCCAGTTCATTTTCACTACCTGAAATTTGCCTTTATCTGACAGGTAAAGACAACGTTCTGTAAAAATCCAGCTCCTTGGTAGTCTGTGCACAAAGCAGCCACCAGCATTGTTTTACTGACATATAGTTAGATAGTGCATTTGATTACACACAGTTCTAAGATACAGTTAATTGAGTTTTACTGAGTTGAGGCAGAAAACTGTAACTGCATGAATATCATGTTAGTAGATGTTTCTTGATAAGAGTCACCTTGGACACACCAAATATGGATTCCAATATGGACAAATTAAAATTTAGTTTTGGCAATCTGAACATAAATAGAACAATGCTTTACAAGTATACAAGTAGCAGATTTTTTTGATATGTGGTGGGTTTTGTACTAATTCCAAAAACAGCAATAGCACAGTTGACAGTAAATATGAATGACTGGAAAATTCCACAAATTACTTATAATATTAAAATCAGATATGGGTATTATTTCTTTAATAAACTATATTGAAAAGGGGATTATGTAGGTATTCTGGCTGTCAGAATCATGGATGCATAATGTTTACATTAAATCTCTGTATCCTGAAATAAGCCACAGTAGGAATCTGTTCCAAAAAGAGCTCTGTCAGTAGATGAAGGGCTATAATTACCACACAAAGGAAAAAGAAGAGAAAAAATAAATATATCAGGGCATGAAAACAGCTATATTTAAGAAACAACAGCAACAAACAACCCAATTTTTAACTAAATAAAGAGTTGACTCAAAATACACATGAGAATGAACTAGAACAAGAACTATTACAATGATTATGCAAGGAGTTACATACATAAGAAACCTCTTTCTCAAAGAACCAGATGGCTTTCCATATTAAAACTATTACATAATTGTAAAATATTATAGCTAAATGTAGAATCATATTTTACAATACAATGTTCCTGCCAAAATTAAGAAGATTAAGAAAACCCAACAGCCTGGTAAGTATAGGCCTTACTGCAGATTTTCAATGTTAACTATGTTGAGTAAGTAGCCTTAGAAAATAAGTGTTTTGAATTCACAGTCAACATAGTTAAGTAATGAATAGGCATTACTATGCTGTGACTATAACAGCAATTCTTAATAT
The DNA here is from genome assembly GCA_011076525.1 of Nettapus auritus. Taxonomy (NCBI): domain Eukaryota; kingdom Metazoa; phylum Chordata; class Aves; order Anseriformes; family Anatidae; genus Nettapus; species Nettapus auritus. The sequence goes on along the minus strand of CM021765.1, from coordinate 119,326,195 downwards.
GAAATGCTACTAAACAGTTTCTCACATATGGCTATAAACGCAAATTAGATTTCCTAAGTTCCATATAGACTGTTTCATGTTAGTGCACTCATTTTTGCAATGTGTTACTAAACAGAAGTAGGTTTGAGATTTAATTCTAAAGTTAATAAATTTCTTTATTTCAGTGTATACATATCACACTAAATAATCTGGAATTTGTACAAGCTTACACGAGATCATCATCACACAGGAAACCTCTAGTGCAGTAAAAGTAATGTAACTAATTTTCTAGAACCAGATTCACTTGAATCAATGCAAATTTGTATTTTCATTTAACCTTTAGGGAGCATTTGGAACATCCAGTGCCAGTATGGATAACTAGCTAAACTCTTTGAGCTTTCTTCCCTATGAAGGTATTTTATTTTTGCACTTGATTGTGTCTTGAAATCTATAGTAATTACAATCAACGCTATATGGGGAAATCAGAGATTATGAACACAGAACTAGCATGGAATTCCAGAGTTTTATATATATATATATATATATGTATTTAAAAAAAAAAAAAAAAAAGTCTTGCTTCCAAATTGAAATGAAACATCACCATTGATAGCAGGCAAAAGTACCATAATATTTGTGCCTGTAGCAAAACTTGTCTTATTTTAGGAACATCTCATTAAGTCCAATATATTAATCTTTCAATCTATGAACTGTGATTTCCCATATGATCAAGTGGAGTTTCATCTCTGACAGAACTGTAATATTTAAATTGTTTCTTAAATAATGTAAATACAGTGATGAACAGGTATGTATGTATTAGGACATACGTAACAGAGCTTTTAATAGGATAATAGAAACATTGCAATTGCTGACTTTATGAGATAAAGACACAAGACCTGGTTTCTCTATTTCTTCCACTCACTAAAACTTGCAATGAAAAAAACATTCCTAGAAAATTATTTCAGCAGATTTATTAAATGTGACCATAAAATCATTACAATTTACTAAATTTTAGCAATTACAAGATTTTGGCTAGAAATAATCATATTTTACTATTTTACATCTCTTTTACATAAAAAGTCAGTATTAGAATTATCTTTGACAAATAATAAAAACTTTTTTTTTTAATTTGTATTTGATATTTGTCCTATTAGATTTCAGGTTTAACTTGACTGATTTCAAGCAATCAAGTTTAAGTCTTACTATACATATTTACTTTGCAGAAAAATGTTCAAAGCAGTTAACACTGAAAGGTTCTTGTAAATAAACTTATTTTTCCTTTTAAGGACTAATTAAAATGAATCATTTCTGAATGGGAGCGAAAAAAAAAATCACAAACAGTTTTAAAACACAGAGCTATTCGTGACAGCTTTGTAATTTGATTCATGCAAATCTGTCAGGGATAAAAATCAACTACAATTTAATTTCAAACCTTTTCCAACCAACTGCTGAACAATTTATGCACTACTTTTCTATTTTTACTGAAAGATAATGACAATGATGAATGCTTTTACTTAGGAATAAATATTCATTAAGCAGGCTCAGATCAAAACTACACCCTTCCAAAAGCCCACAAATGTGCAAGACCCATTTGCCTTTTCTAAGAGATTTATTTAGGAGAAAGATGGAAATGTTCCCACAAATGCATCTCGTAACAATTTGATAGTTCAGTTAAATTAAACCTATGACAATACTTACTTCTAACCTCAGTAATCAATACTATTCAAGTTGGTGTCAACTCTAATAATACCTAATATATGTGGGTAAACAATAGATTACTTATGGATGTAAATCAGATAAAGGTGGCCCAAATGTAAAGCATTAAGAAGCACTAATCGGAAGTCAACTGCCAGTAAATTGCTTGATGTAGGTTGCTGTATTTCCAGGTCATCTAGAAACGAATATAATGAGTTTATAGACAAGGACCAAGCGGTGGCTCATTAGGTATTATTTAAATGTTCTATGACTTTTTTTTTTTTTTTTTTTTTTTTTTTGGTGCGTGATGAGTCATTCTATTGAGAGTAATTATTTTAAATGAAGAATGACAATAACATTGGCACATTGTATGCTCTAGAAATTAACTTGGGATAGTCAATATTCATAACCCCTTTAATCTACTGGTACTAAATCAGAAGATGTAAAAGGAACTGTCTACTGTTACTTCACAGAGTCCTATTATCAGTTATATTGTTTCCCTTGCTCCGATATTTCACTGCTATGCTTCACTGGATGAGCTATACTGTCTTGTTTAGGGAACTGAAAATACCTTAATTTTTGAGAGCTAATAAGCACAACTATATCTGTGTGCATGTATACACACACAGATGTATAAAATGTGTAGGACTTACAGAAGTATCTATACAAAAACTAAGAAGGGGCACTTCAAATGTTCTTACCAGAGCCCCTATTCCAATTCTTCCTAAAAGCTTCTTTCAGACGTGACTGTGGAAAAATTCTATCCTATCTAGGCTAAAATTTCCTTTTGTTAAAAAATTTCCTTTCCCAAAATTATCACAGAAAAAATAGAAATGTGGTCTGGATGACAATTTGAAATTTCTGTAAATATATGCAGAAGCTGAGCACAATTTTTTACAAGTCTTTACTCACAAACATTATTCTGCTGAAGCAGATAACTCGTTCACCTACTTAGGTTTACAGCTTTAATCTTGTTCTCTTCTTAAGTCATTCTGTGTTGGAAAAATTTCACCAATTTCAAGGATTTCTCTTTTACAAGTAATGAAGAAACTAGACAGTAATATTTAAAGTTATATTAACAAAATTGAATTAGCTTTTTCTTAACTACAATAGCTATCTACTGGTCAGTATTTTCTGTCTGGTTAATTAAACTCTTAACAATTGCACAGAATATATCCCCAGTTAGACTGCAAGCTTTTGTAGTCTAGCATGTGTAGTGGTTTTACCATGCCAGCCAGACCCAGCACAGCATGCAATGAAACAGCTGAATTTTACTTGGTTTTGCTTCTTTTTCAAAGAAAAAATAAAGCTGCCTAAGATTTGGTGTGGACAGGTTTCAAGCACTTACTAATTATTTTAAATTAAAAAAATACACACATAAAACAAAACAAACAAAAAAAATAAACACTTGAACTACAAATTTACCATTTTAAATATATAACTGCTTCTCTCTGTCCTTTGTTCCACTCCTTCACTCAGGGCCATGCTTTGAAGATACCTTAATGCTACTGCTTTTCTTACAAATGAAACAGATAAAAATAAATGAATCCACCAGTGTCCTTACAGTTCATGCCAATGTGTCTTCACATGTTTATAAAAACATCCATATATGCACATATCACAGAGGGGCTGAGTACTTATAAAAGGATATATATGAGAGTGAGCACATGCTACCAATATACAGAAGCCCCCGCATCACAGAAACATACCACTGTAAAGAAAACTGTCTTACCTTGAGACACTCTTCTTGTCTCAAGAGATCCTCATAATCCTTAACCTGCAGAACAGGAGAATTAAGGTGTTCTTCTACTTCAAACAAGGCTTGCAGAAGCTGAAGGATCTCTGCCAGGTATGTAGAAGGCACATAAGTGGTTTCCACAGTCATACTTTCAGTCATCACAAAAGTTGTATCTTCATGAACTGTTTGCTAGTATAGATATACAACAAAATGCTTCCTTTAGTTTCTCAACACTATACCAATTTATAATTTAATGCAATTTCCATTTCACAATTTAGAACCAATTAAAATAATTTATAAAGCCAAAAGAAGGAATTATTTGAGTTTTTTTTTTTTTTTTTTTTTACATAGATCACTAACATTTCACTAGTTTGTTTGAAATAGCAGGTATTAAATTAATCCATGCAGAAGTATGCAATCTTTTCTTCTCTTGCTCTCTTTCCAAGGAAATAAGATCGAAAACACAGAAGTACTCTGAGATTATGGTATTACTAAGATTTAGTGCTCTTTCATTTTACATTTTCACACCTCTTTAAGAATCTGTCCTTCATTATAGAAATTCCATGCATGTAAAGTACTAAGTCATTTCAAGGTGTCAAATAAAATAATGACTCGTAAAATAGACATGAGTTCTTAAATAACATTCAACACAGAACAACTAGATCAACTAAGCACTTACAGCACTATACCTCTCTCTTCAAACAAGAAAGTATAATATGGAATTTCATGATTTGAATGGTCTTAAATTAATCAAATTCCAAAAGAAAAGAAGTTCCAGCAATACACTTCCTCAGGAAATTAAATTTCCTTTTAAAAAAATAAAAATAAAAATAAACATCTGTAATCTGGACAAATATGAACTAAACGCCCTATTCTGAAAGCACATGCATACACCAAATGTAAAGAGAGCCCAGAATATTTTGGTTCTGATAAAATAGAGAATTGGTCTATAGAGTTTGGAAAGATATTGACAAATAAGGTGACAAAACAGTAACAGTAAATTCTCTATATTTATGATTTGATGTGTTTGTGGGTCATAGAAAAAATAATAATACCAAAAACTGTGCTTGGAGCTTCATTTAAATAAGCTCCAAATAGACAATCACCTTCATCTCCATTAGAAAAGGTAAAACAAAAATATAAACTCTGCTTTTGATAAGCATAGGTTATTATTTATTTGTTTTATCACAGCATATAGGATTTCTAATATGGGACCAAGATTCATTGGGATTGATGCCTGCCTTCTCAAAACTATAAACTTTACTTGTTGAGGACCACAAAGAATTTTTACAAGCAATCATTGATAAGCATTATCTTTAAAATCTTAGCTGTTCAAGTTCTAATAGAGATGATAATGGATTTTGGAGTACTGTATGTGAAACACAATGGTCTATGGCCCTGGAGACAACAGCCCTGTCCATCCTTCCATGGATTCTCCTCTCAGTTACCAGTCTTAGTCACTTCGTTCTTCAATTTTTTTTTAAAGAGTCTTAATATATGCACTAACACACTCAAGATGATGTATGCATATCACAAATAAAGTCCATGAAGTTATCTCTAGACTTGTGTTATTCTGCTGCATTTTCTATGCAAATTTAATTGCTCTGCTTACATTCTTTTAACTAAATGACTGTCTCAGGACATCTGCTAACACTGAAAACTCTCTAATTAGCATTATATCACTACTATCATTTTTATTAGTTAAAATAAATTGCTAAAAAAAATTAAATACCCCCACTCATATTTCATGAATAATGCTCGGCAAAAATAACCATTTACCCCAGTTAACCCAAAGGAAAAAAAAAAAAATGTTCTAATGGATTAGATAATAGGAGATTCTCAGCAGGCCACTGAGGCATACAGCGATAAATTTTAATTCCTCAAGACTGTGCTGGAACAATTATACATGTAGTAAAGAACTTTAGATCCACACAATGAACAGTTTAACTACAATTTTGTTTTCCTTTTCTGACTGAGAAGACAGAATATTTATACTCACAGTTATTAAAAGCATAGTAAGGGTGCAAGGTTAGTCACTAAGGTTACATAAATACGTAAAGTATAAAAAATAATAAAAATAATTAAATTCTACAATTGTATTTGCTTAATCCCTATTTAACCTGAATTTAGCCTAATAACTCTGTATACATCTTGTATACATATAACTATTTACATGAAGTAAAATCTGTGCCTTCTTGATCTAAATAATTATTGAAATCAGACAGAAATCAAGCAGAAATTATGTGTGACCACTTCACAGAATAACACGTTTGATTACTTATAGTAGCACCAAAACTGTGTTTCTTTCCATCACTGCTACAAACAAGTGATAGAAAAGCACTGTTCCAGGCAAAATTAGTTAAAATCTGAAGACAAAGATGGAGTTTGATCTATATGATCTATCTTTGATCTATGATCTATATGGTCTACTCAACATTCAAGATATGTGTTATATTTAACTCCCCAAATACTAATGAGCTGTATGCAGCCAAACTTTCATACTTCCTTTTACAGAAAACTCAACATTGTTATTTCTGACAGCTGGACAATTACTGGTGTAGTTCTACAGGAAACATGACTCAGGAGATTTCTAATTCAATTGAGTCACTGATGTTTATATTACTAGTTAAACTGTAAATTACTACAACCAGATGATAAATAGATGGATCGCTACATGAAAGAAGTCTACTAGAACCTGCCCTTATGTTTGGCAATATTATTTCATACTTTATTCTAAAGAAGTGTAACAATCCAAATCAATAATTTCTGAATGCTATTTAAATAAAAGACTTCAAAATGTGATAAAGCTGAAGAAGTGGGTGTTTCAAGACACCACAGGAATTCCTTTCCTTCTGTCTTGAAATGAAACAAAGGAAAAAAAAAAAAAAAAAAAAAAAAAAAAAAAAAAAAAAAACAGGAATAATGACATTTTTGCCAGCAAATCAATATCCCCACAAAACAAGTATCTGTAATTCTGTAATTATGGTTCCTTACCTCTCTGACTGTATTATCTCGTACTGTCACATTCAACTAGCCTTGGAGCTAGTTTATTTCCTATTAATACTGGAAAATCATGTGTGTATGTGTCTATGTATGTATGCATCTATCTGTCTGTCTAACTCTCTCCATTTCACCTTTGTCAGCAGACACATTTTGTTCCCTGTTTCTGCAAAGGGAACAAATCCCAATATCACTTCTACTATTCCAACAGTTTATAGCCCCGAAGCCTCCAACAGTTCTACACTGACCATGACAAGTGCTCTATTTTTGGTGTCTTCTCAGTATAGACATCCAAATTAATAGCAACCTGAATACACTGTGGTTTTAAGTTAATAATTTCACAAAAACAGAATATGCAAGAGGAGTGAAGTAGTAAACTACTGTACCATTACACTACCCCTAGGAGCATCCTGATGAGAAGTTTGGGAAAAGACAAAGAAGCATGTACTTCCTCCTGAAGTAAACTAATACTTAAGCGTTATTTACTAGTAACTGTAAGCTGCATGAGAGTGTAAAAAGTCAGTAATCCCTGAGGAATAAAGGTAGATATGCTGATCTGAAAAAAAATGAAGCAGGCAGCAGACACGTTCTGGAAGAAGGCAGACATGCTTCCAAGAGTCCAATAAACTTCTCAACAGTTTATTGCTTTCTAGATCAAACTGTAAAGTACATGAGATTCACTAGCCCACAATTAGCAAGAATCTATCAGATAAAGAAGTAAAAATGCAAAAGAGTGATCAAATGGTGTCAGAGATTAATAAAATCACTTTCAAATACATACTTATATGTAAAAGAGCTTTTATACACTCATTTATTTGCCGACTGTGAGAAATGATGTCAGCTGATGTTCAGAAAGATAAATTCTGTATCTTCATTACTGCTAGCACATCTTACCTGTGTGTATATATTTAAAAGGCAGATCAGAATGATACAGAGAATATGGAATTATTATTGTAAGACTGGATGGCCTTAGTCAATCACAAACAAGTTATCCATCAGGACAAAAAAGAAGCATCTCAAGTACCGGAAATTTTTCATCCTCACTACAGGGTTTAAAATGTATAGAATGTTTATGTAATTTCATAAAGTCAAGGCCCTAAAAGGCATTTGGCAGCATCAAAACATATTTAAAATAATAATTTTAAAATTCTTACATTTTCAAGGAAGAGCCTAACTACTATTTTCTCATGTGATTTTGCTACTTATGCGTGACTGTAATCCTTTAAGGCCTGCACATTACAGTACTTAAAACATGGACTTTAATGACTGCATTCAACTTCATCAGTGACTTGCATAAAAATTGAAACTTTAAAAATACATATGATTATATTCAGTACAGTAGTCCCAAACTAACAGTGAAATCTATGTTAATACCCAAGTACTAAAAGTTTTTTTTTGTTTGTTTGTTTTGTTTGTTTGTTTGTTTGTTTAAAGTAAATTATATGCTAGTGTTTCTAGGATTCAAGATTATGGGATCAGTATTTTGACATATACTATATTCAGGAGTGCAAACAAAAAATGTTTGCTTATGAAACATTTCCTTAGAATGACATACCTTAGTGAATTAATCTCAGGTCGAGGGATTTCAACAGAAGAGCAAATCAACTTTTTATTGACAGGCCAACACTGAAATGTGGCAGCATTTAGTTTTGGAAAAATACTGTGTTTAAACCCTTTTTTTTTCTCTTGGAGTTTCCTTTCAGTATAGTACAAAATTCAAAACAAAGAAAAGTCAAAAACATGAAACCCAACCTGACTGATATTAGAAATACACAGATAGAGTAACCAGGCATCATTTTACCCACTCCTCACCTCAATCAGTTCAGAGATCTGTGTTCTGTTAGAATAGAAAGTCATTCATGGACAGAGAGTGATTTAGAGTGATTTAACAAGACTTCACCACTCAGGCATACACAAAGGAGAGGCTAATGCGACTAGCACAAATTGGAAATTCTGTCATATTCTAAGTGTAGTCCTGCTATTGGTTTTTAACCCTGACAACATCTATCATTATCCATTTGTTAAGAAAAGAGAAATTAATTTCAAATGTGATGGGACTGGGACATGGGACATAAGACTCATATACTTCATTATTCTCTGTGACATAAACCAGGTCTTTTGGAAAATAACAGAAAATGGAGTATGTGTGTGATACATACATAAGATACATAACGTGTATCTTACGCCATATCTGCAATGCTACCTTTCATGAAGAAAGACAATCGAATAGTAGTATGGCCTAATTGACTGATTTGAACTACTGGGATTTAGAAAATGTCTTGTTGGAAATAAACTATGCATATATGTTAATTACTTCTGATGAAAAATGAATTATCACAATCCATTAATTGCAGTAGTCCAAAACTGAAAGTCTGTATGTCAGTTTCATGTGACTTTAAAAAGGTATTTGTACCTTAAAATAAAAAAGGTATTAAAAAAATAAAGAATATAATTCATAACCATTAAAACAACACTGCTCAGGCCATGTACAGTCCCTATCTGTGAGTCAAAAGACAGAGCCATTGTCTATTTAATACTTCACAAATAACTGGTTCCCAAAGCACTCACAATATGATATTAAATCTAGACAATGAAGCTTGTAATATATATATATATATATACACATATATATATTTAATTTAAGGAACCCCAAAATATTACAGTATATAATAAAAGCATATTCCAATAATAATACAAAATCCATTTTAGATATAACTCAGCTGATTTTGCACCCACATGTTTATCTGAAGGAAGCTGCATGTTGTAACCATTTAATTTAATTCTTGTGTTGTACAGTAATGCATTAAAATGGAGATGACTTAATTACATAGCATGGTGGAATCATTTTATAATTCTTACCCCTTTAAATGCATGCCTCTGTCCACAGAAGAAATTGGTATCTTAATATCTTAATAATAGAAATCAGCAAGTAAGTAAATGCTTACGTACTGTTACATCTTGGAACAAAAAAAGTAAATAAATAAACCAGAACACTGCAAAATCTACATCCTAGACTGGCTTTAAAAAATATTGAAAATATGTATTTAGAATTTTGTATGGTTTTACCTGGAAAAGATGTTTGGAAGCAATTTATATATGTAAACCTTCAGCAGACAAAATGTATTTTAAAGTTTTTATACTCCAACTTTAGAATAAATAAATCCATAGAGCTGTTAGCCACTTCTGCCACTCAAATTGTAATATTTTTCACAGTTGCAAAAATACATACATTATCAAGGAAATGTCATACTTTTTAAGGAATACTTAAGGAAGTATTTAATTGACACTTTAGAAAATTGAGTTCTTCTACACAGTCCTATATACTTGTAAACATTATATGCAATTGTGACAGTGTCTATGGGTTGTTAAACCAGCAATATACACTCAAATTCTCAGCAGGAACTAACCTTAAGAATGGAAGGAATTTCAAGATATTTTTCATCAAAATAGAATTTCAGAACTGTGTTTCTAGGACAGTGGTAAGCTATAGAGAAGAAAAAGCATAGATTTACAGAAAATGCTTCTACATGTTATGCTGGTGGGCAGCCTTCCCTAGGATAAAATTTTGGTCAACATTAACTTAGTGCCTGACTTATTAAGACAGCAGAGGTGCCACGGTCACAACACAGCATGAAACTTTAGGGCTGTTCTGAATTTCATCTGTAACTCTGAGGACTGACCACTGAGGAAAAATATATATTAAATAAAGCACAGATATGTTAGAATGCAGCCCATTTGATGTCTAAATTGATGAATCCATTTTTAAATTCACTGTTGCTTTGTGATACTAATTTTGAAGATATTTGTGATAAATACTTGTCAGTTGTTTGTTGAGATAATTTAGAAAATAATCTAAAAATACCATTGAAGTACCACTATAGTGTAACAGATATAGTGCTAACAGCTTCAAAAAGTGAGATCCCAAGCCTTAAACAGTGCCACCTTCAAGATATGTTGAAAAGCATTACCTAATTATTTTCCTTATTTATTTATTTACTGAAAAGGTAATCTATATTTGTGAGTTGAGGTCATGCAGAATAAGTTTTTTAATTACACTGATTTTTTAAAATAACATGCACGAAATTGCTGTCAATCCAGCACTAATTAAATATACCTACACAGATATTCAACAATCATACTGCACATATAGAAATTTACTTTGACATGCACCTTTATGAATATACTGATACATCCATTAAAAAAGAAAAAAAAAAAAAAAAGAAAAAAAAAAAGAGCAAGTGTCATTGACATCCTTAACTGTTGACAGGAGATGAACATCATCTCTTAAAAAGATACTGTCACTTAGGGCCAGAACACCCTGCAGCAGGTCCTTCCCCTTATTATTTAATTCAGTAGTACAACAAAGTAATTTTGACAGCAAATTCCTCACCATGTAATTTATTATGCTATTAAATTATGATATATCAGTGAAAATAAGATGTCAATTAGCTGATTTGTTTTTTCAATAGCTAGGTAATTATAAGAAAGGAAATATTATACAGGGGTAACGCTATTTTGGCCAAAGAAAAATGAAAGGAGAGAAACTATGTTGTCACGTGATTCTATAACCAAAGGCTGCTAGTCTTGTTTCCATCTCTACAATACAGAGAACAATAAGAAAAGATTGTGACATGGTTAAAACTATATTCTAATATCCACTTGATATAATTTAAATTCAGGATCCTAAGGCAACCTTAGACAAGTTGTGGCAAGACTTTTACCATGTGATGAGTTAAAGGTGTTGAGTTTCCCTTTCAAATTATGGAATGTAATTCAGATCACTTCGTTAAAGACTATAATAGATAATGAAAACAGAGTATCACAGAATCACAGAATAGTCTAGGTTGGAAGAGACCTCCAAGATTACCAAGTCCAACCTCTGACCTAATCCTAACAAGTCCTCAAAAAACCTTTTCTGTAAAATTCTGTCATCAACAAGAAAGTGATTTTTTTTAACTTCACTATTAAAATATTGTAAATTTGCAGTGAAGATAGTGAATATTATACAGTATTAATAAGCAAATAAGGGAGAAGAAAAAATCACTTCAGGAGAAAACTCAAAATGCTGCAGCAGATTTTTCCACTTCTTACAGAAGAAGGCTATAGGTCACTTACCACGACACTGTAAGCATTCATCTTAGACACAGAGAAGGCAAAGTGGATTTTAAAATGAATATTTAAATCTAGCTCCTCTTCAGCTACATCCAATACCTACATTCAGTGTAATTCCTCTAGCTTTCTTGCCAGAATCCTAAATTAGACATAAAACTATAAGTATTTGAAATAGAATTAAATTATTTTAAATGAATTTTCTAATAGTGACGTTTGCAAATTTCCATGTTGATGGATGCTAGAAAACTTGTGTAAACAGCTATGATTCTCTTCCCAAAGATTCTCATTCATCCTCACTCCTCTCAGACCACAGTCAAAAAAAGGCCAGTGTTTAGCTGTACTGTGTAAAGCTATTTGTTTAAACAGCTGCCACTGGAAATGTCAGAGAAGTTCAGTGGTGTCACAGGATCACCTCTGTCCCGTCCTTGAGACCTCCAATGCACAAACATGAAACAGAAACTGTATTCTAATCCATCACTACAGAGTTCTTGTCTTTTTTTCCAGTAGGTATTTTCCTGTTTTGCTCTTCTAATACTCTTCATTTCATGCTCTCCCCAACTCCTCACGCCAGTAAAGACAAATTAGATTGTCCCATCTTTTTAGCACCCATTACTAGTTCATTTAGTGAAATAAATACTTAGGTAATGATAAGAAAAAATATCCATTTTATTCCAATGCTGCTGGTTGTGACAGCTGAATGACCTAAAATGGTTACAGCACATGAGCAGCAAAGAATTCACATTATTTGGATAAAGACACATGATTAGGACACCAAGTTTTGTGTTTATCTAACTGTGACAGATTTATTTCAGTTAATGTTGGATATATATTTTAGAAAATATTTGTATAGGTAAACATATGTTAACAGTAAAAACAAACTTAGATTTCATTAAGTAAAGAAAATGGAGCTCCACAGGGAAATACTAATTGAAAACTGGAAGATGCCCTTAAAAGAGTGAAATTCAATTTAATTCAAACTCTTGAATTTCAGATGTAAACTTGATCAGCCCTTAACCTGGTTCCAGAAATTGATTACATACTTTAACACCTGAAATGATCACCCAATTAGGAGACAAGTAGTTTGAATTTCTGAATGTTTTACATGTTTAACAGAAAAGTATATTTTATTTGGAAAATGAAATTTATGATATTATTTTGATAGTAAGTACTAACAATACTTGTATTTTGTTCATATAGCAGGTAATTGCATTTAATTGTTCAGTCTAAACCACTTACCTTATAGACATAAATAAATATTTTGTGTAGTTGTTTTCTTTATTCACATTCTTGTGGACCACATAGTCCAACTGGCATGAAAAAGACTCTCTCTTGATGTTTATCATTAGATCAACTTTATTATTTTTCCCAGGGTGGCCAAAATCTAGGCCCAAATATTTCAGAAGTAAAATGAACATAAATTCATATATATGTGTATATATATATATATATATATATATATATATATATATACTTGTCACCATTGAAATTACTGAAATGACGTAGGTAAGCCTATTTTTTCACTGGCATATACACAAATATGTATATAGTTTTGACAGTTGTTACTAGGATGCAAGAATAATATTCCTCCTGTCTTACTACTATTCTCCTCCTTACTACTAATAGCGTACATAGTTCACCCAAGACAAAAAATAAAAGTACATGAAAGCAGAAAGAATTTTGGATAACTTGATAAAATATGGGAATAGGATAGGATAGGATAGGATAGGATAGGATAGGATAGGATAGGATAGGATAGGATAGGATAGGATAGTAATAAAATAAGAATTTATATTGTAGGTTCTGCACCTGTGTTCATCTCACAAAATATTTATTTTTTTAAGATAAAGGCCTTCAGTATCCATGCAGTCATCTCAGTCATTGCAATAAAAACAAGTCTAAACTGATTGATGACATATGCATGCTTGTAGACTGCTGAAATGAAAGCACCAAAAAAAAAAATCTGTAACACAGGCATTAACTAAAACAAACGTAATTACTTGTGCATAATTAATTTATCAATAACTGATTTTGATCCAGATTTGAATTAAACTATGTGAATATAGATTTTTATCTGAAAAGGTATCATTTTTATCACCCTGGTATAATGACAAAGTATTGTAAAAATAAATAATTAATTAATTCTTGGAAGATTTAGGTTTAGACTGTCTCAAAGCGGACTGGTATCTTTTCTAAAAGACTGTGACTGCCAAATCTTAATGATTTTAGATTCAGCAAAGATAATCTAGAAATAAATGTCCTTGGGCCTCCCTAATGTTATTACTTTTTTTTGTAAAACAGACATGCAATTTTATTATTCAAAAGTGCATACTGCTGTAGCATTAACCATTAATGGCTTGGTTTTTGAAGAGCATCTTCAGCTTCCATGAATTTCACTGGGATTTGATGGTTTAACTATCATTTTAATTTTTAGCAGAGATAAGTAGAACACTAAGCTTTTCTTAACACAGGAATCTGAAATTGGCCACACTAAAAACTGAATTTTCTGCCCACAGTTTATTTTTCCACATACATATAAAAACACTGTGTGGGAGAAGAAACTCTTAAAACAACATGAACTCCAGTAACTTTCCCATTCAATTAAATTTGGAGCAGCTTTGCTTATTTATCAAGTTTAATCTGTTATGGGAATAAAACCTTCTTTTAACTAAATAATTACATACTACGCTGAAAATTTTCCTGTGACCAAATTAACTTATACCAAATTAAATTATGTCTCAAATTGGCATGAAAAGGTAAAAAAAAAAAAAAAAAAAAAAAAAAAAATTAAGCTTTTTTGTGTAGTGGACCGTAGTTTTGCTTTATCTTTTAAGTTTGCTCTCAAATACATCATACCTTATTAACAAAATTGGTCACAGAACATTCCTTTTTATATATCTATATACAGAGATATATATCATATATATCTTATACATATATTATATATATATACACATCTATATATACACCTGAATATATTTGTCAAATTGTTGCTGGATATTGACTACCACATATCTGTGAAAGAATCAAAATTTTATGAGAATTTACCATGATAGCGAGAATCAATTCTTATATTGTTATGTATCCTTTTGGCAGAACTTCCCAACAAAAATGGGTGAAAAGTAAAGTCAGGGGGAACACAATTATTCTAATTTCACACTTTTATATAAGAATTATATTAGCTCCAACAAACATAAGAAATGAGCAATTCTGTCATCAGCCACATATTTAAAGGCAGCATCTTGCTAAGTTTATTCAATGAATCACAATGAATTGAAAGATATACAGTACAGCTAAATCCTCATTGCTTTATAACAACTTTCAATTATTAAATAATTGAAATATTAAATTAAATAATTGAAATATTGTGTACATTAATTACAAAGGAAAATGCAGAAATTTATTTTTTTCTCTTTAAAAATAAATTCATTTCTATATTTTTATTATATGTTTTTATTCAGTTGGTGACTAAAAAATAAAATCTCTGTGAAAGTTATTTTTGCTGGCATATGCATATGTTCAAGTGAACAGTTTGAGTTTTTGTTTTTCTTTTGTATTTTCAAATCTTGAACAAACAGTGAATCCTCACAACATCCCTGTGAGGTAGGTACTTTCTTTGAAAAAAGAAAAAAAAAAAAAAAGTCAAGAAATTCACTTTGTTTCAATGATTCAGCAAAGCCAAAATTAAAACAGTAACAAGTCTTCTTGCACTTCTCATCATTGTAACTTGAGCCATGAAAATAAACTGCCTCTCACCAGTTTCAGTAGCTTCTGTGAAACATCTAACATATGTCATATGAATACCAACATGGTCAATAGAGATGGGTATTTTTCATGAGAAATTAAAAGTATACAGTAATTATATTACTCTACACCTGTACACAGGTAAATTTCTTTGAATAATGTTCTCATTCCACAGATAAATATTAACAAGTATGTTTCTTGCATGAAATATTTAAGAATACTTAAACAATTAATGATTATGAGATATAAATGTATTATATAAATACTATATTTTAACAATAAAAATACATTTAATGGTTACATGACTAAAACGTCACTGACTGTATTCCATCGACCAATTTAAAAGTACATGTGCTGATATATCCACTTTACATATTTTGAAAAAAATATGCTAATATGTATTTCTATTGGTTTGCTGGTAAAATTTCATAATGGATATACTTGTTCACTGTCATGGTAGGTGTTAGATGATATAAAAACACATGTTTTGTATAAACTATACATTCTTATTTCTTTCCTATCAAAAACCCAAATATATTCATTATTAAAAAAAAAAAGACAATTACAAAACGAAGTGAAGCCTGCTCCAAAGCCTCCACGCTAATAAAATGATTTGTAAATGATTACATCCATCAACGTTAATATAAACCATAGTAAACTGAAAAGAGTAATCAGATGGAACAAGATTTAATAACATACAAACCAAAGTTAATGTTTCTCCGATTGTTTCCATTAACTGCATGGCTATCCCAATGCTTGTTTTTATATATAAATTACATATCTTAATAGTTGAAAAGTTCAAAATAAATATGGGTTTATAGACTCATCAGAGGGCTGTATTGACAAAAAGGGTGTATACTTCATTGCTGGTTTCTGGAAGTCTTTTTCGTTTTCTTTTTTAAAACATGGCTAACCACACATAAAATAGAAATAACACTTTTTGGTTTTAGATATTCATTGCTCTCTTAATATGGACTCTCTGCAGTCAACAAGAGATACATTTTATTTAAGAATAAATAAAATTATATTTTGTTAAAACACGTCTTTTCCACTAGCTTTTTTAAGACCACAGAAGAGCACATAATGCAACAACTTACTTGATATCAAACAGTTATCAAACTTCTGTTAAGTCCTATAAAATCAAAAGGTCAAATGACTATAAGCACAGTAGTAGGAATGGCAAGCAAAACCTGCCATATGAGTGCAAAACCAATCTTTTGCAACCTTCCAAATGGATAATTTGCCCAGTATCTATTTTGATCATGAGCCTGGAATGGTGACAGCTTATTTCCATTTTATTTATGCAGTTACTGCAGCATAAATGAACTCGTAAGAAGAATTGTATTTTATATTTAATGAAACCCTTGAAAATCAGAAGATATTAAATTGACTCAGAAAATGATGTTTTCATCCTGTTCAATCTATAACTATTTAAAAGTTTCTTGCAAAACTTTTCATTTTCAAGCATTTGAAGAGGAGGCCATGTATGCATAGTGCAAGAAGAAATTTTCTAATCTCTTCTAGGTATAATATGTATTATGGATAAATTAAAAAACAATTAAAATTGGCATGGGATGGGTAGTTTGAAAATAACATTATTTCTGATTTACACATTTACTGAACAAAATACATGCATGGCAAACTGACTTTTTTAAACTGGAAAATGTTATGGAAAAATAATGAGGCAACAGAAATAAACATGAGCTTTTCATTGCTGAGTTTTCTGTAACTGGCTAATTTAACTTGAGGGCAATTTTAAGACCAAAAAAGAGAACTATTGTATTAGAATATAAAGATTACGCCAGTTGCAAATAATAGCGTTTTCCTTATTAGTATCTGAAGAGACACTGACCCTGAAGCTCTCAATGTTAGTAGGATTCTGTTAGTAGTAGCAGTTGCAAACATATGGGTTTGCCAGTAACAACTCACAATTTCTGCATAGTTGAGTCTTCGAAACTGAGCAAATTTGCTCTCAAAATCTCGCCAGCGCTTGCTGAGCTGTATCAGGGTTGGCTCCACTGCTTTTGCAGCCCCATCCTTAGACAAGCGTTCAGCCTGCCTGTGCACCGCATTCAGATCTTCCTTCTTCTTCTCCAATTCTCCATCAATCTCCTAGTGAGCAAAACCAATACAGGGCCCAGGACAGTTAGCTAACTAGATCAATCAACTTAAAATTAGCAAAAAAGAATCTGTCAGAAATTCCACTTCAATTTTATTGTTGCAATTAAAATGTACAGCTATTTGTTATCTTACAGTTAAACAAAGCAAAAATAACTGAGATTGAGGAACCCCCTTGGAGACGGGCTGTAGATAAACTAACAACTAGTACACACTGAAAACTAGTTAGCAAAGGCCAACAGTTTCCAATTCCTGATTCTTGCTACATTGCGATGGGCAATTGGAGATTTATTTTTTTTATTTTATTTTATTTTTATCAGTAAGGCTCAGCATATTTAGGACAAACAGTGTTCGGACAGTTTACAAATATGTTATTTGAATCCTTAATATATTACTTAACTCCTATTTTACTCTGCGGGAAACTCAACAGAGAATGAAGCAAAGAAAGACGATGCAAAATAAACTAGGAAACCTTTGACAGCATGTAAATAAATCTACAGAGTTTGACAGTGACATGTGAATATGTTCTGATGAAAATGAATGTGCTAACATGAGATAGAGGTCATCCATATATCGGTAAGTCATTTGTTCATCTGGAACAAAGATACATAAAATCAATTACAATTTTTACTAAAAAACATTTGATGCTTCTTAATACATTGCACACTCCGTAACGACAAAAAATTTATTTACTGTGTTTCAAATAATTTATATAACAATCCATATAACAAACAAAAAATCCATATAACAAGATATAGCACAACAAATAAAATGTTAATTTGAATACAAATTGTTATTGTTTGCTTTATAATAAATCAGAAATAAAGTACTGAACTCGTAATTCTCTAAATCTATTGGAATATTTGTTATATTTCCATCTTTTAAATTATGAAACTATCACTCAAAAAGATCTACCATTGTCATCTCAAAACAACATTACCTTTAGCTTCTGCTCATCTTTGTGGTCTGGTAGACTGGCTAACTTTTTCTCAATGTCATCCAGCCATGTCATTAGGTCATCAGCCTGTCTCTTGTACTGATACCACTGATGAGATATCTCTAAAGCCTTTTTTCTTCTTTGAGACCTCAAGTCCTGTTCACAGTGCAGACATTATTAGAATATCAATTAAAGGCTTATAAAATATGAATTGGCATGTGTTCACACTGAAGGGAAAAATGAAAATTAGGACACTATTTTTTGATTAAATGTTGAAATTTAAATCATATATGTAAGTACTTGAACACAGAGTATTTTCATCAGTTTAACATCATATTTTTATCTGTTAAAGGTAGCTGAATAAGCCAGAGACAGTCACCAATGTTTAGAGAAGTTAAGACTCTTACATAAATATCAATATTCTTATATATAATACACTTCTCAGAATACTTACTGGACAGATGGAAACACAGCCCACCTGTTATCTAGCTATAAGTGGGATTTCTTGTTTTGTAGTCTCCTGTGAAATTCTAGCCTGCATGCAAATTCTGTAGCTATTCAAAAGAAAATCATTTCAATGCAGAAATGTATTTAATAAGTGGTTTCCTTTTTCTAAAGGCCATTTACACACCAAATGTCTTGTGTTTATGACTCAGCTTTATAAATGTGTTAAAACTTCTCTTAACAGGATATTCAAAAATGTTGTTTTCTTGTATTATTGAATATATTCTATTTGAATTTGCTTTAACTGTTTAGCTTCTCTCATTAAGAATTCAGAAAATATTTTCACTGCTATAACTTCTTACTAAGAAGTAACTTGAAAAAAAAAAAAAACTTACATATTTTATATAAAAAGTACTTGGAATAATTTGCTACAACCATTCTTGAATTTTATTTGACAAAGCTGAATGCCTTAAATGAGCCACCCAAATCAAAGTCAATTGCTTTATTCCATAAAAACACACAGTAGGGATCTGGTCAACAGACTATATCTAAAAAGTTTTCTTGTTCTCCTTAGAAGAAATTACGTAATCCAAGACAAACTTAATATATTTCTTTTAAATGTGGATATATACATATATATATATTCCTGCTATTATATATTTATAAATATAATAAAAATATTTATTGTATATGTGGATGAATATATATATTTATATATTTATTATATATGTGGATAAATATATATTTATTATATATGTGGATATATATGTATATATATTCCTGCTATTATTTTATGGAATTCACAGAGATCTGCAAAACCAAAAAAAATTAAATTAAATCCACAGGAAAAAGATGCTGCTTGAAAATAAGTGATAAAAAGCGTAACCATGCCGTGCTCCTGGAAATAAGAATAACTACATGAAAATTTTCAAGAGAAAGAAAAATTATTCCTGCCAGAAAGATGAAAAATTCTGCTACAGTAGCCAGAGTCTATGCCTCCAGGTAAGTGAAAAAAGTGACCTTCCATCTACAAAATTCTTCCTTTCCTCACTTTTATTTTTCTTCGGGAGGATGACACTCCCAATTACATCTCTCAGCTTGTCCAAATAGGGTACACTGTAGATGTTTCTAGGTACAGTATCATATGGTTATACCTCCTTCCAGCTTTGAAAGAACATAGAATTTATATACATTATTTTGTTTTTCAGCCTCTTAGCTGCTAGGTCTATTGATATTACCATCTACCCTATCACTATTTTAAAGAGGCTGGAGCTACTTCTCCACCTGAAAGAGGACAACATATACATATATATATAATTTTTCCCTAAAGAATTAAAACAACTTATTCGTTGCAAGTATGTTCTAAAACTGAAAATCTAAGTTAATGAGGTCTGATTGTAGCTAGGTTCTGGACTGCCGTTGGAGAAACATAAAACATGCACAATGTTAAAAAAAAAAAAAAAGTATTATCATTGCAGTCCAACTGGCAATCCCTGGTTGTAACACTAGAGACAACACTAGAGCACTTGTTAAACTAGATATTTAAAATGTCTTTTCAAGGCATCAAGAGAAGTGAGAGGCAAATATATGTTTATAGCTGTAAAATTTCAAATGACTTATCTCTAAATAGTAATGAGGATCCATTTAACTTAACAGAGTATTGCCCTGAAATGAAGCAAAAAACTGTTTTAGTTGCATATGCTTATAATTGCAGCTCTTATACCTTGAGAGCATTATGTTTCGTCTGCAACAGCTGTTGTTTTATCTTTATTTCCTCCCGTTTTCTCTCATCTGTGATTCTTTTTTGAAGTGTGTCACCCCTTTGCAGCAATTCTTTCACTGTGCTCTCATCGTCTTCACTCTGATTTTAAAAAAACAAACCACCACAACAACAACAAAAAACAGGTAAAATAGGCATTTAATCTAACTATTGCATAAGCACTAGGAGATCTAGACATATAAACATACACTTCCTCTGATAAAGTAAACATCTAAAAGCTGCTTGTGGTTCTACATTGAAGACTCAATAACTTTTACTTATTTTCTATACATATACGCACTTGAGAGGTACAAGTAAACAGCATTTGAACACCTACACGTTTGATATTAGATCTTACAGAGCATCCAGGATATATGAAAACATTCAAAGCAAAAAGAATAGATATATGTAAAATATTGTACATAATAGACAGTAGTCACTGAAATTACCAGTATGCTAGGAGACCGTGTGATTCCTAAGCATTTCATACAATAGCATCATCACAATTCAAAACACCTATTCTGTCACTGAACATGCACTATCCATTTTTTACACAGAAACTGAGTCTATACCACAGATTTGGAGACAGTTATCTCTTGAACTATGCTAAACATTACATGTAAAGAAACAGAACAAAATATGCTGAAGTAGTGGAACATTACCCTACCATTCATTTAGAATTTACTGCTACACTGAATACTACCTCAAACTGCTTATGTTTTTCCTGAATAATAATAATAATAATAAATATAAAATATATAAAAATCTTTATATATATAAATAGGAATTTATATAATATATATATAAAGATTTCCTTTCAGCATTGATATGAAATAGCTATCTTTGAAGAATTTCCTTAATGGAAAAATAATACTGATTTTTTATATTGCTTGTAATTAAATTCACATTTGTTCTTGCTGAGGATCCATAAAGAGATGATCCATCCTAAAGATCAATTTCTGTCAATGACCATGCAAGAAATGTCATTCCTCTGAAAATCACTCTGGAGAGAACACACGACAGTGGCAACAGCAGCAATGCACAGCAGCATTTTACTCATCTTTTTTGTGTGTAATTTTTTTTTTTGGAATATTCATACATGGTGGTACTACTCACAAAAAGCAATCGTAAGTAATGAAATTTGCAGCATCCACAAATATTATTCACAATAGATGGTATGATCAGATCTGCTAAGAACTAATCTGCACACGTTCCATTTCTTTCAGTGATCATTACCTAGCCTTTGTCTTCATTGAATTACTTCTTTTACTATATTGCCCAATGAGACACAGCATTCTGAGTTTGACTGGTATTTAAACTGCTACAGAGATTTTGATATTCATTCCCTGATCTGTAATACTGTCCTGTATAGGACATTGCAGGTAACATTTCTGCTGTGCTTAGTGTTTTCAAAAAAACATTTGGAAAATATTTTTCTTATAAAATTAACTGTAAACTTATCAATAAAACTTTTAATTAATTAACTAACTTGGAAACTTTGAATTTATAATATTAACACAATAAAATTTTGTCCAAGTCATACCACAAGATCTTAATATAAATATGGAAGTTTCTCATTTTCACCCATGTCTTTTTCATCTCCCTGCCTACTTCACTCAGACTTCCATTTCAACCAAATTACCATATCTTTATTGAAGTCCTCCTCTTTCAGATTCACCCCCTGCTGAATTTCAACCTCCAGTGGTTCAAGCAATTTTTGTATATCGAAGTCAAATTGCTCCAATTCCTTCAAAGGAATGAAGGGCTAAAATGGGAAAAATACAGAGATTATTTAAATTGCATATTTAATAGCTTTGTTAGAAATGTAAACCAGAAGAGACATCTGTTCTACCCCGTATAGCTACAGCAACAGTAATTTTATAATCTTATGGAAAATCATCTATACCATACAACTCAAACTACCCACATAAATAAAGATCAGTGTTCAATCATAGTCTATATTTTTCATATAAAAATACAAGAATTCTGTGGTGACTATTTATTTTAATTTGATATTCTCACATCTGTATTATAATAGGTTCAGAAAAGCAGTGTAACACAACAATTTATCAAAAAAAAAAATAAATGTTGACACTACTTGGCTAAATCTGATTTATCAGAAATTATCCATCAACAAGCAATCCATTCAGATGAATAACCACCTCCTACTACCAATTGAGAACAATTTCATGATAATTTGTTTCAGTGCTTTAAAATCATTGTTCTGTCAAAAAGAATAGCAAAAATGCCAGGTTAATTATACAGCATCCATCTCAAAACAAAAGACAATTAATCTTTGCATAAGATTATGCAAAGATTATGCTATGTGACATCCTAAACAAACAAACAAGAGAACAAAACCTTCACTAAAAGCACTTGTTTCAAAACAGCCTCAACAAAAATTGAGGTTAAAAAAAAAAATCTCAACCAAATAAAATAGACACAATTCCTCAAAAATGAATCACAATATAAATTAGGGTGGTTTACTTTAGCATTCAGTTTTAAACTCTAAAAATGATCCACTTATACACCATCGTTTATCTACCTGCTACCTGAGTGCCTGTGGACAGCTTGATGTATAATATGCAACATATTTATTAGGTGCATTGCAAAGGATCAACAGAAAAATCTTTCTTCTTTCAACAATTTAAATGCAGGAACAAGAAATAATTTCTTGAAGATTCTGGCACAAAATTTAGATTTAAAAGGTAAGTAATGCTTTATGATCTAGGAACTCTCAGAGGTACAACTGTCTACTTTTAATCACTTTTCTTTTACTATTCCCACCAGTACTATTGGCATTTATTATAGAGCATAAGTTTGTAATCAGGATGATAACAACCAAAATTATTCAATAAAACAAGAGAGACTAGACATCATCTAGAGTCAGAAGATCTGTAAAGTATTTTCAGTTGTTTTACAGATAAGGTGGAAGTCTTGGGGTAAAAATACCTTAATTTAATCTTATTGATCATTTTAATGACAAAGATTTTGCATACTTATGCACATTAATGGAAATATAATAATGTATTATATTTGTCATAAATATAATCATACTGTGCTCACAAATTTTCATCAAGAAGCTCAGAACTCTACTCAGAAACCACTTCAACTGAGGTAGAAATAACAGCAAACTACTCAGTAATTTCTTCTCAAATGCTTTGAAGGATGTCTTCAAAAGTACTTAAATCTCAATAAAAGAGAAATCATCTAATAAAACTAGAATATAAAATTACTAATCTCTGACAGATGCTAAAAACAAAACAACAGAAATGATAATGGGAGGAAAAAGGCTAATTGAAATTCCAGTAATTTAATTGAATTCAAAAACAACTACAACAAACAAACTTAAAATGTTAAATCTCAGTACACGATGATCTACTTATCTTTTCATTTTATTAATTCAGGACACAACAATTATGTACTACAGTTTATTGACTTTACATGCCATTTCTTATTTACTTCACTATTATACTGATAATTGTTAGTATTTGAAAACATAATTTGCAAACAGATAAGAATTGACTGAAAATAGATTATGAGCTTACTATCCTCTTGAACTGATTTTTTTCAATGTCATTGCAGAGTGAATAATTTTACCTAAGTATGAATAAAGAAAACAAACAAACAAAAAGTGCAATATCACCACTACTAATTTTTCATCCCATAAAGCTGAAATCATGACTAAGGGAAGTAGGACCCTGCTTCCACACAGGTGGACAAACCAAGCCACAAGGACATCACTAGTGGACAAACCAGCAATTCAGTCCTTTTTACAAATGCATACAGCAAGACAGTAGCATAGCCAAGAATACAAACAAGCCTTTGCATTTCTATCTTTTGCAATACCTAGTACTATAAATAATATTTGTCAATCATACCCTAGCTGTCCATTCTCCAAGGCCCTGGAGAATGTCCCCTACATTCTAATCTACAGTTAAAATGATATGCTGTAGCGACTACTTTCATTTTACTAAGCAGACGAAGTATAAAGCTTAGGGAGATGCTGCCATTCCAGATCATTTTGCCTATACAGTCATAACTCCTGAGTGAGAAGGTTGACACATTGAAGACATTTGTAGGCTATGTTCTAAAGACACTTCTTCTGTACACACATCTTTTTCCCCTTCTTTTAGTGAGCCTAGAGTGTACAATGCAAACAGTTAATCAATGATAAATCATCTACAGGCAGTCCCACCATTCCCTAAAACAAGCAATAGTTTCAATAGTTCATCCCTAGATGCTTACAGAATTATGGAAGAGGATGGCAAAAGCCAGAAGGAAATCCATACTGCAGATAGCAGATGTTCACAATAGAAATGTTTCACAAAAGAGTTTGTGCCAAGAAGTCCTCATCTGTCTATAGATTCTACTTCTGTACTAGGCAAGAACAGGACAGGACACCTAGGAGAAGGACACTGGAACTGATGAAATACTACTGATGGCTGACAGGGGAAAAAATAAAATAAATTATCATCTTCCAAGGCCTCACAGGAAAAAGGTACCACAACACAGTCTGGGAATCCTTTAAAGTTTGGGGGACTTCACTAATTCCTGAACCAAAATGACAGGCCTTCTTGAAGGAAAGTTCTCTGCAGATAACAGGAGAAAGAGACGTGTAAGGCCTAGGTAATCTGTGACAGTTTTTACCTTAACAAAGGTCACTTTATAGAAGTGTTAATGATTCACCTACTTCCACACATAGTTTTCTCCCAATGTGGACAACAAAAAAGTTATAAAAATCTAGGCATTTCTATGTAATAACATTAACAGTGATTTCAGACATTCAAAGTAAAGATGACAACTAAAAGTAGTTGTCAAATAGTCAAGCAATTACCATTGCTTTACTAATGCAAAAGAGTATTACTTTCCCCATGAAGAATTCAGTGAATATTTGTACTACATAAACAAGTTAAAATTACAGAAGCAATTATATGTAATACATTTTCAAATGCAATTGTACTGTGCCTGTCTGGGAAGGAGTTAACTTCCTCATAGCAGCCCATACGTTGCTGTGTTTTGGATTTGTGGCTTGACCACTTTTGTTAACACACTCATGTTTTGGCTATTGCTAAACCGTGCTTGCATAGCATTTTTCTGTTCCCACTCTCAGATGAGGAGGCTGAGGATTGGAAAAGAAGCTGGGAGGGGGGACAGCTGGGACAGCTGACTTGATTTGGCCAAAGGGATATTCCATATCATATGAGCATTCCATGCTCAGCAAAAAGCACCTTTGTGTCACATGCTCTTTTCCCCTCTTTTCTTGATCTATTAAATTGTCTCAACCTGTAAGTTTTATTTCTTCCTTTCTTTCAGTTTTCCTATTCTTATCCTGTCCTGCTGAGGGAGTGAGGACTGAGCAAGATGCTGTGTGGGTGGTCAGGTGCTAGCTGGGGCCTACCCCCCACAATAATCTATGTGGAGGGTAGAATCCACATAGATTAGAATCTATGAATCTTAGAATCTATGTTAAAACAATGAAGAAAAGGTAGTGTGCCTTTTGAAAAGGCCTTCCTTATGGCCACTCAGTATAATCTAATAAAAGAAACACTGGATTGGTCAAACAAACACTGACAGTAACTCTGTTCTCAATCAAAGAAGCTACTTGCTACCCTGAAGAGCAAAGTGTTTAGAAATAATCCAGTTAAAATTAGCTAGCAAAGATGAAATAATACTGTCAGACAATTGTTAGAACTTGCTCGTATTATGAAACAAAGAATCTTTTTACCTCTCAGCCAAAAGTACCTCAGATTTAAACAATCCAGCTGTTTATTTATCTCTGTGTTATGAGAGAAAACTTGATTTTCATGAATGATGAATATTTTTTGAGAAAACAGTATCTAATATCAAAGTAAGGTATATGCTACTTCTCAAACTGAGAGATTATAAAAAGTGGTCTGATGTATTCACACATCCTCCTTTGTGCAATCCTTGCATTTAAGATTAATATGACTTGTTAATGTAATGATGTCATCTACATGCCACTATTCATTTTTACAGTTTGCTAGTGTACAATTCAGTAACATTTGGAAGAAAAGAAAACCCAAACTGTACCTTTGACTTTAAAGTTTTCAAGCAAACATTGACATAACTCACATTACTTAATAATTTATTTCATTAAGCTTTTTCATAAAACATACTCTTTTCTGTTCCACAAAGGAAACCTAAATCAACTCAAATATGCACAAAGAATGTGCTGGTTACACAGGCCATTGAGCCCTATGCAAGCCCAAAGCAGTAGATGAAAACTATGTCCCCTTGCTTTTCTAAGGCTTATTTCCTGCTCTGCCACTGATCTTTTGGTGCATTGATTTCCAGTGCTACTACACTAGCCAAGCAAATACTTAAGAAGAGGATCCATGCACTCCCACTATCTTATTTATCAGCCTGCCTGCTTTAATCTGCCAAACAGCTTTCCAGGGATATTCCATATCATATAAGGCCATGCTCAGCAAAAATAAAAACAAAACAAAACAAAAAAATCACAAGGGAGATGAAGAAGAAGTGGGGTACAACCTCCAAGCAGCCACTGATAAGAGACTGGCTGTGTCAGACTGTCTGGGGGAGGTGAGTGATCACCTTTGTGACACATGCTCTTTTCCCCTCTTTTCTTGATCTAGTTTTATTTCTTCCTTTCTTTCAGTTTTCCTATTCTTATCCTGTTTTGCTGAGGGAGTGAGGACTGAGCAAGCTGCTGTGTGGGTGCTCAGGTGCTGGCCTGATAATCTGTGTGGAGGGTAGAATCCACATAGATTAGAAAAGGTAATGTAAACAATGGAGATAGGAGGTAGTTTATGTCCTCCCTCATTCCACATCAGAATAACAACTTGGCTAAAAATGCTCTAATCCTTAATGAATTCAGGTTCAGTAAAGTACTCAAACTAATTGTAGAGGTGACCGGCTGAAGTATAGTTGATGTTTGCATACACATACATACACATATATATATATAATCTTGGTGAGTCACAGCCTCACAGAAAAAAGAATGCATTTAATAAAAATTAGCTGCCCAAAATGAATGTACATCAAAACAGGCTACTCATTCAACTTTGAAAAGATTAAGAATCTTATTAATTCATAGATGATACTCATTTTTTTAAGTTAGTGAGGTAACCATTGTTACATGTTCATAGAAAATCAGTGAACAGTTCTGATTGTGTAATAATGGAAAAAGTCCCTCAATACAAAACAAACAAACACAAACAAGCAAACAAACAAAAAACTACCTTTGACATTTAGAAAAAAACACAAATGTCTCTATTTCTAGAATTTTCATTTTTTCCTTTAAAAGCTTAGCTTTTGGAGAAACTGCAGCCCACTTAGTCTTAGCTGCACACCTTATATAGATACCATTTTGTATGCATCTCCATATTGAAGCAAGTCTTCCTACCTTTCCACTCTTAATTCTTTGTGATATAGCCGCAAATCGCTGGTTGAGCTCTGATAGTTTAGGCTCTATTACTTTCCTGCAGTAATCTCCACGGTTTGTCATCAAGTCTACTGCCTGGTCACGCACAGAGTCCACCTTTGGATGCATATCATTCAGCTCAGCCTTTAAGCGCTACAGTCCGTGAGCAAGAGACAGGGCTTGAAGTTAGTAATAAATGCAAAGAGAGAGAAAGAGAGAGAGAGAGAGTGTGCAAAGGAATAGGGAGCAAAACCACAAAGCAAATTCAGATAACTAAGCATGAGCATGCAAATACATTATCAATACATTAGATAACATTCTCACATACATCCCTTCAAATTTATAGCAGGAATGTATCTATATATCTGTTTTAAGATATTCTAATGGAAAATAATGGTGAACATTATTTCTAGACAGGTTCTTATCTGCCATAATACAATCCTCAGCATATCTGAAGGTACACTCAATTATTTTATGTCCCTAAAGGTAAGAAGAGCTGCTAATTGTGTTAAGACACTGGGACAGGTTGTGCAGAGAAGTTGTGGATGCCCCCTCCCTGAAAGTCTTCCAGGTCAGGTTGGATGGGGCTTTGGGCAACCTGGTCTGGTGGGAGGTGTCCCTGCCCATGGCAAGAGGGGGGTTGGAACCAGGTGAGTTTTAAAGTCCCTTCCAACCAAAACCATTCTGTGATTCTATGATCGTAATTCACACATTATAGAACTCAATGTAATAGTTGTTGCTTCCATTACTATTCATACTCATCATGGAGGTAGGGAAAAATGACAAGAAAAACACCAGACTTTTTTCTTCGATAAATCTATCACGAATTTAAAAAAAATAAAAAGAAAAAAGAAAAAAGAAAACAATACTTCTTCTGCAATAATAATTTTAACAGTTGATCAGTATGGGCAGCTACAAAGAGATAGCTATAGTAGATAGTTTCATTGAGAATTTCACTGTGAAGTGCCTTTGTGCAATACAAGTATATACCTGCATTGATGGCAAAGATAATTGTGCTTTGTACCTTAAGGTGGCAAAATTGTTCAACCTGCTACTAATGTATGTCCTGTAATCCTTCTGAGATCAATGAGCCATTGATTTATTCTCTGCATAAGTGCTAGTTGGAAACTATGTCTGCCTTGGAGTTTGTAAAGATTTTCTTTAGGAAACGGTATCGTTATGTTAGTGTCAGCAATACAATTCTGATTTTGATTTGCAAACTGTTTCTCATATAATATGTAATGACCATGGAGTTCAAGAGAAAGTAAAATTTCACACTGATTTTTGAAGCAAAAAAAAATCCATATAGATCACAACTTGAAGTTTAACAAAGAAGTTGTTTTAAATAAGATATTTTAACAGTCACAATTACCTTACAAGTCTATTTTTCATCAGTTGTTCAAATGATGCAACAGGCCAAATAAAATCTCCTGATCAATACACTAACCCATTGTTACACAGTTTGTTCACCGTATATTATTGTTTGTGTTGTTGGATGGGCATCAATGCAAGCAGCATTTAGAGGATTATAACAGTCATATGACAGAGATATCAAATGCAGATACCATAGATATCAGAAAAGAATCACAGGAAAAAAAAAAAAAAAAAAAAGAAACTAAAAATGAAAACACAGAAAAAAGGGCTTGTGTTTAACCAGTTCTGCAGAAGAAGTATCTTTCAGCAAACATAGGTTTAATAAGATGCTGTTCTGCACACCATGAAGTCCCCAAGACATAATAACATGTGCGGTTCATTTCTGCAGGGATTTAACTTTTAATATGTGGTGCAAGTTTATTACAAAATCTACATGCTGCCACAGGGCAGCTTTATCACAGAGAAAAGAATGTTAATCAATTTGTGATACCTTTCAAAATATGCTAGTTCTGACATATTTCTTTTTAGAATAAAATTAATGCTTTCCAGAAAATCTCATTTTTTTTACCTTAAGAATTTCCTCTTTTTGCTGGGGCTTTTGCTTATCAGATTCATCCAACAGTATTTCAGCACGATACATCCAAGTCGTGACATTAGCTACTTTCTGATCAAAAGCTTCCATGAGCTTTTGATATTCCTGTATGTGAAAAAGGTAAATACTGCATACAAAAAAGTCATCAGAACTGAAATAATAGCCATAAGTAGGCAAACTGTGGCAAACATGCATATATTATGAAACTATGATTATTTTGTATAATAGGTGCTTGTTTTGTGAAGGACAGAATCTATTTTATGTGTTTGCTCTCACTTTATATGTATTATTTCTTTGAAAAGACATTCAAGGAGAGAAAGAAGCTTCCAAAGAGACAGGCAGGATGGTGATACAGTCACAGCAAGAAACAGGCATCTTCAGCTTGGTGCGACTGCTGAGAGGAACAGGAAGCTTACAGCCAGGCCTACTGAAGGTTAAAAGAAATTTCCCCCAAAACAGGTACAGAACTCTTACCTGAGAGCCACTGAAGTAGATTGAAACTAAGTTTGAAACAAAGATGCACTTGCAAAATCACAATCAAGAAAGTTTACTTTGTATATAAAACTTTTATTTACATTTCAATGAAATTCTTTGCTTTCCAACTCTACTTTTTAAAAAGCTATTGTAGTTTATATTCTGATATATATATATATATATGTTTAAACTTGAAGACCTTTTGTCTTTTTTGGTGAGCACGCTAGAATGAGTTCTATGCATATCCAACTTAAAATTACAGATGAACTAGATGAACTAGATGAACTGTGCAGTACATGTTTACCACATACCTGACATCAAAGATTTTGCTATCACTGTCATTTGGCCATCACATGTACATACATGTATTTTACACTGTTCTAACATCAGTAAAAGACTAACTCCCTCTCTTATACCTTTTTTTTTTTTTTTTTTTTTTTTTTTAATCCTGGGTTCTAGTAAATATTAACAAAAGAATTCAAAGCAGAGAAAAAGTGACACATATCTATACCACCCTATAAACTCCATTATATGTTTCTTATAATCAGTTCTACATTGAAGCTGAGCTCCTACATCATACTGAATCAAATGCTTAAGTCTTCCAGATAGAGCAGACATCAGCAGATGCTT
This sequence comes from Nettapus auritus, assembly GCA_011076525.1. NCBI lineage: Eukaryota > Metazoa > Chordata > Aves > Anseriformes > Anatidae > Nettapus > Nettapus auritus. Next base: position 119,295,197 of record CM021765.1, on the reverse strand, counting down.
GCGCTTATATGCTGCCTACAGACAAAGAGGCTCTGTAGTGATGCTACATATCCATCACAGAAGCATTTTCAGAGCCACTTGGTCTCTAGTGAATCTCTACGATACCATGCTCTGAAAAGCCAAGTATTGATAAAGGCTACTGTGTTCCCGTAACCACTTCAGTTTCTCTGGGTTGAAACTGCATTCTCATTCTTCCAGGAACAGGAAAAGCATACATTTTCCAAAGCATTCTGCCACCTGTATAGTTAACAACCTTCCTTGTTTAAGGGTTCAAGCTATCATCTTCATGACAGAATCGCTTTAAAGGAAGGATTCAGTTTTATGACTACCAGTATTTCTAAGCAGCTGGGGCTCCTGAGCCTGTATTAAATGTGGTTTAGGGATTTAGTTTGGGCAAGGCATAATCTGGTCCCCTTAATATATCCCCACCAAAATATGCACCAAAAAATGCCCAAAGGAGGCTCACGGAGTTCTGAAGGACTAAATCATTGGTTTTGAACACCTTAGGTATATATTGAGCAGGGCTTCTAATTCACTTGCCTCTGAAATTAATCTAGTTCAACCACACCACATCTACTCTGTGGACCAAAACAACATGCAAGTGGAGACTTACTTCCAAACTGTACTATTGCTGCAAACAGAAATGTTAATGTAGCCAAACACAGCCATAGTTGTCGGTATCAATACCAAGACTTAATTTAACTGATTTGATTACTTCTTCTATTCATATTCAAGGAGTCTAGGTACTTGGTAAAAACAAACAAACAAACAAACAAAGATGTATTTTATTCATCAGGAGAGAAAAAAAAAATACAGTCCAGGAACCACTCAGGAAGACAGGAATGGGAAGTGCTAACAAACAAGACTTCACAAAGCTTTCTCTCTCTGTAAACAGTCTGATCTTAAATATATGCAACATACTAAAAAACAAACAAACAAACAAACAAACAAACCAACCAACCAACCAACCAAAAAAAAAAAAAAAAAGAAAAAAAAAAAAGAACCTAATTGTCTTTGTATCAATGTATTAGATAAGCATATTCTATGGCACCAGAAAAAACAATCGTATGAAGATGAGCACTTACAATCAAGCACCAATATTACCCATGTGGGCACAAACACATTTTTCTTACCAGTAACAGGTTGAACCATTCCTCAGTACGTGAAGTTACTGCTATCCAATTACTGTTAAGGAGACTGAGTTTATCTTCCACTAGACTTTCTTTTCCTTTCAGTACTGTCTTCAAATTTTCTCCCAAATCACCAATGCTCTTAAGATTGCCTTGGCGTTTCTCAATCTCCTTCTGCGTTGCCTACAGTAAGCAGAATAAAACAATAAAAATTCAGAAAATTAAAAATAAACCAAAGACTGGGTGCACCTCTGGGTAATGTAAAAATTAGCACTCCTGTGTATTATTAGAAAGTAGAGTAATAAATAACCAATGACATAAGTAAGCAACAATACTTTTTTCTACTATTTAAAAAAAAAAAAATACACATTGAGGCCATCAACACAACATCGAAGTGAAAAAGCCATCTTCTGATTACCTCAAATCTCAATTATTCAGAGTTCTTACATATGAAATACTGGATCCACTGAATTCAATTGAAAAACTAGCAGGGTTGTAAAGACAGCAGGAATTCCATAATGCATTACCAGCTAGGACCTTCCCTGTAGTATATAATGCATTACATCCCAGGTAAACTAACATTTATTTTTTTTTCCACATCTTCTAAATAACATACATAATATCTTCTTTGATAACATTTTTATTTTTTTAAATTTGACCTTTCTTCATCCAGTCTACTTACATTTTATTCATTGCGATATAACAGATAGCATTGGACCCATATCTCAGAGGGTTTCTGAGCAGTAGTTCATAACGGCGAGACTGCTGTGTATCAAATTAAACTGTTTTTTTTTTTTTTTTTTTTTTTTTTGTTTTGTTTTTTGTTTTTTTTCAGGCAAACCAGAATTGTAGCTAAGTAACAAGGATGATGTTTTAATTTTATTTTTTGTAGTTTAGATATGTAGATTTAAAAATTCAAAATTAACAAAGGAGAGAATAAAAGTTACATATGCCTCCACAAAGCCTGTATATTGTGAATTACTCAGAAGTAATGTTAATAATTCAAAGGTCTCAAAAGGAAATGGTGGGATTACAGAATTAATCAGAAACTGACATTATGGCCTTTTCAATAGCTGATTATATACATTTATTTGTTTATTCACAGCACATCTTTTATTTTTTATTACATTCTGGCCACTGACTATGGTGTACCACTGTCAGTTGGTACAATTTTCAGGTCTTATTATTTCACTGATTTTACTGACAGGAAATATGTTGTTAAATATGTTAGCTAATATAATTCTGAATACTTCAAGTTAACTTTATACTCACTGGAATTATACTCTCTAGCTGTAATATAACATTAAAGTACTAGAAGAATTATATTGCTGATAGTAGGGAGTGATAGAGAATTTTTCCTGGTTATACCACCTGCCTTTTCCTTTTGCAGAATATGGTTTCCTGGCAATCTAATCTTATCAGGCCAGCTCCTGATTAAAAGACAAGTGATTAAAGTCTTCCATGATAAATATGTTCACTAATTCAGTCTTCTAATTATAAATAGATTTTTAGTATAGAATATTTAATGACTATTTTTCTACTTGTATGTCATTTTTCTTATCTATTATAACAGAACTGAATTCAAATGGAAACATTTAGCTTGTCTCTACTGAGTAAAAAGACACAACTCACAGTCTTTGGTATATTGCTTATCTCATTTCACATAACTCAGCCAACAAGTTTTTGTTCTGTCCTTAGAAAAATTCTAGATGTGCACAAATAACACATTTCCCTTCATGTAAAGATTGTTGCTTTTCATTAATGTCATTTCCTGCTCCACTTGGACACTCCTTTTTACTTCTAGGTGTTTATAACTTGAAGACAATGTTCTCCTGAATGATTTTGTTCTTCTAACCTCTGTAATAATCTTTGAACTCTCCTGAGTTCCATTCACTTTTAAAAACTCTTGGGTACTGAAAAGGGATTAGAAATAAATGCATTAATAAATATAACTGTTACCTTGTTCTGTAAGGAAAAAAGATTATGATCTCTCTGCTTAGTTAGATTGATTGCTGCACACATCCAATTTTCAATTCATTCACACTGCTGAGTTCTCCCCCACCATTTTCCATGTTAGTTTTTCTGCATACTTTCCTCACAATGGCAATCTGCTGGGCCTAACTCATCTCCTAGTGCATTTCATTAGATTGGATACTGTCTTCAGCGGCCTACTTATTCTCGAAGTACAAAGCCCAAAACTGTGAGATTAATCAGATACTGTGCAGACCTGCTTCTGGAGACTGAATTATTGAGATACCTTTTTTTACGATGCCACACTGAAATAAACATAGAAATATCAGTGGCGTACTTACTTGTGAAGTCCTCACAATGATTTTAAAGTGTCCAAGGTAACATGAAACATTTCCTGCCTTTTATTGGGAGCAGATTATTTTAGGAAAAAAATTAATTATATCACATAATATCTGCACATATTATATTTGGAATGATAAAATATGCCACTGACACTATTTGTTGGATTGTTCAAAATTAAAAGTGTGCTCATATTTATGTGAATATTGGTTTGGACTTCCTAAGGAGAATCAATCCTGATAAAGGAATTATGAATACATGCAGTAAATACATAGTTCAAGAAGAGGCAGCCGTTTTCAAAGTTGTTTGTTCTTATTTTAGTGATCAGCTGACTGAAGCATAAGAGCTGAGGTACTACATGATGTCAGTCTTATATTAGGGGTTTGCACTGGAGGTGAAGCCAAAATTAGCTTGTTACCAGGTTTATTATTTTTTTTTTTTTTGCAACCTTTTATGTATCATTTCCTCATGAGAATTCATAATACTGTAGCATTAAGAGTAGTAAGTAGAGCAGTTCACCGGCTTGATATATTTTTCATGTTAACATTTCTCATTTTAATTAGCTTTTGTTAACTTTTTTTTTGATTGTTATAAGGTAAAAATATGTTGTACTTGTCATAGCAAAAGTGCGACATAACAAGGACTTCCCACTGTGTAACTGTGCTAATCATCAGACTTTAAGTTCTAATTATGCTATTTCTGAAGCATTAAGGTTCACATCTAACAATTAAATGATATCAAAGACAAATCTTTCTATTTAACCTGCTGTGAAGCTATACATGTCTGAATTAACTTTCCTGAAAAAGCATGTAGGAACATAAAGTTTATATTTCTGTTTTGGTAGAAATGTACTGTATAGTTTAGCAACACCAAAGATTGTTTTTACTTTCTTTACCAGGTAAATGGACTCAGTCATGGACTAACTAGCAGGTTAGTTTGGAGGCATGAAAAACCTCTATCATTATCTAATATAGTATCTCTTAAATATTGTATATGTCCTATATTATGTGTTACAAGATCACAATATTGATCAAAGTGATGAGAGGAACTGTATAATATTTTACTGGGAAGGCAGCAAGTGAAAAAGAGAAAATATTATGCAGGAATGGGGTATCTTAGGGATCAAGATTTTTGTTCCAAAGTTAAATTAGTAATAGTCAAAGAAGTAACTGTAATACAGTAACACCTGATCTTTACATATGCTCAGACATTGCTTTTAAAACACTGTCATTCTTAGGGACTGATGACAAAAGAAAAGACTCCATATCTCACAAAAGACTTGTAGTGCTTTTTTGTTGTTGTTGTTGTTTTGTTAGTTTTTGTTTGTTTGTTTTCTTGTTACTCATTTCATAAATTACCAGTGTTTCTCAAGGCTGAAGGCATCTTATCAAAGGGTTAGTGAAAGCTTGAAAGGGGCAGTTAAAAACAAAACAAAACAAAAAAAAACACACATAAAAATACAGGAAACTGGAAGCCAATTGTACACCAGTGCCTGAAACCCCTACAGCCTTTCAAAGAATTTATAAGGTAGCCTGCGCATACCTATAAAAGAATTTTATAGGTATAGGTTTAAAGAATTTTTCCTATTCAGCAAAGCTGAAGTGGTAATTTATTATTATTTTTTTTTGCACAAATAAACAATAATGTTTACAGTTTTTTGTTGTCTTGTTTTGAAGTTATATAGGAGCACTTACTCAGAATGCTGCTGACTGCATATAATTATTTGGAAGTTTAAAGCTTTGGATAATGATGGGCATGGTTTCCCCCAAAAAACAGATTTTGGTATGTGTATATAATGACCGTGTGGTTTCCTTATGTTCTGAGTTAGAATGGATTCTCCTTACATACGCAGAATATAACTAGATTAGCTACTGTTGAATGATACTGTGCTGTCTTTAAAACACATAAGAGATACACACTTCGATGTAGAGCTCTTACATTCCTTTGTGATTTTTACCTAATCTGTGGTATACGTAGCAATTTTGAGGAAAGCTTCATTTTAGGATTTGAATTTTAACCTAAACAAAGAGTTTGAAGTTAGGTACCATGGAAGTAAGAAGCTCCCAGACTGAAAACGAACGAGCTAAAGAACAAACAAGGTAAGAACAAATATTCCACCTCCTGGCTGCTATCTGAACACTTGGAATATACACCCTTCTGACATCCTTAGGCTTTCATCTATTGGATGTTTTCATACTTTTCTAACCATGAGTAGAACGGGATGAAAGAGAAGGCATCTCTATTTACATAGATACTGGACGGATAATTAATAGTACTCCCTGAAAAATGAATTTATATTTTTAAAGTCATCTCAGCGAGGATTATTGCAGTATGAAGGTGAATTGTGCTACAGATACATATATATATACACCTTCATAGTATATATATGTAAAGATTAATATGATTAAAACTTTTTGAGCATTAATGTTATTGCAAGATAATGTCTTAACAGTTACGAAGTTCTGCTAATTAAAATGCTAGAATTTTTATTCTCTTTATTGAGCTTTCTTTAATATGCATCAACTGAGATATATAAAGGTGCACTGTGTGTTGCAATGTTACCTTGCCCCAGGCAATTTCAGCATCCAAATTGCTAGGCATCCCCTGCACAGATGATCTCTTTGTCAATTCTGCATCTGTCGCTGCAAGCCATTCTGTCAGAGCATTAATTTCTTTTCGTAGCTTCCGGGACAATTTCAAGCATTTCTCTAACTCTTGTTTTTTTTCTGTAACCTGCGGAAATAAAACATGTGTTTCTTAACTCTTCAATCTAACTGGTTTGATGATTCTTATAGTATATTCTATGTGCCACTTTCATATAAAAGCTTAACTTGAAATTTTACAAGCCAAGTTGCACTTTTAATATATGTCTTTAGTTCTCTCAGTATCTGCAATTTTGCTGCTAGAATGCAAGTACTTACAACAAAAATATATGCATAAAGAGGCTAGTTTGAACTAGCAGAAGACCCCTGCAAACCCTCTCCTGTCTTTTGAAGTCATGAATAGCAAACTAATTTAGAACAGATGAATTAACAGGCTTTTCCTGAGACACAGCATAAATGTCAAAATCCTTCAAGGAGTATATTTTCATACAGATGGCTATATAGTCATATTGAATACTCAACATTTTCTATCTGAGTAACTACACCATATAGAAGAAAAAAGACTCTCTACCATACAAACCCCCAAATCTTCAAGCACAAAAGTCATTGAATGATGTCAAACTAAGGCAGCAGAGTTAAACTTAAGTTTTGAACTTCTCAGAATACTTTTTTATCGTGAATAACAGTCTTTAAATGTAGTATTTTTGCAAAGGATTTTTTTTTCTTCTTTTTCAAAGCAAACAAAAAAATCAGCAGAAACATCTATCATTTGTAAATCCTTTCTATGGTTTAATAACATCTATTTGCGTTACTGTGGAACATACAGTTTATACTACATTCTTTTGTGTGTTCTTTATTAAAGCTCTCTCACACATCTCCCACCACCTTTTAAAAAATGTGTCTGCAACTTTAGCATGATGCTCCCAGAGCAGAATCAGACTCACACCCATCCTTCAATAGGAACACTTGTAGTTTGGACAGATTTTGCTTTCTTTCATAGAGAACAGGAAAACCAAGGTGTCCAGGAAAACCATGTCCCCATGCAAATCTGTTGGACTAAAGATTATGCACCTCTGTTCCAAATAAATCAACAACAAAAAGGTAAAATGTACATTTTCCTAGAGAGCTGCACAAACATTTACTATGAGTAGGCTGTACTACAGACGTTTTAAAGGAAGTTTAGTCTGTAGACTGTAAACCCAAGTTTCTTTCCCACAGTCCACAACCCTCCATCACAGACCTCTCTCTACATCGTCCTCCTCATCTCCTGTCTGTTTTGTCACTTCTAGCTTCCTTAAAGCAGCAACCCATGGTCACATTTGTCTGTAACCTATCAACCAGCTCAAGTCCTGTGAAATTGATTCTGGAATTTTTACTTGGGAGTCTTCACCACAGACTCATCTGCAGCACCTTTATGTTTTTCTTTACACTTTTATGGCCTACCTAAGTCATATACTCCACCGCTACCTTCCAATCTTCCAGCTACCCATGTTCACAGCTTCACCCTCACAGCTCAAAGTTTGTATTTTCATATGCTGAACATTCTGGATGAGAAGTAATATGGATAATATATATGCTATTTTAAAAGTTCTTTTAAGCATATTACCTGGTGCCTGGAAGGAAGGCTGAGTATTTGTCTTGACTGTCCTGTAAGGTATTTTGGTTAACATTCTGCAGGATGGGAGGAACACAATCTTTCCTACAAGCCCCTGAGCATGTTCAGGAAGAGAGGTAAGTTTCTGAGCATTTAATAGAGCAGGCAGAAGACTAAGTGAAGGGGTCTCACATAGGAACTTACACTACAATGGGCATTAGGAGATTGGTAATTAGAAAATATGAATTAATAAATTACGTTCTGCTGAAATTAAAACAAAATGCTGATCAATGAAGGTGGATTGAAAGAGTGAAGTAGGTCACAAACATTTAAAATAAATATCCTTGCATGTCAATTAGTAATTGAGATTGTAGCCAATGATTTTTATTTATGTATTTTTTAATTGCAGTATTTTTATTTCTCCCTTAAAACAGTAAAATCATTAATAAAAGCAAATTCATCTTGATTAAATACAAACGTATCATAACTGGAACTTCTAAGTTACACTTCTATTTTAGTTGCTTATCACCACCCATATCAAGACACTGTTTTTGCTTAATTTTGTACACTGTGATTAATTTTCCCCACATGTTGACAGTAAGACTACTTCTGTAGTTCATGAAATTATGATTTATTTATTTATTTATTTATTTTGGTGGGGGCGGGGGGAGTGGGCTGCAGAAGGACACTTTCAATTTTTTCCCCATCTTTATATTTGGTCTTCTCCAAGAGTACAACCACCGGCAGCAAGATATATTGTCTACAGTAGTATTGGGTGTCCAAAACTGGTATCAGTGTATTCTAAAACTAAGATGGCTTTTGAAAAAATATCTGTATGGCTCTATACATCTCTAAACTCTGTATATACTGCCAATAATATTCCCATACATATTGTGTATATCTGGAGGTTACAAATTTATCAGTTCCTGCTTGTACTTTAAATGTAAAGATGTATTTCTAAAGACAAATAGGAAACAGTGCCACCTTAAGGCCTTCTGTTTCAGGCAGTGGTATCAAACATCTTATCTCCACAAATTTACTCTATATTTTAAAACAATTAAGTTATGTTAATGGTTTACTTGCAAGAATCTTTGTAATAATAAGAATAAAATGAAAAAAAAAAAATAGATATTTAAGGCAAAAAGAAAGGTATTTCACATCCAAATACAGCCAAAGTTGAATAGTCAAATTCCTGTGCAGCACTGGGCTTGTGAGGAATCACTCTAGCATGCATTGCCCTTAGGAGAACAGTGAGAACATTATTACTATCACTTTGTTTTAGAGAGTCTAGCCCCCTCTTCTGATGAATTATCATAAAGTGATTTGTGAGCATGCTACATCATAGCTACTCACAACTAGCACGCTACCTAAGCTGTACCTATTTGTGTATATATGCATACATGTGTTTCTGTCAAAGAGAGAATAATGAATTCACAAATGAGTGAATGCAAGCACAGGCATGGAATACTTACATTAAATGCAACTACTACCACATGACATTTAACTACATTTTGTTTTCTTGTAATTTTATTTCAAAACTATTTACACTGAGGCCACCACTAAAGTTTCAAAAATATTCATCATGTTCTCAAAGCATATTTGGCTAAAAACGAAGGGCAAAACTTCTGGACAGACAAAACTCATTTCTAGACCAAAAAGAGGTTTAAAATCTGATACTACCTAATCAATCAGGTTTATTGATAGGAATAGATATCCATATATGCATATGCTAAAAACAAAAGAAGCAAATAAAAATAAAAACAACAACAACAAAAATTCCTCTTCTTAAGGGGAAGTACTTCTAGGTTCAGGTCTCAAGTATTAATACATAAAATATGTAGCAAAACTCCAGTAGGTGTTCTACAAAATTAGTAGAAGTTAATTGTAATTTTTCTGTCCAGTTGAGAGAACAACACTTCAGCATGTTTGAATTACCGAATGATACCTCTCACACACTCTTAAAAATGTGCTTATTAAGCATTGTTTTAAATATAGGGGACCTCCTGAAACACTATATATGAAATCACACAAGTGAGTCTACACTTGAACATGTGTTTTCCCTAAGGCTACTCATTTCAGTCCTACAATACTATTAGTTATAACTACTTTTTATTTTTTTTTTTTTCTCTTCAAAAGAAAGGCCATGGTTCTCCAAACTCAGTGCAATCAATTAGGACTGCAAATGGCTAAGTGTTTATTCTAGTTCTCTAATTTTGGACATTTGTGACCCTCTAAAACTGTCAACTACCATTATATGTGAAAGTAAATGTGAAAAATTAAATCTAGGACAACAAAGGTAAAAACAATACTACACATTTTTGAGAGACATTAGTTTTCAATATAGCTTACTTCAGATAACTAATAGCTTCCTAATGGCACATTAGTTGAGAGGTTTCCTCAAATAATGGCACCTGTCTAGCTGCAGCTACATTCAATAAAATGTAGAAACAATGCTACAGTTGTTTCTAAAATAATGGAGAAAACAAATATATTATATAATGTCAAATTATAGATATCCACACCTTAATGAAGCAGACTTTTCAGTTTTCTTTACACTCAAAAGCTTGATGTCTTTTAATACCTTTATTTTCTAGCAAGACAGAACTATTTTAATTCATGTTTCCAAACTTGTTTTATGCTATTGTAATCAGTGGGGCTCAATAATCATCATATGCTTAAAACACATACTCACTGATTAATCATTTCGAGTTTCCCAAAATTAGTGTATATATATATATATTATTTTCATTAGAAGTGTATAAATTTTAACAATAAACAGACAACCATATCTGGCTTTCAGTCTTCACACAGCCACTTGCTGCACCAAATTTACTCTAATCTTACAGTTTTTAGAAGTTCTGTGAATAGCTCTAATGAGGGCAGGAGGAAGAAAACAGATTAGGGACAGCTGTTAATTAAATTATTTGCATGAAGTTTTCTTTAGAACAATGCCACAGCTCCTCTTCAGAGCTCAACAATCCTTGTAGGGGATTGCACTTCAGTAGCAGACAACACATTCCATAGATAATGCAGACCCAGAATAAAAAGACTTTAGGAAATGATGTAATTTTTATAATTTTTGGTCATAGTCTTGTTGCTAGTGGTTAGTAGTCTGACTTTCCTATTGTCTGTTCAGTTGACTTTTATGGAAAATTTGAGTGAACAAAAACATCCTGTTAGGAAGCATAGTGGCATCTTACTATATGTGAGTTGATACAGAAATAGATGATGTAGAAATAAAAACATTACACAATGAAAGACAACGCTTGGGAAATAGAGATTAGTTCCATGAAGTTAGTTACATATAACTAATATATCATTGGTGTCATAAGGTAAAAAAAAAAACTGCCACGTTTCAAGAACTAGTTGCTGTTCTTGTTGTTGTTTTCATTTGTTTGTTTTTTATTTTTCTGTAGGTGAACTTGAAGTAAGAGAATTTTGGGAATGTATTCATGTACTCCTTCTAATTATATGCCAATACACACTAAGTGGTCAAACTGAGAACTGTAGAAATGTCTTTTTTTTTTATTATTATTATTTTTTTTTTTTAAAAAAAAGGTTTCCTAAACAATTGTATTCCAAGGCAATAGAGTTCTCATGACAGAGCTCAAAGGATGCTCACCGTTGCTCAACATGAAGAAATGTAATGATCCCTACAGAACAGAGGATGAAAAATGAAAAATTTAAAAAAAAAAAAAAAAAAAAAAAAAAAAAGCTCATATCTGATATCTGACATGTTAAACAATGGGACAATGGGACAGTTATTCCACATACTCATAAAAAATATTTATGTGGTTTATATATTAGGATATAGCAAACAGCTAAATCAGGATTTTCCATGAGATTTAAACCAGGGAATAGTTATGACAAGAACTGAGCATAGTTGTAGTGAAGTCAGGAGTGCAGATGAAGCAAAGTAGAGTGGTACACAAATGCTTCCTGGGGAAAGTTGCAATAGCAAGAACTTATGGTCAATTTCTGGAAAACATCAAACAGAAGCAAAATGAAAAGTAGAATTCTCTTTTATCAAGTAGCTCATTGGGAAAAACAAAAACAAAAATGTATCAATTCACAAAAAGTATTTTTCTGACCTGAAGTGTTTTGAAACTAGTGATTGTTTGATGCATTAAAAGGAAACAACACCTACCTCTGCCCCCCCCTCCACCCAAACCAACAAACTATTAGGAACAAAAAAAAAACAAAAACACTTAGGAAGTATAATTTCAAACTTTAATAAAGCAATTTTGTATTTTTCTAGAAGTTTTGGTTTTTTTTTTTTTTTTTTTTTTCTCAGCACAACTGAATATCCATTCTGATGACTGCCTTTGCCTTGTTAACTTACCACACTAAGATTATTCTTCAGTTTGCCAGTTAAAAAGAGAGCGTAATTTTGTATTACCAACACAGCTTACCTTTGCACCCAATTCATTATATTGCAATTTCAAAGCTGTAAGCCTTTCATCCAGTTCTTTTGGGTTCTCTGTTTGCTGCTTTTGAACAATCTGCCTCCCAGTTTTTATCACTGTTTCCACTTCAGACTTCACCTCACTCAGGCTTTTATATAATTTCTAATCAAACAGAAATATGAAAGAGAAACACCCCCATTAAAAGAAGAAACACAGAAAAGATAAAGCTATTAGAAAGATACACTAGAATTCTCTGTATTGTTTGCTGCCTAAAAACACCATCATGCACGACTCTGAGCACTTCCCACTCCCCTTTGAAAACTGGGGAGTTGAGAGTGCTCATCAGATACATAAGGGTAGAGAAAAACTCACCCTAAGTGTGTATGTACCTATAAAGTGCAATTAAAAGTTTATGAGAAAAAAAGGCACTTTTTCTAAATCAGAAATCAAATTAATAGCCTATCATTACCAATAGTATTTTCAGACGTCAGCAACTGTAAGAGTAGAAATGTTATAGAAAATACATGCCATCAGTCATTGTTATATGACAAAGGTAATTTTCAAACTGATTTAGATAATGCAGTATTTAAAACAACAACGAATATTTTCTGTCAATTTGTACAGCTCTTTAAATGTATTTAAATGATATAAATAGCAAGTAAAGTCACTTAAAAATCTAACATTTTTTTGTATTACTAAATCAAGAGACTGGTAGGGTAGAGGTTTTTCTCTACATTTATCAAGTGTAATTCTGTTAACAAACTTAAACAATGGAAAAATCTACAGGAAGAAAGTATCATCAGCTAAACATGACTTGGTATCTCAAGCAATTCACCAGCCACATAAATGCCCATATTAACATTCATGTAAACAGAACAGAAGTTGCATTTACTATTCTATTTAATCTAAGATTAAATTTTGCTCTAAATTTTGCTCAACTTAGCAGTGGGAAGAGACTCCACATAAATGCAAAATATGTACTATCACAGAGGTATATAAAGAATGAGACATGTAAACCTTCTAGGAAACTATTTTTGAGATGTTCCATTTACATGGCAAAGCCTAGGTAGCAGGGAGGCTTCAAGGGTGACTTCTGTGAGCAGGACCCACAAGTTGTCCCATGTTAGACAACTGACAGCTTCAGTCAGCTCTAAAAGCGACCTGCTGGTGGCCAGAGCTGAGTGAGACCCAGACCTGCAGACCCCAAGGTCTGCAGGAGTGCAGGAGGTGCTCCAGGCAGGCAGCAGCAGTTCCCCTGCGGCCTGTGGAGAGGCCCCTGGTGGAGCAGGCTGTCCCCCTGCAGCCCATGGGTCCCACATGGAGCAGATCTCCACGCTGCAGCCCATGGGTGGAGGAGCCCACGTGGAGCAGGTGGATGTGGCCTGGAGGAGGCTGCGGCCCATAGAAAGCCCCCGCAGGAGCAGGCCCCAGGCCGGAGCTGCAGCCCGTGGAGAGGAGCCCACACAGGAGCAGGGGTCTGGGGAGAGCTGCCCCCATGGGGGGACCCGTGCTGGAGTAGTTTGCTCCTGGGGGATGGACCCCATGGTACGGAGCCATGTGGGAGCAGTTCCTGAAGGGCTGCTGCCTGTGGGCAGCCCCCACAGGCTCAGTCTGGGAAGGACAGCATCCCATGGGAGGGACCCCACGGGGAGCAGGGGCAGAGTGACCGTGAGGGAGCAGCAGATATGAAGAGTCAGGGACTGACCCCAGCCACCATTCCCCGTTCCCCTGTGCTGCTCGAGGGGAGGAGGTGGATGGGTAGAAGGTGTTTTTGGTTCGCTTTTAGTTTCTCACTGCTCTTACCTTGCTGGTAACAGTTAATAGATTTTATTAATCTCCCTACGCTGATTCTGTTTTACCTGTGGCAATAACTGTTGAGTGATCTCCCTGTCCTTATCTCAGCCCTTGAGCCCTTTTTCATCGTATTTTCTCACTCTCTTCCTTTGAGGAAGGAGACTGAGAGAACAGTTGTGGTGGAGCTCGGCTGCACATCCATGTGACACCACCAACGACGCCTAGCTTAATTCTGTGTTCTGGCATTTTGCTATCATGTGTTGGAAAATAAATACACTACACAGTCCTGTACTCTTTGACAGAACTGCAGAATAAATTACGCTATACTTTTTTTTTTTTTTTTAACTGTAATTTTTTGAGCTTCTATCAGTAATATTTCTCAAAACGTAAATCTGTATCTAGTATACCTGGACAGTAAAGCCATTTTTTCCAAGCACATTTTCTCCATAATCCGAATTACCAAGATGACTCTCAACATGATTATTATTTCATTTACTTAAAGGCAGTATATAAACCAACTACTCTCTAGGTACCCTATATAAAAGATACACTCTTCATCACTGAAAACATGCCAATGAATTAGGAAGCTGTTGTGTGATAGACACTGATCACATCTGATGGGATAATATGAGTAGATTTTTAAAACAAATATCATGAGATTCTTTGTAGAGAATAATGATCTAAAAACATGATATCTATGATCTACAAAAGCTAGCTACTGAGTGAAACTAATTAGCAGAGGGATTCTAATCACCATGTAATTCTGATAAAAATATTAATTTAAGGGTAACTGCATTAAAAAAAAAAAAAAAAAAAAAAAGTAAAGAAATAGAATCAACTTGTTCCACACTTATTTTTTTTTAATTCTTACATTTAGGTCTGAAAGAAGCTAAGGGAAAAAAAAATGTCTTCAGGCATGCCAAAGTGCCAGAAAACAAACAAAACAAAAACTAAACAAAACAAAAACAGCTGAAGACAAGGATCTGATTGCCCTGATATTTGCTGTTAAAATCTCCATTTTACTGTTATCAAAACTGTTCATCTTTATCTCTACTTCTTGTCAACAATAAGGGGGTACAGGATTACAAGGGTATTAAAGTGATGCATACATATTTTTCCTTGTATTCTTTAGGACATATTCAGGTCTCTTTTGCTCTTGTACCATAAAAAAAAAAAGTCACAGAATTACATCTCATGAAAGCTGCAATGGTTTTGCTGTATGTTTTGAGTTTCCTGGCTAGAAAACCAGGCATTGCATGCATCACAACATCATATATTACAGTGTTCCATGATGTTAGCACACGGTGGAAAATATCCCATCCATGAAAATAAATTCATTTGCAAGATGGGAAGGGAGGATTAGAAGAATTCCTGATTTATATTCTCATATAGCGCAAGTCACAATATCACGGAATGTTAGGCATTGGAAGGGACCTTGAAAGATCATCTAATTTAATCCCCCTGCTGGAGCAGGAACAAGATACCCTCTGCAAGGAGGGGGAGAGGCCCACAGCCTGCTCACTCCTACACTCCCTCTGGGTTGTTTGCATACAACTAGGCATTCTTCCAGAATACTCTGCTATAATTTAACTATAAATGCACCCCTGGAGTATATAGCCCCAAATTTCTTTGGCTGGGGCATGTAATCGGGGCGTAGCTGTGATTGGAACCTGTATATAGAGGCCATGTTTTTTCCTGAGGCAAGGCAGTACTCATTCAGTCAGCTCAAAAATACCCCATGACTGAATAAATTCTGAAAATCCATGCCCATCGTTTGAAACTACACTGAAATTAGAATATTTTAATTTTGTACATTTTGTGATTAAGTGCTAGTTTGTTTCTCATCCTGAATTCCAAATAACATTGTCGTCTTTAGCTTTCTCCATATAAACTCATATTTTCAAGATTTTTCATTCTTTTAACTATCTTATGTTTCTTTGTCATGATGGAAGACAACACCATATAAAAAGGAAAAATAATTTACTTTAAGACTGCTAGAGAAATATCACCATGCTATTATAGCTTGGCAAGCTCTGAAATCGAACACAGTTTTAAACATATAAATGTTCTTCTAGCCTCATTTGCAAAAAAGGGAAATTGGACAAGGAGGATAAATCCCTTCTGTCTGTCTTCTCCACCTTCTAACCATACCCCCCACCCCCCAATCAAGGGTTAACTAAATAGGTTCCTAATACTTTCATTGCATAACTTTCCTCTTAAATCTTTCTCAGATTTTCTAATTCCTCTCACAGACATATTAAATCATAACTGAAAATACTATACATTTTAAGGACTGAACAGACAGGAAAGACAGTACTTTTATATATATTTTTATATATTCACCATGCAATGATCCAACTGTGATTGTACTACTTCCTGCTCAACACTGTTCAACTCCAACTTGGGCACCTGCAGTTTCACTTCATCTAAAATTCTTTTACATTCTTGTAGACGTTGTTCAAAATTGGCTGGCTTTTGAAACAAGCGAAACTTCACGGAGACATCCTGCAGCTTTTTCTGAAAAGTAAACAGGGATGAATATTAAATGTCAAATGAAATCAACATTGAAGACAAGCCTTAGATCCATTTCAGCATGCTTAGAAAGCATTATCAATCAGCACAGTTCCTCATTTAAACATTTTAAATCTTTTTTGGGAAAATACCAGCAGCACAGAATCTTGGTCTGTATGGGAAGAAAAAAGATCATCCAGGGCACTGGAAGCAGTAGAGACAGGGACAAAAGAGCCTGTGTAATGGACTAAAGAAAGGGAAAGTTTTCATATTATCCAGTATGTGTAATGTCAGGGATGGGAAGAAAATGGAGGAACATAATACAAAGAGTTCTAGAGTGGATGGTCATCAGCTCTCTACCATGTTGCTGCTTCTTGGTATTAGGAGTGAATATTTTAGTCCCTTAAACAAACTCAAAATTGCTGGGCCATAAGTAGATCTAACGCAAAAACTTAATCTATAAAATTGATTTACATTTCAATAAAAAAAAAAAAAAAAAAAGAAACCACCACCACAACCTAGAGGAAGAAGAAACTGATCTGAAGAAAAAAAAAATAATAATAATAAAAAAGCATGGCTCCTAATTTCACAATTTTTACAATTTGTTATCTTTGTCAATTAATTATATTGCTTATTCATATGATCCTTACCTTGGGGGGAGGGAAAGTAATTAGAAATAAAGCAAAGAAAGAGTATTTTAATTATCTACAGGAATATGAATTCATTTCTCTTTAGAAGTACAGAGCAAACTACTAGTAGGGCAGTTTTTCTACTGTTTGAAAAATAGAACATCACTAAGAAATAGATAACTGATTAAATAGGAACTCAGCATTTGCAAGCACAGTTTTGATATTTTGTCTTCAAATCTTGGACACTTTATACCAATACACTGTTTTCTGTACTATACAAACTTCAGAAGAACTATAATAAGGAACAGAACTGGACTATACATAAAAACATATGACATTATTTAATTTTTACTTTTTTTATTTTTTTGAAAAGAGAAATCCTGCTTACCGTGTTTGTTAGAATTATATGAAAGAGCCAGGAATCATATTCTGAGTACAAAACAATGCTAGGTACCACAGAAACCTTAATCATAGAATAACAGAATGGTTTCAGTTGAAAGGGACCTTAAAGATCACCTAGTTCCAAGCCCACTGTGATGGGCATTCCACCAAACCAGGTTGCGTAAAGCCCCGTCCAGCCTGCCTTGAACACCTCCAGGGATGGGGCATCCATAACTTCTCTGAGAAACCTGTTCCAGTTCCTCAGCATCCTCTGAGTAAACAATGTTTTCCAAATATTTAGTCTAAACCTACACTCTTTTAGCTTAAAACTGTTACCCATTGTCCTATCACTACACTCCGTGAGAAAGAGTCTCTCTCCAGCTTTCTTATAGGCCCCCTTTTAGGTACTGGAAGGACTTAGATTTCTTTCCGACAACATTCCTTGTTAAACTTTCTTAATGAAGTTGAGATCCAATGGGGTAAGGAAAGAAGTAGTTCCGTGGATAAATAAGTAAACAAATGCATAGGAATAGGAAACATAATTGGAATAAATTATCTCACTTTTTTCTTCAGTGTGTTCGCCTACATTAAATTCATAATTAATTTTCTTCTTCTTGTGATACTTCACCTTGATAAAGATCAAATCATGGGGGAAGCTTGCAATGCCCTGCCATTATCTGTTATAATTTGTGTTGGTCAATACATTAAAAATGACATAGAAAAGAGAGAGAATGATGATACTAATGGTAGAGAAAATGAAAGTCATCTGTGAGGAATCACTGAAAGATTGCAGAGTACTGCAGGTCTATAGGGGAAAAACAGAGAAATAGCATTTAATCCTGCCAAAATTAAGTAATGAACATCATAAAAACAAACTAAAAACAAAACAAACAAACAAAAAACCACCAACAAACAAAGCTTTATATACAAGTGGGATCTAAATTATCTAACAGAACTCTCTCTGGAGTTATAAGAGATAAATATAATAGTTACATTATATACTTACATATCTCTCACAGTTAAAATATCAGGCCAACGCTTAAAAGCAGCCGAAAAACGAACTGGTTATTTGGAACATAAGGAACAAAAGCGAAAATACGTGTCACTGTATAAAAGTCACTGTATAAAGCCACACTATGCTCAAACATTGTGCAGTTTTGATCCCCTCATCTCAAAAACAAACTGTAAAAATAGAAAATGTGTAAAGAAGAATGACAGGGCAGTCAAAGCTATATATCTCAAGGTCTCAGTATTATCTGAACATACTAGTCAGTCTGGAAAAGAGACAACCAAGGGTGAGTAAAATTAGCAGCATACAAAAAGTTGAATAGCAAATGACATCTGTATCTAAAAATCCATGAAGAAGGTGACACCAAATTAAACTTCTTACAAGAAATACAAGATGAACAAAAGGAAGACTTCAATGTGTAGCATTCAGTTAAACTGTGTTCAATGAACTTGTGGACTCTAGCGGTTTACAAGAATTTATAAAGCCATTAGATATGTGTTTTTAAATACCTCTGACCCAGAAGATTGTCAGCTGCAAATCACCGAGGAAGCATCACTAAACGTTCATGTTACTTATCATTGACTTCTGGCTACTGCTGATGACACGGTATTGTACTAAACAGATCTTTGGTCAGAAGTAACATGAGAATTCTTTAAATGCGTATAAAATGTAGTTAGCCAAATTTATTTCATACCAACAGCTAAACTGATGGCAGTGCTCAAACTTTAGGGTCAGGTAAACTTGGCTGGCCTGTATAAAGGAAGAGCACAGAAACAACTGAGGGGAGAAAAGGAAAGACCACAACTAATTCAGTATAATTCATTGTTTCTTTTGAGAAAAATAACTTAGCTAGAAGCACAAGATTTGTATTTTATTAAAAACTGAAACTACAGGTAATTAAATATTTTTGGAGATTTTCCATTTGTTTATATTTTACTATCATCAATAATGTTAAAATATCATTTTTGATATAGTGTTTTTTTGTTTGTTTGTTGTTTTTTACTATGACACACCATGCTTACCTTAAAAGACAGATGAAAGTCATAAAGAAACAAGAATGTAATTTGTCTGCTGTGTAGTTTTTTTCCACAAAGGTATTGGTATCAAATTTTCAAAAATAGCACATCCTCAGACAAGATTCTTCTTCTGCATAACAAGTCTAGCCTGGTAGGACTAACTAGGTATTAAATCACCATGGCAGAAATAAATTATTATTTTGCTAATTCTACCTTTTCCACTTAACTTCGAAAATAAGAATTCTTAACCTATGCAAAAGTCAGGATAAATTTAGTCACCGAACAGCTGTTTCAGAGTTTAACTGCAGTTTCAGAATTTCACTGCAGCTGCTTCTTTTCACAATTGTTTATTTTCTGCCTAGACAGTCGAACTAATATTACAATGAATATTTAAGACAAATAAGCATTGCTTAGCAAAAAAGAAAAATGCTTTTGTTATTTATTTAAAAGTGAGTATGCTCTCCAGGAAAAAAAGTAAGAAAAGATAGATATTATGAAATCTGGGAAAGAATTCAAGAGAGCTCACTGGCCTAAAATCAAATATAAGTATTTGGAACTGAGGTTCTAGCTTTTGGGGCATACTTACATTATGCATGCACCAAGTGTGATCAACATCCATGTAAATTTCCTAGTTTTTGTTCATATGTTAGCTAGTGTAAGTGAAACAGATTTTCAAAATGACCCCACCAATTAGTCAAAACTCAAACCGATATATCTGGTCACCTATAGAAGCCTTTAGAGGGGAAAAAAAATCTGTACAAAGACAGATTAAGAAAAACAAAAAACATGCAACAAGGGTAGTGTTCCTTTGCATGCTGTTGAATTTACGAACATTTAGATACAAAGTCATCTGATGCCTACACTTCACTTTTGAAATACTGGCAACACGGTAGCTGCCATGGAGACCATCGGGAGGTGAGTTAGTATGAAGGAAGACAGGAACATAAGGAAACTCAAGTGTTCTCGACAAAGAAAAGCTAGTCCTGTATATGAAACATTGCAAGTAACTTTTTCATTTTGAATTAAATAACTTTTAAAAGGGCATTCATTTTATTCATAATAAAATATAAAACTGAAGCTAAGATACCTAGAAACATTTGACAGAGATGAAGAAAAATATGGTCTTGTTTACTGTGAATATCATAACCAAATTCTTTCCCAATGAATGATGGCATTGCTAATAACCATGGTAACAACAGTTTGTTTTGCAGTCTGGAGAACTTTGGCCAGAAATGAAAGAAACAAAACAGTTAAGAACCCATCACAGATTAATCAGTAAAAATGTGTATTGTTCTTAAATGTTAATTAAGTCTCCTTCAAACAGAGCTCTCTACATCTATTAAGCTAGGTGAAATAATGCATTAGTTAACACTTTAAATCTATGACTGCAATGCACTGCTCAGCTTAGACTTTATTATTCTTCTCCCACCACTCCCACTTACACTATGAACTGTAAATGAAGATATATGAAATACAGGACAAAGACATATTTAAAATCTGTTTCATCACAATTTAAATGCAGTTCTGCCAAACTTTCAAAAACAGTAGCTTTAAATATTTTCATTTACCTCAAAGGGTATATCAAAAAGCCTCTGCAGCAACTGCAGCACATTCAAAATAACCTTTAATCAGCATCCGTACAAGTTGGTTATGCCGGCTATGTCTATTCTAAAACCATTGCCAACTAGTTAGACAGGTTGCAATAAAAAATGGGCAGAATTGTATACTTTATTCTTTCTAATTTCCTTATTAAAAAGGAACAGCTAAAACATAAGATATAGCTTAAGAATATTTCACACTATAGTAACAGTATTACTAAGGCTGTTTGCATGACTGAAGAAAAAAAATGGAGGAAATAAGATGTGCATACCTGTGCCACATCAATTTGAGATAAAACTCTTTTGGCAGCATCTTTGCCTCGGTTTCGTTTCTTCATTTCTTCCAAACTAATCTCATGGCTTGTTAATTCAGATTGTATTTTCTATTGAAGAACAAAGACTATAATCAGAAGTGTTTCAAGAAAATGTTAATAATGTTTATCTTGTTAATAGTTGACTCTGAAGTTTATTAAAAGTAGTATGATGTATATTGGATCACTAGAGGAAATTATTCAAAGAATTACTTGTTCACTGTCCCGTAAATTGTTCAGTCTAGTTTCTTCTGATCATAACGAAACCTTTTTCTCCTAACCAAGCATACAGCTCTCTGACATGACAATAATTATATAATATGGCTAAGATAATTGTGATTAAACTGCATGAAGAAAATAATGATTTATTTATTCTGAAGGAAAGCAGCTATTTTGGAAGAAAATCAAGAATTAATCATAGAAAAAAAAAATAAAAATAGAAAAGTGATTTGCTTCACTATTTTTGTATTTTGTTTATCATTTTCACAAACATCAACAGGTGAGTTGAGAGAAGTCTGATCAAAGTATCCTGTATGTACATAGCAAGTATTTTCCTTTCTACTTGTCATGGTGATTTACTGAATGGACAGTAATATTTAGAGCAAACTACAGAATTTAAAAAAATATGATATTTGATTTGAGACAGCAGGAAAGGTCAATTGAAAGGACAATGCAATACATGGCAAAAAGGTTTATGTAATAGTTTATTTTGTAATATTTATTTTCTCCTTGTCTAAGTTTAAAATATTGCCCTTGAGGTATATTAGAATTGTGACTGTATCTTAACTTGTAATCTTATATGTTTGAGTAGGAAATGGACCAAATTTTTGGTGGTGACTTGCTCTTGGTGGTGATAGCTCTTGAAGCCAAATCATTTCTTGATGTCTTGGAAGTCAGAACTACATATACAAGGAAGAAGTCTAAATGGTACTAAAATACACTACATCACATCCAATATTTCAATTTTTTTCTTCTGCACCTCATCAATTAACTTTGTTGTATTTTCCAGTTTACTTTATTCAACCTCACAGTGACTCCGGAAAGCATATAATTGAATGATTCTTATCTGAATAGGTCAGAACAGCACAGTACAGATAAGTAGTACTGTTTATGAAATTAAGTATTATGGGACACTGCATGAAATTTGAATTATTTTTTCTTAATTGCTCTGCAGGTGAGAGATGAAGCATAACCTACTCTGACACCAAAATATGGAATTAGGGAGGAAAAAGACATTACAAGAAAGCTTGAAAGCAAACGATTAAGGGTTACAGCATTTAAAGCTTTTCTGTATTCGCCGCTGCTATTCAGTCTCAGCAGAAGGATTAAATCAGTACTGAATATAAGACAATTCATAACACCTGCCTATGATGCCCCTGTTCATTCAATTTCAACATGATTTTTTTTTTTTTTTTTACTTTTTTTTTCATTCGCTTTGACATGTGATTTTAGTACATGGATTTCTTCCAAATGTCCATATGAAAACACTTACTTACTTTCATTTCTATTATTCCCACCTCTGCTTTCCTCAGTGGTTCCTGTCTGTTTTGTCTTTACTAAAAGACTAAAATCTTTGCAGCGTGAACAGCCTTCATTTCTAGAACATCACAACACAATGTAGTATATGTATATATAAATAACACTGTAATTAAATTATGTCCTACAGGTTAAGGATGCACATTTTCTATCTCTGACTGGCATTTTTTTTTCAGACAGTTTATGAATTCACAAAACATATGTGTGTGTGTATATAAATCTGTTAATATAATTAGTTTATTATCTATCTCTCTCTATATATGACCAAATGAACAGATCGTGTCTTTTGTCATGAAGACCACTTTTAGAACAAAAAGATTTCAGTCTCTAGGGCATGGAATACTTTATTTTCCTGAATTACTAGTCTTAATTTTAGAAAGATGAACAGTGAAATGCAGACTATTGATATATTGACAAAAAAAAGAAAGCAGAAATTGGCACTATAGCTATTTGAAAACCCTTCCTATCTTCAGTCAGAAAAAGGAAGGACAAAAGAACCAACATAATTGTTTGTCGCATTTGAAAACCGAAAGAATGTGGTACAAATCTAAGTGCAATCTTATGCATCTAGAACAGCATTTAGAAAAAAAGCTAGTAGGGGATAAAAGCACTCTGTAATAACACTTGCAACAGAAAGCTTGATTATATGTCATTTCCTGCTACATACTACCATAATTAGAAAATCAGTCATGATATATACAAAGACAAAGAAATGTCAGTCAGGAATAATCAGCAAAATTATAAAAATGGAAAGTAATCTGGAAAAAAAAAAAAAAAAAAAAAAAAA
>CM021765.1:119078642-119271482 GCA_011076525.1 Nettapus auritus | reverse complement strand
AAAAAAAAAAAAAAAAAAAAAAACAGCAACAAAGACATAAACCACAAAATACACACATCACTGGTATTTAGTTAAAAATCAAGCAATTTATTTATAATCAAAGGATAAAAATACAAAAATGTAAGAGTATACCTTGAATCAATATTGTAAAACAATGGCTGCAAAGATTAGGTCGGGTCTAATATGCAGATTTCTGTATGAGCAGTGTTGAAAAGACTACACTATGAAAACAGCTTAAAGTTCAGTTGATCTAGTATCAGCAAGTTGCAAAAAAAATTTTTAAAGACATTCATTAAAATTAAACATTAAAACACTGGGGAAACTGCTTTATCATGGCCCAGATCCTACCTTCTACCCCAGAACTGCAGGAAACCTCTTGTCTGTTTTGTCTGCTCCTTACAAAAGAAGGAAACTATGTTGGCTCAGTTATTTCAGGAATGGATTAAGGATCAAGTTTTATACTGCATGCTATCCTCCAAAATTATTTTTGGAGGATTTTTTTTTTTTTTTTTACACTTCATTATTTTATTTTACACATTATTATTATTAAAAATACTCTTTATTTTACATTGCCTGACCTCACTGTGTGATATTTCATACTAGTTGCCAGAAATTCATAATGCAGGGAG
This sequence comes from Nettapus auritus, assembly GCA_011076525.1. NCBI lineage: Eukaryota > Metazoa > Chordata > Aves > Anseriformes > Anatidae > Nettapus > Nettapus auritus. The sequence continues at coordinate 119,270,853 of CM021765.1, read as the reverse complement.
GACTTGCAAGTCAATATTGACTATGCTGGCAAGATCAGCAAATTAGTAAGTTCTTAAAAGAACTTACTAAAAATGCTTATTAACTAGCTCCTTTTTGACCTCATCTTCTACATACAGCTGAACAAAATAATTCTCAAAATTTCTAGTGCAGAAAAAGTATATACAAATACCTTTTACATTAGACATTTCATGAGGTAGATAACCATGTAGTCTTTGTCTCAAAATGTTAGTCTGAAGACAATGATGCATGGCATTATTCTTGTCAAGTAATACATCACATAACTAAGCAACTCTGCCATTATAGTATCATATTAACTTTGGTTTGAACATACCACAATGATATTTAAACAATGGATTAATAACTATCATGACTTCGAAAATAGTAAGGCGTGTAGTGCTTATCACTATTAAACTGGATTCAAGGAGCTTGTTGAAAAGACAAAGTATGGTACTTTTTCTTTTACTCTGCAGAATGAATTTTAGTTATGTCTGCAGGGAGACCAACAGACAAGTTATTCATTCAGGTGAGAAGTGAAAGAAGTGTATTTTCTATCCCATAATATAAAAAAAGAATATCTTCCAGACTAAACAGTGGTACAAACTGGGGATTCTCTCTCTGCACCAGGAGTTATGTAATAATAACAAAGCTACAAATAATTATCTCAAAAATACTTTGTCACATACATTTAATATTTTCAGTACAGATCAATTTTTTTTTTTTCTGTCAGTTACTGAATACTTGAAAAGAAGTCAGCAAGTGGAAAATTCCTGTGACGATGACTTCACTCCTTGTATTTTCTTAGTATTTTAAAGGATTAAAAAGACCTCAGTTGGGATAATGAGGTCAACCATACAAACAAACTTGAAGTATTGTTTTAGGCTTAACCTTACTCTAGCTTTTATTATTATTAATTAATTAAACCTTGAGGAATCTGAAATTATTTCTCTACATGTTTTTTAGTAAATTGTTTTATCTGAATCTTTAGTTGTCTGTTGAGTGAACCAATAAGTAGAAACTGTTGGGTAGCAGTGCCTGTATAGCATTAAATTCTCAGAGCCACATGGTGGAGTAAGAAGCACATGGAATTTACATTCCAAAAATGATAGAAAGAAGCTGAATATCACATACTTAACTTTGAAGACTCCTTTTTCTTTGTCAACTTTCTGAATAAACTAAACTGATCATTTTAATTAAAAAGAGCTAAATATAATTTCATTTTCTCAGATTTGTTTCTGATTAGCTGAACCAAAGATTATTCCTCCTATCAAAGCTCTCAACTGTTTTGAATTTTTGAAGCAAACATGGAGACACACAAAGCTCATTAGCCCTCAACAGTTTTCTGATAATCAATTCTTCCAGATTTATTTATTTTTAAAGAAATGCAACACATATTGCTGAACAGTTTGTTAAATCTCTCAGCACAGATAAACTGATCTCCACCCAGAAACCATCATCGCTGACTCAAAGATTCCCTGTCCAGCTGTGCAGACTACTGCAGGATGCCTTATATGAATGTGATGTTTTCAGTTCCACAACAGAGCTGTGCCAGGAGAGGCTTAAGAAATAGGAAATGTGCCTATTCTGCCCCTGCTTAGGACAGCCATTCACTTATGGAATGATTCAGTATATTTACCTGCATAAACTTGATTGTATATTCCCTTTTCCCCTCATGATTTTAAAGAACTTCACAACTGAACTTCAAAGACCTTGATTATTTGTGCTGAATTTGTTCACTTGTTACTTGTGTTTTTTGCATTAGGTTACACTTGTAACTTAAAATAAAAACATGAAAGGGAAAAAAACAGCAGTCTCTATGCTTTTTTTCCCCAACGTGGATATAATATAATCCTGTGAATTCAACATCAGACAACAAAATCTCAAGAATAAAAACAAGTTCTGCAAAAGCAATTAATTGAAATTCTCCCATGAAAAAGCATGCTAATTAAGGCTGGTTGAATTTTATGCTGCTTCAGTTGTTGAAGTTCGGAATTCCTTTGACAGTCTGTGATCATTGCCAGACTTGTATTTGAGGATGCACATAAACCAGATGCATCCATGGGATATTTGGAACACTGAAAAATGTTAACGTTTATAGGGTCCAAATACACCAAAAAGAAAAACGTATTTTCATATCAAATTTCTCTTATGTAGCAGCGTTATGTAATTACAAGATGAGAAATTAAACCAATACAACTTTAACAAAAAGTGATTTGTATCCTGTTTCATGTAAAAAAACATTTACATTATTCACATTTAAAGGAAAGAGTAAAATAATTTCAGAAGTTCACTTGTTAACATCTTAGGATTCAAACTGAGAAAGTTGTCTAATCCTATTTTTACATTTATATAAGTTAGGAGCAAGTAAATCAGAATCATTTTCAAATAAAACTGAGTGCAAATACAATCCTGTTTTCTAAATATCACTTCTTGACACACACAAAAATACCCATATGTGCTTACAAACATACATACACAGGAAAAGCATTTGCAAGGTAAGTCTATCTACCTTTTAATTCAAAAGATATGGAAACATTAATATTTAAGAGAGATAAAAGATGGTTTTCAGGGCTACATATCTTCAGCTCAGGATGTAATTAAGATCATCTAAACTACTCCTTGCAAGACACCCATATTTTAAAATGATTTTAGGCTCAAAAAGCATGCTAGAAAGAATGCCTCATCTGAAAAACATTATGAAGCATCTGTTTTCAATTTTCCTGTTGGTTTCTTTTCTTTCTTTTTTCTTCCCTTTTTTTTTTGTAACCTTTCTTACTAAATTTAAGTGAAAAGTACAGAAAAGTTGTATATAATGTTTTACTCTGATAGTTTTTTGTTTGTTTGTTTGTTTTTTATACTGGAGATACTTGATTTTATTTAAACTTTTATTCTTACCATTTTAATGCTGCTGTAAAGCAGATGTGTTAGAGCAAACAATTAAAAAGTAAAAGTGATAATTAGATGTACAATTTTATTTCAAAGGTTCAATAAACCATTTATAGGGAATAAGAAAAGCTGATTCTGATCAGCTTACATGTGCTGTAAAAATTGAAATATATGCACATTTATGTGCACATTATGAAATAACTATAAATGTTGTCCATGCTTCAGTAATTTATTGAGAATCCCAAGACCATATAATCAACTTTGTAAAAGAGCCATCTAAGAGTATCAAAGAGGATGAGCTCCTTTGTTCTGGGATGGGAACTGGATTTTAAAGAGTCACATTGTTTATCTTTGTCATTTTAAAGTTACTGCATAGTCTTCTACGACATTTATAGTTCTTTACATCTTCTGGACAGGAATACAAGAAAAAGCAGATGAAAATACAAATTTACTAGAGAATTAGGTTGACCTTCTCAAAGTAATATAACCTAAAATTTACTTGCACTTTCAAACTGATCGTGTTGCAAATCCCCCTTAGTAGCATGAGGCTGAGGGACAACCAAATACTCTGTGGCTGACTGAGAAAACTGGTAAGCATATCATTTCATCCTGTATATAACTTACCTGTGCTTCCTGAGGCACTTGTGCTGCATCAACTCTGTCTGAAATGTAGGCTGTTAGCTGTTTGTCTATAACAGCAAGAGACTCTTGGATTAAGCGGAGGGTTTTGTCAGTCTCCTGGGCAGATTGAATACTCTGTTCAAGACTCTTTTGTCTTCTTACAGCCTAAAAACAATGACAACATTATCAATACTAACAATAATAATGTGCATAATGCATTTTTTCCACTTTTTTTCTCTGCCAAAATGCAGGCTAAAACTAAGAAATAGTACTCATCACTTGTGCTCGTCCACCTTTTTATATGATACATTGCGTATCTTTTTGCCACTCATTCAGTTCTTTTTACTAAGAAGTAAACAACAACCCAAAAACATCCTAGACTGCATAGACAAGCTATTGAAAATGCAAGACCCTGCACTGAGGATTTCTATAGTGAATGGGAGTAGGCAAAGCTGTATAATAAAACCATCCTGCTAGTTCAGTTCATCAGCTAGTTTCATTCTGAGGTATAGCAGCCCTCCTGATCTTATTATATAGTTCAAGAGATTTTGTTTACTGAGAATAGGGTACAATCCCATCTGAGACAATCCACTTCAGTGAGAGAGATAAAAGCTCTCTTGAGAAGGAGCTCTCATACATGAAGTATAAATAGCCTTCTGGAACACAGGAAATTCCTATTTGGAAAATAAAGATGGATCCTTGCCTTGACTGAGAGCTTTCCCAATCTATTATCATTCTAACCAGAGTCTTTTTTGGTCCAGGAAGTTGACCCTTGCTTCTACGCCGCCATCAGTACACCAGTGGATTACCTATCATCACCATTTATATATATATATAAAATATATGTATATTAAGGGTCCTTTCCTTTCAAAGAAGGTGCCTTTGTGGTTTACCAAGTCAGAACAATATATTATTCCTCCAATCTGTCTTTAAAAATATATGTATTAAGCACTTGACATAAATTGGTTAGCTTTAATTATTAGTTGTAACAGTTTAATGTGGTAATTAATACATAATAAACAACCTGGTACTTTCTCCATCATTTCATTCACCTGCTTTCTCATCTTTTACCTTAAACCTACCAAAATTTCTGCTTTATACAAAGCACAAAACAACTATCAGCAATCTCAAATTTAATACAGCTTTTCTCTGTACAGTCATATTGCTGACCATGGAATAAAGTGACTGACTCTTTTTGACATTAATCAAAAGAGGAGAGAGGAAGAAAGTACTCTTTAAATAACTTGCTACATGTCTGGCCATTTTTCAAGTCAAATCACACTTTTTCTCATTGGTGAGACACCTATTCTTCAATTTGATTTCACAGGTATTACAAAACCCTTGCTTTGAACAAAAATACCTCTCAGGAATTCAGTGAGAGTTCTTGACATATCTGTACTTTCTTCATGGAGCCTCAATTCTTATAGAGATTCATATTTAACAAAATAAAATGTTAATCCTTGTGAGCATTCTTGCTAGCTGTTGGCATTAGTTAAAGAATAGGGATCCAACCAGTATTTACTATATTTGTGTTTGTAAGCCGCTTTGTGCTATTTTAAAACATCTGATCAGATAATCTTGTATCACTGCCTGATCCACGAGCCTCCCGTGGAACTGAGCAGCTTTACCTATTGGACACATGCTGTCGGTGTTAATGGAAGCACCTGAGCCACTAAGGTATTACTACCCCACCAAATGAACCAGTGAAACAGAGTTACTCCCCAGTACAATACTAAGGTTTGCTTCTTGAGAGTGGTTGGGCCCTGGAACAGACTCCCCAGGGCAGTGGTTACAGCACTGAGCCTGACAGACTTCAAGAAGTGTTTGGACAATGCTCTCAGACACACCGTCTGATATACAAATGTAAGTACATATATATATATACATATATATATATATATTCAGGGTGGACACAGAGGCTAAAATAGTTGAGAGCCTGTCCTTCAGCCTTGCAGGCAATTAACATGACTACTACACTGGCTAAATACCCTCACTCAATACATTTGCTGTATTGACTAGAGCTTTTCTGCACCCTCACTATCTCAGAAAGCCATGTGACAATCACAGAAAATGAACCAATGCTTACATTGTATGTAGAAACAAGATTGTGCCGTCACCCTGATTAATTTACACTGTAAACGAAACCAAGGAGTCTTCACAGTAATGTTATAAGAAGTACAATACAGTCAATGAAGTGTGACAAAATGTAAGTTATTTCTCCAGTGTGTATCAAGTGACTCAAAAACTTAATCCTGTTCATTGAGTAGGTCCCCGGCATTGTCACTGGCATTGCAGAGTACTTATCAATTCAATCAAGAAGGATGCAACAAAGGAGGAGTTTTATTCTTTCTGTCAGTAGAAAAGGTACTGATGGAGGAAAGTATCACAGGGCTTTTCTAAAAGGGGCAGACATATTACACACCTGTGAACCTGAGTTTCACATTTGTCCTTAAAACTTTAAGTGTTTGCATGTGCATATCTATATATGCAAATTTTTAAAAAGCTATATGAAAGTTGAAACTGTTTGTATATATACATGTATATGCAAAATTTTAATTTATTATGATGAGCTATTATTTTTTTATTATTATTTCAGTGAAAGAACATTGGCTTTCTTTTAGTCTGAAGAGGAAATAAGACAGTTTAACACCACACTTTGTAAATGGATCTGAAGACATAACAGGAAGCTCTAGTTCTGCTATCAGATCATAGTCAATAAAGCTGGAGGCTTAGTCTCTAAGGGGAAGTGTGTGACAGTTAAATGCTAAATACTGTTTACTTATTTCTGAGTCAGTGAAATGTTGACAGCTGTCAAGGAAAATAAAAACAAATGAAAAAAAAACTTCTATTTGGAAGAAAAAAAGAAAAAGTATCCATGGACTTTTTTTTTTTTTTTTAAAAAAAAAAAAAAAAAAGGCTCTACAGTTTCTTATAGATTTTTTGTGATTGAGATACATTACAACTTCTCTGTACTTTTTTCATGAAATTGTTAATACATTAATCTCCACTTTTCGTTTAGAATCAGAGTGGATTAGTGGCTAAACACATTAGAACACAAAAAACTATTAGAACATAAAAAATCTAGCTATTCCTTTTGGGCACAGTATTTTTTTTTTTTATACCTTTCAGGCTAGGAAAAACTCTCTGCAAATTCTAGTAATATTTCACAGTGTGTTTTTAAAATAACTCAATACAAATATTTGACGCTTCAACACCAAAGTGATATTCATCTTTGATTAGATGTAGTCCAAAAGTGCAAATTATACCCATGAGGATTTCTTTATCTCTTTAGATTATCACCAGGTGCTCTCTGTGCCTTGTAGAAGAAGCCCTCTTCATAATAATCATGAGGATATGGGTCATGAAGAATTTTTTTCTCCTCTTGAGAGGAGAAGAAAATGGGAAAATTGCAACAAATCATGAACGTGTGATATTTGATATAAGTGTAATCTTGGAGGGAGTCCTAAAAGAATTTAAGAAACAATCCCAAAGAATAAAAAATGAATGCAGTATAAACCCCATACAGAAAACATTTTATACAAGTTTTTGCAAGCACAGTCTCAAGAATACCTATCTGATATTTCTGGAGTTTGTTGGGCAGGATCTAAATTGTTTTTAACGTTACAGCCACTTGCAATATTAGTTTGAATTTCTTCAGTCAATAGTGTTTCATAGATCCAATATGTATATATTTGTAAGTGAATCAGTCCTTGAAAAGTAAAGATAGGATGTATGTTGCTTATCAACCAACCAGTCCCAGGTGTTCAAGAGTAAACTAAACATACTCTGTTAACTAAAGAAGAAGATAAGGCATACAAACATAAAACCTTGATCTGCCTTTAAAAAGGAGTATCTCAGTAGTGATGCAGCACAATTCACTGCCAAAGGTTTGGTTGGGTCGCTCTATTAATAGTGAACAAAAATTTCACCTAACAGCTTCTGTGAAAATGAGCTTATTGTCTTCGTTATTATCTGTGTAATTATTTAAATCAAATAAATAACCTAGGACATTTAACATTAGGATAGCCTACTAGCTGGTCTGAAGTAGAAGCGACCTTGAACACAAGCTGCATAATGTTGTTATATTCCTGCAATGTATTCTTATCCAAGTAGAGTGCATACTCATTTCAACAGGGCTACACAAATGGCACAGAAATTCAGTGTCAGAAATCTATGAAACAAAGCATGCAAGACTTCACTGCAAAAATTAATAAAACATTTTGTTGCAGAAAAGAGTATTCATATGGTAAAGAAGCAGTGTGATTGAGTCGCATGTGACTGAAATAGTTTCTTTACTCTCTGATATATATATACAAATCTCACCATTAGTATTTGACAGCTGAACATCTGATTAGCTTTCCAAGAAGGAGGAGGCTTTCTCCCCCTCCCACTTTTCTGTCCTTATTTAAACTGGAAAGCAGTGAATACATTTATAATATATTTTGCCTATATACCCATCAAAATTGTCTCTAGAAGTCTGGTCAGTACATATTCACAATACATATTGTACTTTTCAAATTTAACCCCTATAGCTAACATGATTTATTTATTTATTTATTAAAAATTTCATGCTCATTATCATGAAGACTGGATACTATTCATCCATCACTCAGCCAGACTATGTGAAAGTCCTGTTTTCACACACCAGAAGTCCTCTGTATATTCCCAGTTTTCTCCTCCAAGTCAGGAAAAAAAAAAAAAAAAAAGACACGAAGAAGCAGAATTCAAAGGAAAGTATCAGCCCCATGGGAAATTATTAGATGATCTTTAAGGTCCCTTCCAAGTAAAACAATTCTTTGATTCTATTATTTAAACATTTTTTTAATATCAAAAAAAAAAAAAAAAAAAAAAAAAGAGAGAGAGAGAGAAAGTATACAGAAAGTTATTTTTTTTCTTAGGATACTGTCCAGAAAAATATGGAACAACATGAAAGCCTGTAGTTAGTAGTAGTAAAGGGAACCAGGCTCTTTCCCTCCCTGTCCTTCAAGTTTAAGCTCAGAACAGCTGAGGCCCCTTCCTTAATACATACTGCTGTGTTACTAATTTCATTGTTCTCAAGAACAAGTACATTTCATGCATCATGAAAGAAGCCAAAAAAAAAAAAAAAAAAAAAAAAAAAGTTATCCTTGTTGTAGGAATAATTATCGTTTGCTCGACATTTATTTTTATAAACACAGAATCTTCCTTCTGAGGAATAACAATTAACTCACAAGTTGTAATTTCGAAGTCAGGACTCATTGTCCCCCATTAATATCACTTTTCATGTATATATACTGAACCGTTCTTGCAATTTAACTGCCTAGGTACTCCGTCCTGTAAGGATGTTCTGATGTTCTGCATTTATTTAGAGTTTATTGTCATTTTTGCCACTTTACTCCGCTGTAAACTGGCCTGAATTGACCAAAGAGGTATTCCATACCGTATAATGTCACTGGTCATAGTGACATTAGAACTGGGGAAATTTTTTCCTACTGTTCATCTTCATCTTCATCTTATTTTTTTTTTTTTTTTTCCATTACTTATTAAATTACCTTTATTTTAACCCACAAGTTTCCCTTGCCTTTGCTGGTTGTTCCCTCCACAGCACCAGAGGAGTGAGCAAAGAGCCATGTAGTGCTTTGGAATTAATCCACCACACTTACACAATTGGTCCACTTCTAAAATAAGTCAATATTTTTGCATTGCTTAGGAACTACACTGACTTTTTTTTTTTTTTTTAATGGTGTTAGACTTTTTAATGAGAATAAAGGTCAATTATTAAATATACTTCCTGCTGCAGTTCTTCCCATCGAGTACTGAACTTCTCAAGTTTTTCATTGATCAGTTCATCCAAGATTCCACCATCAGTTAAAGTCTGAGCCAATTCCCGAATCTGATTGCGATTATCTTCTGGATGTCTCATTAAATGTTCCAAAGACTGAAACAAAGTCAAAAAGTAGATTTATATCCTTTCTGATAATAAAACTCTATAGAACAATCATAATTCCACTTAAAAATGTAAGTAAGGAACTTCACTTTTCATGCACAATTAAAGTAGATAGAAAGGAAAAAAATGTCAATATCCTCTGCCTTGAAAACAAATATCCTGTATTACCTATTACTATAATCAGAAAACATAAATAAATAAATAGAGTGCTTCATTGTAAGCATGTGGAATATGTCCAGTGAGTTCAGTGTCAGTTTTTGTGTACTTAAGTATAAAAAATTTGCTTGAGTATCTTGATGGATGAAGTTCTACAGCAGAAAGAAAACAAATGTAACATTTTGTATTTTGATTCACTTAGAATATTAACCGAATTTCTAAAATTTGAAAGGTTCCACAGGGGAAAAAAAAAAAGAAAGAAAGAAAGTAATAATACACAGAACTGCAGCTCTAGGATGAAAGTTTGCTCTCTCCAGCCTTTGATATTTTTACCTGACTTAAGAGAGGCTGTCTTCTAAAACACAGATATTATTATCACCAAAAACTGTGTATGACATCAGGTGTAACATGTTCAATTACTTCATTTCACTTAGGTTTCACTTAGGATCTAAATTCAAAACCTGATTTGTTGAATCAAGTGACAACGCAGGACTTTCCAAATATTCTGTATTTTGCTTGTGTAATAGTGTAGTTTGTAGTTTGTTTTGTATATAATGTGATTTACAATTTAGGAGTACATGTGATTTGGCATTATTAAAGACACCACTTACATCTAGGGACTCAGAAATCTCTTCTGCACCTCCCTGGATATTTTCAGTTGCCTTGAGTTTCAATTCCATCTCATTCAACCATTTATTTTCTGCATCCAAATATGACAATAATTCATGCCAACATGCCCATACTTCCTGATGGAGAAAAAAAAATAAAAATTTTATTGAGATTGAAGATTTAACAGCCAATTTCACTTTTTAAAGCACTGAAAACATTGCATGCTTCATTCCCAAAACACCACAATGTCTGATGGTTATAGTGCCATACAGTTGATTTTTTCCAGTATTTGTGGATTCCAAATAAATACAATGCACAGATAAAACATCTTGATTAAACAGGGGAAAATCACAGAAGATAATACAAATAAACAAATGCTTATGCAAAACACAACTTGAATCTTTTCTGTTTCGTGAAGTTTTTTCTGTTTCATATGCTTTTCTGTAAAATTTTCTTATAAATTCTAAATATACAAATTATCATATTATTAAGGATTTATGTTAGAAGTTTAATTTTTTATTACAAGATGTAGTTAAGTTGTTTACGTAGTCCATGCATTAATTATTTAAAGCACAGATTCATAAAATATCTAAAAACACAGCTTTAAGGAATTTTGACCAAAATCTCTACAGAAATGAATTCTCAACCACATTTAGTATAAATGTGTACTGGTTCATCTGGGATAGAGTTAATTTTCTTCACACTAGATGGTATGGTGCTGTGTTTTGGATTTATGATGGAAATAATGTTGATAACACACCTATGCTTTAATTGTTGCTGAGCAGTGCTTATACTAAGTCAAGGACTTTAGTGCTTCTTGTTTAGCCTTGCCAGTGAGGAGGCTGGGGATGCACAAGAAGCTGGGATGGGTCACACCAAGGACAGTTGACCCAAACCAACCAAAGTGATATTCCATACCATATGGTGTCATGCTGAACACTGGGGGGACTTGACAGAGGGGGCTGCCCTTGACTGTGGAGTGGTTAGTGGCTGGGCATCAGTCAGCTGGTGGTAAATAACTGTGTTATGCATCACACTTTATTTATTTATTTTTTCCCCTCTCCTTTTCTTTCCTATTAAACTGCCCTTATCTCAACTCATGAGTTTTACTTTTTTTCCCCCAATTCTCTCCCCTATACCACTGCAGGGGGAGTGAGCAAATGACTTGACTTTGTCGTGCATAGCTACCTGATGACTTAAATCACAAAAAAAATGTATAGACAGCTTAAATGCTAGAATACAAAGCACAATGTTGTAAGATTAAACTGTGTTCTTACTCTCATATTGTTTAACATTTAATATTTTCTAGTAACTGAAGATCCTTAAATAAGCAGATAAAAATGGTACTTTATATATAAGCAAAATGTTTAAATCTCCATAAATCTTTTAATTTTTCCTTTTTCGTTAGTGGAAGTTATAATAATTTTATTGGGATATATTTGGCGGACTGTAGGTCAAGTTTCACAGAGTGGAATCCATCTCACCTAACCTTGGTCATAGCAAATTTAAGTGTCTGGTCTAAGAAGAGGTTATAGAGGGATATTACCATGCAATAATACCATCATTCATTGGGGCAAACACAGATTACCAACTTAGATTATAGACCTAATTTCCCACAGCAAAATTTAGAGGAGATAAAATTTACCCAACTATATAATTGTCCTCTACAAAATTAGCTAGTGTGAATTAGTTCACAATAAAAATACATAAGTCACTGTGACCACCGTGTAAAATACAAACAGTCCTAAGGCAAGAATCTGTAATGGAGCTGGCCAAAATAGCTGGGTCAACTCAAAATGCATGAGATATATTCAGATTGTGAGCAGATCACATGCTGTTCCTGTGCTGATATTACACCACCTGTCCTGCTTCAGGGCCATTTAATCAAAATCCTTAGCCATGGAAGAAAGAAGCCTAGAGGAGCTAGTGAAGACAACATCAGAGGGTTGCTACAGAAGCCAGATGCTTGGCTTCATCTCAGAAGGGAAAAAAACCCAGAGCAACTATTGCTATCTCCCATCTATGAACCATGCCTGAGGCATTTCTTTAATTTGACTCTCCAGCACATACGACTCTCAAAACATGTGGTATTTAGTATATGACTCATACACTCAGGAAAGCCTTGGGATACTCATAATCCCATACAATAATACACCTTCATTCTCTACCTTACTTCTGCGGTTAGAATGGCTATAAATATAATGATTGACAAGATATCCAACCTCCAGAGTTTTGCACTTTCCGTTCAGTCTGCTGCACAGTCGCTGGTAGTTGGTAATTAGAACATCAAGTTCCTTTTTCAAAGCCTCATGAGCTGCAGGTGGAGCCTTTGCTATAAAATTATTCACAGAATCAGTAATAAGCTTCACTTTCACTTCTTTCTGCATGGCCTCCTCCTTTGCTCTCTGTAAAAAATAAATTTAATTCTGGTTTGAGAAGGAAGCAGATTTTAAATAACTCCTTCAGAATTGTCTCTGTCGGAAGGAAAAAATAACCCCCCTCCACCCCCAGAAAAAAAGAAAAAGCAACCAACACACCCATCAGTTAATTAATTCCCTGACTTTTTGCTATGATCTTGAATGCATCCAAAAAACTTTTTTTTTTTCTTCATTTTTTTGGCAATACGCAGTACTCACCATAATTTACATTTCTCACATTTACAATACACCTTCGTACAACTATTTAGCTTTCTGGAGTTTTCAGAAAAGCATTTTTTTCAGAGAATCACAGAATTAAAATTATTAAATATTTAATTAAATTAAATAATTTTAATTAAATACTTAATATAAATATCATAAATATAATAATTTAATTCAATAAATAATCTATAATTATAGAAATAAAATAATAATATGAATAAATAAAATATAATAATAAATAATAAATGATTAAATACATTTTTAAACTTTTTTTTTTTTTCCCAATAAATGCTCCAAATACCTTTGCCATAAAACTTTACAAACTGCAGATGAAAAAATATATTGTGTTACAAATTCATTTCACCAGGTTTAATCATTAAGGCCATGTAATCTGAATTCCTGAATAGTATAGGCCAAACAATTCACCTATAAAACAAAAATCAAGCCCACATCCAGTGGTTCAGCAAGAGTATACTTGAGCATTAATCACAAATTATTGTGTTTGTCCAAAGACCACATCCATCCCACAAGAAAGAAACATTATTTGAGAAAAAATATGCTATTTTTAAAGAAAATAACAATATATACCAAAACGCATCCTGACATCCTAAATCATTAATTCTCTCTCTCTCCCCCTTCCTCTCCCATAAGCATAAAACATAAAACTGATTTCACCCTATTGCTTAACTGCTGCTAACATCTGATTCTTGGGAATTTCTCCTTAAGTAGCATGATGCTGAAGCTGAAACAAAATCTGGTATCCAATAAAAACAAAAATAAAACAACGACATCAAAAACTAGCTATGAAGTACTGTGACAGTTTAAATATCTTCAGACATATTCCAAATAGAAATTACCTGAAGACACCTACTGCTTTAAATTTCAAGTTAAAAAATAGATATCAAAAGATGCCTTTCTATATGGAAGAGCAGACTTTTGTTACAACAGAAGCTTCAAAAAGATCTTTAAAAACTTTTCAAGGTCTTTGTTCATTTTTTACCTTCAGTTCCTCAACAGCTTTCTGTAATTCATCCGGTGTTTTATACTCAAAATCTCTTTCCAGATATTCTTCTTCAGCCTGTGTTATCCATTCATGCATCTCTGACAAATCCTTTCTGAGGCTCACAGTTTTATCCAAACCACCTTTTAATGCTGCCTTCTTAGCATAGGCCTTTAATAAAGAAAACATTATGTGAAGCAAGACTACTGAACAAACTTAACAGTACTTTACCTTGAAAAGAACCGATTTCGATCCTATGCTTAGAGCTGTAAATTAGACAGTACACCCTTGAAAGTACACCCAAGGATGAAACTAGAGCTCCTTGAGCCTCAGATGACCTTTTAGCCAGTTTGAATGCAACCAGTTAGAGAATAAAACAAGCAGTATGTATAGCTTGCTCTTGCTGATGAAGTCATTATTGAATCCCCCAGAAAAGTGTATATCCTAAACAAACGGAAGTAAAAAAAAGGAAATTTCTACTGGAGGAAAATATTTACCATTTATATTGCCATTTATAGAATTGTGCATCAGCCTACCAAAATTGTCCATAACTAATAGCAGTGACTAAGCCATCTTTCTCAGTATAAAGAAGTTTGCAACAAAACCAGCTAGTCACCACGGTGCCATTTTCAGAACTGGGTATGCATAGCTGATCACACCAATACCCTGAGCAGTGATGCTACTTAGGTAAATCAGTATAATCAGGAAGCAAGTGTTTTAGTATTTGGCCTAAGTTTCTGACTGTTACAGGTTTGGTTACCCATCCTCGAGTATTGTCTGTTAAAAGTTGTTCTACATAAATGTTGTTTTACAGGGCAAAACAGGGTAATATGAAAGAGGTCACGTCCAACAAGTGTGAAAGCAGAACAATGTGGGGTCCTGCAAAATTGCCTTTCTCAGTTACAGTACCAGAAGAGAAAGTAATCTTCTATCATCTACAAGAGTATCTGAATACTGACTGTTATCTCTCACAATCATATTAATTGCATGTATATTAACTCAAGCTGACTTTTCAAAATCCTTTCAAGAAATCACCACAGTCCGATCTGATTTTTATATTTACTACTCCTCATGTGTTTTAATAGCTGTTACTGAAGAAGTTGTATGAGAAATGCCTACTGAGAGGCATTAATTTGTGCAGTATACTGAATGGAACTATTACAGGAAAATTATCAGGGAAGTCAGAATAAAACTGTAGCAGACTTGTAAACTTACAAGGCTTTATTTGAATTTTCTTTCAATGAAGTGCAAAGATATCAGGTATATTAATATTACAAAAATAAGCAATTAAAAACTTTACACTTGTCAAATGGGAAAGACTTCAGAATACAGAATACAGTCAATAAAATGTCTTAGAGATTTCCAAGATCAACTTTTTTGTTGTGCTTATCAGAAAAGTGTAAGAATGGTATTTTGCACATGTATAGTAATTCTTGTAATAACAGTTTCTATTTCTGTCTGTAAGGAGCACAGCATATCTCCTGAATTCCATCTTTCAGAAGGTTTCATTTCTTATTTCAAAATAACTGAAACCCTTACATTTCTTAGTATCTGTACCAGAAACTTGAGATATTTCATATATCTCAAAGCATCAATCACCATCTTCGATTTTCTTTGGTTTCCTCTAAATCTTTCCTATCTACTGGGTATGCACAGAAGGACAAATTCTGCCAATGAGAAATCTGATTATTAATTTAAAAAGAACCAGTCACAGAAGGAGACTTGTTACCTGTTGGCAAATGTGTTCCCATTGAACATTGAGCTCTTTTAGTTCTGTCTCTATTCTAGAAGCAAATTCTGGCTCTGCTTCACTCTTCATTTTCTCCCCAACCTCATTAACGCTGTTCAAGCTAGGCTGGATTGTCTGGATATCATTTACTAAAGCCTAAAGGAATAACAGAAGATTAGGCAAGCAGCATTCACACAAACATACATTTATACTATTCTTAACAAAACGTTTCTACATGAGATTTTGACATGTCTTTGGTCCAGATCTCCAACCAAATGAGCACAATTTACAGACTTCACTATGAAAATAAATAAAAAGGAATGAGCAACCATAATGTGGTAATCTATTCTCTGTCACATAAAGTACATTTGCAAAATATAGAATATAAGGTTTTAAATATACATATACTACACATTACATATACATACATATAGTGTATATATATGCATATACACTATATATAATGTTAAGCACAATGTATATCTATTACAATGTCTAGATCTTTTATTTGTATTTGTGAAAGAACATCCTATTATAATGGTGGAAAATTACTTTAAGCTATCTTACTAATTATTTTAAGCTATTTTACTAACTACGCATTACCCTTGGGTTGATAAGTCACCTGATTTTTTCCTTAGAATGATCTGAATGGTGATCTCCTCAGGTTATTTCTGGTTATTATAATTTTATTGCAGTTGAATATTATTTAAAACCAGGGGTAGTTCTATCTTGCCACCTTCAATTTTACTTCCTAAGGCATTTTTTAGTCCTTCAGATGTTACCTGGGTTTACTATATAGCAGAAAAAGTTCCAAGTGTAAAAGTGCAAATGGTGATGATGATTTTGGTAATTTTCTTATTCAATTGGCATTAGTGGCTAATATTTATGCAAACTTCATAAATTCAGGTGACATTCTGAATCAGTTGCATCCAATTCACAACTCTGTAAAAGGTACGAGTTGTTCCATACAATTTATAACAATTTTTATTTAAATAAGGGGTAGCAGAGTAACGCTGAGGAGCTTGCAGTTCTGTAAGATCAGTATGTATCTTTTGTAATATTTACACATCCTGCCAGAACATTTACAGAACTTGTAAATTCCATTGAACATAGTCAGGGATTATTATGGGTTACAAGATTCACTACACTTACACACACTCTGTTGGGGCAGGCAGAAAAATCTGTAAACTCTATAAAGGATGTATCATTACTTCATGATGCTTTAGAACTCCGCAGGGAGAAAATCCTGGAACTTCTATGTTTAGTGAGAAAAATGGATATGATTTGCAATACTTGCAAGTTGTTTCAGTTCAGTTAGAAAAGTCTGTAAATCATGTGTAAATAGTAGATGAAGAAAAAGATCTTCTGTCACAGATCATACAGCACACACTAAATACACATGCAATGTTTGTAAGCTCAACAAACTAAATAAAAAACTATCTTGAGAGGCTACTAACTTATTATTCTGTGGAAGTCCCCTCTTGTTCAACGTTTTGCTCCTGCTATGAATATATGCTGATACAGTCCCTGTATACTTTCTCTCTGTATTTAAGTTTCCTATGTTTTAATACAACTTTCCTTCAGACACAGGAAATTAATCAGGTTCAAATATACTGCAAAAGACAATTCCCTTACAACATGAATTTATTTTTAGGAATTGTAATCATTTGTGTAAATTCTATATAAACTGAGCATGTAAAGAAGAAATATTTGTCAAGCAGACAGGTAATACTCACTGTACACTGTTCAAGTTGCTTTTCCAGCGCTTCTGAATCACCAAGGGCAGGCCATTCTTCCTTTAGAAAAACATCCACTTCAGCCATCCACTTCTTCAGTGTTTTAGTGTCATTCTGTTTATTACAAAGGCATTTTATGGCATGTCACAGAATATCAGTAACTGGCAACAGTTTAATTCTTTCAGGCGCTATGACTAAAACTCACTGCAATTTAATTTTGCTATTATTGGACTGTTTGAAAGTACACAAAAAAGGCAAATAAAAACAAGCAAAACCAATTTTATTTGGGACTCCTGCAATCTGAACATTTCTGCCCAAGTGCAATGTGTCTACAAGTGGGCAACTTTCTGTCTCTCAGGTGTATGCCTTCCATATATCATTTGTGTTTACATGCTGCATGTGTGTTCATTAGGTCCTTGTTTGGCTTCAGACTACTAAAACTCGGCAATTAATTCAGTCTATCCCAATTAAACCTCCTGTGGTTCAGTTGAAATTTCA
Source organism: Nettapus auritus (assembly GCA_011076525.1). Classification (NCBI taxonomy): domain Eukaryota; kingdom Metazoa; phylum Chordata; class Aves; order Anseriformes; family Anatidae; genus Nettapus; species Nettapus auritus. The sequence goes on along the minus strand of CM021765.1, from coordinate 119,253,055 downwards.
CGCTCATTTTGTAAGTTGTGTGTTCTATTGCCTATTTCTCTACCAGAACACAACACAAAAATGTTCCCTCACTACTCAGAATAAAAAACTTGTCATGGAAACAAAAACAAATTCACTCCAGAAACTGAAATCATGTAATGACTCAATGATAGAATTGAAAAGAGGATTTCAGAAAATGAGTCTCATTTACTATCTATAGAAGTATAATATTTGTAATTAATGTATATGGAAAACAAATTACTGATTAAGCCTTGCAATTAATTAAAAAGAAAAAAGAAAAGAAAAAAAATTGAACATCAAATACTTGCAAATAACGAACTCTACTAATCCAAGGAAGCATTACATAAATAACCTAAGACCATAAAAGGTAGAATGAGATTTGATGATCTGACAGGAGAACTATATCCAGCTTTGCTCAATCCCAGAGATGAAAAACTTTATTTAATCTTGCAGTCAATGAGAAATTTAAACTGTCCTTTAAAAAAATGTCACTTAACATTACTTTAAAATGCTACCTTAGGTAAACAGATGCATATTAAAATAAAAATGACAAATGGCAAAAAATTCAAAGGGAAATTATAATGCATTTGTTCATCAAATTGTTTTTGTTAACAGTGAAGTATATATCACTATTATGTGCTGAAAGCAAAATTAAATCAAAACATAAAAAAGGACATTTCATTCGAACACAGACTGTGCCTTAAAATGTGTCCAAAATGTTTTAATAACTAGATAACCAAAGGAAACATTTTCCTAATGTTCTTGATATATCTAATAACAACAGGCTACCATGGAAAATGAATTGAAATAATAAAAATAATAATACAGAAATTATCAGTATAGTGCAGAATGGCAATTACCAAAACAAAGTTGAAGTCTCTACTGTGCATTCAATTATCACTTAGTAAAAATAGTTCAGAATCGTATTTCATGATGAAAATTTAATACCTTTACACGAATACTTAAAGTATAGTTCATTAGTGCTGCAAAATACAGATCTGATGGAACTTGTTTTAAAATTAAACAGTCTCCAGCTACCTATGAAGATCAAATGTATAGCCTGCATTTTGAATCTGACTGTAAATGCGTTTTATCTATCAACACTGATTTTATCGTATCCCTTGAAGACATATTCCATGAATTACAACAGCTAAAACAATTGTCCAGAAGGCAAGTTATTCAAGGAGTTGAAAGGACAATGAATTTTATATTAACGGTATACCACAGTGATTTCAGCAACAAATATAAAGGGCAAGATTTGTATTCAACAATAGCTCAGATAGCTTTAAAAATACTTGCTCGGAAGAGCATGGCCATGATGTTCAGAACTTTTAAGAACAGTGATTGAACCTCTACACTTCTGCCCAGAAAATTCAGGACAACAAAGATACAGGCTTGAATTTCACCAACAAATAATATTCTGTTTTGTGCAATTAGTAGTGATTAGGGGGGTGGATGCAGTTCAGGGGTGGCCTCTGTGCCCCATGCCAGACACAGCAAGCTCTACAACTGACTCACTGCAGGGCAGAACTGAACCTGTCAGCCAAGCTGATGGCACTTCATTACAAACCTGATTAAGAAAGGGGAAAAATGTCAGATAGACAGAAGAGGAGAGAAAAATGTAAGAAACAGCAGCTCAGTCAGGAGGAGCGGGAGGTGGTGCTCCAGGTGCTGGAGTTTCCCTTGCAGCCTGTGGAAGAGACCATGGTGGAGCAGGTATTTCTCCACAGCCCATGGAGGACCACGACAGAGCAGGTGGATATTTCCTGAAGGAAGCTGCAGCCCAAGGAGAGCCCTCACTGGAGCAGACTTCTCTTAAACTGTAATGGACTAACAGTAAGCCCCCATTCCCCATGCCACTGCACTGCTTGGTAGAGAGGTGTAATTGAGTGGAGTGAATATGGAGTGAAGCTTGGCTTAGGAAAAAGACAGGGTTGCAGAGCGGAAGGTGTTGTTTTAAGTTTCATTTTCATTTCTCACTACCCAAATCTATTTTAACTGGCATGTTTGTTTTGTCCCTGAGAGTAATTGGTGAGTGATCTCCCTGTCTTTATCTTGACTCAAGAACTTTCTATCCTATTTTGTCCACCTGTCCTGTTGAAGAGGGTGACTGTGAGAGCAGCTGAGTGGGCATCTGGCTGCTAACCGACCAAACTATTAAAAACTTGTGCCATGGCCAGCCTTGAACTTTAGAGATGTAGCTATGGAAACAAGTTATAATTTGGAGTTACTGTAGCACAGTAGCTAAATTATAAATGGTAAGATGTTTCCCACTTTTTTTGTTGTTGTTCTTTTTGCTTACGTAAACACTGCTGAAAAGTAACAAATAATGAGCATTTATTTCTACCTTTTTTTTTTTTTCTGCACAAAAGCAGAAGTGTAAGAATACCTTTACAACTCTATTGAATTATGCTGAAAATAACAATTTCAACTCTTGTATTGTTCTTGTATTATTATTCACAACATGGAACTACTCATGCATCATGCTTTATTACCAGCAAACCAAGGACAAGGACTGAAATATTTGATACTGTAAATAGAATAAATATAGAAAAGAGAACACTGAGGAGACGTGAGGGACACACTTTGAGGATACGGTTTTGGGTATGCCTGCAAGACTTCAGCCTCAGAATTTTCTTTGCCATATCCTCTATGAGTATGTAAGTGTTCATATGGGGGAGGAGTAAAGGAAGAAGAGAGAAAAACATACCCCAAACCACGGAAATACTTTTTCCATTTTTGTGACCAGTTAATCTGAATTGCTTTGAAACATGTCCCTTGAAATTATATGTAAATAGAATAAGAATATGTTAAAAATTGATTTATGTTAAAAATTGATCTTTTAAAGCTTTTAAATATATACTCAGCATATATATATACAGCTATATATACACATATATATACAGCGTATATATAGAGAGCTTGCATATATATATAACATATATATACAATATATAACATATATATATATATATATATATATAAGGTTCCAATGCTGTCATTCTGAATACCTAAAAATCAAATAATTCTCTAAGTCACGTACACTTCCAATTTTCAGCAACTGCTGGCAAGATACTACCATACAACAAATGATGTTAACCATGTAAGTGAATCTATTAAAGTCAATATGGTTAGAGCTACTTTAGCTGCTGTACTAGGTCTGGCTGGGATGTTAACTTTCCCTGCAGCAGCCCATACAGTGCCACGCTCTGCACTTGTAGCTAGAACAGCAGTGTTATCACACCAGTGTTGTGTCTGCTGCTGAGCAGTGCTGGCACAGCATCAGGACTCTCTCTAACCCTCCTAGGGAGTGGGCAAAAAAGTGAGAAACATCACCATGGCAGCTGACCTAAACCAATGAAAGGGATATCTCATACCATATGATGTAATACTCAGCAATAAAAAGCAGAAAAAGGAAGAAGAGGGGAGAGGTGGGCTCTTGTTGCGAAAACGTCTGTCCTCCTCCCAAACACCGGCTACATGTGTTGAGGTTCTGCTTCAAGGACATGGTCAAGCATCGCTCATTTGTGGGAAGTAGAGAGTAATATCTTTCCTCTGCACTTCCACATAGCCCTTAGTTCCCACCCCTCCCCCTTTTCCCCTTTCCCTTTTTTTTTCCTTTAGTTAAATTGTTTAATTAATAACAATCTTTCTTTAATAATTATTTTTTTCATTTAATTAAATTATCCTTATCCCAACCTGTGAGTTTCCCAACCTTTACTTCTTCCCCTCCTCTTCTAAGGAGGGGGAGTGAGAGAGTGGTTGTGGTGTTCAGCTGCCTAGCATGGTAAAACCACCACAGCTGCATAAAAAAATACTTCAACTACATTGAAAAAGTAAGTAGAGGAATATGAATAGCAATTTCATCGAAATCAAAGTTAAATTTTACCATTAGAATACATGGGCAGAAACAGCCATGAAATCAGAACTTAGTCAAATCTTGGACCCACCAAAAATCAAGTGACCATTTTAATATGTTAGCTTCATGTGCTCCTTTGATATTTCATTTTATTGTTATTTTCTTGAGGTGTATAAATGCATGCTATGCATTTCCTAAGGCCAAAAGCCACAACAGTAGCTGAAGCTGAAAAAGGTTGGTTAACCTGGAATCGCTGGAGTTTAGTCATAAGCTCCTCAAGTTTCTGGCAATGTTCCCCGAGCTGTGATGACAATTTCTTCCAGCGGCCAACGATCACCTCAATCTCCGATCGATATTTCTGGCTGACTTCTGCAGGAGCTTTCCTGGACAAGTCTTCCACAGTTGTATTGAGATAGTTCAGGCCTTTTTGCTGCTCTTGCAGGGAACTTTGTAGAGCCTATGATATAACCAGCAAATAGTATTCTGATTCATGTATTGGGCAATTCTGAACAAATTTTTCATAGGTGAGACTGCTGGAGAAAGGACTGAAAACTCTAAATGCTAAAACTAAATGCTAAAACATTTTTGCTAAAACTTCCAATGATATGCTACCAGGCTATTTGGAATTGCTTTTCTCACACAAACTACATTGCAGAATCTTTAGTTTAATTGATAATATAACCAGACTTGTTTATACTTGTTAATGGAGCTAATCCACATACACTTCTCTAACTTGAGATAGGAATTTACTATGGTCCTAATTACAACACTTTAAAAGAGTCAAACTATACGTGGAGGAAAAGAATAAACTTAGAACCGCTTTTATGATGTAAAGTCTTTGATAACTTCTTAAAACATTTCCAATTCTTACTCAAATTTGCTGCATCTAACTTTTTCTTTCTATATTCTACTTTCTATTTCTGCATGTGGAGTTGGACTTGATGATCCTTATGGGTCCCTTCCAACTCGGAATATTCTATGATTCTATGTGCATTGCTAGTTCCACCAAACAGCATGTTTATTAGCCACTAGACTGTAAAACAGTATCAGACATTGAAATGAAGGCAAGGTTTGTACCCAGTGGCAAAACTTGTCCCATATTTGTGTCTGCTCATAAACCTGACAGGAAATCTGATGATGCACATGCTGCATTTTGCAAAGTACATATGTTTTCATGTGAACACCAGAAAATGAAATGAGCTAAATCTATTCTTAATGGCTAGACCTATCATCAAAGAAATATTCTATATATCATGAGGACAAACAAAGGCCTTTCCTTAACATACTCAATATTTTATATAATTGGTTTAAATGATGAATAACATTTTCACTCCTTTAACTTTTAGGAAATGACTGAAGCAAGTATCCCCTGTCTTCTGCAGCCCTTGGGTATAAATCACTCAAGATCCATAGGCTTCAGCAGCTGACAAGCTTCAACTCATGACAATTTATGATTCTATTACTCTTAACTTTTCTTTTGAGACATTCTTTCCACAGTCTGAACACTCACCTTGAGCTCCCTGAGTCTCTGCTCCATGATTTCACATTCAGCAACTGCAACCTGAGGTATGGAGAGTTTAGTTTCTGACTGCTGGATCCATGAAAGTATAGTAGTCACTGTCTCTTTATAGTGTGCTGGAGGCAAACTGTCAAAAACTACATTCAGTGGGGAAGAAAAAGGAAAGAAATAAAATCATAATCACTCCATTAATTGTTTTGTTGACAGAAGATGTTTTGTAGAGGACCTAGTCTTACTGAAGTTAATGGCTGTTTTGCAACAGATTGCAACAGACCCAGTACATCAGCTCCAGATTTTTCCAAGAACTGTGGAAGAAGATAACTTTTGAAGAATTAAATATACTCTTACAAACATTTATGGTATCTAGGTCATTTTTTTAGTTGTGCAACATTTGAGTCTCTCTTGGGTTCTAGGTCACATAAAACAAAAATGGACAAGAAAATTTAAATCTGTGTATTTAGAGATCAACATATAAACCATTGTACTTAACCCAAAATCTAATTTCAGAAACACAGTAGGAAAACAGCATTCCCTTTTATGGCCTGTGATCATGTGTTAAATGTTTCTTTTCAAGTAAAATGTTCTGTTTAGGACATCTGTTAAAAGCTTAGAAGATGAATCTCTCTTCTACATTAAAGCTGAATTTTATCGCACTGTGCTTCTTACAAGAACGTTACAGCTGCCATTAAATAGACAACATCTGGAACACACACCAAGTCATTAGTAGAGATATTCCCTGTGCAATACTCCTTCAAAAATAGTTTCCTCTACAGTCATTGAGAAAAGTACAGACAAATAACATGGATAATTCATTGAAAAATTTCCAACTTGTATGACATAAAGCATATAAAAGCTCAAAAACGTAACACCTATTTTTATGTCTTGTATGTCTACAGTGTTTGAGAAGGAACTGTACTGGAAAATGATATAAATATCCAAAAAGCAATTTTGACAAAGAAGAGAATCAAAGTGCAAACTTGCTTACATTTTCATAAAACAGTGCTTGGCAGAATGCACTGCTTATTTTAACTTAATTTTGTAGTTATCAACAGAAACTTACTTGAAAAACTTGTCTTGTCAGCAAGACATCATAACATACTCAAATCAGGTCCACTTAAGGTCTCTCTCTTGTGGGAATACTGTATGGTGCACTTTCTTCTTTTCAAAATCCTGCCTCATCTGATTTATAACACACAGCTGCAGACTTACAAAAGCCAAGACTTGCTACCATGGAAGACAACATTTTTTTTTTCCCTCTGGTGTATTGTATGCACACAGAAAGCAATTGTGATACATGCTTGCAAACACAGAAAACAGGCATTTTTCATCTCAACACCATCGTTAACTGCTGGTCTATTGAAATAGCATTTTAAAACTTTTAATTCCCTTAGCTATATTTGTATTGTCTGTGACTCAAGTAATTCGAACCATTTCTATTTTAGAATAGAACACATTTAAACTCATCACTCCAAACGTAGACATGATTTTAACAGCTCAGATATGATAAAGTATGCAACTCTTAATCTGCATTGTTATTTTAAAAAATATGAAATGGAATTCAGTATTTTGATGTAATGTTTGACTTCAATAAATACCAATTTTCTCCTTTAAATGAAAAACATTTTTTTCTGACTGATGTCTTCAAGCAGTTATACACAAGAACTGCTATTTTCAATAGTAGTGAGAAACATCACAGAACAGGTCAAAAAACATACGATTTGCTGTTACAGCAAACTCCACCAAACTGCACAAAACTCTTACCCTGAAAGTTTGCCAATAATAACAAGTTTAGAATCATTAAAACATTGATTTTTTTTTTATTTTTTTTTTTTCCAATTTTTAACTAATTATGTTCTCTGCCATTTGCAGGAAGGACTGGGTTCAAGCAGGATTTTAGATGTCGATTTTATCAAGCTAGAGGCTTTCCAATTTGGCTACTAAATATTCTATTTTAAAAGCACGTTAAAGTTCAGTGAAAAACAGTTTTCCCATTTCACTTTTACAGATTACTAGTAATGAAATATTACTTTTCAATACCTTTTCCTGAGCTAGATTTTTCTTTTAATGATATATCAGCATTTTCCTCCACAAGAAAGCATCTTAACATATTTTAGGATAACAATTGCCTATACTGTTCTTGCAACTTGTGGATGTCAAGGATGAGAATTCAGTCAAACTCCTACAGTGGAATCCTTGATACCTGATTTTATCTGTCTAAAATCTAACACATTTATGGTCTCGCTATAGGCATTATGAATCTGTAAATTCCCCATGCTCATAGCATACACACACATCGAGACCTGTTTATTATTATCCTAAACTTTGTTTTGCTACAGTAATGTTTGTGGATTGAAGTCCAAATGATGAACACAAAGTATTAATATGGATTCTGCTATATATTTATATGAGGAATTGAATTGGTAGTCAAAAAGATATAGCAAGTCCTCAAACCAAACTATAACTAAACTCAGCTTTCCCGTTTCCTGTGTGTGTGAATGGATTTTCTGGTTATTTTGTTTTTCTTCCTAAAACAGAAATGAGAATACAATTATCTCAACAACTACCAAATCCCACTGTATATATTACAATGTCCGTCTCCTGTCCATCAGGAGAAATCCCACTGTTCATTGCATCACTGTGAAAGAAGAAAGGCAATGAATACAACCGATGAGATAATTTCAATAGAGACTTATTGCCTGGAACAAATGGTCTAGATAAAATTGCATGCATTTCCCATAAAAATCTCCTCAGTATCACCTGCAGTGTTTATAACTATATTTTTTTTTCTTCAAATTTTTGTTTTGCTTATTTTGTAATACATACCTCTGAAACTATCTATCAATCTTTATATTAGTGACTTCATAAATTTGTGATTCCCTTCTGTCCCATTTTTCACCATGAACTTTCAAAGTAGAATCTTAAAGAATCTCATATAATACATAGCCAAGGTTCTGTAAGAGCCCTAACACTTCCAGTTCTCTAATTTATTCACCTCTTAAAAGAAATAGAAAGGAAGCCCTCTCCAGTTCTACAAGATATAATGTAACAATATATATATTTAAAGATGTAAAATTTGTATGTGGCTTTATTTCCCATCCTTAAAAATTTTCATTTTTACTCTGGAGGAAAATGAAAAAGTGAACTACACAGTAGAGGACATTATCTCATGCAGGCTCATTTCACAGATTTTTTTCTCCTTTTGTTCTGTATTTGAATAAAAACAGTTACCTGAAGAAACAGATGCAACAGAAAAATTAAATTACCTGAATGCTACTTATTAAAGTATTTGTTACATAAATCTGAACTGTGTTTTCAGCTTAAAAGGCACATTCAAAGAAATATAAGCAGACTTAATATCTCAAAACCAAACAGAAAAATAATATTACTAATATTAAAACACAGTTCAGGTCTTAAAAATAACTTAGTTACAAAATGTACAGGACACTTGCTTAATTTTTTATTCCTCAAGTACAAAATGATTGGTGAAATATTATTTTATGTATCATAACAATTTCATAGTCACTTATAGCTGTAAGATACTTTACAAACAAACTAGGAAATAGATTTAAAATTTCCTTCAAAATATGGTGGTTTTTTTTTGTTTGTTTGTTTGTTCTGTTTTTTAATAAATGGAAATGCTAATCACATCATGAAGAAAACATTTGAGAAAATCAGATATAATCTTTAATATTTTATTTATCTACTGTGCATCATAAAGAAGCTGCTAAACACTCATGAGGGACAATCTTCTAGAACTAGAGAAAACTTATTTTGCCAGAAATAATTCCTTTGTGAACATACCAGAACAGATTATCTAAACACTCTTATTTGACAGAAAGATAATGGAGTAATGTAACATAAATCAAAACAAAACCAAACAAAACCCACTAATGATGAATCAAAAATTTAGAATCAAGAATTTATGCAAACAAGAAGCTGAAATACCCAAAATGCAATTCCAGCAAATTCCAACATTTTCTGTTAAGCTAAGACTACAGTAAAGACATGGGATAGAGTCTTTTCTCTGTTCAATAGTGAAGAATAGTCATGGAAATTAATAGAAAACACTCAGGACTTTTTGAAATTTTCTAAGGTTCAGCTTCTAGGTGTTTTTGTGTTTTTGTTTGTTTGTTTGTTTGTTTGTTTGTTTTTACGTTTTTTGATTCCTAAGTCCTTCCTGAAACAGGACTATAAATAATGCAGTATCACAATCATGTTCATTCGTATCTAGAGCAGAGTTATTTAAGGAAGTTAGCACTTTGAAAAAAAACCTGTGTATAAAATTTCTGAGGATGAATAAAGAATGAGCAACATCGTTATGTTATGTTATCATATGGAGAGCTGGGCGATCACCACCAGCATGAAGCTTAATAAGAGCGAGCGCCGGGTCCTGCACCTGGGACATGGCAACCCTGGCTATACGTACAGACTGGGTGACAAGACGCTAGAGAACAGCCTCGCAGAGAGGGATCTGGGGGTTGTGGTTGACAGCAAGTTGAATATGAGCCAGCAGTGTGCCCTGGCAGACAGGAGGGCCAACCGGACATCCTGGGGTGCATCAAGCATGGCATTGCTAGTTGGTTGAGGGAAGTGATTGTCCCGCTCTACTCTGAGCTGGTGTGGCCTCACCTCGAGTACTATGTGCAGTTCTGGGCTCCACAGTACAAAAAGGATGTAAAACTGTTGGAGTGTCCAGAGGCAGGCTACAAAGATGATGAAGGGACTATAGGGGAAGATGTACAAGGAGCGGCTGAAGTCACTTGGCCTGTTCACCATGGAAAAGAGGAGGCTGAGGGGAGAACCTCATTGTGGTCTACAGCTTCCTCATGAGAGGGAGTGGAAGGGAAGGACATGATCTATTCTCTTTAGTCACCAGTGACAGGACCCATGGCAATGGTGATAAGCTGAGGCAGGGGAAGTTTAGGCTAGACATCAGGAAGAGGTTCTTCACCGAGAGGGTTGTCGCACACTGGAATAGGCTCCCCAGTAAAGTAGTCACTGCACCAAGCCTGCTGGAGTTTAAAAGCTTTTGGACTGCACACTTAGTCACATGGTCTAAAATTTTGAGTAGAACTGTGTGGTGTCAGGAGTTGGACTCAATGATCCTTATGAGTCCCTTCCAACTCAGGGTATTCTATGATTCTATGATTCTATGGTCTCACCTAAAGTATCAGTACAGAGATATACTGTATTAAATAAAACAGTCTCATCTTGACAGATAAACCATTTTAGATGAAGGTCTTGTGATGCAGAGCAGCCACGTAAAATAAGAACAAGAGACCACGGTTTTGTAAAATATTCATCCAGGGACTTTTGTGCTCTATCAGTTTAGGACACTCATCCTAGCCTGTTCAGTGCTGACACTGTAGGACAGCTACTTCTGCAGCTGGACAGCAAATGGGAGCATACTGCAGCACAGGAGTGGGAACAAACAGCTACAGACAGGAAAAACTTAAGCAAAATCTCTGCTTTATGACAGTGTAAGTCAGGGAATGCACACTACTTGTCTTACAAGAATAACCATCTGGTTAGTTCATGAAGTCTTGCTGTAGTAAAATCAGGTGAAGCATAAACAGAAATTACACAAAATTATGTATCGAATAAATCATTAGGAAGCTAACATTCACCTTATTTTCCTGTTGGCAGGATGGTAAATAATTTCAACATGTAAAACAGTATGGCATTAACAATTGTTAAATATTATCAATTTCATGACCGTCTTCAGCGTTACGAATAAATTTACAGTCCTTAACACTACATTTCTACAGACTGTTCTTTCATCACATGGTGTTACATACTTGTATTTAATTTTCTCAGTTCCCTTATGCATAATCAGCTCTTCAGTTTGTGTGTGTGCATGTGTGAAATAACTACAGAAGCACAACAATAACATGCTGTTCCAAACAAACAAACAAACAAACAAACAAAAAACCTCTAAAAAAGGAATTATTCCAAACATCTCCAAAGAACTCAGGAGGAATACTATAAAGATCCACTAGAAGGAGCTAGCACTATGTCTAATTTCAAAACAGTACGATCATTGGTTTGAGGGGAAAATAATTTATATGCTGTTGAGAAAATTTAAGCTTATATTTTTATCTGATACCTTACTTTTAATTTTACAGTTAATACAGAAGGTAGTCACTGGCATGATAAGTATCAGGAATACATTGGAAAAAAGGTATTTATTATTAACAATAATAAACTCACCTTCATTTTTTGTACAGCATCTTCTCCCTTTTAAAAATCCATTACTAATACTGCAAATAATGTTATAACTAGCAAACACATTCCATGTTGAAGAAAATGAACAGTTCACCATATGGTGTAAAACTAGATACCCTAAAATAGCTCCTCTTTTTAATGAGTTTTATGGAGTTTAATCTCTATTCCAGATAAGTTTAGAACAGATTCACTGCTGAAATTAAACTCTCCTCTCTATTGACAGAGACAGAGCCAGCTCGGTCTCATAATCCAACTAAATAAAGCTTTATGTTGCCAAAATATACCACTAAATCTGTTCAAATACGTGCTATAAAGAGTAAATCTGATGGGAGAACTACACTAAGTATAACCTTTATTTCGGAAGTGTACCTTCCCTTGTTATCCTATTAATATAGTATAAATGATGTATTGATATTTTCTAAAAGGCTAATTTGATTGCAAAAAAATCACCTAAATTGTACTACTGGTTTAGTGCAACAAAGGCAAATACAAAAGAAGGAAAGCAAAATGTACACACCTATTCTTTGCATGTTAGTCAGGCAAACTGACCTTTTATTGTGAATACTTACTGGTCTGTAACTGCTTTTCTCTGGCATGCATGTCAGCAAGTATTTGTTTGAAATGGCTGGTAAAAGCAGCAAGGTCAGCATCCAAAAACGTTGGGCCTTGTTCTCTCTCTTTCAGTGCCTGACTTTGAGCCTTTAGCTGTTCAATTTGAGGCTGAAGGGTTGACATTCGGATGATTTCGTCCTGCAAGTTTGGATTAAAAAAATAATAATAAATCAAGATAAAGCTGTTCTCCAAATGAAATCACTAGTGCCATGAAATCACCATTTCACTGCACATTACAAAATTGTTTTGCTTCCAGCTACATCAGTAATAGTAAGAACAAATCTCAGCAATATTTTTGATCTTTTCTCACCAATCAATATTTCCGTTCCCATTGTTTGAAGTTACTTTCACATGGCATTAACACTTCAGAAATGTACTGCTCAAAGAAAATGAAATAGATTGTACATCCAAACTCCATGCCTGAGGAGCATTCCTTTCATGTGGAGATAGGAAGATAAAAACTCCACATTTCCCACAGTCCTGGACCCATCTCCACTAGATCACATACAATTCCAGCAGCCCCACAGTAATACAGTACAGGTTGAGGTTCTGCTATTATGCCTTCTGGAGACCTTAAACAGATTGTAACACTAGCAACCACTAAGTAAAAAGAAAATAGAAAAGTTAGCATCTTTGGGTAAACCAAATGTACTGTTCGTAGCAGAGCTTCTCTAACAGAAGCTTTTTGCAAGAAAACCAGAGAGCCACTGTAAGCACAACACCAGCTTGGAAATGTGAAAATAGAAATAATAGCATGAAGAGATCTCTAAATGTGTTTTTCAATCATTTGTTTAGTTTGAGAGCTTCCAAAATCAGAGACTTGATAGAGAAAAAACTTGTACAAGTGTGTCATTAAATTTATAATGCATAACTACATTTCAATTTACAAAACGGATTCATGTCAAACAGTATTAGCCAGGAAATGAGTGCATATATAAGAAGGTCTCCACATTTAAACTCTTCCTCAGAGGCTGACTGAACTTCTAAAATTGGTATTGTACTTATGCCCCCTTCAAAGGTCTCCATATGCTAGTTCAAAACACAGGAAAGAGTGACTGTCATTACACAACCCCTGCCCACAGAGTTGTCTACAGGAAGAAAGATGAGCAAATTTCTACAATGCTGCAGCACACAACTGAAAACATTTATGTAGAATTATGACTGAATGGGTGTGACCATTTGTGTACAAGCTCCTGGAATTCTGTCATATGATGACAAAAGGATATTCCTCCTTTCAACTACCCAAACAACCCTGCACCAAAATGCAGGGCATGTAACAAGTAAAGTGGTGTGCAGTAGCAGGATTTTGGACTTGACAATGAAGACAATTTTCAGGCCCAGATCCTTACAGCCAGAGATAATGAGCAACCATTTTTAATGATGAACCAAAGAAATAGATCCTTGTAGGAAAAAAAGAAATAAAGAGTTTAGGGGGCTCGTTCCCTAACTTTAGGTATGTCAATATTTTAAAATAACTAAATATGAAGGACAGAACTTTAAATACCCATATACTAGGTTCTATAGCCTTATCATTTACCATTCCTTCCTTTCCTTGAATAAGTATTTTCAAAGATATTCTTGGAAACATAAGGAGTCCAATTTCCACTTTTATATTCATAGTGTGGGTGACAATGCGGCCACCTGTTGGCACAAACAGAAGCGCAATATAATAAAAGAAGAATTTCTAACCTTGCATTTTTCCAACTGAGCTTTTACTGTAGCAGGGTCTGTTGCTGGTGTTGGTTGTGCTTTCAGCCAGTTTTCTGCAGTAATTGCTGTCTGCTCCAGTCGCTGCAGCTGGCCATAGAAGTCAATGATGTTATTCTGGTACTCCAGCCATGCCAGCCTTTCACTCAGCAACTGACAAAACTCAATCCAGCGACTCTTCAGCTGCTCTGAGGCTTGTCGAATGCTGTCAGCGTTCAGACCCTCTAGAAAGGATACAAGTGAAGAAGCTCAACACTTAATGATAAATGAGTCACAAAGAAGTAAATTAATTTCAAAATACTCTAACAATTCAGTTTCTCTATCTGAGAGCTAATAAATCCAAATAATGATTTATCGTCCTGAAAATACGGATGTTACATATCAGCAGAGGAAGAAGTTTAAAAACTGCTTTAAGTTGCTGTCAGGGTTTTTGTTTTGTTTTGTTTTGCTATGGGAATGAATTGTAAAGTGCATTAAGGTACAAGAATGGGAATAAAACACAGTGGAGATACAATACATAAAGCTAATTAACAGTGCTGTAGGAAATAACAAAATGCCTTATAGATGGAGTTTGAAAGCTCTGTCTGGATGGCAACTATATTTTAACATGTAAGATTGTTGTGTGTGGTTTTTGTTTGTTTCACTTTTGTTTTTTAATTTCAAATGAATGGGAATTAGGTTCCTCAGTTATTTTGATGTTTTTAGTAATCCAACCCTCAAGTTTTGCATTATGTGCTAGTTTAGAAATACCAGAAGTGTTAATCATACTGATCAGATCAAAGCACAACGTAGGCAAATACCCTGTCTCCAACAGTGGCCATCAATAGACATTAATCAAAGAAAGACTCAGAGTCAATAAACTGTATGTGACATTTCTTTATGCTTATTTTCACCCAGGGTTTAGTTTGTCTAATATAGTTTACCTGTTTCTGTCTATTCAGTAATTGGTCTTAAATTACAGTTCACAAAAGAAAACTGACTTAAGTTATTAGAGAAAAGGCAAATATTTAGAACTATTTAATGGAAAAATATAATAAAATTTGTGAAGACTGTCAGGCATATCAAGAATGAGCAAAGGAATCTTTCAAGAACGTTTATAATTATTTTGAAAGCTGAACTTAGATTGAGTTTAAAATAATATTAACTTACTAATATTAATATTAGTAATAAATAATTAATAAAAATTAATAATTTATAAACTCATTCATTTTTCAGGGGAATTTTAATTGTGATCCATAACCATTTTTACTAGGATGACATACAATAATAAAGATAGCAATAGAGCTGATACCGATTTCAAAATTAATCAACTTCTCGATCACATACGTATTTAAGGACATTTTTAATAACATCATCAATAAGTCATACACCAGTTAACCAGTAGAATAAAAACTATGCTTTTATCAAAATAAACAGATTTCAGGTGTGGTTTTTTTTTTCTATTTCTTAAAACCATGTTTAAATGCAAATAAAACAAAAGCTTTCCCTGTGATTATTGATATACTGTTGACATAGTTTAACTTGGCTATAATTCCTAATCTGCAGGAAAAATTCCTTATCAGGGAGACAAAATTGTGAAGTTTATGTGCAATTGTTGAATGTAGGACTTAGGAAAATTAGTCTCAATTGTGGCTAAAGGTCTTATTTAAAATAATACTGAAAATTATTTGTAATGATTTTTCTAAGGAATGACCATAATTTAATCTAAGTGGTAAATCACAGTAGTCAGGGATCGTGTCTGCTCTAGAGTCCATAGTTCTGTGGTAAACACTATTCTGAATTCAGTTTGGGATTATTTCATTCGGTGTCACTTAGAAACAGACGATTCTGCAGTACATGGCAGCAGATCCTTGGACATATTCTGTTTCTAGGATATTGCTCTAGCCAAGCAAATTTTACATTATTACAAAAAGTACAAGCAAAAATGCAGAAAAATCAGAATCCCGGAACTACTGGGACATAACAGCAACCGTGGTGGCTGCATCAGCTATACATACATGCTGTACTCTGGAAAATGGCTGGAACAGTTTAAAGACTGAGCAAGACTATAAAATGAAAGTTAAAGACATAAACAATATTTTGACACATTTTAATAGAAGCCATCAGTGGTCTGGTACTTTTGTGTGTTTTCCATTTTGAGATGTTCCAGAACTACTTCACTTTCTTAAAGTGTAATGTCTAATATGCAGCAACATGTGAAGAGGCACCGTAAACCTGAATGACAAAGGATGTCCGTGCAACAACAAAGTTGACCAGGCACATAGATAATGAATCTTACCAACAGTAAAGCAAAACACACATATAGAAGACAAGCCTTTAACTATATTTCAACAATTGCTTCTGTCCTGTTGTGACTTTGGTTATAAAAAAGCTGCATACTCTTTAGAGAGAGCAGGCATCCCTGACACTGTGCTCATGATTACCTCTAAACATTTAAGACACTGCCTATGACTTTGGCAGAGAAGGATGGTGCCCTAAGATCACTTTTATTTATTCCTCCTCTCTTTTCTTTTCAGCTTCCACAGTCTCCAAAGTACCCTTACGCAAGATTACGATTACCAGGGGAAGTGCAGTCATGGACTCTCCATACATAATAATACTTTTCCCTGTAATATTTTTTTCAAGGATTCAGAGTGGACTGTATTTCTGATGAAAATCTAGATTCACCAGATCCTCTTTTCTTCCTTTCACTGCTGTGTCCCTCTTAATGGAACATGCATGTGAAAATACAAAATATAATTCAATTTTCTTCCATTCTTCAATATCTAAACTTTCAGTCTAAATGTGATTCTAGAAGTGCTGAGGAACAAAGAAATGCTTTTGCTCTTCATGTAATTGAAGTGGGAGTACAAGACTGGAGTGTGGAGAGACACGTTTGGTAAAAGAATACAGAGGTACACCTCTATTAGACAGCATAATATTCTACTGAAGTGAAGAGCCATCTGAAAATCTCCATGGGATGCGCTTTTAAAACTCTCTAAATTCACAGACATATCAGGCAACACAATGTTATCTATCAAATGTCAGAAGAACAGTTTCATTAGGATGGAGAAAATGGTCATTACTTGTACTGAAGTACTGATTTCTTCATTATCTTTACCAACTTTAGCAACCATCAGCCTTCATTCACGATGGTAACATGAATACCCTCCTTCTGTTTCACTTATGGCAACAAGACATAACAAAAACTAAAAATCAGAAGGAACACACTGGTAAAACACTATTTTAGGAATAATTGCTCATAATATTTTCATGTTTCATAATCCAAGAGCTGAAATAATAAATATACTGTATTTAGAAGAAACAGATCACTACCTGAAGTACAATCACTAATTTTATTACCATGTGTACTGTGCAAAACAAATTGTGCCTGAGTATTTTTAATTGTGCAACACCTTACCTGCAAGTACTTTGGAATTACCACTTAGTATAAAGCATATCTTAAGTGTATTTAACATTTGCTATTGATCTGTGATAGAATAGTAATATCTGTGTTTTTATAACTTTTGACTCATGAGCACATGTGAAATGGTAACTCACAATGAAACAAGTTAATACATGTCTTTCTTCAGTCTGTGGTACCTAACCATTATATGTTTTATCACAACAAATTCATTCGTATTCATTTTAATGTTGCCTATCAAAATTCTCAGTATTCATCTTAAGGCCCTATTTTATTCTAAATCACTACAATAGTCAAGTGTCCTCTCAAACTGCTAAACTGTTTCCCTCATCCATCAGAGAATTTGTTCTATTTTAGAATAGCATTTTAGAGTACAATAACAAATTTTATTTATTTATTTATTTTTTCCTAAAAGGGAAAACAGGAGATACAAGTTTTCATTGACTGTAATCATCGAGCTTCTTAACAGCATGGGCAAGGAGAGGGAGGGTACAGCCCATGTAGAAGATAGGTGACTGGGTAATGGTTAGGCAACAGTAATTTTTCTGTGGCAGGAAAAGTCCTTCAAATGTACTAACCTACAGACACACTGCTTACAAACTTAAGAACAGATGATCTGTATGAAATCAAAGTTCCTTCTGCTCAGAATACTTTTGTTGACACTGGCTGAAAGCATAAGACAGGAATGTTGCTCTATATAAATACACTTCCTCAGATTCTTTTACTTAGTGCTACAAAACAAATAAATGAGACCCTAAATAAATAAACCCGATTCTCTCTGGAATTTGAATCCTGCTTTTTTTTCTTGTTCCCTCTCCTACCACAGTAAACAATAAAAAGCGAGAAAATAAATATATTTTATTATATTTAGCAATGAAATTCACCACCATTGTGAATTTCTCTCTTACAATCCAACAGATCACTTCATGTTTCCATACTCCTCATCTGTTTCATTCAGAAACTTTTTTTTTTTTTTTTTTTTAAGAGTAAA
The DNA here is from genome assembly GCA_011076525.1 of Nettapus auritus. NCBI lineage: Eukaryota > Metazoa > Chordata > Aves > Anseriformes > Anatidae > Nettapus > Nettapus auritus. The sequence continues at coordinate 119,234,739 of CM021765.1, read as the reverse complement.
GAGAAAGTACACCTTGCATATAAGCAAAGCCAAAAATACAGTGTTAGTATGACTGGAATCTTCTTAGGACTCTAATAATTTTTAGTCCAGATTTAGCTGACATATAATAAATAAAAATTAGCAATGCAGTTAATTTTTTATCAGTTGCCTTTACAACTTATCTTCATCTTAAATCTGTTTGCCTTGGGTGGTCTTTTAATTAGAGATTACGCTGTAATACTGTAATATACATGACAACCATCAACTACATCACTGAATGATTTCCCTAAAGAAAGTACCACACAGAATAATGATAGGAGCACTATCACGTAAGGTTTGTAAATTATAATTGTGAAAAATTAAAAAGGTTCTTCATTCAAGATAACAGAGTACATGTTCCCTCCACCAGATGCTAAACTATGTGTCTTCCATTAATCCAAAGAGGTACTTTAGTTCCACTTTTTTCCCATGTTGTGGAAAAGAGTTCCAACATTACAAGAGGCAGGTATGTAGGTACAGTCAGTCTGCTCTGTTGAACCTTATTTGGGAGATTCTGCAACAAAACTCTACTGTGATATAATCTTTCCTCTTATTCATAATGAACACAGAAATCAACAGAAAAATAATAAAGAGATGAAGACTGTTTGTCCCAAACAAATTTTGACAAGCCGCACGTAGACTAGAGAAACTTAATTGAATCACTGTGTAAAATATAAAGCCCCTTAAGTGTATTACAGTTTAAGACGTAGGTTTAACACTGAGTTACTTTTTTACGTAACTTTTAGTTCAGTATCATTTTACAGATAATCTAATTGCAAATTCATTTGAGCATAATGATTTGGATGGAAAGACAAATATAAAATGTGTTATTTGTAGAAGTACTAAGGCTGAACTCTGTGGTTAACTTCCTCTGTGCTCCACGCATAATTTTGAACACCTAGCAACATATGCCATTTACAAAATTATTTTTTAAAATCATTTTTCAGTTATTCTCATGTAATGTTAATTAATTCCACTCTGGTGCTCTCACCTCGTGGTGATCACTGCATTATCTAGCCATTTCAAAATACTATCCTTCAAATTGCATTTGCAGGAGTGGAGTAGCTGATAGTCCCAGAAACAATTTAGGCCAGAGAAACTGTATCTCTTTTCAAAGGAATTGTTTCTCCCCTAAAATCACCACAAAAAAAGGATCTTCATTCACACAGACACCTAACCTGTCACCCTTGCTAGAATATTATTGCTACCAAGGCTACTGTGATGTATGGCTTGATACAGAGTTCAAAGCAATTGTCAGGAAACAGATAAAATCATGCTGGCTTAGCTAGACTACCCCATGATCACATCCTAACTTGAAGACATACTTCCTGAAAAGAGATTTCTGAGAGGCTAGAAATAATTATATGCGCAGCTATCCACAGTTGAGATCACAACACCAATAAGCTATGAATAAACATAAACCCATGGTGGACTGAAGGAGAAAAAAAAGAACCTTGAGAACATGACAATATTTAAGATAATCTAATGAAGCTGAAGCTGGAATTCCTGACGTGCGAGCCTGCAAACGGCCAAAGAAATAAATCCTGTACAGCCTGTTCTCCCTGGCAGAAATCATGTCAAAAAAGACAGAGGTGGTTTTTTTTGGTGGTGGTGGTTTTTGTTGTTGTTGTTGTTTGTTTGTTTGTTTTTTAATGATCAGCCATGGAAAACAGCTATAGGATTTAAAAGAGGGTGCAAGAGAGGTTGCATACACAAGACATGCAGACCAGATTATTCACTGAGCCTGAGACTGGAACCCTTGCAACAGTTGTTACAGTAATTGTAATTAAATATGCCCAGAACACAAGCATTCCAACTTTTTATAAAGTATTACAACTCCATACTTAAGCAAGATAATCTTAAGATTCCATCAAATTTTCTTTGCTTACCATTTCAGTCCTAGCAATTAAATTCTTATTAAATTATTGATTCTTTATTACAACAATTTAAGGAAAATAAATGTTCTGAAGGTCAGTGCATTCAACATCTGTATTTTTTGGTAAGCCTATCAGTATGACAGATAGTGCCCATGTTTAATATTTTATTGCAAAATTAGAAATTCTTTAACATCAAGGACAATGACATGACATACAGCTTTACTTTCATCTATCTTTCTGTTGGGTTTTCTATTTTTGGTTTAAAAATACTCAGAGGTTCAAAAAATGAAATAATAGAATAATATTTTTTTTGGAACATTCAATGGTGAAAAAAAAAAAAAACCAAGAACTTGCAACTAATTTTCTTTTCAAATATTTTTATATGCTTTGATATTTATTATCTTTGAATTGCCAAATGCCAAAAAGATCTCTTCCAAAACCCAATAAAATTGTATGTTTTCTGTTATACAGGACATTACAGCAACGTATATAAATTATGCAACGTATTATAAGAAAAGTCAGAAAACATTTCTTTCAAACTTCAGAGTAATGCTGCCAGTTTTCTAACTGATGAACGAATGCATCTTCAAAAGCTTAGCATACTCAGAAAACAAGATGACTACTTCAGTCCCTATGCAGACCAGATTATTAATATACAGTTCATTTTGCACACATTTATTTTCACGATACTGAAGTTCTAAGATTTTATTCTCTTTACTAATTAACAGCTTTAACATTCAGAAATAATAAAAGAAATATAATGCAATTTACTTTACTGTTCCATTTAGACAGTATTTGCTAATATAATTCTTGTGATAAATATAAACCTGTGCGTTTATCAAATCCCTAAGAAGATTATCTAAATCAACTCCCATGTAATTACCATTCACCATCTGTTCCACCAGGGCCTCAGCCGATCTGCTGGCATCTTGCAGTTTTCTGTACTTCTCAGGCTTTTCTCGCTGGATGGCCTGCAGCATGACAGGAAAGGTGAGTATTTCAAAAGAGGAGCTTTGAAGAAGAAAGTAATTAATCTCAGAGATGTCTTCTGATTTCTTGAGACCATTTAATCTGCCACATTTCCCTGCCAGCCTCCCAGTTTGCAATGAAACCGCAAAGTATCACATATGATCAGGAAAGAAGTCAGTCATAAAGTCAGATACATAAACTGAGAACCAGAACATGACAGAGCTGACAAACAATACACATCAGTACTTTACAGACAAATAAAAGACAGACAAATTAAGAGCTATTCAAAGCCCAATATTTCAGAATAATAATACATGTTCAACAGAAATTCCTTATGGAGGAATAGAAGATTTGCTCTTTTCTCATGTGGCTCCTATTTATAACAATAAGAATTGAGCATGCTAACTAAACCATAGTGTTTCATGGCATACCACAGTACTGAACACCTATACCATCTGATTGCTTATTTTAGTCTTTTGTTGAAAAAAAAAAAACAAAAACAAACACAAACATAAATGCATATTAGCATATCTAACATATATGTAAGAATATATAGTAGATATCTATATACAAGCCACTAGGTAAGAGTAGAGTAAACTGCAGAATTAACATAGGCTTCCACTTATGTTTTGTACCTAATACTCTCATTGACTTTTCCATACTCAAAAATTTCTCACCCACATTCAGGTGTGCTCACGCTAGCTAGTGACAGAAGGTGCGAGCTAGCTAGTGAAGTTTCAGGATACACTAGGAATTGAAGTTTCTAATTTCTTCTGAGACAGTAATAACATAGATGGAAAATAAAGTTACTTTAGATCTAACAGCCCCTCAGTGTTGTCTCATAATTAACAACATCGTCACATCTTTCATTTTAGACTAATTTCGTCATCTAGTTAGCTATAATTTAGAAGCTCTAAGCCAGCTCTAGAATTCCTTGTTTAGTCCAGGAGCATAGGGTCACAGCTTGATACCTACAATAAAAAAAAAAGATTATACATAACTCTCAGAGACCCTAACCAACATGTTTTTTGCCATAATTCACAGTCCCTCAGTTACCACAGCACATACAAAAGGACATGCCACACAAATCCTAGGTAATATGTACAGGATGGTGACACACAATCCTGGCTGTGGCTTTTCAGTCTGACTGACCACACTAGGCTTACTGATTCCCTTCTTTATTTCCACTGCAAAGACACGTTCTCTGTGACTTGACTCTCAAGGTGAAAAAGTTTCTTACAACTGGAAGGAAGCCTCATCTAGGTGTCTACTAATGTATTTATTAGAATAATGTTATATGCTCACATTTGAAAATCTTATTTATTATATAGATTGCTATGCCTAGGAGGAAGTAATATAAGTACTTCTCAATAAACTCTCAAAATAGTTTTTAAAGTATGATGCTTAAAACATCTTAAATTTAAACTTCTGTACTTTGTAGTGTGGAAGATATATAATTTATTCAATAAAAAGCTTATGAAATACCAGCAATGCCAAAAGATTTGAAATTGTGAGGCTTTACTTATTTAAAATTTAACCCACTTCTGTAGCATGCACACTAAATTATAATGACTTTCAATGAAAATAAATGCTAGCATTTTAAGGGCTGAACTTTATTTTGCCTCACAGAAAACTCTGAAACATTGATAGATTATTAAGGAAGGAGGAAGACATTTCTACAAAAAGCACAATTAAAAGAATCAATTGAAGAAGCTCCCTGGAGATACTAAAAAGAGAGATTTTCATTTAAATTCACACATCCACCATCTACTTACAGCTGCCATTCATTTGTTCAGGAATGATTGAACAACAGACATGTTGAAGTTTCTAATACTTTTGATGATAAAATTTTGTATAGATAAAATATATAGAAAGGATATTTGGGAAATAATTAAGAATGGAAATATTTTGAAATTGATAAACGTTTTCCATACTGATAAATTATGACCACAAATTAACGAAGTTTAATCCTAATAAACTGCAGATGACTGTATTAATTATTTGTAGTTTCTGTAAGTCAATAAAATCTTCTACCATTCCACTGAACTTTTTTTTTTTTTTTCCAAAATACCCTCTTCTATTAATTTTCTACAAAGTTTCAAGACTATAGAATCTTAATTAATACTACAATGTCTATAATGCCAGGTATAATTCGCCTGAGTCTAACTACAGGGAACTCAGAAGAATCATAAAAACACTAAAATATACTGAAAATAATCTTGCTCCGTCTGTAATGCCAGATGTGTAATTATCATAACTGCAACTGTAGTGAACACAAATGAATCATAAAAAATCTGAAATACACTTAAAATAGCTTTTTGAAATATAAAAATGATTTGACATTGAAGTCTATGGCAGTGAACCCTTTGGTGTCCAGAAAAATGAGGAGAAATGTCTACCTCTCTCCTGAAAGATCAATGTTTCCAGGTCCTGATAGAAAATATAAACACTATATGTAAATCTTTTAAAAATAAACATGAAAATTTGGCGCATATCAAACACTGTCAACTACTTTTCTCCACCTTTTTTAAAAAAAAAAAAGTAATCAGCATATATCATAAAAATGAAGGGCTAACAGTAGATACAGAAAGACACACATTTACACACAGAAAACATCATGCCAGTCAAAGGAGAAAGGTTTGTCCTCTTAGTCCTCATACAAACAGAAATTATGGGACAATTTACTTGATTTGGGGAGAAAGCTGGAAATTTACCATACTTGCTTAATAGCACTAATGTAGTCCTGCTCTTACTCTCTACATGTTTCAGTTGTCTGCTGAACCCAAAAACTGTATCTTACGTTTTTGAGTTCTTCAGAGGAACGATTTCCATGAGCAAATGCAAAGTGCCAAGAAATAAACAGAGCAGTAGTCCCATAAACACCTCTTATTTATCCTTTTGACTGTTTTGTCATTGCTTCCTTTACTGACAGGGACAATACTCTCAATTCAGTTTCATTAGTGATACAAGTAGCCTGGGTTGAAGAGTTTTACAAAATTTTGAAACTTTTAGGTTCTGTACATTGCTGACAACACTTCTGATGAAAAATTGTGGTAGCTGCAAAATAATTTTATGTTTTTTGTTTGTTTGTTTTCCAGAACAGTATGTATATTTCTTTATTTATTTTTGTTCCCTGTATTATTATTATTATTATTATTATTATTATTATTTTATTTTTAGAAAAAATGCAGAAATATAAGAAGACAGGCTTTTATCTAATAGGGGATAAATTCTCTTTGAGGACTATTTTGTAACTGGCAATAAAGATGTATAATGGCTTATTTTTAACTGATTTAATAACACTAAAAACGCATCTTCAGCTAAATGCCAGCTGAATGTGAAGAAGTGATTTTCACAATATTCTGAGAGTTTTATTTTACCCTAAGATTTTAGTTGGCAGTCAATGACTCCCCAACGTTGAAAACACTTGACATGCCAATGAATTCAGATGTTATTCATATCAAATCAAAATCTTATTTTGTGAGCTCTGGATGTACACTAGCAGTATTCCCTGATCTCTTGTGACTCTGTTCAACTACCCCTGCGAGCAGAAGATTGTAACATTATCATCACCGGCTCTGACAGTGATTCAGCTTTCAAATATTCAGGCCCCACTAAGCATGTCTGAAGAAGGTCACTAAAAGAAAATGAAGCGAGAACTGGGCATTTGAGAATCTCAGGAGAACAAATTTAATTGCCCAGGGTATCTGACATTTTCCCTTACATCAGTTTATCATATATTTACCTTTGATCTTGAGTTTCAGGGTGCTGATTCTTGTCTAACCAAAACTCCTTTCAGGGAGTTTTGTTCTTAATTAACTGATGTGCAGACTCAAGTTTGACATCTTACCAAGCAAGATTTTCTATCTAGCAACTTTTAATTTTTTGTACTTGAACCTTTATATATTTGAACATGAAACAATGAAGCTTTATTATGGCTTAAGAGAAACAAACAAAAAGCCTGAGTCATTGTTAGGCCTGTTTTCAGTAAAATACATGTATTAACCTGAAAATGTTAACAGTGTGATGCAGTGTAAAGATAGTTGTGGCATTAATGTTTGAATGTCTTCGTTATTTAGGAGTAATATTGAGTAATATTGTTGTCCTACAAATTTCCACAATAATGGTGTCAAGTCTGGCCAGTTAAGGCAAGTACCTTTCTCTTGTAGCTGGGAAGGACCATACATATTTTTGGTCCTTGGCAGACACAAGAATGGACTTCCTGTGCATCTCTAATATATTCAATCTATGTAACACATCTGCTAAAGGCTAATTTCCTGCCAGTATCTGAACAGCAGAAGACTTAGCAAACACAGTATGTTTTATACAGCCTGCTCTTGGCTCCGTCTCCCCAAGGCCTTCTCTGAACTGGGATGGGAGCAGGCTTTTGAACTTGGTGAATCATCAATGATGGCAAAAGAGCTTCCCTTGTGGCTGTCCTTTCTGAAGTCTGGGTCCCTCCACTATAAAACAGGTGTACTTCTACTGTGTCATATGGAAGTGACTACTCCAAGAAAAATGATGAGTAGGACTAAGATGCTTTGACAATAACAACAAAATAACCCTCCAATTAGTAACCTGTCTTCAAAAGAACAGTAGAAAGGAAAGTCATTAACAAAAGGTTATGGGACTGAGCTGCTGCCACAGTTGGCAACAAATGGTAAATCCGACATCAGTCAAGCATAGGTGTCCTATGCTACACCAATCTGCAATGGGAGGAAACTAAATGATAGCCACTAAGTGCAAGACGGTACTTCTGTGTGCATGTGTGCAGGGTATCATGCATGTGCAAGCACAATGTTGGGGTATGACTGCGTATGTCAGTAAAATACAATCTTTTACAATTATCACTGACATGTCTTTTCACTTTTGATATTTTACCTTTTACTAAATGCCTTACTAGAAATTATAGTCTATAAAAAAACACTATCTTATTTTTCATTGATTTGAGCCTCATTGTGAGGGAAATAAAAACTAAAAGAGATAACAAGTAACAACAATACTGTGTGCAAATCAATGAAATGGATAATACTTCCTGCTTTGGCTATTAGTTTAACATGAGGACATAGAGCCCAGGCCATGACATGTTTTAAATCCTGGCACTTTTAACACCCCACACCACCCCCCACTCCCTCATTTATTTTCTTGGAAAGTATGGAGAAAGATTTCCATGAACTGAGAACTGTTCCACACAGAACCCAGGTATTACTCGTCAATCCTACAGTTTTCTGTATCACATTAATAAGTCATCCAAATGTTTTATCCCTTAAAAAAAATTAGAAACTTCTACATGTAACTTGATCTTCTCAATAAAGTGTTTATTTTAAAAGCAGTGATACTGTACGAAATCAAAGCCAGTCTTGGTCTTTAAAAATATTTACAATGCTAATGAAAGATATAAGTTAATTTCTCACATTTTTATTTAGAGTTGTTGGTTTGTCTTAGACTCCCCTTGATACAAATTAGATTCCACTGCTCATTACTTTTCATTTAAAAAAGTTGGAAATCGGTTTCTTAACCATACAATTATTTCATTTCTGAGGAGGTTAAAGAAACATCTCAAATACCTCCTGCCATCTCCAATGCCCTGATTTCAAACTTCCAATGTCCATGCACAGACCAAACTTCAACACTGCTTTTCCCTCCTATTACATAAATGTGTTACGTAAGTTTTCACTGACCTAAATGAGAGCTGAATAAATGCAGTAAGCAGTGGCTTCCCAACCCCAATGTTCTTCCTCAACACCAACAAAGGCAAGGCAAGCGCTGCTGAGAAATCCAGATGGGACCAGAGGAGGATCTGTAGTTCACCTACCTCTACCCCTTACTTGCAGCGACAGATCACCACCTCCTCGGGAGCAAAGAAAGGAAAGAAGGAGGAAGGTGAACCATAGCTCCTGAGTCCTTTAATGGTTTTACAAAGTCTTAGAAACTGACAATATGAGGTGAAGCATCTTATTGGTTAGGGGAACCTGACATTGCAGATATTCAATATGATAGGTCAAAACAGGAGCTGATTTGCCATCCTTGAAATTGTGTTCCACAAAATGGGAATAGATGAAGGGGAGACAGGAGCATTTTCTTTATTATTTAATTTTACCTACCATGAAGATGGAAGCACTCAGCAGTTTACCTATATATCTGTTTATGTATGAGATAAATCCCATTATCCCGCTATGGAAGCATTTGAATCCATCAAATCTCTGTATGTTTGATCCAGTTTGCATATTTCCATATATATATTTATGTACATTTATATAACATGAAGTAGTGCTGTAAACTAAATTCAGAATATTACACTCTAATGGATACTTACTAGCAGTAACGTTATGACAACATTAATAAATATATTAAAATTATTGCAACAAAACTGTTATTTAACAGAAATATCTAAATGTGTATTTACAATCACAAAATTCAGTATCATTCAATCATTGCTAATTTATGATGGAAAAGCACAGTAAGAAGAAAAACAGCAGCAAAACTAACTTCAGTACAGTAAATTTGTTCCATCTGTTCGTGTTTTAGGAGACCGCATCACCTTATTTTTAATGAGGTCCCATGATATGCTATTATACTATAAGCATAATAGCTTATTATAAAAATAATTCCCCTTTTTTACTCAGAAAAGGCAAGCTTTTTGCAACTAGCTCCAAAACTAAATTCTGAATGCAATTTTTAATAGTTTGGTTTTCAAAGGCCGAATTCAGAGCGTACAAAACATACATAGACACAGCTACTTCTTAAGCAGTGCAGAATAATTTTACAAAAAGTAGAAAGAACCATTTTCAGTTCAGCCATGGTACAAAAAACAGATTAAAATAATTTCTGTGGGGACTGTATTTTCAGATATATTTTATAGCACTGTAGGATGAATTAGATATAGATTTACTCTAATATACACTAAAATATGACAGTTTTCCCATCCTTCAATTTATGAATGTATAATGTCAAATTAAGCCATTAGTATAAAATTATAGTGCATACTTAAAAAGTAATTTATAGACTTAGATTCAACTTTAACAAAGACTTTCATGAATCTAGAATACCTTAATTAAATAGGGGTATGTGTGAATAAAAAAGATCTGTGTTCAGAGATCTCTGTGTATCTCTTTTGGTGCCAAAATCTGAAATGTACAAAAATACTGAACACTTCTAACTTTTCTTGTGCATATGGCCAATCAATGCTTGTCAGTTTACATTTGAACCCATTTAAACTTGGACTTTGAAAGCACTTTGACAAGTCAGTACAAACTAACAAACATATATATTAGTACTTTCTCCTACATTGATTCTTTCTCTGAGATCTGAGAGATTTCCCTCTTTTCGATATATTGCAAACTCAGGACTCTGAAGTACTGCTTCCGAACGGGTCATCCAGCTATGGAGTTCTGTTGTATCCGAGTCAAACCTAAGATACAGAGAAGTGCAGTAAGACATGTGCTTCCCACAAAGTTTCTGAAAATAACATTAACAGTAAAAATGTTTAAATAATTGTTTAAACAAATGAATAAGCATCAGTTACTCTTGAAAAAAAGGCAGTTTTAAACCCACATTTTGGTAGATACCTCATAAAGCTATTCATTCTAAGATTTGAAAACTTAAAAATACTCTTTATTTTTAAGACACTGATTTGACAATTGAACAGATGCAACAGTTCTCACAATAAGGATTCCAGTTTTACAAGCTGGAAGACATGAAACAAGTGGCTCTCACAGCTGAATAAAGTGTATTGTATTGACAAGTACTGTTGGCTCAGCTGAGGATGTCAGGCACATCTGGCTCACAAAATGCAGTCTTCATACCTGAACAATCTTTGTGCTAGTTTGTGCTGACTCTATTATGAAGGATATCCAAAGCAGGAAATTCGTCCATTAGACAGAGCCCTCTTCTGAATGACTCAAATTTGTTGTAGAATGTAATTACTAATCAATATTAGATTATAATATTTCTACAGCTAGAACTTCAGAAATGAAAAATGAAGATACCCATCTCTCTGCATATACTTTTAAATTACTTTTTACTGTACAGTCCTTTTTATTAAAGGATTCTTTCATGAACTCCTTCAAAAGTGATCTTAATTGTAGTTACCTACTCAGAAGGTAGCAGTTGAAAATGAAGGTGATCATATGCAGATATTTAAATTGCTGTTTTCTAGAAAAATCAAACCAAGTTGATTCAGTATTTAGCCTAGTTTTTTAAAGCAAGAAGCTTGAGATTTTTTTCTCAGCTGAGATAAACTGTAATCTTGACTGCATTTCTTTATTGCACCATGTGATTTTATATTTATATCTGAGGACCTAGAAGGATCTAGATTAAAATCAGCTGTTATCTTTCAGTTTGTTTTGTAAATATAGACTGAATAATTTATATAATAATAAAAAATCCACTAAAACCAAGAACTTGGATGACTTTTATGTCTTTGGAGAAATTAATTATTTTATAGAAATATAAACTTTCATATATATAAAAAGAAAAAGAAAAGGGTTGCAAGGTAAAATCTAGTGCTACAGAAATCTACATATATAGAAATGAAAACTTAGTACAAGAAAGAATTCCATGTCCTCCACTGTGATCTTTATGAGTCTATTTAACAATAAGGTGTGAACAACTAAGTAATAAATAATGAAAGCAGAAAAACACACTTCCCTAATCCCAGCCAAACAGTCTATATTAAAATTAAACACTCTTAGGAATAATGTTGATAAAACAATTCCTAATGATAGTATTTGCACTCTCATTAAAGGAGGAAAATATATGATTGTGAGGCAATTGAAGGTGCAGAAATCTTCATTTTATACAGAACTATAAATTCAGAAGTAGAAGACATAAGAATATTTCTCAGAGAATGGCTTAGAGAATCTCTGTGCCGGTATCATGCTATAATCCCCTAAATCAAATGGCATTGCCAGTGAAGAGCTTCCTGCCTGAGCTTTATCTCTGAGACTATGCAACATTAAATCAACTATTATTCCTGAAATATGATGTTATCATTTGTTCTGCATATAACAGCTGTATATTTAATAAATGTTCTTATGAAATTTTATGACTAGGAGACAACAAAATTATGAAAGACAGTATTCCCACATAAAACTGGAATACTGTTTATTCAACAAATTGCAAGCACTAACTGTATATCTAATCACACTGATTTCCACAGGAGAGTGATGAAAACACAGTTTTGTGACTGTGAGTAAGCACTGTTCAATAGATCTGAAAATGGAGAACACCCAATTTTAAAGCTAATGGACTGGATTACAAGATAAAAACTAACAATTTCACAGCTCTTCCTAATATGCTTCTAGATACAAATAATTTATATTCAATATCTAATGAAGACTGACAACAGCTCTGCTCAATGATGTGCAATGTGAAGAAGGCTGAAGAAGTCTCTAGCACAAAATGGAGTTCCTGAAGTCCTCAGTAAGGGATATATTACGTCAGCTAAATTACAGCAGCCTAAAGGCTGTAATATCACTTGAATATTGCTGAGATACAGGAAGTCCCCAAATACAGCGTATACTTTTTCAAAGACTAAGTAGTAATGCTATACAGTCCTGCGTTTCACATAAGTATCTGGTTCAGGGCCTGTCAGCAACAACGAGAAACAGAACCTGCTCTAAGGGTCAATAGGGACCTACAGGTATTCAAACTAGATGGGACTACCACCCTCTCCTCAGTTTTTTGAAACCCAGTCAGCAGTGTAAAAACACCTCTCCACAAGAATTAGCAGCCCAGTTTACTAAAAGGGTTGTCACGCACTACTGCCAACTGCACTCCATTCATTTCTCCTTGAAGTCACCAACTATACAGGCAAGGAACACAAGAGGTTCAATGGCAACTTCTTTCACCTCATTTAATTCAATAGGTGAGGACAGGTCTCTAGCCACTGTCAGCCACTGTGGCAATTAGGCTGTTCTATAGCACTGGAATGTAGCGGCTGTAACTGGAGAGGAACACAGAACATCAGATACAGGATAAAAATAAGGACAAAATTACGAATTGCTCAGTACTAAATTCTGCTGCCTGCAGGTTAAACCATATTACTTCTGATGTTCATTCTATTTTGTGGTTCCAGTTAAGTAGGACCAGTAAGGCAAGCTTGCTGAAGAATAGTGTGCTATTAGCCCGGTATAGTATAGAAAGTGACAGAGCAAAATGTTTACCAGTGAATATTTTGTCTTGTCTTTAACAAAAGGACTTAGCCACTGCTTTTGCAAAGGCCACCCCTGAAAGTGTAATCTAGAAGAGGAGCTGAAATATTGGGAGAATTCTGATAGTACAACAAAGTAATCAGGAAAACATTACATGGCTGAGAGATTCATTCATCAGCTGGTGGTATTAGCCACAGCAGACAGTATCTGGACAGAACTGATCTGACATTACAGATTGCTCTTTCAGTTGTAGTTTCTTCTGTTTATGTAAATATAACTCCACAAAGCCTCCCCACCACCACCCAAAAAGCTATAAATGAAAGCGGGGTGAGGGATGGGGACTTTAAAAGAGATGACAGTTAATTCAAGATAACTTTTTGCAGCACAGAATCACAGAATCATTTAGGTTGAAAGACACCTCCAAGATCACCTAGTCCAACCTATATCACCTAGTCCAACCTATGCTCATAAATATCCTTAACATAGCTTAAAAGCACGCTGCACTTTTCAATAACCTTAGAAAAAAACCTCTCATATCTAGCTTAAAAAAAAAAGAAAAAAAAAAAAGGAAATGCAGGTAGGATATGGCTTTTAATCATTGTGCTGTGATGACTGCATGCTTTATTTCTGCACAGTTTCAGTTTCAAAGTATATTAACTCTAGATTGATATAAAAGGATCAATATAGTCTTTGAATCTTGTAAGTATAACAATATATTTGACATTAAAAAAAAAAAAAAAAGGAATGAAATGTTACCTTTCTGGCACAATAAAGTTGAGTGCATGTAGAATTTGTAAATTACATCCATGGAAGGGAGACTAAAACCAAATCATTTGAGACAATCACTCTGAATAACTACGTCACTTTATAGTGCACGCTACTTTGCTCCCCACCTAAAAATTCAACCTGCAGTGGAGGATTTAGTGCCTCTAACATTATTTACAGAGTGCTCATATTTAGTTTTCCAATTAGTCTGCCTTTCAGCTATTCTACAACAGAGATGCTACCTTGTTCTGCCCTCACAACCCTCTCACAACCCCACAAATTGGTTACAGCAACTCATTTTCTTCATCAAGCTAAACCGCGGGCCCACTGCAGATTCCTATTCAAAACTCTTTTGCTTAGATCACACGTACCAAAGATTTGTTCAAAAAAGACTTCTTGTTCTGGCTTTCCCATCTTTTTTTTTTCTGTTAGACACAGAATAAACTTCACCTCTAGGGCATTTCAAAACTTAGTTACGTTAAGATTTTCCATTTCTGTACATGAATTTCTTAGCCTAAATACCTAACAGGGTATACCTACATGCCCTGTATCTAATCCAGTGCCTTTGAAACTACTAAATAACACCAAGGATTAGGGATTAGTTGTTTATATTTCAAAGTAAAAACAAATACTTTTTTTAAAAATATATACATATATGATAATAAAAGGGCTGGCTGACTATAAACCTTCCACCTGTGCTCTATACCCTATAAAAGGGCTCCTGTGGCTCTGCCGCGGCTTGGGTATGAAGGTGTCTCAGGTACCATGAGTGCAGGGCCAAGGCTGTCTGTGCACCCAGAGCGCTCACTGCTCCTGTGGGGTCTCCCTGCTGGCTGGGACAGGTGGCCTGGCTGCAGGGTAGCCACAGGGACCCCAGTGAGGCAAGTGTAGGCCGCTGGGGCCAGTGTGGGGACTGTGGGCACAGGGCAGCCATGAGGAATGTTCCGGAAGCGGCCTGAGGCCGTCTGAGGCAGGTGGCTCCCTTCCCTAGCATGCTGAGGTGAAGGAGACAGCCTCCTCAGGAAAGCTTATGCCATCAGGGAAACACGCTGTTCGACACACACACAGTGGGGCTCTGTGGTAGTGTGTTGCCTCCGCCAGTAGGTGTGGGCTCCCTGGAACGTTAAGTCCTGGTCTCAGCTTCTTACTTCCAGATCTGCACAACAGTCTCACATCCCTTCCACCATTTCTGGGAACAGAGCTTCACTGTCTGCATTTAGGAACATGTGTGTGCTTTGCCCTTTCTGCTGGGAAGCTGTGATCTACCATGTGGAAGCAAAGGGCACTGGAATGGGAGCAGGCTGTGTCCCACTGGAAGAGACCATATGCTTTTCTCTGTCTTACAGTATGGCTAGTAAATAAGGGGTTTATATTATGTTTTGTGTTTATGGCAAAATAGGTTAGCTCTGCCCAATATTGCCCAGAGGCTCTACTAATGCTAAGAGGCTTAAATTGTCACTTTTTGATTGTCGTAACTTTTCATTTTATTGCTATTTATCTCCAGTGCTTTGGGGTAGATAAGACTTGTGCTATGGTAGTTTACCCTCAAGACTTGCTCTTCTTTTATTCTTTCAATAGATAGAAACTTCCTCACAATTTCCTTAACCACCCACCAAAACAAAACCACGCTGGGCATATCAGCATTGTGTATCCTGGGCAGATGTAAGACCATTTGTCTACATACTGAGCTGGTAGGGAATGGTACAACTCTGATTAAAGAACCACATTACTGAAGAACTGAATTTCCATGGCTGGACTGAAATGCCCAGCTCATCAGCAATGTTCTTCAGTTTGAAGATGTGGGTTGCCTAGAACATGCCAAAGAACAGCTTTGAAATACACACACCACACCCATTGGCAGACTTATTCTGCAATTATTCTTCATCCTCTATATTTGCAGCTGATGAACCTTTAGTTGATAAAGTAGTTTTAGTTCTTGTCTACTAATTCAATGCTTATTTGTCCCAATATATATTTTTTCCCCTATTATTTATTTAAGTTCAGTCCTCAAAAAATTTTTCTGAATGACATTCTGGACCACCTTTACGCTGATACTATTTGATTTAGTCTCATCAATATTATTATCTGCACATCTCTGTAATGCATACCAACGGATTAAAGAAAATACAAAGTAAATCATATTAGTCTCATAGTTCTTCTTCTTTAGCCAATTATCCATCTCACCATTCTTATGGTAATAAACTGCACCTTTTCTGACCTTAGTAGTGATTCCTAAATAGTGTCATGGAATGCTTTGCTGAAATTCAGATTAGATCCACTGCATTTCTCATATGCAAGGAAGTCACAGGTGAGTAAAATGAAAGTCTAGAGGTTGCTGTTGAGTATGTTCATTAAGACCAATTTTTGCCTTTAGCAAACAACCAGTGGCTAGAAATGCAAAGCATTTTCAATCCCAGTCATGGCTCCCCTTGAGTGCCAACTGGAACCACTCCCATAATACAGCAGGTGATTTCAGACACTAAATGTGAAGAGTATTAGTACTTTCAGTGTATTAGTAATTATGGCACTTCCTATCTCTCAAACAGGATAAAGAGTTAAAACAAACAAACAAACAAACAAAAAAAAAAAAAACATGAAGTTATTAAGTGGGCATGTTTACTGAACTTGATATATCCATTCCTATTCTTTATTCTAGATTAAAACATTTATAAATTATCCTGTAAACAACAGAAAGTTATATTCTTTTGCCTTAGTCACCTTTCCCTTTTCTTTGGCATTGACTACACAGATAAAATTGTGAAATCAAGGACCACCAGGAAAACAATTGCACAATTCTGTAATTGCATTTACAGAATTGCTGTAAAGTGCTTAACAATCATCGTTTAGTTCTGACTAATATAATTCATTGTACTGCAATGGACTACTTGAAAGAACAGCTGCCAAAAATGCTTTGAATAAGTCTTTATATTTCCTTTAATATATTTTTCTATTAAAAATCCCAACTTTTCTAAGTAATGAAGCACTGGAATCCCGAATGACGTGATTTTTCAATGGAGTGAAGGCCACTTTATTTTCAACATTTACAGTTATGTTAACAGTTATTAAGTGAAAAACACTAGATGGAGCAACTATCCTATCTTAACATGCCTTTCTCTTCAAGGACATGAAGTTTCTCTCAGCCTGAATAACATTATATCCATAATAATTTTTATGACAAACAGCCTTTCCTTAGAAATACTAGGAGAAATACTAGGAATACTTTGTACTAGAAGGTACAAAGTTACTTGCTAACAGGCAAAGAAAACTATCTTTAGGCATTATTCAAGAACATCAATATTAGAAATATGTATAGATTAAATACTAAACAGCTCTAACCTGTTTCCTATGTTTCCTATTCAAAAACCTGTTCTGAATAGAATAATTTTCAGACTTTTCTATGCTACAGAACACACCTATGTTTTTCCTAGCATGACATACATGAAAATGATACCTTGGCAACCTTTTCTTCTATGTACAGGTTTTTCTCTCCAAAAACTTCAGGCACGTTACATTTATCTCAAGTTCTAATGTCTTATACATACTTTTAAGACTTTTATCATACAGCTCCAACTTACTTTTGTATTTTTTTCCCCATTCTTGGTTGTAATTTAACTCCTTTGGGAAAAGGAGCTTTCCTATGAGCAGTAACAAAACTTAGAACATTCCTGAATTATTCTGAAATATTAAAACCTTAAATTTGAAGGTAGACTTAGATTTTGGTGAAAGAAAAGAACAAAACATTCATCTGCTTCTTATCTCTGTTTTCTATTATTTATGGTAGTTAGCTGCTCTAAGAGATGAGAAAAATCAACAGCTGCTTTAGCCTGCATTTATGCTACAGTGAATTGGGACAACAGAAATATGAAATCAACTCCTGTGTATGCTACTGGTTGACAAAAACAAAATTCCTCAGTATCAACAAAAGGCATACACTTCTAATCCTTCCAAAACACTTGGAAATGTAAAATAAAATAGAATAAAATTAGCCTTTTTTTTTTTTTTTTTTTTTTTTTTTTCCTTCTTCTTCTCAGCTAAGCATCTGGAGACCGTACTCTTACATACATCCACTAAAACAATATTCACAGAGTAGCTAAACTGCTCTTTCTTCTCTCTTGAAACTAAGCAATTGAGGCTGATGTGTTTCTTTCAGGCACACTACTACAGAAACAGAACTGAGTAGAACTTGAGAAACACTGATGAAAGAAACTGTGAAACCTTGTAACCATTAATCACCCTTACCAAAACAGCCCCAAATCCCTTCCCTCCCAGAAAAAACGATGCAGATTAAAAATATTTTCAAACCAGGATTTTGGAGATTAGATTAACTTAATTCAAATTTAGCCATCTGAAGGTTACTTATTTAGTCAACAGAATTCTATAGCCAATGAAGACAAAGATGACTCATTAAAGTAATAGTTTTCCAATTTAACAAAAAGGGGATGAATCACTCTTCTTACATCACACATGGATCTTGTATGTATCTTCTTACAAAGAGTGTTCTTAAATACTGGGTCTTAACTAGAAGCCTTACTTTTAGAATGGTCAAGAATGGGTAAGTTAAATTGTACATTGGATTAAGAAAGGAGCCTCTAAGTATCTTTTGTTTCAATAACGTACTCCTTCAATTAATATATATATATATCAGACTTCTCATATTCTTGGTGTATCTCATTACTTGTAATAATATGCAGTTGTATATTTTAACATTAAACATTAACATTAAAGACTATTTTACAAGAAAATAACTTGTTATTATAATTGAAAACACATTGAATTAAAACAAAGACATTTTCTATAGAAATGAGACATTGAATGCAGTTTTGTATTCCTCTCAGTCCTTAAAAGTCCTTGGAATTCATACATTTATCTGAATAAAATAATAAAAAAAAATAAAAAATAAAAAGCCAAAACCAACACTACAAGTGATTTAAGTCTAGTTTGTAAGCATCATATTCATAAATTTGGTGCTTGTGCAAATTCTACTGAAACTCTTTAGAAATCTTTTATGTGACTTTAACAAGTGTTCAGTACTCTCTCAAAGTCCATCATAACTGATATGTGAGTTACACAGAAAGAACTCTGAAAATATTACTACTGCACATTTCACCAAGTATTAACCCTGCTTCTACAGAACTATCACATCTACTGCTGACTCACAATCCAGAGAGAATATGTATGAACTTTAGAAATGAAACAATATCTGCACTACTGGCATCCCACATATTAAAAACTTATTTTTACAGATTTTTTAAAGTAAAAAAGCTGAGAACCAATGGAGTATTTTTTGTTCTTCAAGTTCCAAGACCACAATCAAGTGGGACCACACAATGCCATATATAAAGGACATCTACTGACTATAATTACTAGCACAATGGTGTTGGCATAATGATTAACATTCTATACTGCAAAATAGTTGGGACAGAAACAGAAAAGAAACCTCCATAACTGATCCTAAGCAAAGAAAGATAATAATCAATCTGTATATTGAGTACAGAAATATAACTTTATTCTCAAAAAACTATATATCTAACTATTGCAGTCAAATGACTACTTTTGCATTCTCATCCAAACTCTATCATTATTCTCTCTCAATTTCTTAATGATTCTCACCTCTTCCTAATTTCTGAATCCACAAGGAGCTGCCTCTTTTTGTGAGGTGGAGGTGGTGGGAGTTCCTCCTTGGCATGCTTAACCAGGATTTGTTCTCTAGTGGTCACCATAGTTACGGTTTCCATTACAGTTGTCTGTGTTAGTGATGTCTGAGTGGTAGTGACAGCCTGTGAAATCTGTGAGAAGTATTAAAACAGAGGTCACACATTGGTTGAAAGACTTCAGTAAAGACCGTTTGGACTAGCAATAGCAAATAATGAGAAACTGCCCGTCTGATTGTAGCCTGACCTTCAGAAAAAAATAACACTACGAATTCAGACAAAATTGTTTTATCTGACTCACGCTATGTGAATAAGATATCTGCAGAAGTCAATATCAAAATCGGAAAGAATCCTAAACAGGATGAACTTACGGTTCCCTCTTAAATCATGGTGAATGAAGAAAAGAAATAAGTGGTAACAAAAAGGTCGATTTTATGAGGGAATTGGATAATAGAAAATGTATGAAATGTTACTATTGCTGAATGTTACTTTGCTACCATTCTGAAGATTTATTCTTTGAGAACTCATAAAGGCATTATAATGGCACTAAATTGCCAGTTGCTATTTTTACCGTTTATAATAATCTTCAAACCAGACTATAGTTCATCATAGCCTACTTGCACAAAAAGGCAGTTAGCTTTCTGTCATGAAATCTTAAACTAGAAAACATGCACTAGGAGACAAGTAAATTTGCTTCAATTTCATTCTGTAATTAAAACGTAACAGGAAGAGGTCATAAGATATGGCAATACTTAAATGTGTAACACCATAAAACACTACCAACATAATACACTTACTTTGCCCAGTAAAATGAAAGTTAACTCTTCAGATAGTTCAGTTGCATAATAATAATAATAATAATAATAATAATAAATGTCTGCTAATAGTTGAAAGATTTGAAATGCTGTACATTTATGTACTGCCTTTTTATATTTGGTTCTATGTAACACCAAACTAAAAGCTTCCCACTTAAATATGGACAGCTACTCTTAAGTACTTTAACTCATAAAAAACTGGTCATGTCTTTTTTTTGTTCTCCCAGATGATGGGTTATTTGTCAAAATGCACTAGTTACAGCTCCAGTAATCAACCATGGTTTAGGGCAGTGAAATGGAAAGTAAAAGGACAACATTATACCACGACCAGGGAAAGCTGTGCACCACTCTCCTTCTTCACTTATTGCCAGTTTGCAAGAATTAGAAAGGCCCTCTGAAAACCTTCATTACTAATACAGAGACAGGAATGCTAGTATCTAAAATTCCATGGAACTATATACATGTGCATAACATAACATAAACGATCTATTAGTTCTTGCATCAGAATCTCAGAAAGAGCATGGAGTTACCTTATTTGAGACATCAGCATTTCTAAAAGAACAATGGACAACAGGTTTAACAGGTATTTAACTATAATTCCTTTCCCACAGTACTTCCTTATACTGAAAAAATAGAGTGACAAGGAAAGGGGCATACAACCAGCTTGTTTTCAGTAGGCAACAACAGTAAAGTTAACAACAACAACAACAAAATAATAATACAGAAAATACTGCTGACTTGACCAAATATTTCATGTAGTGTGCTAAACAAAAAAGTCTTGCTGTTCTTTGTCCAGTCTGCCAGTGGAAATTATTGGTAGAGAGGTCCATTACCACTGTAATTATGGCAATCTTAAAGCAGCGAGCTCAGTGCTGTGCTTCTCCCTCTAGAAATGACCAGCTGTCTAGACTGTAGAGAAGAATCTGAACTGCTCAGAACATAATGAAATTAAGGCTCAAAAAAGTTAGTTTGTTTTTTTCTTTTTTTTTCTTTTTTTTTTGTTTGTTTGTTTGTTTTGTTTTAATCTCTGGATTAATAATGTCAAATGGAGTAAACTGATTGTGAAATGTGGGGACTTAAATAACATATGAACTACATAAATTATGTGGAACAAAAAAAAACCAAACAGTTGGCTTTTTAATCACTGCAATATTATATATTAATAATTGGTTCCTTTAACAAGATTGAACAAGATTGACTTTGGTATCTTCAAATATACAAATCAGAGTAGTAAGGAAACACTTCTGTATAATTTTATTAACACTTTATACAGCAACAATTTCAACATTTTTTTTTTTTATTAATTATATTTCTGGGTAGAAAGAAAGAGCAAAATAAAGCTCCTGAGGTCCAGGGTACTACGACATTTGAGGGCAACACGTGATGTCATCTTTCCCTTGGTTGTCTGTGCAGCTAAGAGCACTCCAAATCATTACTTGCTCCACATATGAAGCTTTGACTACAGTCACCTTTTCCTCTTGTCACAATATTCTTATTGCACTGAGTTTTATCTAAAAATCAATGATAGGATTTTCCTGACACATGAGGTCATATCCTGCCATGTTCCATTTGCCAGTCAATATCAGGGTAGAGTTTACAGTCAAGCAGGTGTAAAACAGAATAAATCACAGCTAGGGTACTGTAGGAACGATATGCAGCATACTGCCAGTGGCACAGGAGAAGCAGTTTCAGCTGGTGTTTTGGTACTGTGCTTCAAAAGCAGGCAGTATAATTATCATATGCTCAAAGCAGTCAAGTCACGATGCTGTTGGGAGTAATGACTCACATGTCAAAACAGTAAAGAAGTATTTTTCATGCTTAATCAATAGGAGTGGAGTTTAAATACTATATACTTCAAAATGAAATGGGAAATATGAATTTGAAATTCATAATCATTCTAATTACAGAGGCTGGGGACGGCTAAAAGGTACTGAAGATTACACTGCAAGGTGAAGTTCAGGAACTTGCTAAGTGTTTAAAGAGTGCAGACACTTTAGTGGGTAAAGGAAAATCCATAAAAAAATTTGGAAATACAGAAACGGAAATAGCTTTTGTTTGCCTCCCTAGCAAAAACCTCTAAAACCTTTAAAAAACGAAGTGGTTTGTTTCATGTATAGTTCAAGGATGGTCCAAATAATAACAGTATAGTTTCCTTGTCTTTTTAAGTTCCTGAAATGCACATATAAATCTGAGAAGGGGCGATACAGGCTGGTCCTTTAACCTGCTAGAAAATCATATGGAAGTCCTAAGGTGACTCACAAGGCTGCACATTAAAAGACTTTCAAAATACAATGCTTGCCTTCGGTTTCACATCAGCAAACTCATCGTTTTTTTTGGAGTGGACAAATTTCAACCTTCCTTTTCATCTTCTACAAATAAAGGTATATACAATTCGTGTATAGTACTTCAGTAGTTTTATGTCATTTTATTTCTCTTTTATATGGCAGCCTACCTTTAATACCATCATTTATTTCCACCTTTGGAAATGCCCTGAGCCCTGATATAGCCATAATTTTCCTTAACACTCACTTTTGGAGCTGTCGGGAGTTCTTTGATAAAATGTATGTATATGAGTGGGGAAGTTCAGATGAACAATGTTGTTTTTGTTAGTTTGGGAAGGTTTTCAGTACAATTTAGTGAAGCATAATGAACTCACTAAAGGTGCATTTAGAGTTTCTGAAATTTATACATTTACTTTACAAAAGTTGTCCTTGTTTCCAATGTGTACTCACTGAAGAAAATCAGTCACTTCTGTGATGAGAATAAACTGCTTTTTAGGGGTGTCTCTCACCCTTGCCATCCATTCATTGCAGCAGAAGCTTCAGCCATGATTTCAGATTAGATGCTTAGCTGAATTCAGTGCTGTGAAATTTAGTTGTGGGAAGATTCACATTTTATCTTCTGCACATTTCCTTTGGGATGTATAACTGTTCTAATTGGAGAAGCAGCTTTGATCTAAGGCTGAGATTGTCTGTTCTATATAATTTTGTATTTTGTTTGCTAGTTAATCATTTAGTGACACTCCAGTAAGAGAAATAGGGGAAATATCTAATGACAAAAATAAAAGTAAGAAGGTACTATAAGAATTATTAATGAAAGTAACAAAGTTCATTTTGAAGTCCATATCCAAGTTGGAAGAATAAAATCTGCATTTGCTGATAGATTTTAGTGAAAAATGTTATATTTATTGTCACCCTTTTCCAACTCCTCCTCAGTTCATGATTAGCCATAATAATTAGATCGTCTTTTAAAGGCATTTTCTTCTTGCACACTAAATATGTAAATAAGCTCTGTAATGAATAAACCACACTAGCATTATCTGCCCTGCCTAGATAGAAATACATGACAATAAGTACATCATCAATAATTCATAGTGCTAGGGTAACTGTGAGGACATACTTAAACTGTGTAACAGTGCTTTAGGAAGTTAGCACTGAATATGCAATGTCTCCAGAATTTGAAGCAATATGCCCACATCACTGTGCCAAGAAAAGTAGCTTCTCAGAGGAGGAAAAGATTATCGACTGAAGTGTAGTGTTATGATAAAGCATTTACACTGTTTTGGAAATCCAAAGCATCTCCCACCTGTGCTGCTTTGTGATCTCTGGATGTACAACCTTGGGATTGCTCACTTCACAAGGAGGCTATATTTTCTATAATCTAAGTTCTATTTAAGTTCCATTTTGAAAATGGAACTCACCTGCTTTTAGAACTAATCACCAGTCTAAACCCTTGAATACTTTGGACTGGTTTCAATTTTTTTTTTTTTTTTCCAACACATCATGACTCCACGTTTTAGCGACTTTAGTGATACAAAATACCAGCAGTCTTGAGTTCTGAACCCTACTGTCTGTTCAGGAGAATCTACACTGTTAATTGAAACATGTTTTTTTAACCTAATAACATGAATATGCCAAAATAAATGAATTTAGGGAATGCAGACAAGTATAGAAAAGAAGGGTTTGCACCAACTTCTAATTAATCTTTCAAATTGACTTCAAAAATTTGTCATGGAAAATGTGGGAACTCTACACATAATATTATGGATGCAGGTTTGAAATACTTGTCTTACAAATAGGACGAATATTTTAAGACAGCTATGCTACTAATATGGTTTAGAAAAAGAAACCAAGCAACGAAATATGAATGAAAATGTTATGTAACTTTTGTATCCAGAATATTGATTCTCACTGAATAGTTTATAGGACATGCACAGTTTATAATAAATTAGGCAGCCTTTAAATGATTTTTTTTTTTTTTTTTGTATACATGGCATTTGTATTATGTAGCTTCTACTCTTCTCAGTTTAGTAGGTGATTCATTTCAGCATATTCAGTTTATCTTATGAAAGTTTAACATTCCTATTGTTTCTGTTGTTAAAGTAAATGAGAAAAGTTATAACACCGTTATTTGTTAAAATCAGAGATGTTAAGGTGTCAATTCCTAGTGATAGTTAACAAATATATGAAAGTGCTAGAACATTATGAAGCTTGAATATGTGTTGTTTTTAAAAGGAGCTATTGAGTTTCTTTTTATATATGTAAGAGCATATTTATGTTCTTAAAGAGTGCATACTGTGTAGGCTAAAATGAATATAGTTCTACAATGTTTGCTTCTTTTGTAGGACACAAGAGTAGTAGGAATACATAAGCCTATGACCTGACATAATAATTTCTTGAAATCACATGACCCTAGCAATCCCAAATTCAAAACAAATTTCTGCATTTTCTTCTGCTTAGAAGCAACAGGTTTCCTACCACAAATATACACAAGGTAAATCAAATTTTCAACTGTTACAAATACTGTATAGCACAAACTGATTTTGACTTCTGTTACTAAGTGAAATTGCATCCCTTCTCAATTTTCTTCTCTCTTCTGTTATCCCAAACTGATTTTTCCAACTTCAGCTAAACAAGGAACTACATCACAGACCAAACTAGAAGATTAATGTATATGCGTTGGAATCAAAAGTATTAAGGGGTACTTAGATCACTACAAAAAGTACAGCAGTTTCATTTAATTGACTTTCTCCAGTTGTGCCCAGAATAAGTTTTTAGAAGCATAATCATATTTGAGCAAAAAGGTGCATCATGATAGAGGGGACTGAATTAAACTGACCAAACAAAACAGTGCAACAAACACTGTAGGAACTGTGCATGCAGTAGCATTCTTCTCTATGTTATTATGAAAAAACCTTTTAATGTCCATTTCCATTTCCCTAGTTGTATAATCTAGAACAAAAAATAACTCAATGATATAAGCAAAGAAATAGGAAAAAAAAAAAAAAAAAAAGAGCTGATTTGGATTTAAATCCAACAAGAAAGAGATGCTGACAAATGGCTGGGAAAAACAGATGGATACATTTTTGGATATTACACCAGAGCACTGTTTTTTTTTTTGTTTGTTTGTTTTTTGTTGTTTTGTTTTTTTTTGTTGTTGTTGTTGTTTGTTTGTTTGTTTTAACCTAGTTTAAAAAATGTGAAGCTTTAAACCTCAGTTTATATTTTAATATGGCAAACAGAAAGGAGCAGGACAGAGTAATAATGGCTGATTTTTTTTTTATATATATATTTTTTTAACTTGCCATTGGGACCAAAAGTATAATTTGGTTTATTTTTCCAATAAGCTTCTCTTGTTGTGGCCTCTCTTTTTAATCTTCATATCAGCAAAACTTAAGCAGAAATAAAACAGTAATTGAATAAGTGTTCAGTGTTGAAAAGAAATAAATATAACTGTTGTTTAACTAGCAAAAAGTTTTTACAACAATTTCAGGCTAGGTGCTATTCCACAGAGACAGACATAAAACAGTGCACTTAAGTGACCAAATATTATAGATTAAAAATGTGCTAAATTGAATGAATATATAAAATAGTCTAACAATCTCAGAATGTAATCAACATTGTAAAATGATACCAACAAAAAAAAAAAAAAAAAAAAGAGTAATAATATCCCGGAAAGTTATATTACACTGGTATTATACTGTCCTAAAAATAAATTATTTCTTAACAAATGTTGCAGGAAAAAATATTTAAAACAATACTTCAAGCCTGGCAATATTTAAAACAATATTTCAAGTCTGGCAAAGGATTTTATTGTCAACTGATGAGATGATTTTTTACAAACCTGCTTAGAATTGCTTTCCAACTTCTTCACAAGGCTATCCCAACGCTGGGCAAAATTTTCAAGACGGCTTTCCAGCTTCTGAGCTACTGCTTTATTTTTCACGGCTACAAGGAGGTCTTGGCTGAGTGAGTTTAGCTTACTCATTATTTGCCTTTTCATTTCCAGATCTCCTTTTAGGATCTGTTAAGCAAAGCAACAGCAGAAAGACAAGTAATTCAAATGGGGAAAAAAAATCCTTAGAGGAAAAATCGTAAAAAGAGCATCATAGAATCATAGAATATCCTGAGTTGGATGGGACCCACAAGGATCATCGAGTCCAACTCCTGTCTCCACATAAATCAACACCCAAAAATAAGACCGTAT
This sequence comes from Nettapus auritus, assembly GCA_011076525.1. Lineage (NCBI taxonomy): Eukaryota > Metazoa > Chordata > Aves > Anseriformes > Anatidae > Nettapus > Nettapus auritus. The sequence continues at coordinate 119,208,004 of CM021765.1, read as the reverse complement.
GTCTGAGACCATTGTCCAGACGCTTCTTGAACTCCAGCAGGTTCGGTGCCATGACCACTGCTCTGAGGAGCCTTTCCCAGTGCCCGACCACCATCTCAGTGAAGAGCCTTTCCCTAACACCCAGCCTGACCCTCCCCTGTCCCAGCTCCATGCCATTCTCTCGGGTCCTGTTGCTGTCCCCAGAGAGCAGAGCTCAGCGCCTGCTGAGGGAGGGAACTGTAGGCCAACATGAGGCTGCTCTGGGCTGAAGGGACCTCAGCTGCTCCTCATACACATTCTCCTCTAGACCTTTCACCATCTTTGTAGCCCTTTTTGGATGTTCTCTAATAGTTATGTTCTTATATTGTGGTGCCCAAACTGTACACAGTACTCGAGGTGAGGCTGCACCAGTGCAGAGCAGAGGGAGACAATCCCTTCCCTCAACCAGCTAGCAATGCCATTGCTGAGGCACCCTAGGGTATGGTTAGCCCTCCTGTCTGTCAGGGCACACTGCTGGCTCATGTTCAGTTTGCTGCCAACCATAACAACTGGATCCCTTTCCATGGGGCTGCTGGGCTGCTCTCCAGTCTCTCATCCCCCAGTCTCTATAAATGCCCAGGGTTGCCTCTTCCCAGGTGCAGAATCTGGCAATTGTTCTTTTTATGCTTTATTTATTTATTTATTTTTCACTGCCCAGCCCTGTAGTCTGTCATGATCTTTCTGCAAGGCCCCTTCATCCTCAAGGGAATCAACAAGTCAACAGCTCCTCCTAATTTAGTGTCATGTGCAAACTTAGTATACATTTGAGTCCTGCATCCAGATTGTTTATAAAAGCATTGAAGGGAACTGGCCCCAAAATGGAGGCCTGGAGAACTCCACTGGTGACTGGCCACCAGCCTGATGTATCCCCATTTACTTTAACCCTCAACCCATCAGTCAGTGTTCACCCATTGTGTTATGTATTTGGCTGTATGCTGGACATTTTGTTTAGAAGGACACTGTGAGAAACAGCATCTAAAGCTTTGTTGAAATACGAAAGGATTACATCTACTGGCTTCCCTTGGTAAAGAATTGAAAACGGTCAAGAATATTTCATACAAACTCCTACACTTCTGAGCTGCTGTTACTGTAAAAATTGCTGGTAAAGTTGACATAGTGGAATGGACACATTGCACTTCACAAAGCAATATAACATGACAGGTGGAGCAACTCCAGACATCAAAGCATGCCTCAGGTGGTGGTATAAATCAAAAAAACTAATAGCTGTGTGTGGTTTTATAACCTTAAAACTGCACTAATGTTAACAACTATATCAGCATTTCAAACAATGTTTCTTCAAACATTTGTTGTGCTTTGTCATATACTGCATATTAAAACTGGGAAAAAAAAAATAAGGTTTCTAGAAAACTAATTTTTAACTCCAGAGTAGGGTTGGAAAAAATAAAAAAAAAAAGGAAAAAGAAAAAAGAAAGAAAGAAAGAAAAAAGATCTTAAAATAAGTAACTTCTTTTTGACAGTATTGAAGAACCATATATTCCTCATCTTTCTCAGATCTCAGCAGGTCCTGGTTATACAGCAGTCATCTCCCAAGGAACTCCAGTCTAGGGAGTCTTGGGAGCTCTCCTGAGTGTGCAAAGAACATGGCAACACAGCTGGTAGTCTGGAAACCCCAGTGTACCACCTCTGCCCCCTGGGAGTCACCATATAGCTTGAAGGTATAGATGCTAATGGAAAACAAGGTATCTACAGTCTTCTTTACATCTCTACTGCAGTAAACTACAAAGGGATCCAGAAAGTCCTGGGATCTTTACATACAAACCTCTCTGTAAAGTAGGTTGTTCAAAGATCCAAGAGACATCCACAGCTTCAGCTGCCACCTGGATTTTTTTTTTTTTTCACTTTATTTTAATTTTCTTAACTGTACGGGTTTACCTCATTCAGTTTTGTACATTAATTATTAATTCTCTGCAAACTTATGGGTACTAACCAGGGCCAAATTATAAACTCTTTATGCAGCTGAGGGTTGCAATCTAAACCTCAAGTCTACACATTTCAAAAGGGATAATTATACAATTATTATAGGTAGATTGTAGATAGAGGTTAGCATACATTTACTTTTCTGCAGCCATTTTTGCATACCATGAATATCAAAATTAAGTTGACATCTCCCTAAGAAATAGCTGCTACCACAATTCTTATTTAACAATCTGTTTACACAGTAGCAGATCTAACACAGGGAGCAGACTAGGTGTAAAACAAATTACCAGCTTAAATTTTGCAAGGATTACTATATTCTACCTTTCCCTGGGGCCTAAACTGTCAGAATAAGCTTGTTTGAAAGCTCCATACCATCAAAACCATCACAAGTTGTACTCGGTGAAACATCATTAAAAAATTCTGTCTTTCAATGTTTTATTTCCAACCTCTGTTGATGTCAACAGCTATATAAAATGAGTTCAGCATCAAGCCAAGATACATAGAGTACAACCAATAAATGAAACAATACAAAGGGAAGGATGCTAAAACTTTCTGTGAAATCTACTGCTCACAACAACCTAATACTCTTTTGTGATAGTTACAGTTAAACTGCAAAAACATCCTGGAGGTTTCCGTTTTCACATTTCCTTACTGAAAACATGTAGGTGTTCTACAGTAACCAATATATGCTCTAGTTTAATTTTTTTTTTTTTTTCCAGTACAAGAATAGACCCCAAGCTAGTATCAAAATGTGTAATTTAGATATATGCAAGAAAATAAACAGGACTGTTTGCTTTATTAAATTAATTATCAAATAACTCAGTCATAACTTCTATCAAGTGCATACTGTAAGCTCCAATATTTGAACATTATAGTTGCCTTATTTGTAGGTAATGTGGTTCCACTGGTTGTTTTCTGGGGGTTGTTTCCAAGTTTTTACTTTAGTTATTACTGTTTTGCTTTTACTTAAACATCACCAAAAACATTCTTTGCTTATTGAAATATTCTAGCAAGCAACATCTGCTGTAAATTAACTGGTTGGCTGCAGATTTATTTGAGTAAGAATCAGTGTTAATACACTATCTTATTATTTCTTCTAATAAGCAAATAAATGTGCATTAAGTGAAGCAAGTGAAAATTTAACTACATGCTAATCAATTTAATTTATTAATTGAATTATCTCTCTTTTATACCTCTGCAGTAGTTCTTAGCATGTTTTATTAAAAAAGAGTAATACCGTCCCCTTCATTTTTGCAAAACTTAAGCGCAGGACATGGAAAAAAACCCTATCAAGCCCATGCCATAACTGCCAATAAAAATTCACTTCAGTCTGCACAATTATGTTATGCCTTCTCTGTACATCATATCCTCCAATTTATTTCATGCTCTATGTCACCTTTTGTCTTACGTAAGAATTCACAGATAATAATAACACAGTTATTTTAAGGAAATATTTTTAGAACTGGAGCAACTACCCTTCAAGATCAGAAACAAATGAACACAAGTCAGTGTTAGTACATGAGCAAATATAAAGTATCAAAATATATAAATAATATAAATTTTATATAAAATATATATAAGATACATAAATTTTATATATAGAATATATAAATTCTGAATGAATCCTCTTGCACAAGCCATTTGATATTAAGAAATATTTTTTAAATAATGAAATTTACCTGAACAAAACTTCTTACAAACAGATATTGTGGATACTATAACTAAGTTAAGAAGAAATCTAACTGACTTTATACCAATTAAAAAGAGAAAAAAAAAAAAAAAAAAAGAGCTAGAACTGGATGAATTGGTACATTGATCAAAATTAAATTTCACCTGTTCATTTCAGCTGGCAAAAAATAATGTAAACTCAACTGCTAAAGCCAAGAAAAAAAGAGAGACAGCATCATAATATTTGGGACCTCCTGAAACTTTTTTTTTTTAAGATGGATTTCAAGTTCCCACTGTCCAGAGTGTATCCTAATTTCCATATATTAGAGCATTCTGACACCAAATTAAAAAAAAAAAACAAAGTTTAATTTACATAGTTTTATTATAAACATGTTTTAATTTGCTTCCATTACCCAGTTTGGCAGAATGACATCTCACAAAGAATCTGCAAAGAACTACTATTAGTTAAAAATGGTGAGCCTGCAGTCAAATTTCTGGGAAACATGTTTGTTTATGCCATGTGAAATGATCAGAATTTGGGCTGCCAAAATCTCCCAGCACTTGTAAAAAAAAAAAAAAAAGGAATCCATATGTAGAGAATCCCAATCACTCTGTTTAGGATTGGGATTATCAGACCAGGTAGTCATGTAAAATAGGACAAATAGGCTGGAAGCTCTTCTGCCATATCATGATATCAAAACTAAAAATCTTAACATATGACGTTCATTCCTACTAAACTTGTTTGAAAGCAAACAAACAAACACTGCAGTTTGCTGCTAGAAATGATTAGACAACTGGTGGACTGAGCTACCATACTGCTAACAGTATAAGCATTTTTATGTTCATAAAGAATGTATGTGAATTCTGATTATTACAACCCTAGAAAAGGCTGGACTAATTATAATGGCCATCTTTCATGACAGCTACTTCATTACACCCAAACACATCACTATGTCCAAAATAACATAAACAAAAAGACAAGTATGACTTGCACATCAGTGTCAGCATATAATTATCCCTATTTCCCCTATTTCTAAAAGCCAGTCCAGGAGTCAAAAAATGTATTTCCTGACAAGAATTTTCATGTGGGTAATGCATTAATACAAATTCCCTGTGATTCAGAGAAGACTAAAATATTGAACCGTCTTGCACAGAACTCTTGACAATTGGATATAGTGTGAATATAGAAATATGTCACTGGAATTTGGAGAAGACTGCTACTGAGTCTAAAACCTGATAGAGTAAATCTAAAAGTAGAAAATAACTAATGACTTCTGATTTCTAGAAGAAAAAACAGCAGTGTTTTTCTAGCATACCATCCAGATTTATGTATCTAAGTTACTGCATAATGGATCTCCTATTTCTAAAACCATTGGTTATTCAGGGGGTTGGCGGGAGGGGCTCTGTTTGTTTGTTTTTGTCAAGAATGATGTGATGCTTGCTGAGGTCAAGTGTGACGAAATTATCACTTCCATTATTATCATGTTGAGACATTTAGTTCCATGGCAATGCTTTTGTTATAGTAACAACTAACAACTTAAGCTGGCACAACACAATTAGCTTTGTAAGTGTGTGTATTTATTTCATTAACCATATCTATGAAAATACCATTAAAGGCAAGTATTTCCTTCTTGGCATCATATTTCCAAGCAATTCTAGAATGTACCCAAACCGGTCTTATTTGTAACATTTTCAAACCATTAATAGCTTTCTACTTCACTATTTCTGATAAATGTTTCAACCTCCACTTCCAATCTCCTCCATCATCTTGCAAAAACCCAGAAATGCTAAATTATTGAATAAACCTCAATTTCTTGCTATACATTCCTTTTCATGAAGGGACTCTAGAGCATCGTGGGTTACCTCTAATTCATTACTCATTAATATAAGACTGGCTTGAAAGCAATGTCAAGATTGCTTACAGGTTAGATTACTAGAATTTGCAAGAAGCATATACACAAAGACAACTGACTACATAAATAATTCATTTCCTTTACATAGAAGTTGACTTAATCCTAAAATAATCTTAAACCACAGTCCAAAGTCTTGAAATAATTCCTAGGAGTCTTTTTTTTTTTTTTCTTTTCCTATTGACAAAATTAATTATAATATCTGTTTAAACAGAAGAATGAAGTTCCTAAATTCAAAAAGAAAATGAAGTTCCTAGTTACAATGCTAATTTACCCACTTTAACAAAAGCATGGACGTGAATGTTTCCTTTCCTCTAAATGCATAAGCAGCCATTCTTTTGTATAAGATAATGCCTAAAACACCATTTTATTTTCAAAGCTCCTAGTGTTATAGAACCAAGTCTAGTTTGTGCCAAGTTTTGCATCTTTACAGGTAAGGCATCTTTTTAAGCCAGTGAGAAGAGCATTCCATCCATAAAGACGATGAATTGTAGAGTATTTTCTTAAGAATAAGGCAGAAGACAGGTTGAAAAGGGTGTATTTCGTGTATGTATGTGGATTCCCAAAACACAGTTGAGGTAAAGTTGTAAAGTACTATTAATATCAAAATTTAAAGCTTTTGTGTCTTCAGTGTTTTCAAGTTTAAGGAATGTATAATGGATTTTGCTGTATGATAATTACCTACTCACATGCATGTCTTTGTGCATATATATAATCACATATTTAAGACACAATGCTACTGCAGTTCACTAACTTTTGGCAGAAGAGACAACCAAGAAACGTATCTGTACCTACAAGTTAACTTATTAGCAAGAATACAGACCAACCAATTCCACACACTATTCCATAACATCCATTCCCAGAAATATGAAGCAACTATTCTGTTAAAATGTATTGTCTGAGAGTAGGATAAAATCACATGCACTCATATTCATGAATGGGAAAGCTGAGCATAATATAGGACAATTAAAAATACATACAGCTAGTTTGTGTAGACTGGTCAGCATTTCATTTTGATCTTTAAAGCCAGTTGTATGAATTTTGCTCAGTGCATCCTCTTTCTCAGTAAGCCACGCGTCAAAAAGGCACTGAAAGAAGATTGAAGAGAAAAGCATGAAAAGGCTTCATTCAGGTCATTCCTAGTGCAATTTCTGGAAGGACGTTCCAATTTATAACTGCTAACACTACTCACCTGCTCTTCTGCAAAGTGCTGCCATTTTCTAAGAATATCTTGCAGAAGGACCCATCGCTCTTCTGTCCATCTGCAGATGGCTGCCCACCGGTTTCCAAAGTGCTAGAAGGAAAGAAAAACATGAAATCACAAAAAGTATTTGATTACATTTTTTAAAACAATGCAATCTGATCTTCCTATAGCACAAATGCTTGTGAAAACACTTTCATATCTCACTTTTTACAATCTTAAGTCCTTAAAATATATTGCATGTTACACTGAAATAGATATTACTACTTACTGAAATAAGACTCAAATGGAAAGAATAGGAAAAGAGATATAGCCAGGAAGAGGGAGATAATTTTAACAGTAATCTAAAGACATTTTTCTGTTAAGTCTTTGGCACTGTGTTGTTAAAAATAATAATAATAATAAAAAAAAATCCATAACTTTATGAATCCCAAAGCACAACTACTTGAAATGTAATTACAGAGGTCCAAACAATTAATTTTAACAATAAAATATCTGTGTTTTTTTTTTTTTGTTGTTGTTTTTGTTTGTTTGTTTGTTTTAAGTTGTTCTGTCAATACAGTTGATCTAAGTTCTTTTTCTCCTTTGCAATATTGTCGTAAGAGAAAAAAAAACTTTAAGCTAGCAGTAGCACAAACCGCAGTAAGGTTTCTCGTATATTTCTAGCATATGCTACTATACAGCTGTGCAAAATGCTATGTTGTTCTTTCCCTCATTTTAATTTAAAGAGAGCATATCACTTTAATTTTCCTGTCAACCTTGAGTGAAAAATGCCTGAGACAGGATAGGACTTACTAGAGCTGTGATGGTGCAACATGCTATAAAACTTTTATTGTAACAAATTACAATGATTTAGTTACCCTTGAACACCATATACAAATTATTCAACTCCTCCCAAATAAGAAACTTTATAAAATCTGAAGGTTACTCTATTCTACTGTGGTCTTACTTTCCATCAACTTCAATTGCATATGTATTGGCAAAAGGATTTTTTTTTCCTTTTTCCTATTTATTCATATTTCATATTTTTGTACTTATTTTTCATAGGGCTATAATTTAACTTTAGCAGAATTTAGTATTCAAAATGTGAATTCTTAAAACCAGGTTATTAAAATATTATATCTAACTGAAATGCATGGAAAAGATCCAAACATACTTTCTATTAGGATCGAAAATTTTATTTTGCACTTCCTAGGAAATGAAAGGTAAAACTTTAGGTTTCTGTTTGAATTGGTAGCTTTAACAATTTTATATCAAAGTAAAAAGTAAGCAGATTCCATATTTTTCTTTTACTGAAGGCTCACACCATAATAAATCTTGCAGACTGAACAGGCAGTTGTCATGACATTCAGTCATATCATTACTGGTGAAATACTTTTGCCTTCAACTTACTAGGAAACACTGCAACATTTTATTCATTCATTTTACCTCTCATCATTAAATAAATTTGTAAATTGCATGATAATTGTTGCAAAAATAATTGACGACCAGTCAATAAAAATATCATTATTTATTTATTTTTAAAATACCCTCTGTAGGAAACTCTTGACTTTATAGACAGTATTTTTTGGCCTCACAGGCTAAATACTATGTGTACTGTAATGTATAGTCAATAACACCTTTTCTGCATAAATTATATTTTGAATAACTTTATTGACCTGAAAAACTAAAAATCATATATAAGAACATAATAAATTATGTTTAGTGTAATTTGTCCTGAATCTGATTACATTTCCACTCTAGCTCTAGAGAATTTCAACCCTTTTTTCCAAGCCCAGAAGGTAACCTAGCAGATCTGCAAATATGTAGCACTCATACAGTTTTTTACATTCAAATAAAGTTTTTGTTTTTTTTTTCCTCCCCTTTTTTTTCTTTCCCTTAGCATCTTTGCTTGCTAATTACTAGTTCAGAAATCATGAACATATCATTCCTTATAGTTCAGATGCTTCTTCTCTGAAACTCTTTCCTAATAATTTCCACAATTCAGGGTAATTATTACTAGTCAACTACTAAAAAACATTGTAATGATTTGATAAGTCATAAGAAGGGGCTTCTTGTCATTACATAACAATAGCCAAGACTAAATACTTCATTTTCCCTATGCCCTTTTTTCTCCACTAGCAGAAGAGAAAATTCTATCTGTTTGTAAAATTCTGTATATACAGATGGTGAGGTGAACCACATTTGGTTGTTTTGGTGCCTAAAGGTCTGAGTAACAACAAAGTTTACAGATGCTGATTACATACTGTATTTTTAAAATACACTTACAGATTTTACTAGAAGATTTATAAATAATCCCAAAGTCAAGCAGCAAAAGTTTTGGGACACTAACCTCTGATGTAAATCAATGTTTTTAGTAAAGTCTTTTCATGACTGGACATCTCTTCACTGGTAAAACAGATCTAGATCAGAATAAATTACTCTGTACAAAATTAAGTGATAATTCAAACAAAACAAAACAAAAAACCAAGTAGATACAAACTCTGATGCAAGCCAAATGCAATCGTGCGAACTGTGTATAAGGTAAATAGTGATTACTGAATCAGATAGTGCTCAATTTTTGCATCTTTTTTTCATATCAAATAGCATTTGATGCTGTAAGTAGCCTGTGTGATATCTGGAAACTCAGTCTGCACCACAGTTTTTTCTCCCAACACCCAGGAATACATATCTCCAGAGAACATGGCTGAATCCAGAGTAAAAAGTAAAATGTCTTCTTGCTCCTTTGAAATACTTATTTTTATGGCCCTAACTGGAATTTTCAGAAAAATTTACATGCAAAAGAAACTTTTCTTGTATTGAGAGGACTCTGAAATAATGTCCTTTATGACTACAAAGGGTAGAAGATAAAACATTCCCAGTCTGCAAAAAAAGGTCAAAGTAAGCAAGTACATGAACAGGATAAAATGAATAAAAATAATGCAACTCTTGGGAATACTGGAATGAATGTATAAATAAAAGTGAAATAATAAGACTGAAGTCTGCAACTAATAGAAGAGGTTTTCTTTTGGTAAGACGAGTTTTTAAATAAAGTAATGCTATCCATTCCATAAAGTAATGCGAAATAATGGATTTTTTTCACACACACATATATATATGAAAAAAAAAAATTAAAAACAAGTGTTTAGCACATTCACTGAATTTCCCCTCCGCAAAATTTGATGTATTTCTGCAAGAACAAGCTACACTTCATCATCAACGAAAGTACCCTGAATAATATGAATATACACTAGACTGTGTAAATTACACTTTCAGTTCCTTTCCTTCAGCAGCCATCACGCAGTATTTGATTCATCTAATGCAGATCTCATTCCAACACGGATCCCTGAAGCTTGGGGAGGACTCAATTTTGCACCAGCCTACCAGAGTCCTTAAGGGACCCACTGTCTGCTGAGTATAATTAGAGTAAAAATTCCCTACCTTCAGGGCTTCTTAATGTCATTCAATTATTTCTCTTGGCTGAAGGCAATTTCCCCACACTTAACGAGAAATAAGTCAGACTATAGCAACTGATTCACTAGCACAGTCTTCTGATTTTGCAGCATGAAAGACAGATTTGAGCCTTACTCTGCATCTGCAGATTTTTACAGATTTAACAAAGATTTACATTTTTGGTAAATCTCTGGACTGCACCTATTGGGGTCTAGGAGTTAACATGTCTAAATAGCCAGTTCTGGACAGCAGTATAAACCCACAGAGTCTCACAAAATGTCTCAATGATATGTCAAGTAAAGCATGTCAAGTAAAAGTAGGTGTAATATTCACACTCACCCAGGCTAGCTGTAGTCTCTCAGACTACCTTGTGGCAACAGCTGTAAAAAGTTGTTTTTACTTTTTTTTTTTTTTTTTTTTTCTTCAAAAAAATGTTAGCTTATCTATGGATAATTTATTGCAGGGAATGTTTTTGGCTTCTACACCAACTGCCTCTTAAATAGGACTCAGACATATATATATATGCATGTAAGCATAAATATATGTATTTTGTATGTATATATATATATTTGTGTATACATATGCATATATTTCAGGAATCACCATCTCAAACCTTTTCAAACAGAAAGACAACTGAATTACAGCTGCTTGGAAAATGCAGTCTCAACTATTACATGGCAGTAACATTTCACTTTCTTCAAAATCTGATCCTGACCAGTATCTCGCTCAGGCAGCCTTATTAAGTCTTTCGTCTGACAGCACACACTCTTGTTTTGTTCTGCTTTTAAAAGTCAGACTGACAGATACATAATCAAGCTTTGAACTTTGCTCCACTGTGCTTTTGTCAAATGCTTTAACGGGTAGGCCTGTGAAGTCTCTCCTGTGCTTATATATTCAGTTTGCAAGTGACACATGAAGAGAAAAAAAAAACAAACAAAACAAACAAACAAAAAAAAAACACAATGTTCTCATACACTCAGGAAAGGTGATATAACATTTTGCTAGGACAGTGGGTGAACTGTGGTAACTCCTAGGCATAAAGGCATGAAATTTTGCAGACCTCCCTAAAACCCTAAGCCCCATGACCGTTTATTTGTATTTTGTTTTTATCGATACTTGGAATACCACTACATATTCTGTGACTTCCAGAGCAATGGGATTATTGAACTTTTCTTTCAGACTCTTCTTTAAGAGAGTATTATAGAAGGAGGGAGCTGTACAGCGCAGGACTTCCCCACACCACCCCACACACTGCTCAGAGCGTGCCTGTGCTGCAGAATACAGTGCCTCAGGAATTCCCTTGCTGGTATCGTTCCAGGATTATACCTGGAATGACAGTGACAATACAAATATAACTTGTCAGTGACAGTAACAATTGGACATCTTTTATCTCAGTAACAGGCACCTTCTCCACTGGTACGATTAAAAAGGGGCATATTTCCATTGTGCTCCATTTACACACATTATTCTTTATGCTTCTTTAATGGGGTAAACACAACACAGTAATGTGTGAGTTCTATTTATTGAAACTGCTAATAAGCTTTTTATTCTGTAGGCTTATATAGGTTCTCATAAAATAAACAGAAGACCAAATTGAAAATATTAAGAGCCCTCAATCATTTTTAGTGATGCTTACACTGACAACCTCAATGAGTTTCCTGCATGGTTTTTGCTATACATCGTACTTGAGTTTTGTGGCACATGCCTTTTCTGTAGGACTTTGGATTCTATGTCACACCTGTAAGACTAGAACATGTTCTACTTTTCATCACTCTATCTTTTAAATTGTTTGGCTTTCTCCACATACCTAGTTTAAGGATAATCAACTCTGCCTGTTGTGTGGAGGGCTGGTGGTGGTAGAAAATGCTGCTGTGACCCTGTATTTTTCTGAAGAACATTCATTCTCCAAAATATGAGATTAGATTAAATGTCCAATAATCCAATATTTTTTTCCCCACACTGTTCAAAGATCTCAGGTTTATATCTTCTAATTTATAAAGTATATTAAATACAGAATATCTGTAATATTTATCTCTTTTTAAAAACTTTACCATAGCCCTATTTGCAAGAACCTGCAGTTTGCAAACACAGAACAGTATACCAGTTAAAAGCTTTCTAATCTATTTTTTAATTTCACTTTTCCTCTTCCATTCAAGCTGTTTTCTTAGTTTAGTTAAGCTTCTGGAACTGTGAATTTGCAAGGGATCTGCTTTATTTCAATGAAGAAAATACAAGCAATTGGCAAGAAATTCTGAGATAAAGACAGTCTTGGGCAGGTATACCATGGTTCTGAACCGAAGATAAATTTAAAAAGAGGTAGTAATTGATAGTAAGTATAGGCTACATTGTTTCTTTCCCAGGGTTGTGTTCCCTGATGTCTAAGCAATTTGTAGTGTCAGTGTCCAGCATCTTAGCTAAATGCGTACTACCTACACTAAATCCCAGACTAATTATGGATTTATTGGAATTGGTACCCAAATTGGCTAGATTCAAGACAGCACACACATCTGTCTGTGCTATGGACATAACTTCCAGCTGAATGTATCGAGAGTTTCTCTAGAGAAATCTTGGCCTTTAACGATTCAAAAAACAGAAACCTTTTTATTTCCTTGAGCAGTGAAACAAAGTGAAAGAGACTACTCTCTCCTTTGTAAAAGAGAAAACTTGAAGGATCTTTGGTTCTAATACCAATATACTTCCTGAACAGTGGTCTGGACATCTGACCACCAACTCAGGAATATATTTATTCCTGATTCCAGTCAATATTAAGTGTCCATTGAAGTTCATTCAGAAGTTATAGTAAGACAACGGCATTTTTATTTACTTAATTTATTATTTTTTAAAGATGAGAATGAAATGCTAAACTTTCTTTAAATAAAGTCTGCCAATTTCTAGGTTGCTAGTTTAATCACAAATATGTCTCTGGCGCATCATTTGAGGATACTCAAACATTTGATTTTAGAAAATGGAATATACAGAAGTTATAGTCTGTGATTTAGACTGTGAATTGAAAGGCAATGTAAAACATGTCTGCAACAGATTGAAAGGATGTTGCTGCTAGCTTCTCCCAATGCTGGTGCACTAGGAATCCTTGTCATAAGAATCCTAAATGATAAACCAATAAACCATTAATAAAACATGTACAGAAGAGGATATACCCTGAGAAAGAGAAATGAAACTAAGGAGTGTCTGAGATAATTCCATTTATTTCCTAGAAAATGTGTTCAAGTGACACTAGTTGGAAAGAAATTATAGATTTCTACCCAAAAGTTTTATATTTGTAAACCAACATTTTCTTAATATTTTTGATAACCATTAAATGTCTAGGTGATCCTTCACGTTTTATCTTATTTTGGTTTTGCTTATGTTTTAACAGGTGCTCTTTCAATTTGATGGGGCCAGCATTAACATTAAAAACACGCTTATTGGGTATCATTTAATATGCATGTGCCTTTAAGCACCTAACAGTGAATCATGACATACAATGCGCTGAAATACCAAAATATACCACACGCACAGGTTTCCCATCAGAACAAAAATCTTTCAGTAAACTCACACTCCGCTTAATTATGTAGGTTCTTGCATGCTATATCCTTCTCCTTAACTATAGCAGAGAATCACGTTACTTCTGTCAGTAGCAATGAAATACAGCTGAGAAACAAAAGACGAACACTTGTCCTTGGTCTTGAATATAAATAAATCAGGTTGATACTGAAGGCACCAGAAAAGTTGCTCTAAGATATTTGTAAAATAAAATACCTGTATTTACCCATCTATACAAAAGTCATAGTCAGAAATATCTCCTGAGATACACCCAATGTTACAAATAGTTCTCATTCAATCTTATTTCACTTAAAGCCTCTGATAGCTCTTTCTCTGAGACAAGAAGTTCAGTTCTCTCAGGTCAGTTACCTGAAGCTGCTCTTCCAGTGCAGCAGTAGCTTTGTCTCCGCTGTTTTCATCCACTACCACCACCATATGGGTTAGAGAGTTCACCTTTACTTGTTCCTGTTCCAAATCATCTTGAAATGCCTATAATTAAAACATAAATGATGGAAAATATATTCCCAACTAAGAAAGCACTGTGTGTTTGGAGTCTCCCTGACTAATGTGAATCACTAACCAACTGTAAGAACTCTGTAATCCTGTTGGTCACAATACTACGTATAAATGTATTTTGTTACAGCAGCGTACACATGCTAACATAAGCATATTTTGTAGACTTCTATTCCTTTCATGAAAATAGCTTACTATTATTAATTCACAAGGCATGACTCTTACGGTATTTTAGACAGAAAATTTGGCATGAGAAAATATTTGTTGAGTTGATATAGTTGATGATTTATAGATATCATTACAGCATCTATACATACCAATAGCCTGCACATTTTAAATAAACAGTGGACTAGATTGTGTACTTCATTAGAATATTAAAATATTTTTAAATTTTTCAAAAATTCAAAAATGCATTTTTTACATTAAACAATCACAGATGATCTTTGGCTGGGCACTCCTACAACATTAATAACATAGGACGAAACTACGTTGATGATTCAAAATTAGGAAATACATACCACACCGTTATTGCAGAAACCAGGACATAAATTGACAGAGGCATTTGATCATTTCTGAACATGAGAAAAAAAGTTTCTTGCCCTTTGAGCTTTGGTATCCAGCCTGCTACAGGCTGTTATAAAACTCAGGATTGTTTTTGTCTTTTTTTTTTTTTTTTTTTTCTTGAGAAATAATAAACTGCTAAAAGGAAAGAAAATTCTATAACATTTGCACAAACAGGTATTTTAATAATTCCTAACTTTTACAGATTTCTACAACATTTGACACTTCTCTGACCCTCCCCAAATTTCCCAGACTTCATGCAATACATCTAATCAGTTGTTCCCTCCCTCCTCACAGCTCATATATGGAAGTCTCATACATCTTCACTCTCTTCAGAAGACAGCCTACAGCATTTTCACTAAACATTTAACCTATATATATATATATATATATATGTATATAAAGAGTAAAGGGGAAAAGAAAAGAAGAAGGATTTAAGCTACTGGAACCTCTTAGTGCATTTTGGTGTCTCTTTATTTTCCTTTTTTTTTTTTTTTCCTTCCCTAACTTTCTGTGCAAGATGGAGACTCCACCTTTCTGTAGCTTGTTAACAAAAATAAAACCAGTCAAGATTCTTTCACTAAATACGGAACTGAACAACTAAACTTACTTGCTCCTTATTTGCTCTGCTGAAATGCATCAAGAGGACGGGTGACAAATAGGGGAAAAACAGGAGCTAAAGAAGCATTGGTACTGAAACTTCAAGCCACAGAGAAAGCAATATTCAATTCTTTTCATTTTTATCTATCTTAGGCTTCATGTTAATGTATTAACAAGAAATTGTAAATGTTAAACTCCCAATAGTTTAAATTATTGGGTTCTGTATTTTATTTCTTAGAGAAAACTTGAAATGCACCCTCATCCCACTCACACAAAAACAAGGTATCCAGGATCACATCCTACTTGACACATTTATTTTTTATTTATTTATTTATTTATTTATTTATTAAGGTATTTATAACTAGCTACCAACCAACAGAAGAATGTGGAAAAACAGTCATGGACTGTGCCCCCAACAGTAGAGTGTGGTCCAGTGATTAATACATATATAGTATAATAGTCACAGTCTGAAAAATAACATGGTAAACTGTATATGCCTAGTCATAGTGGAAACCTTAACTGTATTACAAACTATATTAAATTTTACTTGAAAAAACAGCAGGAAGTTGATAGGGTAGAAGAATTCACTTATTTATGAAGTGATGCCCTAGTTGGAGATTAGATTAGGCATTTTAAACCTTTTAGGTAAAACACTTTAGCTTTATTTGGGGATTAAGCAATAATAATAAAAAATTAACAAACAAACAAAACACAGACACACACAAAAAAAGCCATATAATAATGTGGCTAAACACAACAACAAAGGAGTTCACAGACTTTTGATGTTAAGATATACATTCATTATCCTAAGACATTTCAGCGTTTTAATTCCTTCATGGGCATAGCGTGAGCTGATTTATTCATAAGAATCCTTTTTTCTAACTTTCATGCCACTTGCTTCAGAGAGCTAAAATATAAGCAGGTCTCAAGGACTGTGAAGTGCACCAAATTATTAAAACAATCCTTAAAATTCAGACTTCTTAAATTTATCATGACAGTTCTTGATCAAGGAATAGGGTGTACAGCATTCATGGATGACTGCTTCTCCCTAGGTTCAGGTTACAACCAAGGAGAAAGTGACTTATTTCCCTATTAGTGGGTATCTAAAATATGGCAAAACCAGGCTGAAAAGTGATGCTTTGCAAATGCAGGACATAGAGGTGTGAGTTTAACACATACTGTGAAAGATGTGAGAAGTCAGCAAACCAATGAAATTAGAAAGTTTAGTAATTTTCTAATCCCCAGATTTAATTTGCCCTGAGCTAAAGGGCTGTTCTTGATATTAAAGCATCTGTTTTTAACACGCAATTCACTGGAGACAATCATTTGTATAGAGGAACTTGTTTAAACAGGAATTCATTGAAGGCAGTCTTAAGACAAGAGCATGCTCTATTCAGACCATTTGAATCCAAATTTGTAAAAAGTTCTCCTCAGCTTGTAGAGAGGAACTTTCAGGGACTTAAAATGGAAGATGGATATACATGTTGATGCATGGGGAAAGCAACAAAAACTCATAAATCTCCACAGTTGCTCTAATTCCTATGCGTCTATCAGATTGCAAATTATGCATTACTTGAACTCCATAGCATACCTTATGCTCTTCTACTTGACGTTTTAGGTCCTCTAGATCTGGACCTAAGGGCTCTGAATCAATTTTCTTTGTCCTTTCCTCTGTTTTTGTTAGCCAGTCAGCTAACTGAGCTAGCTGCTGATTTTGAAGATCCATTAGGATTTTATGTAAACTGTAAAACAAAGAAATAAACACTTCAATTTATACATGGAAAAAAAAAAAATAAGAAGAAATATCTGTCCCGTATACTCTTAATCATCCATGTTAATTCCCTAAGTCTAAAAGTAGAATACAGACTGTAAACTGTATGACAGCTTTGCAAGGTTTACTCATATTGTTTCAGGGAACTTCCATGTAGAATGTTTCTTAACTTTCTGGAGAGCTTGGCCTTATAAAATTTATTTTATTAATAAAATAAAAATAAAATAAAAAGATAAAAAAAATAGTAACTGCTCAGCACAGGTTTTGATTTCAATCTTAAACCCCATTCTTTCAAAAAAAAAATAATATATATATATATATTCATTGTTAAACTGATTTTCATGAGGCTAGATGTCAAGCCAGGGTAAAAATTTTCAAACAGCCACGTGAAGACTTGTAGAAACAATCTTGAATTAGGCAATAGTTTAGTTGAAAGAGTCTAGAATTAAGATTTTTTTTTTTTTAATTATTATATTATTTATCAGAACCTGAATACTGGATGGAATGTATAGTTTGTTAAAGTTTTGTTCTCCAGTTGCATTTCTATTAAAGCTGTTTGAAAATTCAAGATTCTTGCTATCTGTTTTTTTGTGTTGTCTATTACAATCACTTAAAAGCCCTCAGATATGTACTTAAAAGGTTCCTTGAAATTAAGGGTATTACACAGAACAAATTATTAAATTATTCAGTTATTCAGCAGAGAATACTCTCAAAAAATTAAAAAGGAAATACTTCAGTTTTGCCTAAACAAAGTATTTTGATAACTCCAAATTGACATGTCCAGAAATCCATTACAAATCCTTCACATTTCGTACTTACCATTCTCAGAAATCCTCCAATCTTGCCTAAACAAAATGTTCATCTTATCAAAAGAATCTTTGAAATAATACGTAAACTAGTGCTGAACTACAAGTATTGCTCATATTTCCTAAAACATGGGATTTTTAATTTAGATTTAACAAGCCAAAGTTGCTGTCCATGATGGCAAATTTAGTGAAACCATTATAAGTTACACTATACTGCTTATACCTGAAGCACAACTCTTGGACTACACCATTAGAGTCTGCTACTCTCAAAACTTAGTCTGGAGATCTGAAAATCTGAGCTGAACTTTCATACCAGAGGAAACAGTCATGGAAGAAAGACTCTAGCTCACAGTCCTATTTTAATTCCTCTTATTTCATAGTTGGCTTCTTTTTGGCTTTGTGAAAAAAAGTAACCAAAATGAGAAAACTATTGTAAAGTTTGTCATCTTGTATCCAGTGGCACCAAAAAGTACCCAGATTCACACTGACATTCTTTCTATTTGTTCATATTTTAGATGAACAAAACATAACTATGTTTTCTCCCTCAGCACCTGCACAAATGCTGACTGGCAGCAGTGCAGTGTGAGCACACTGCTCCAATGAAGCCTAAGAGGCCTTGTCCAACACCAGTTAGTCAACTAACAGGTGCTTGCACAAATCCAAACTTATAGCTTTTTGTCACCATTTCAAGGTATACACACATCATGCAAGTACTTCTGGGTTTGTCCAAACCATTTCAGATTTTCCCAAGATAGTTTGAAAAAAATCCAGAAGTGTATTATTTTGAAAATACACATCAAAATATGTCTAAATTAAGTACCATTCTGTATTTTCCCTGGCATACCTAATAGTTTTCAAAATAATCACAACAGAAGATTGCATTGAACATGTAGATAGTTACTTTTTGGGACACGTACATTCTACCGAACCAGGATTTAATACCTGTCAACATTAGACATACTGTGTCTGATCCCATATCCCATTTGTAGCACATTTATATTTTAAGGCACGTCTGATACTTCAGCATTTCTATTCTTGAATGTTATGTTATTTCCATTTCAATTTTGAATCTTAGAAGGAGTCAAACATTTAGTCTCCAATGAGTTTTTTATACAATTACTACTTGCTATTTATGCAGCTAAGTTAAATACTGTATACACAGTTTTAACTCATATTGTAAAAAGAGTTTGATAAATTTCCAGTATTATTCTCTGCTTTATCTCTCTCATCTAACTCATATTCAATTTGTTAGATACTATTGCTTAGTATAAGCATTGTTATAAGCAATCTCTGCAAGCACCTATTGATTTATGAATGCAAAATACTGAAAATTCTGTTGTATACATTAAGTTATAAATTCACTGTCACATTTTACACTCATGGGCAGAGCTGCCATTTAGAAAGACCTAGAAGGGCTGAAGGAACAAGAAAGTTTGTAACATTCAACCAGGAAAAATGCAAAGTTCTGCACCTGGAAAGGAAGAACGTTTGGAATGATATAGGATGGCAACTGACTGGATGGGGAAAAGCTCTGTGGAAAAAAGCTTTCTTGGGACAGACAACAACACTAGGAATTTATCTCTGGATTATTCTTTAAATCTGGATAAAAGAGAAAAACCAAAATTGTCTAAGGATTTCTGAAACAGAAATAATTGAATATTAGTAGTAGCCATAGAAAGATGAGTCAAGCCAGAATGTCTTGGAACAGTAATAGAGAGGAAATGTGAAAAGCGGTCTGGGAAACAAAGAAAGAGTAAAAGCTGCATACAAGAGAGTCCTGAGGAGTATATAAACGTGTAACATATGTTCTACTGCAGAGCCATGGATACAGAAAAATGGAGAAACTGCAGGCAAATATCGAGACAAGCTACCTCAGGAAATAATGATTTGGGGAAACAAACAAACAAACAAAACACCTACAACAACTTGTTTTATAATAGTATTTTAGTTATATTTTAGTTATGGTCATATGTTACAGACTTATCTTGAAAGGTACTTCACTGTTCCTGGATAGTACTGAAATAGAATCAGTTGTTATATCTGACACTTTACAAAGCTATGCTATTCTCTAGAATTGTTACTAATTTTCTAATTTTTAAAGATTCCAGTTAGTAGTTGGTAAGGACAAAAGTAAGGAAATCACAGGAACAACTAGAACTAGTAATGGAAATCTTGATGGAACCTGTGACGCAGAAGAAAAAAATGATTCCAAGAAACGGGAAGTGTTCCATTAATCCAGATGACTAAACAGTGAATATCAAACAGAAACACTTTTTTTTTTTTTTTTTGCATTAGATTTCTTTTTTTTTTTTTTTTTCCTAAGAACTGAGTGTGATGAATATTCATGATACTCTCTCTCTCTTTCTCTCTCTCTCAATAACCTGTTAATTATTAATCAGAATGACCAGACGATATACACAGCCCCTTTTCCTCTCTAATCACTTTATTTCTTTAAGGGATACAGTAAAGGAAGCTGACACCCTGAATTATATCCCACGGTTGACAAGGATTAGCTACCTCCATCCCTTCTTCATTTTCAAATGTGTATTTTATTCTCTTACTCAATGTTCTATAAACCAAGGCATTACAAATATTAAATACAATGCTTCATCTTAGCAAAGTTTTAGCAATAAATTAAACAATAAATGGTATAGAAAATCTGCTAAATTTGTTTTAAAAGTTGTACTGGGTCTGGCTGGGATGTTAACTTTCCCTGCAGCAGCCCATACAGCGCTGCACTCTGCACTTGTAGCTAGAACAGCAGTGGTATCACACCAGTGTTGTGTCTGCTGCTGAGAATAGATATTCCATACCATATGATGTCACACTCAGCAATAAAAGGTGGAAAAAGGAGGAAGAGGGGAGGGGTGGGTTTTCGTTGGAAAAATGTCTGTCCTCCTCACGAACACCAGCTAAGTGCATTGAGGCCCTGCTACAAGGATATGGTCAAGCATCGCTCATTTGTGGGAAGGTGGGAAGTAGAGTAATTTCTTTCCTCTGCACTTCCACATAGCCTTTACTTGTTCTGTTTTGTTGTTCCCTTTCCCCCTTCCCCTTTTTTCCCCTTTAGGTGAATTGTTAATTAATAGTATTTCCTTAATATATAAATACATATATATATTTTTTCCTTTTATTAAATTATCCTTATCTCAACCCGTGAGTTGTTCTTTCCTTTACTTCTTCCCCTCCTCATCTGAGGAGGGGGAGTGAGAGAGCGGTTGTGGTGTTCAGCTGCCCAGCATGGTAAAACCACCACAAAAGTAACAAAAACAAGACAGGATCAAGTAAATACTTATTATAAAGAAAACTTATTATTCTGAAGTAAGGATCATAAATGTGAAAATAAAATACATACAATAATGTAATCACATCTGATTCTTAAGCAGAAGAATGTTCCTTTCATATTCCAGTTTCTCCAGCTTCTTTCGGTTTTTTAAATTACTTCTATAAACATCTGATAGATATTTTAATACTTATATACTTCAAGAGTTTATTGTAATATTTGTTTACAGTATGGCTCTCATGATTTTCAAACACAGAACACTTTTCCATTGAATGGAATGTGCTTTAATAGTTGTGGAATTCCCCATGCAGCGGTAAATTGCATTAAGTTTTCCTCTCCAGTGGTTCATTTATCACTCTGAGATGCTTTATTATAAAGAAACCTATTTGGGTGGGAGGAAGAAATGAAAAACCAGGCTCTCTTCCTTCAGCATGTTATTGTACTGCTTGCTGCAAGAGTCAAATATAGAACCATAGAATCGTTAAGGTTGGAAAAGACCTCCAAGATCATCTGGTCCAACCATCACCCTACCACCAACGTCACCCACTAAACCACTAAGCACCACATCCAACCTTTCCTTGAACACCCCCAGGGACGGTGAGGTCACCACCTCCCTGGGCAACCCGTTCCAATGCCTGACTACTCTTTCTGAGAAGAAATGTCTCAGTTTCCAACCTGAACCTCCCCGGCACAACTTGAGGTCATTCTCTCTAGTCCTGTCACTAGTTATCTGTGCAAAGAGGCCAACCCCCGGCTCCCCACACCTTCTTTTCAGGTAGTTGTAGAGAGCAATATGGTCTCTCCCGAGCCTCCTCTTCTCCAGCCTAAACAACCTCAGTTCCCTCAGCCGCTCCTCACAGGACTTGCCTTCCCTTCACCAGCTTCGTAGCCCTTATCTGGACATGCTCCAATACAGAGTGAATACAGGGCAAATCCATTTTGTACCACTTTTAATCAATTGCACTGATGTGTTCTAAAATTACTCTGATATTCTGACCTTCTAATCATTTTTTAAATATTAAGTCCCTTTCACTTTTATAATATTAGTTATCAGTGTTTTTTGTTTGTTTGTTTTAATTTTAATTTTTTTTTTTTAATTTTTTAAAATTCTTTCCTGATTTCTTGCTTTTGTTTCCCCTGTGCTGTAGCGCAGGTTACTTTTCACTACACTTCCTGTTGCCATTACCACAGAGGACAGACAGCCTTGCTGCTCTTATTGCCACAAAAAAAATCTCTGTTTGGATAAGCATGTCACTGTTGCCTTAAAGACATGATTACAGCAATGTGCTCAGAACATTATTCTCTACACCAAAGTACAAGATAGATTCCGTAAGTTTAAATTGAATATAATAACCAAGAAATATATTATATTGTGATATGAAAGCTGTTTAAGTTTATAATCCTCCATCTGGTGCTTGAAACAGAGTTTTGATCCAATAGGTAAAAATTAGCCATCTCTAAATACATCAGTCCTGAGAAATGTTCTCTTGCTCTAACCAAAATTTTATTAAATGTATCACAGTGGTTTTTTGTTTGTTTTTTTTTTGTATAAGAAATTAAATAGTAACACAACATTCTCTGTGAAGCTCTTATCACTTCACGTCTTCTTATGATTTTGCATTACCCAAATATAACATGTTTAAGAACATAGTAGACTGATTCCCTGAGCT
Organism: Nettapus auritus; assembly: GCA_011076525.1. NCBI lineage: Eukaryota > Metazoa > Chordata > Aves > Anseriformes > Anatidae > Nettapus > Nettapus auritus. Next base: position 119,185,090 of record CM021765.1, on the reverse strand, counting down.
ATAGCTGCATCTAGGAGTAAATTGAATAGTTGGTATCAAAAGGTATATTTTAGTAGACAAAATACTACATACACACAGAGCTGAGATCGCTCCATGAGTGTTGTTTTAAATGAAAATATGGCAAATAAAGACTGCCTACACCAAAGATTCTACTCTCCTAGAAAAAAAATTCAGCTGGAGGAAGTTAGGCTGAAATAGCTGAAGTCCATCAACAATTTTATAGACTCTCAAAGATATGCAAGGTTGTCAATGGTTAAAAACCACAAAAATATCATCTGATGGAATTACCAAGAAAATATTGGAATGAAACAAAACAAAACAATGTTTTGCACTTGTTCAAAATTATAGCTTGCCTTTAAATATTGCACGGTTCTTTCTGGTCCCCTTTTTACTCTAAAAAGATAAGGTATAACTAAAAAAGCTCAAAGAAGAGCAAGAGAACAAAACAAATAATGAAAGGTTTATATTTATGGAGACAATAAGAAAAGGTCCTCACTTCCAACATATTAACTAGAAAGAATCAGTTAAGCTACCAGTGACCTAATTAAAACCAATAAAAAGATGCCATTCCTCAAAAAAGTAGCAGCTCACACTAAGTAAGAGTCTTGCGATATTCACTGCCAAAGGATGCTGTAAAGTGTACACACACTTTACAACATGTAAAGGGCCAAGCAGATATTGAATAAATAGATGGAAGAAAAATCAATGGCAGGTTACCAAATACACACAACTACTTTCATTCTCAGGAAGTTCCCTCAGTGGAAAACAATTCAAGGTCATGAAAGTGCTACAGTGAACTTTATAATGCACTAGACACGCTCTAGCAAATGGGAGTAGTGGTCCATAGAGCTGTAGTGGGTTTATGTGGCAAGGTTTTTGTAGTGGGGGGCTGCAGGGGTGGCTTCAATGAGAAGAATCCACAAGATCCTCTTATCTAACATGGAGCAGCTGCTGGCTTCTTCTTGCAGAAGCCACCCCTGCAGCCCCCCGCTACCAAAACCTGGCCACATAAACTCACTACAAGAGCCCAATATGTGGTGTCCAGAGCAATGAGTTTATACAGCCCAATATTTGATCTCTAACAATTACAAAAGCAGATGAGAAGATGCTGGTTCAGGAGATCACATACATATCTCCCCTAAAGCTTCTTTGACTAACAAAGATATTCACTTTTTAATGAAAATTACAGTTGCAAAAGGACTTACTCTCAGATGAAGAAACAGAAGAGTTTCTTGCTTAGTATACATGCATTGTTTTTTTCTGAGAGAAAACTTAAGGTCTTGGCAGAAAGGTTTTAATGAAGTCTGTCTGGCCCAAAGTCTGGAGGAAGCCAACAGGGATCTCAGACTCAGGTTGTTTGCCACTGCATTTATTTGTCTTTGCTGTACAGAATAGATATATTCTTCTGTAATTAACACTTCTAGACTATAAAGAAGCTAATAGTGATGTTCCATTAATTTTAAAATTTCCACTGGATTTGGCTTAGTATAATAGTTATAAACTTTGCCATTGCTTCCTTTAGACAGAAAGATCAGTAGGTCTAACAAATTTCCATGAATTTGAAACTTAGTTATTATATCAGACAGAAATTAAAAGACTCCACATGAAAAAAGAAGTTTGAGGAAAAGGATTGTGAAACAGAGGTACTTAACAGACTGTTTCTTAAGACAGGAGGAATGCAACTCACACACACAAAAAAAGCCACTTTCAATTAATTTCCTGTGTTAACCACTCTGTATCTTGCAAAATAAATTACTCCACTGTAGCACAATCACAAGGTCTTACCTTTATGGACTTTCTTATACTAGATATTAATACAAAAATCAAAATTTCAAAATAAGACTTAGAAATGTTAAAAATAATTTAAAGACTAGTTAGTTAATAGTTTATTTTTCTACTTTCAATTGTATGTTCACTTTAAGCTATAGATCTTGCACTTTTCTTGGATACTGTATTTTTCCTCAGATAAACCCATATGACTACACTTTCTGGAAAGCTAACCTTCCATTTACTGCTTTTATTGCATCAACTCTTATAGGTTTTAAGGATTTGTTTTCATTTTCTTTTTGCATCTTTGTAAAGATTCTCTCCCTTGTAGCTAAATACTGTGTGATACTTGTTGCAACAATCAGGAAAAAAGTGGGACAGGTTATATAAATTTTCATTTAAATGCTATTAGTGTCCAAGCTGTTGATAGCTGCTGATCTGTGAAGCTTCTGGTCTCAAAGCAACATGTAAGCTTCAAGGTCATTACACATTAAATTTCTGGTTAAAAAAAAAAGAGCTAAGACTGAGTCGTGTTCACACTGAAGTGGAAAAAAACCACAGCTGGTACTGAAGTTCAGAATTGTTCCAGTCAAGCTCAATGTATATTATTTTACCTAGCATATTACTTACTTGCTTTGTTTTTCCATACTTGCTACCCTGAGACTTTCCCATCGAGAATTAAGTAGATTCATTTGTTCTTGGATTTCATTTTCTTCTTCATCTGAAAGCTTTCCAATTGTTAGTAGTTGACTTCCAACTTGCAAAACATTGCCAACACGTCCTTGGTGAGCTGTTAATTCCATCATAAAACCCTGACAATAAAAACAAAATCCCGTTTTGATTCTCTGGAAGGGAAGAATGGGCTTTGGAGAAATATCTTTGATTTCACCACTTTTCAAACTTGCTTTTTCATTTTTCTAACTCCTCCCCAAACCTTGTAACATAAAACAGAAATAAACACTTTCACATTTTGCATATGGTGCAGTTTACAGTATTACCTTTAAATTCTCCAAATAAAAGTTTAAAATTATATATATATAATATTCTTTAATTTATTATGAGATCCAAGAAGGTAAATGACTAACAAAAGATTATAAACATGTACCTCATGGGTGTGAAATTGTTCTTTAACAACTTCTACATCATTGGATATATCTCCTTGTGCTTGTAGTGCATCTTCAGCAGAGAGAAGCCATGTGAGTACTTCTTCTAAAGCAGTTTGGTAGTTGTCAAGATCCATTTTGGACCCCATTACTGTGGTGGTAAATGTTCTTTCTTCAACAGTTTCTAAAAACTGATCAAAACCAAAAAGAGAAATGCAAATAGTACCTACTCAGAAAGTTCTGCAAATTAATAATGAGAATCAAATTGTCTTGTAAAATAAAACAGCTTTTTATAAAACAAACAAACAATTCAGATGGCGAATGAGTGGGATTATATATTAGTATTTCTGCTAATTGACCAAGATAGGTTAAAATTGTGGGAAATAACCAAATTAAGATTAAATTAGATATTTTACTTTGGAATGTAACATTTGTAGCAACTATTCTGAATAGCTGCAATATTTAAATTGTAACTGTTGTACTTAGTTTTCAAAGTACTCTGATTTTTCATGTCTAGTTTACTGTTTCTCATTGATTTTCACTTGTAACTATGGGAAATTTAGCAGAGCAGCTAGTACAATTATATAATCAAAAAAGCAGCAAATTGCATGCTGACACTGCAGAGAAACTAAGGAAAACACAATGTGAAAAAGAAGGAAAAAAGACCATTAAAACACAAGTAATGTTAGGCCTGAACTATCCATGGATACCCGTTTTGTTGAAAGCATTCTGGAAAATTGAAAAAAAGCCCCAAAATCCCATGCCTAATCACAACTTTAAAAAACAAACAAACAAACAAACAAAAAAAATCCATTACTGTTAATTCTCTTTCCCTCAAAGGCCACCCTCACATTTACTTTTTAGAAGCCAAGTGACTCAAGTATAGAATTCGCACTTACATTCTACTGGGTAAAGTCAAGAGAAATCAATAGTAAGGATTTACTGATTACTCTAATCTTAAAACAGCAGGACAAAACAGAAACCAGAAACAGGGACTTGATACAGAAAATGTCATCTCATTAATTTCTCAAAAAGTTCTGAGGAAGTTTAACCAATTTGCTAGCTAGTTAGTATAAAACTTAAATCCTTCACATAAAAATATGTTTAGGACTTTATCAAAAATTAGATTGAGGCATTTTAATGATATAATAACAAAAATTGTACCACTATTATTGTGAAAATAAAACACTAGGTAGAGCTTTTAAAGCCTTTCACTGTAGTTTAGGTCAGAAAGTCAAAGTTTAATACCAGAACCAAAATAAAGAATTGTATCGGATATACTGTGATAACTTATAACGAAATTGTCAGTCTTGATCTTCATAACAAATTCATTCTGAATTGTACAGATCTAATAATTACATGCAATTTATGTTCATCCCACTGTTGTATCTGTTACAGTAGCTAAAATACCAGTCATAGCTTCATCACTATTTATGTGTGACAAACAGTGCTCAGTAGATAAAGCTACATCAGGAAAGCAGTTTTGGGAACCTGATTAACTCCATAGCTTGGTTTAAAGAAAGTAGTGTCCTATAGGAATATAAATAAGGAAGCACAGACAATTTCATCACACATTCCTGCTGCATAAATTAACAACTGTACTGTGTGCAAGTCTAGATTTTAAGTAGTATACAATGTAGTTAAGAAATTACCTCACCACGTTACATTTATTCAGCAAGATAATTTTTTGAATTTCCCAGTTTACTATGGAAATGGTACATAGGTTTTGCATAGGTACTCTTCTTTCTATAACATTATTGCTTGAAATATATCCATATATAATATGCTGGCAAAAAAAATAATAAATAAACTTAGACGTCATAATAGCTGAGCAAGACTATGTGACTGTTGCATGGATCTATTGTGATCTTCATCAAATGTTTGAAATTTTTCCATCTGAAAATCCTTCTTCCCTTAGACCTGACATAGAGTTTCATCTATGCATGTACTGCATGGTACCTGTTCAACCCAACACCTGCTAAGAATTCCTTCTCTGGAAAAATATACTCGGTGTAATTTTGTCCAGACTTTTCACTGCTTTCTCTCATGTTATTATAAATACTACATGGAATTGCATCAAAAAATCCTGGACTCATGGCATTCAGTGGCAAAATAGTGCAGATTAACTCTGCACTATTTTAATGAAACTTTAGGAAATGTAAAGAAGAAAAGCAAATATAATATAAATGGAAACCAAAAAAAGAACTCCTTGGCAGGTATTTCAAACTATGCTCTCATTCCAAGAAGGGCAGTTTTTTGACAGAAGGAAATTGGAAAAGAACTAGAGGAAGTATAAGCAAAGGATGTTGCAGAATGGTATCAGTAATACCTTTATTTGGCATAGGGAGGGAAAAACAGCTTTTCCACCTTCCCTCAAATCCTACACCATCACTGATTGCAGAGAGCTGGGATCAGTCATGAGGTGACAGAGCAGAGCAATGGATATCAGCTGCACTTGAAATGTAAATAAAAGTTTTAAACACTCATCTGTGGATAACAGTTCTCAACTGCTAAAAGCTAATAAAGTCACTGCACCATTATACCTTCTCTTCCTCTATGGAGATAAGAAAGAGTAGCAGAAAGAGAACAGCCATCAGAAGCTGAAAGACTTGTAGCACTTTGTTACTCTAGAGTGCACTGAGCATTCAGAGTTTTCCTGTTCAAATTCAACAGCAACATAGGCAAGGACCCCATGAGACTGTTAAATTAATTTAAGCAGATCATCCTTATTATTTCAATGACAAAACCATCCCATGTTTTCACACTTTGGAAATTCTGTTAAGCTCCCGTCACCATCTTTAAGCACATTCTCTGTTAACAAGCTGGAGGATGGAAGTAATGGCCTGGCAACCTTGATCTGCATCTACATATGCAAAGAATATTCACATTGTAAAAGCATCAAAAACATGCTTCAGAGTCAATGGTTTGTTTTGACTTTAAAAACATTTTTTAAATCTGCTGTTATAGCATGACGTCACAATTTCCATCAGTGCTGCTGGCTATGTGAAAGAACTGTCCTGCATATGGAACACAAAATAACTACTCAAAGCAATGGGAATTCAGACTGTGCTATGTGATCACTGACCATTATTTTGGGACACATGAGAGAAACCTACTCTGTTTCAATATGATCTGATAAAATTCATTGATCATAAATTTGCCCCTCTAATCACAAAATGAGACTGAAAGAAGTACTAGCCAGTCACAATGCCTTCTGCAAGATTCTCATCAAAACTGAGATTCTTGTTGGCTCAGCTGTAAATGGAATATCAAACAATGTTAAATATTCACACTTGGAAGTGGACAGTTACTGATCTAATACCTATGCCATGTGCTTTGTAATAAAAAGCAAACAAAAAAGTTAGGTGTTTCAATATAATATTCAATTACAGATTTCCATCCATTACTGCAACCCAAATTTAAATATGGCATGTTTTACAGTACCAAGAAAGAATATTTCACTATGTTGAAATAATCCATATAGCACTAACAGCAATGAAATCCCTGAATTTTATAAATAATGGTAGACAAATCAGTGTCCTTTTTCTGAATTTATACAAAATATTTTCATATCTTCTCAAACACTAAAAAAATAAAAAAATAGAGAATTCTATGGTATTTTTTATACTGCATTGAGAACAAAACCATAGACTTATTGATAGAGATAGCTATTATAAATTGTGATGGCTGTTTCTAACCATGATTTTTACGAGAATAAAAACAATTAGAAAATTAAACTGTTTGCTGAAATTAAAGCTGAAATTAAACTCTTGTTACCATATATTACTAGGAAGGCTATACTTTGGAAAAAAAAGCTTCTCAGATATGCACACAGTCTCATTGAATCAAAAGGTATTCCCAATAAAGACTTTAATTACTACACAAAGGAAAGCTGATTGGGTGCAGTCAAATCAAAACATCCCATTAATTTACACAGAGTAATCTATTGAGTAACAACACATGCATGAGGACACAAGTGCTATGGAGAAAGAAAACCTAAACAATTCAGATATTTGATGAAGGCTGTCTCAAGTCCAGCTAAGAATCAGTAAGCCAACTAGCTCATAAGTTATTTTCAAAAATTGGCTAGCCATTTTTGCATGGAAATGGTGAATTGCTATAGGGTTTGACCCAGAAGACAAAGAATACTCTGGACACAAAGGTTGTCCTCTAGGGTATCTTCTTTCTTTGCTGCTGCACATAGAAGAATTTTATCTGGATGGAAAGATGGGAATGTGAGCTTTTAAATACATCACCTTTTTCTGCTGGGGGTGGGGCCTGTCAAGAGTGGAAGACCTCAAGGACTCTTAAGCTTTGAAGTATAAGCAGAGAAAATAAAAAGCCTTTGACCTTTAAAAGCCTGGAAAAATGAGGCATGCTTGGCAGGTGTCTAAGTTAATTCAGTGTTTAAATGATGAGTGTGCAGCTGCTTCAGGGTGAGAAAGCAAAGAGAAGGAGAGTTCCTCACCTACCATTGTATTATGTTCCTAAAAGAAGGGGAAGGGCTGGACATGTGCTTACAGGTTCTTGAAGAATGTTTGCATTAGTTCAAAAAGACTGCTTCTGAGTTTTACAAATTAGCTAGGCAGTTTTAGAAAGTAGTTCTACAGTAAGCACTTAGTATAAATAAGAGCGCTGCAATGGGCCCTATGTATAGAAATCTTATATATAGAGTATATATATATATAATTATTATATAATGCCTTGTATTATGATAAAATATCATGCCTTTATTATAATTACATCATCTCTGTATATAATTTATATACATAACATATAATTTCTATATCCAATATAGAAAAATATAATATATATATATATATTTCTTCCTTCCAAAACAGCCTCTGTCTCATCGTAAGAGATGTAGAATCTGGCTCTAGACATTAAGAGTTTTAAAATTCAGAAACATCAAATGTTAAAGAAATTTATTTTCTATTTATATTTCTTATTTCTATTTTATTTAATGTAGTTTTCTAATTTTGAAAACTCTCTTTGCAGAATTACAATATCAGAAAGAAGCATACATTATTCACCCTGTAACTATGATGCCTACCAGGTGAGACTGATATCACTGCTTATCAATTAAGTTCCTCCAGGATTCTTATTCCAAAATCATATTTTATGCAAAAAAATAATAAAATTATAACTGTTTAAAACTATGTAACTGTTCAGGTTAAAATGTTCTTTACAAGAAACCAGACTATGTTTGACTTAACAGACTATGTTTGACTTAACCAGACTTAACAGATAATATCAGCTAGAACAGTTCAGTCATTTCTGGCAATAAAACTAATATATATTTTCCAGATTGCTTGTTAATATAATGTTAATTACTAAGGTCATTTTATTCATTGGTGTTTATTATTCCACCTGAAAATCTGAACTGTGATCATAGTACATTGTAGTTGCATGACAAAGATTTCAAGATGGAATAGAAAATGTAATCAGTGTATTTATGCTATGCAGCTAAATGCAGGGAAGGGAGAAAGGGAAAGAGGCAGTAGTCACATATTATTTTACAGAAAATGAAGACCATACTGTAGGGGGCAATTCAGGTAGACTTTCAGATGCTTTCTCTCTAACCTTCTAACTTCTGCAACAAATCACTGTTCACAAAGGCAACAGTCTCCTTTATCATTCAGTTCAGACTTCCTCTTACAACATGCTCACCCAGTTCACAGAAGGATATAAAGATAACCTGAATTCTGCCATTTATCTGCTTTTAGGTAGTTAACACTCCTTTAATAGAGAGTAAACCTGGTGTGTGCGTGTTTGTGATTTCTTGGGATTTAAAACAAACAAACAAAAAACAACAAACAAACATCCATAAAATTTCCAGCCCTTAGCAGTGCTACATGAAATGCACAATTTGGCTGGGGAGATTTTTACTGAAAAACCAAACCAGCAAAATGCTCAAATTCTGAGCTACGTCACTGCTTCTGATGAGGCTTTGTTAAGCCACTTACTTCAAGCTATCCTTAGTCCAGCTAACTATTTACTATCACTGACCTTACAGTTTAAACCCATATTTTCTGGGGAGCTGTTCTTAGTTTCTGCTGCTCAGGTCTCAATTTCTTTTATCGTGTCTCTGTGTCTAGAGTGTTAGCTGTTAAAATCTAAGTATACCCTGAAAATGGGGAAATCTATGGTTTGCAGAGATTTATAGCTTGGTTAAATTTGAGATCTTGACTTAATTTGAAATGGCTTGAAGAATACAGAGGCACAAGAGCTTTTCAAGAAACAGACAGCTATTTTATTACAGACAAAACCATTCACTGCTCCCTAGTCCATTCTTCAGCAACAGATGAACTGCTTTGTCTGAAGTTTTTAATTCACCATGAGAAAAGCACATCTGATCTATAATGTTTCCTCAAAACCATTAAATTTTGGTGAAGTTGTGAAAAGTTAGACCATTATAAACACGATATGAACTTGAAGTGTTTCACGGTCTCATGAACCAGCAGTGTTACGAGGCTGTGTGCAGTAGGAAGCTTTCCCCAGGAAAAAGCTAAAATACATGCTTTTTTGAAGCGTCTTATTATACGGCTGTGTACTTGTTTGCTTAAAGTAATGTAAGAGAAATAAATAAAAAAAGTTGTAAAATATAAGTAAAAGAGAAACAGAGACAGAACAAATGAGAATCAGGAATTAGTAAGGTATATAATATCCTCTGTAAAAAAAAATAATAATAATAATAATAATAAGTAAAAATATAAATTTCATAGCTGCTACACAAATTCTGCATTCACTTTATGCCAGGTTAATCTAGATGCAAGACAGCAATCGATTTAAAGAATTGGATGGTGGAAGTAAAAAGGTATACGTGAAGTCAAATAAAAAAGAATTTTTATCATTTTATATACTATAAGGGATTTTCTTATTCAAAAGAACTTAAGAGACAAGAAAGGGGCAAACATTCTGGAGTCTTTTAGGTGCTGTGGATATTCCACTGGTTTTAAATAAATCTCTCGGGGAAATATAAGGCAAATTATGGAAACATGTTCCCTAACTATATATCTTGTCATTGCTTTAATATATTTTCTTTATTTTACAATTACAGAATGAAAAATATTGATAACTAAGAATGGAAATTGCACACAACTGTACACAATTGTACACAACTACATGCATTTAAACATTAAAGAAAAAATGAAATGAAATACACAAAGGTCATTTAAATAGTACTAAACTTGTCATATACTATTTCAATCCTTTATTTACAAGCACAGTACTATATTTCCAGTTGTGTTTACTCAAAAGTAATCTTCAAAACTGTGAGCCACATATGCAATGGATCTAGGCATTGTTTATTATGGGCCACCAAAGGTACCTTTAAATGAAATCTGATGTGCCTTAGAGTTCATTTTTCAAATCTTGAAAATACTACAAAATTCCATGGAATTTATAAATAATAATCAGATGTACAATCATGCAATTAGTCCTCAAAAAGATGAGGAAACTTTGGGCAATTTTAATTATCAAATCTGATCAGCTAGACTTCTAATGCTGAAGTTGTTAAAAATATATTTATGCACAAATAGATCATCTCAGTATATCTCAAAAAAATACTTGAGCTGTAAGAAAGCTGCTAGTGGAAAAGGAAAATAATCACTAATAAATGACTAGCAAAGTTGATAGAACTCAAATCTAATTAGCTCAAAATCCAAAACTAAAATACATTAACTGATGCAAAAGGTGACTTTTTTTTCCATCTTCAGAAGATGAACAAAATTAAATTTATTGCTGAATTTTAGCATCGAAGTTACGTTAATAAAAAAAAAAAAAATGATATTAAGACATCTACATGCATTGAACATATAGATTTTTGAAAATGCATTGATTTTCATGCCAGTGTACTACCGCCCATAACAATCTGCTCCCAGATTTCAAGATCCAAATTACTGAATACACTGTCACAGAAGAATATAGAGAACATAAATTATCAAAGTATAAAGTCTGGAAGATAAAATAATCTGCAACCACAAAATTTTACAATGCATTCTTTGCAAACCTGCAAAACCATATGAATCTTAATTGGCCTGTAATCTGCACTGCATTTAGCTTTATTCTCTATAAATTTTAACCAGCAAAAGCAACTAATTAAGTTTTGCAAATATGTTTCTTAATACATAACCCCAGATATATCAAAGCTATAATTGATACTGTTTTGTACATGGAAATAAAGACCAACTAATTTTATTCACTGCATCCAACTACCAATTCTGCTGTTATTTTGAGCTTCTAAACCATGATAGCACTCTTTAGGATGTTCATTGAAGAAAATCTAGTCTTCAGAATAAGATTATTTAACTCCAAAACTCTTTTCATATAGTCACACAGTACAGTATCAAAAGGCATCAATAGCAAGAGCAATTAACCACAAAATGATACATCTATAATATAACTCTTCTGAGAAATATTCAGGACAAGAGGCAATTAGTAGACATACTAATTAGTTTCTGTGAAGTTGAGGGTGGAGGCTTGGAGATTTCAAAGTATTTAATATTGTGTTATTATAGTTGGGAGACTTTATTTAAAAAGTTGTTTTTGCAAAGTCATCTAAAATCTTGCTTGAATAGGCTGAATACTATGCTCATGGCTCTTATGTGTTTTACTTTCCCTGAACGTAGTTTTAGCTTATATTAAAATTAAATAGACTGTCTATCTTCAGGAGAAATCACTCCAAAGAATGTATTTTCAATTTAAAATTAAAAGCTAACAAAAATGCTGTTACAGGACAGGCTTAAGTGATTTAATATTTCTTTCAAATTCTGTTGTATGATTACCTTGCTTGTCTCAACATGTTCTGAACAATAAATCAAAAGGTGAAAATGAGAGAAAGTGATAACTATTCACCTCACAAAGGAGCTTTTTCCTCTTCTGAATGCAGATGGTTTATAAATTCTACAACAATATAGAATTTATTACAAATAATATATAATAAAAACAGAAACATTCAAGTATTTCTAGACGTACTGAAAACTACATAAAAACTCTTCTAAATGTTTACAAAGAAAAAGCATCTGGATGGAAAAATAAAATGAAAATCTACTGAGGACTGTTAAATATTAAGATACCATCTGTAGCTCAAGAAATTTCTGAGACACAAAGCAGTGGAGGTTAAGTGAGAATATGCTGATACTTCAACACAGGTAATTAGTCATACCTCTTTTCTTATTCTTATGCATCCAGTATTGGTCATTTCTGGAAATGGCATAATTGATGAAAACGCATTGTTCTCACTAATGAAAGCTATTTTGTTGTCACACAGATCTATTATGGACATTCTCAAATTTAACAAGGTGTACAAAATAGAAATGTAGGGTATTTTCATGCTCTACATCTTAACATTACCTTTGATACTTTGAGACCCTGCAGAAATTAATGATGTAGAAAAGAGAGGACTTAAAGATGTCTACTTTACTATTAGTTACTCTTGCTTAAGCTATTTATTAACAGCTTTTACCCACCCACATCTCCCGATTATGTTATTTCACCTGAGTTTTCTTCTCAGAATAGAGAAATGTAATGTAGGAAATGAAGAAAATGAATAAAATATCTTTTAAAAAAGAATTCATCTTTTTGTAACTGAAACAGAATTTTGTCAGAGTCACTCCAGTTAATCACTGTAATAAAATGCTGCACTGTGAATTCACATGTGAAAACTAATGTCTTAGGGTAATAGAAGTACCTTAGTTAGTCTTCACATAATGCCTATTTTGTAGGTCTTTTTTTTTTTTTTTTTTTTTTGCAGCTACATATATTTGCACGTGCATTTTTCATGACAAAATAATCAGAATAGCTTCTGATCTACATAAGAAATACCTGTCTTTGCTATTTAACGGATAAAATATTACCAGTGTGTGCATGTGTATATGCACACTCGCATATAAAAGTAGCATACATAATGAGGGATACAGTATCTCTGGTTTATATATATAGTAATACATATATACATGCATATGTAGCACACATAATTAAATAAAACTAAATAATAATTCAGTATGTATGTTACTTGTGTAGCATATATAAAGAATTTATAGAATCCTGTTTAATCTCTTGTAGATACAAACTATATGCCATTGTTATTTTGAGATGATGAAACAGACGTATCCTAAAATAGGCCATTATTCTTTCATAAATATATATTTGCAGTTCATATTAAATTATACTTCAGTTAACTGGTTAAAATTAGATGTGTTTATTAAGCCAAACTTTTACTCTAGTGTGGTTATTTTTGGTAATGTGACCTGAATTTACCTTCAGGTTCTGTTAAGAGGGAATTCACTTAATTAAAATGGCTCCTCAGATATAATTACTTGGGCATGAAAGCATACTTCAAGAACAGAGAGCTACAGGGTTCCAATTCTATTTGTAGAGACACTGTACAACCATGAAATGTAGGTTGTATAGCTGTTAACTTCTTTAATAGAGAGCAATAATACTAAAATATACAGATTAAAATATATAATATAAATATGCTGTTTTGTAGTCATACACTCCTTTATGTTTGCTCAAAAAGTACCGATATTTAATAAAATTTCATAACTGTATAAAACTGTATTATTAAACTGGAGATACTTAAAATCACATATCTATTGCAGTAGCTAGTATATATTTTCACAGAACATGAACAAAGTCAAAGTTAAGGCTAAACACAGAAGAGTTGTTAGAATCAGGAAAATTAAGATGAACATGAAGGAGTAATTAAAAACTGAGTGTAAAAGCCATGAATACAGAAGAGAATGATTCTGAAACTGAATTTAAGAGTGACGGGAAAAGACTAGAAATAGCAAAACATCAGATGGCAGAAAAGGGAAAGCGCCTGGTAACAGAAAAGATACAGGAACCATGCAATTAGGGATGTGAGTAAGAATAAATGAGGTCAGAGAAACAAGTAAAGTAATTTTTAAGATCACAAATACTGGAAGTAAACAGAACATGTTCTGGAAAAGAAATGAATAATTATGGGTAGATTTAAAAATATTTTAGAAAATATAATCATATTAGAAACAGTAAGGGCTTAAAAAGGCTGGAGTAAAAACCAAAATATCATGTGCAGAGGAATTAATACTTTATTCTTCACAATATTTGAAATGCATGTGGGAAAACCATATAGTCACTTATTGGTTATCACACACCTTTTAGAACAGACAAAATGTTGTACACTTTCTATTTCTTGATGCTACTGCCAAATTCAAACTCATCAAGTTACTCTGAATAAACTAATACTAGTAATAGAAAAACTGCATTTCCCTTAATGGTACAAATAACACACATCAGCTTCCATTCAGTTGTTCATTTCTGCTAGCTTATTTTGTCTGCATACAATTTTATTAAATGCTGCTAGTGAAAAAAATATATAAACTGTTTATAATTATTTTTTATATTGGATTGAATATATTGAATACATATATACTTTTATAACATATTACAATATATACTATGCATTATATACATAACATTAATATATATTGGTACAAATATATTTATGGAAGTATATATATATTTATGGTAAACATAAATATATTTATGGTAAATGAGACCACATCGTGCTGGCAGCTGGTCACCAATGGGTCCCTTAAGGCTCCATTTTAGGGCCAGTTCTCTTCAATGCTTTTTGTATATAGGACGTAGGATGTATTTTGGATGTAGGACGAGAAGGCATTTTGAGCAAATTTGCTGATAACACTGAACTGGGAGGAGTTGTTGACTTTGTTGAGGGTGGAAAGGCCTTGCAGAGAGATCTGGACAGATTGGAGAGCTGGGCGATCACCAGCCGCATGAAGTTTAATAAGAGCAATTGCCAAGTCCTGCACCTGGGACATGACAAACCTGGCTGTACATACAGACGGGGCAATGAGACTCTGGACAGCAGCCCCGAAGAGAGGGATCTGGGGGTTTTGGTTGACAGCAAGCTGAATATGAGTCAGCAGTGTGCCCTGGCAGACAGGAGTGCCAACCGTATCCTGGGGTGCATCAAGCACGGCATTGCTAGTCAGTCGAGGGAAGTGATTGTCCTGCTCTACTCAGCGCTGGTGCAGCCTCACCTCGAGTACTGTGTGCAGCTCTGGGCACCACAGTATAAAAAGGACGTGAAACTGCTGGAGAGTGTACAGGGAAGGGCGACAAAGATGGTGAAGGACCTAGAGGGGAAGACGTACAAGGAGCGTCAGAGGTCACTGGGCCTGTTCAGCCTGGAAAAGAGGAGGCTGAGGGTCTTCAGCTTCCTTGCGATGGGCAGTGGAGGGGCAGGCACCGATCTATTCTCTTTAGTGACCAGTGATAGGACCTGAGGGAATATTGTCAAGCTGTGACAGGGGAGGTTCAGGCTGCATATCAGGAAAAGGTTCTTCACCGAGATGGTTATTGCGCACTGCAACAGGCTCCCCAGTGAAGTAGTCACTGCACCAAGCCTGTTGGAGTTTAAGAAGCATTTGGACTGTGCACTTAGTCACATGGTCTGAATTTATAGGTAGACCTGTGTGGTGTCAGGAGCTGGACTCGATGATCCTCATGGGTCCCTTCCAACTCGGGATAATCTACGATTCTATGATATGTACGCTGTTATCAATAACCCTATATTCAAGAAACTCACCGGTATAGGATTAACTTAAATGAATATTATTTACAGTCTAGTATGTTAACTCTGTAAAATCCATATCACAAAACAGAGAAATGACTGCAGGGCTACGAATTTCCCACAAAATAATGTAACACTGAGGCCTGACATGAAGCCTCTGATTCTGAAGTCCCAAAGCAAATCATTCAGTGCTGGGTAACACTGTCCCTCTGTTGGCCATGACTGCATCTGAAATTATTTTAATTTATATCCACTGAAGTTTATCAGTCTAAATGTTAAAAGTAATCCTGCACATAAACATTGTATTTCATATACCAGAGAAAAACAAAACTATAATTCCTATCAAAAGAACAAAAAATCTACAAGATATTGAAGGCTTGATTTTTCATAATTTAAACATTTAAGGCAGCCAGACCCACATTTTGCTTTTTAAATAGCCTTGCCAAAAGCCTATTTACACTAGTACCAGTCTCCATAGATAGATTTTATTTATCTCATTTCATATTTACATTTTCAATTTACATATTTACATATTTCATATTTACATTTTACAATTTCATACTTACATTTTCAATATATTTTAAGTTCTTTTCTAGGTACTGCAGTGTTTAACAACTTAATTTTCTTTTTCTTTGTACTTGAACCCATCTAAGACATTGTATTTTACATCCTACAGAGTTCAGGCAGTAGGTAGCAAGTAAAAATGAAAACAGTAAGATGAAAGGTTTGTTTGGAATCAATATTAGAAACTGCTCTGGAAGCCTTAAAAAAAAAAAAAAAAAAAAAAAAAAAAAAAAAGTAAAATAAGGAGTCATCATTCTTCTTGGTCAGGTGTTCAGGGAGATGAAGTGATGCAACAGAAACAGGAAGTTTTTCCTAAATATAAAACTGAAGCAAAAGCGTAATTTGAAGTGGAGATTTTCAAGTGTCTCAGAAAACCAAGGATTCTTTTTTTCTAAGTGTGAAGCTAGACAGACTGTCTCATTACAGAGATTGAGTACAAGACAAAATACTTGTCCACATATTTTCTCTTGGGTCTTAATCCAGTGAATACAAGGATACATATTTGAGAATTGCGGCCTATTATCTGCATGAGCTAATCTTTCTAAGCAAGCAAGGGAAAGGAAGGGAATTCTTTGCCAGAACTACCAGAACTGCCAGTCATGTTAGTAACAGCTTTTTAAAAGGCTTAACTTCAACCAAATGACAGAGCAAAAAAAATTCACTGAGTGAATTGGTTGGTAGAACAGATTTTCTTTGAATCTGAGATGCATCACAGTTAAGCAAAGTAAGACTTGTCTGGCCAAAATTTGTGCAACTAAAATGGTACGACTTGCTGAGAAGAATACTTCTGAGTAACAAATAGATTAAAGATTTCACAAAGGATTTAAAGACAATTGCATACAAGTTCTGAAGGGAAGTGTTAAGAATCAGAGGAGCAATAAGGAGACAGATAAAGTGAAGTGAAATGTTATAAAGAAGTTATAAGGGTAATAATATAAGACTTTGACAGATGACAGTGTAACAGGATGCATTGAGAAAACAGGCTATACAGTGCTTCAAGCTTTCAGAAAGTAAAAAACAAAACCACAACAATATTTTACATAGAATGATTCATTTTAAAGGCTTGATGCTGCCACTTGCCATGTCAAATGAGGTAGAGGAACTTCCACAAAGAATGCCTGTTTTTCCTGAGTTTCATCAACAAATGTTGATGAAGAGAAGGAAAGTGTGAAACCCATAAAAACACAGCATCCGACTGTGACCATGGTCCAGGAAGTTTGGGATTTCAAGAAACTGATAGAATAGAAAGGTTTTTTTGAGCTGTTTTTCTCCAACAACTTGGAGAAATTTCAGTGAAGGTAGCTATTAAAGAACAGAGACATTGAAGGTGTACTCGTGTTACCAAGTTTTCTATATACATTAAATGTTGATGCTACTTTATACAGAAGAAACATTGAGTTTCAGAAAAAATATTACTCCTCCATGCCAACACAGAGCTTTATAATCATAATTAATTTCATCTTTACCACTGACAATTGATATATGCAGGAAACATGGCATTAATGGTAAAATTTGAAGGATAACATTCAAAATATTTGGAAAGAAGTCTTATTTATTTTTATTCTGAGTTCCAGTTGGCTCATGCTTGGATTACAAAAATTTTCCCAATGAAAAACTTTAAAAACATCACCCAATTAAACACAATGACATTTAAGATAAATCTTAGCAGCTAAAACCTCTGGAGAGAAACTGCTGTAAAACTTGTTTTCGATAATTTCTATGCATGATCTTTGACTATCCTGGGGAAATGACAATATTCAAGTCCTGTATGATGACATTTTATAGCGATAGAACAAATGATTTGTACTTTTCAGCAGACCAACATAGTGAAAATCTTGCTTCTTAGTGATAGCACCTAAGATATCTTTGAAACTAGCAGGTAACATTATAAAAAATCTACTTTCTTTTTTTTCCTTGGGTAACTAGATGGAAATGAGAGACAGCTTTCTAAAGATCTGAAAACCAGAAAGCAAGGTGAGTATTGAATAATAAAATGGCATTTTCTTAGCACGTTTTGATAATTATTTTTTGAAGAATCAACTTATATGAACTTATGCATTATGTTTGATGGTAGGGTTGTTGGAAAAAAAAAAAAAATCAGTTGCAACAAATGTAGCTCAATAAAAAAGCTCTATCACGGCTTTTCATACTTATAAATTATCAAGTTTAATCTTAAAGTAGAAAAAATCAATTATACCAGTTTTAAATGCCTTGTTTAAATGCTTTATTAATCACCACTGCAACACATTTGATGTTAGGATAATGTAACAGGGCTCATGCAGATGTATGCAGTATTCTTTCTTAGAATACTTAAAGGAATTCATCATTCAGTAATGACTGAATGTAATGAACTGTCACTTGAAGAGTAGATTCAGAAAATGTTGAATAAAAGTGTAAATTTGATATATATATATATATATTTTTTTGAGGTTAGACAGTATTAAGCCTCCACAGGAGAACTCACACTGTAGTGCCAAATAAGTACCTATCTTTTTTTTTTTAACCTAAAAAATTATGAACATATTACACAAAATTTGACTCTCACACTTGTCAAATGTTACAAAAATCTAACTACTGAAAGGCTCATTGTGAGGACTACTTGAAACAAATTTCATTAAATTACTGAAGCTATTTAAAGGGAAAATAAGAATAAAACAAGCACAAATCCCTACCCTGAATGTTGGCATGGTGCCATTTGTGACAAAATAACCAGCTGCTGTCATCTAATATTCCAGGTCATTATAAATAATATTAAATTTAATGTTTCCTTTCTCTTCTTTCCCAACTGTAGTAGTCTTCTGGAAAATATAGTTTTCTTTAAAAGTTATGCAGGGTGGGAAATGCAACAGAAAACAAATGGTTCTTGTTCTTCTATAATCAAACCCGAGACAAAAGTTTAATAATAACTATATGCCAATACAGCTTGCATTTGGTTTGTACTTTTAGTACTCTTTAAAGTCAATATACATACTATTTTCAAAAATGAATAAAAATAGGAAGCAGATAATTCTAAAACAGCATCAGTGTTTGAATGTTGTTCATCCCCAGCAATCAGCATAACATCAATTGCCAGGCATGCTGAAATACACAGCAAAAAATAAACACTTAACAAATGCTTAATAATGAAAAAAAAAAAAAAAAAAAAAAAAAAAAAAAAGGAAAAAAAAAAGAAGAAAGAAAAAACAAAAAATTGAAAAAGTGGGCCATCGAGATCAGATATAAGCAAAATGCACACACTCTCATTCCAGGCAAAAGCTTAATAAAACAATTTTTAAAACAAATGGCAATATTGACAGACCTGTGGAGGAACCTGCCTCCTTTTTTGGTCAGGGGATGTGACATACACAGCTTGTGCATATGCATAACTTTTGAACCGTGGTTTTGGAGAAGGTGAAGGTCCCTGGGGTACACTGACTGTAATCTATGAAGAAATTAAAGGTGGAAAGAACAGGCATATGAATAGGAACACAGACTTTAGAATTAAACCAAGGATTTTAAGAATATAGGAAGAGCATCAGCAGTTATATTTTCCAATGACAGTGCATGTATTTACAGTCAAAACTGGGCTAATATTAAGGAAGGGAAAGCTCTTATTTAATTGATGTCCCATCCCAAATGATACAAACTTTCAGGACTCAATCCCAGCAGAATACCAATATGAATTGAAGGTTCTAACCATGAAAGGCTGGAGGGAAAACAAAAAAAAACAAAAAAACAAACAAAAAAAAAAAAAAGTGATCTTGTAATAAATCCTGAATAAACAAAGCCAATACTCATCTGCTCACTGTGAGCAGATGAGAATCCCAAAAGCAAGATAGAGATTAAATTCAGATCAAGGATACTAGGCCTAAAATCCACTAAATGCCTAAACAGAGACTATTATGATTTCAGTCAAAAACATAACTGATACAGGAAGCATAATTAAATTCAGGGGTTACGTGACTGTTCTGAGAGGCTGACTGTGAACTGAGAACAAATAGTCTTAAAATACAAGTCAGTGTAAATGAAATACTAAAAAAAAAAAAAAAAAAAAAGTAACTGAAAATGTGTCATGAATATGGAGAAATGGCAATATCTACTCTGTAAAAAAGGCAAAAGGGTCTCTAACATGTCTCTGTTTAAATGGAAAACCTCATCCAGGTTTTGTGTTTTTCCTTCCACATTCAAAACACCCAGTGCTGTAAAAGAGAGGTGCAAAGCAAATATTTCATAAAATGTTACTTTTTAAACAGCTAAGTGCAAGGTGAAAAGCAGTACAAAAGTACATTTCATGCAGACAAGTACATAGGACAGTCTTTACCACAGATATAACTGAGCCCATGGATTTTTTTTGCTTTCTATTGGACATCTAACATCAAAATCCTGGGGGCACATAAGGGAAATAACCACGTTAGAGCAGCAAGATGAAAGCAGAAAAGAAGAGAACAAGAACAACTCACTTCGTGTGAAAAATGCTGTTGATGATGTACTTGAATGTGCTCCTCTCTGGTGACCCTTGAGTGCCGTGGCAGCATTTCCACCTCCCTGATGGCCTCCATAGTGACTTGCTGGGGTAGAACTTGGAAGAGGGAAGTCACGTACATTAAGATGGACTTCTTATCTGGACAGGCAGTTGCAACGTCTGGAAGGAAATTAACATACATTATTTCAGTTTCCACATTAGACACTCTGCATGAGAAAACAGCCACTCAGCTTCATGGAAAGTTGATAGACTAATGAGTGATCTATTGCTCATGTGTGTTCTCTAGAGACTAATTAGAACCTTAGAACTGGTTCCAAAATTAGAGACCAAACTTGCATACCAATAAGATGGAGACAAAGTTTAAAATGGTAATTTTGTTTTCTCATTCAACATGAAATTTCCTCCTGTATTTTTAGTCAAAATGCACACAGTATGCAATTTGACAGCACAATCCTCATTAAACAGGACAAGACAAAGGAAAAGCTGCATTTTCTTCTGATGTATGAATACTGTTTTTTTTTTTTTAAAAAAAAAAGGACAATCATTTTCATTTTCAAAATTGTGCTTTGTATGTTCTCTTCGTATCATTTAATCATTAGAAGCAACAGTTATACAGTTAAAAAAAAAAAAAAAAAAAAAAGATTTATCTAGAAAGCATGTTCATCCAAAACAACTAGTGAAGCTAACCACTAATATAACTACATAGCTCTTATATTCTGCAGTCTTATATTCTTACTGAAGCCCATGAATGACACCGAAGGAACATTGTATCCACAGATATTACAATATAGAAAAACTCTATTAAAAGGGTACCTATAAATTCTGTGTGGACTATAGCAGTAAGTACAAGAAACTTCACAGGAACACAAAGGTGATTTCATTTTTTTTCACACTCATTATATATATATATGTAATCATGAAATGTGTTTGGTCTGACTCAAAATTTGCTGTGATTTAACCTCAGTAGGCAGCTAAGCACCGCACAGCAGCTCGCTCACTACTCACCCCCACACCCAGCTGGAAGAAGGGAAGAGAATCAGAAGAGCAAAAAGTTACAAAACTTGTGGGTTGAGATTAAAATAGCTTAATAAGAAAAAGAAAATCAGAAAAGGAAAAAAAAAAAAAAAAAAAAAAAAAAAAAAAAAAAAACAATCAAAGGGGAGAAAAAATAAAAAAAATAAAAGTGATGTACAACACAACTGTTTACCACCAGCTAACTGATGCTGAATCAGTCCCTGAGCAATGGCAACCCCCCAGTCAACTCCCCCCAGTTTTATTGCTGAACATGATGCCATATGGTATGGCATATCCCTTTGGTCAGTTGGGATCAGCCATCCCAGCTATGTCCACCCCTTCCCAGATTCTTCTGCACCCCCAGCCTACTCACTAGCCAGCAGCTTGGGAAAAGGAAAGACCTTGACTCTGTGCAAGCACTGATCTGCAACAACTAACATATTTGTGTGTTATCAGCACTATTCCACTACAAATCCAAACAATAAAACCATTCAAGCAACCAAACCAGCACAACATGTCAATAACAATTTATAAAAACAAAACAAAACAAAACCATGTAAGTTACATAGTAGCTCTTTGAAGGAGTTCTTTTGTTATTTGGTCTTAAAAGTATACCTCCCAAACTTTGTTTAGTGAATTGAATGTAAAAAGACTGGTGTACAAGAAAATTGCCATTAATCCCATATATGCTTAACTTAAGTGCTAGCAGAAACACAAGAGCTCTGAGTTTTTACTGTACTGTTTTTACTGAGGTTGCCTCAGAGAGGCTGTGGAGTCTCTCTCTCAATGGAGGTCTTCAAAAGCCACCTGGACACATCCCTGGGCAACCTGCTCCAGGTGTCCCTGCTTGAGCAGGGGGTTGAACCAGACAACCTCCAGAGGTTCCTTGCCACCTAAACCATTCTTTCATTCCGTGAAATCAATTTAGGCTTAGCTAAGGCTTCAAGTACAGAAAAAAAATAACTAACATATTCTGGCAGACTCAATAATACATCTCATTCTCTCTTCCCAGAATGCAGAATACTCCACATATATTTGGAAATTAACAAAAGATACCTGGTCCTACAGGTATGTCCTATTGGTAATTTTGGTTTCAATTTCAGACTTATCTTTAAATCTTTATAAATTATAAAAGATATTTGAAAACTTAAATCTACACAGAAGTATCTGGAAAAAATGGCACAGCTTCCAACCCCTCCAACTCCTTGCCCCCCGTCCCTCCCCCTGTATACTCTGAAAGAGAACAAACATTTGTGCCAGCTGTGATTCTTCCATTTGTTGTTCATTATTTTCCATTTCGGCTGTTCTAGCAATCAGATGGGTAAATAGCTTATTATTATTTATCTACACAACTACCTCACACAATAAATAAAGCAAATACCTTACAAACAATATACGTGCCAATAAATGTTTTCCTATTATATTTGACAAATAAAAAGCAGCTGTCAGAATCCACATACAAATATATATATAAAGAAAATTAATTACAACAAATAGCTAAATGACCATTGTTACAAAGCACAGAATTTCAAGCTGGGTCTGCAAATTTTTCTTTGAAGGCTCTTAAATTATTAGATCTAAAAAGATTTCTGTTACCCTCTACTATGCCTCTGCCTTCATTTTTATGTTTATTTTTTCTGATTCCTAGTCTAATATATTCTCTTTACCACCTGTTAGACTGATAGATATTTGAAATCCTAGCAGGTAGACAGAGAATAAATTTAAGTTTACGAATTTTATTGCAAGAAGAATTACCAGTTATTTGGTAATAAATCTGCTCTCATTTCTGGGGGAAAAAATTGTCAAGCTAACCTACACCCTCTAAAAACAAATCCCCCTTTCTCAGAAAACAAAGATACTTTAAAAAAATAAATAAACAAAGGAATATAATTATGTAAACTATGCTATTATTCAGATTGAAGTTTTGAAAGAAAAAGTAAAAACAAACAAAAATTATCATGGATTTATTTATTTTATTTATTTATTTAGAAAAACAAGGTATCTTCTCTAAATTCAATTCAGAATCATCACTTAATATTTCATCCATTTTCTTGGCAGTGATCATCCACAACAAGATTTAAAAGAATAAATTCAAAAGAATAGAAACACATTAGGACAGAAGTCAAAAAAAGAATTTTAAATGGGAAGCCTTATAACCTTAACACAAATTATACTATTAACACATTTATCAATCAAGAATCTTAGTCTTTGAAGAGCTTTGAAGTCCATTCCAGTACTTTAATAAGGCAGTTGTACTTACTGAAGTATTGGAAAAATATTCAGCATGTATTGTCCGTTGTTATTGAGAGCAATCTTCTGTTGTTGAAAAGTTTATACTGGCAGATTAATATTATTTAAAAGAAAACTGAGCATTTAGAACTCAAACTGAAATATGGTACACGAAGCACTTGGATGGGATCCACCTCACTAAGACAGGCATGCATGTCTTTCCTAATGGGATGGCCAACCTAGTAAGGGGGCTTTAAAGTAGGAAGGATGGGGAAAGAGGAGAGTTACAGGGACAAGGTAGGTAGCAAAAAAGCAGCTTTAGTTGGGACACCTCCATGTGTGGTCACAAGAGAACTCATCCCAATTACAGAAATGTGGTGGTATAGCTCTCATGACTGGAATGTTGCCATGGAAGACTACATACTTTATAAGAAAGACAGGCCAGGAAGACAAGGTCGTGGAGCTGCTCTTTATGTCAGAGCAACTAGAACACATTGAGCTCTGCCTAGGGATTGATGAAGAGTGAGTTGAGAGCTTATGGGTAAGGATTAAAGGGCAGGCTTCCATGGCTGATACTGTTGTGGGATTTTCAGACCACCTGATCAGGAAGAGGAAGTAGGTGAAACCTTCTACAGACAGCTGGAAGTAGACTCACAAGCACAAGACCTGTTTCTCACAGTGGACCTCAACCATCCTGACATCTGCTGGGAAGACCACAGAGCTAGGCAGAAACAGTCCAGGACGTTCCTGCAGAGCATTATGCTAACTTTTTGACACAGGTGGTTGAGGAGCCAACAATGAGAGGTGTGCTGCTGGACCTCATGGTAACAAAATAATAAGGGCTGGTTACAGATGTGAAGGTTGGGGGCAGCCTTGGCTGCAGTGACCATGAGATAGTGTTCAGGATCTTGCCAGGAGGAAGCAGGGCAAAAAGTAGGTTTGTGACCCTGGACTTGAGAAGAGTAAAACTTTGGCCTCTGTCGAAGACCTACTTGGAGGAACCCCATGGGTTAGGGCCCTAGGGGGAAAAGGGGGGGGGGCAGGAGAGCTGGTCAGTAAAAAAGCATCACTTCCTCCAAGCTCAAGATTGATGTATCCCTATGAACGAGAAGGCAAGCAAAGGGAGCAGGAGACGTGCATGAATAAGCAAGGAGCTCCTGGCAAAACTTAAATAGAAAAAGAAAGCACACAGCATGTGGAAAAAGGGACAGTCCACTTGGGAGGAATATAGGGACACTGTCAGAATATGCAGGATGTAATTAGGAACGCTAAGGCCCATTTGGAATTGAATCTGGCAATCGATGTCAAGGACCTGGAGAGGTGATGGAACAGCTCATCCTGGAGGCCATCTCCAAGCACATGGAGGCTAAGAAGGTGATCAGGAGTAGTCAGCATGCATTCACCAAGGAGAAATCATCCTTAACTAATCTGATAGCCTTCTATAATAGGATGACTGGCTGTGTAGATGAGGTGAGAGTAGTGAATGTTTTCTACCTTGATTTCAAGCAAGACTTTTGACACTGTCTCCCATAACATCCTCACAGGTAAGATCAGGAAGTGTGGGATGAATGAGTAGACAGAGCTTTGGACCGAGAAGTGGCTGGATGGCAGACCTCAGAGGGTTGTGCTCAGCAGCACGGTCTAGCTGGAGATCTGCAACTAATGGTGTTCCCCAGGGGTCACTACTAGGTCCAGTCCTGTTCAACTTATTCGTCAATAACCTGGATAACGGAATAGAGTGCACACTCAGCAAGTTTGCTGATGACACAAAACTGTAAGGAGTGGCTACTACACCACAGGGCTGTGCTGCCATTCAGAGGGACCTAGACAGACTGAAAAGTTGGGCAGTGAGGAACCTCATGAAGTTCAACAAAGACAAGTGTAAGATCCTTCACCTAGGAATGAATAACCCCATGCAACAGTACAGGCTGGAGGCTGATCAGCTGGAAAGCAGTTCTGCAGAGATGGACCTGGGAGGCCTGGTGGACAGCACGCTGACCATGACTCATCAGCATGTCCTTGTGGCCAAGAAGGTCATCAGTATCCTGGGGTGCATTAAGAAGACTGTGCCAGCAGGTCGGGGGAGGAGATCCTCCCCCTCTACTCAGCCCTGGCGAGGCCACACGTGGAACTGTGTTCAGTTCTGGACTTCACAGTACGAGGGGGGCATGGAACTACTGGAGTGAATCCAGCAGAGAGCTCAGGGGCTGGAGCAATGTCATATGAGGAGAGTTTGAGAGAGCTGGGCCTGTTTAGCTGGAAGAACAGAAGGCTGAGAGGAGATTTTATCAATATTTATAAATATCTAAGGGGAGGGTGTCAAGAGGACAAGGCCAGACTCTTTTCAGTTGTGCCCAGTGACAGGACAAGAGGCAAGGGGCACAAACTGAAGTTCCATCTGAATGTGAGAGGGCACTTCTTTACTGTTAGGGTGACGGAGCACTGGAACAGGCCACCCAGAAAGGCTGTGAAATCTCCTTCTCTGGAGATAGTCAAAACCTGCCTGGATGCCACCCTGCACAATGTGCTCTGGGTGACCCTGCTTAGCGGGGCAATGGACCAGATGATCTCCAGAGCTCCCTTCCAACCTCAACCATTATGTGACTCTGTGCTTCTTTAAGCACCTTCTATATAAAGAAAAGCAACTACTTCACTGGATACAGAGTAAGGCCCTGAGTTTACATGCTCCGCTTGAAGAAGTATTCTCACTCTCTGACTACGCTCTCTGACTAGAGATGTCTCGAGACTAGCTTCTCTGGGGAAGGTCTCCAGAGAGCAGCCTCACTTTTACCCTCCCTCATATTCACCACGTCTTTGTCTAGACAGTCCATTTGAAAAAGTCAAGAGAAGTAAAACAAAACACTTGCTGCTTCTAAAATACAGGCTGAGAAACCTGTCTGATACGAGAGAGACACCAGAAGAGCTAAATTCCACCACACATTTTCATTACTGTGACGTTCTGTTCGTCTGGAGTTACAGTTACTTGGCTAACAAGTCCCAAAGGAGCATGAAGAATCAGATTTCACCATAGAACATTAAATCTGTGAAATAAACAGCAATTCACCCTTGATTAAGTGTTGTTGCCTTTAAAGGGATATTATTTGTTGTATTCAGAAAACAATTTACCCATTAGAAGTTCACTATAGATGGATTTTTGTTAGTGAATTTCCTTCATTTTCCAGTGAGCATAATTAAAAGCCTAAACAATTTACTTGTTTGATGATTGTTGAGAATGGATAGCTAAAATTAACCTGAATATTCTGAAAGTGGTATCTGTAGGATACTGTGCCAAAATAAATAAATAACTTTAAAATTTAATAAAGTTAAAAAAAATATATTCAAAAAGTGATCCACCAGCCAGTCTATATAAGCTTTCCAGTTCATAAGTGGTTGTTCCTTGCAACTTATGTTCTGTCAATGAGCAGTTCCCTGCCAAAATTTAGAGTTCCAGTGGAAAGAAACACTTTTAAGAGGTAAGTGAAATTGAGGATGACATAAATACCTAAATAAGTTCCTGTATTTTATGCTGTATTGTATGTGTGCTGCACACAACTACCAACAAGTAAAAAATCCCACATTTTATAATACGGTATTACATTATGTACATACAACCACACAGAATGCAAATTGAAAAGATTAATTCAAACATTGGTTCCAAGTTTCAAATGCATGTCTACTTATAAATAGCATACCCATTCCTATTCCTTAATATTTTGCTTTCTCAAAACTATGACCAAACAACTCTGACATTATTTGTGCTGATTCTACTTGGCCTTTGCATCAAACTAGTAGCAAAGTAACCTTGAAAGAAGAAAGCTTAAGTGTCTGCTGCATTGCCAGAGAGCTTGCATTACTATACATAAAGTGCTGAAGTGGTTTCTTTACATTTGAGAGACATGCTTTAGCTAAACATAGCTGAAACATACTTTACCTAATACAGTGCTGAGAAGCAAGATAAGGCTTGAGCCCTATAAACACAAGAAATCCTCTGCCCTCAACAGAAGCATGTAGGATTTTCAGATAATCATAATGCAGGAAAAAAAATAAAAATGCAACTTTTAAATCCTATACACTGCCTAACACTACTGGCTTCCGTGACAGCAATAACAACAAATAAATAAATAAATAATCTTCCAAATATTTTAATATTACTTGCTGCTGTCCCACAAGACATTTTGAAAATTTCACTAAAAAAAACAAACAAACAAGCAAACAAAAAACATTGCCTTCTCTTCCATAACACTGAAGGAGATTCTCAAGGTTGATTTGAATTTTCAGAGATTATATATCTTTGTTCCCTGAAAAAGAGAGGCTTGTTTTATTTCCTCCCTTCTATCAAACATAGTTTTTATTTTAAGGCTTATTAACAATACTAACACAAAACATTTTTTTAAATTAGAATTTCTGAAAACAATATTATCTCAATATGCAGCTGTTCAGAAAGAACTTAAAAGATGCACAACAGATAATTGAAGAAGCTATTAGATTGTTTAGATAAACAGAATCTATCATAAAACTCCCATTGCAGCATCAGACTCAACGGGAGTATCTAAGATAAGGGCAAAGGATGAGTATTTAAAAACGTATGCCTACTGAATGGACACAAACGACAGTTAACTAAAATCTAAGAATCAATGAAAACAAAACAAAACAAAACAAACAAAACAACAACAACAACAAAAACTTTTGAGTCCTATCTTAATGTGAAGGATGAAGTCACAGATTTGGCTGCACTGGTTCAATTTTATTGGCAAGGCTCTATCATACAGTTCAGTGTATTCCATTCCACGCTAGTACTAAGTGAATTCAAGTCCTCTTAGCAGAGAGGTAACTAACTCATTTAGTCTGCAATCTTAAATGACATTTTGCTGTTGGTGGTGGGTTTTCTGTTTTATTTTGTTTTTAAAAATAGTAAAACTGAATGGCTCCATTTCTTTCCAGTGATATAGACATATGAAGTACAGATTAAATTACCCATTTTTCATTATTTTTAGGCCAGAGTATTGTTTACAAATACAATGCACATATTTAATAGATCTTACTTTCACAGGATATGTAAATTTGTTTAATTAAAACTGAAAGAAAAATTATCTTTCAATATCAATATCGTTGCAAGACACTAGAGAACATTATTTACTAGTACATTTTGGTTACACATTGAAACAAAATTTTATCAGGATTTAATCAGTAAAAATTGTTTTGATATCAGTTAAGAGCAGGTTTCTTGCTAATTGTCACTAGATGCGTTACTCCTTTATCTAAATGAAGACTAGTCACTTAGTTAATATTGGCTCTCATATGCATGACTCACACATTGTATGTATCACAATGACAAATGAGGTCTTTAAAAAGTTAGCTGTAACAAACACAAAAAGACTAGCTCCTCTTTATAAAAACATACAATTTGTAAAAATAAATCTTTAAAATAGTTGAAACCCAAGTGATTCAATTAGATATATAATCATAAATATTTCTACTTCAAAATGTTAAAAAATAGTAATTTATTGTAAATGAAATAAGAGAAGAATGTCTAACTTTAATGGGATTAGAACTCTAATAATACAGCAAGTATATTAATGTGCTGATTTATTTTTTTTTCCATTAGGTTGATCATGAGGAAAAACAATCTAAAATGTCATGCCAATAACTTTTAAAAATGCAAGTTTGGATCCAGTGTTTAACTGTATGCATTCTGTTCACCAGCAAGTTATTCAAACACAGTTGTTTACTAATTTGAAAAGAAAAACCTTAAATGTAATTATCTGAGGGAAGAGAACTATTCACAATGGACAATCAGGACAGCTCAAGCCCATAAGGCAATTCTAAGGTATTTAATGCTTTTTCAGCTAGAAACATCTGCTCATGTCTTGCATAAAAGTAGGCTTCTACTGGCATTTCTGGTGTGTTGACATTTATGTAGCACAGAAAAATACATTTTGCAAATGTGGTTTTTTTTCTTCTTCTTTTTTTTTTTTTTTTTTTTTCTTTTTTGACCACTGGCAGATCTTGTATTAGAGCCATGCTGAGTCTATTAGGCCCCATACTGTGGTGCCATTCTGCTTGGGACACGGTAAGCTCCAGTCTCTTATCCTCCCTTCACTTCACAATCAAGCTGTTATATACATTCAAGAGAGATACTGGTGAATACAACTCCTAGCAACAGCGTATGTGACTGTGACATAGTAATCAGTTTTGAGATAGCAATACGTTTTGAGGAAACCTGTTCTACATTTTATTCTTTTTTATTGTCCTTTTTTTTTTTTTTTTCAATTAGTGAAAAGATTCCAATGGTATATTTTTGTGTCCCATAAGTTTTCTGTATAACATTTTACTGTGGTTTCCATCTTAACTGCTAAATAAATAGATTTTTTATTTTTTTTTTTTTCAAATAATCTCCAGTAAACCAGTTGCCAAACAGAACATCTGTAATCTGGTGGGGAGCAAGGTGAGGGGGAAGGTGCAGATAGGAGGAAATAGACATTGATTGCTTCAACAGAATCTGTAAAGGTTTGGAATAGAAAGTCCTCCTTGACTATATGCCAATGAACCATATGTGAAGTGTCAGGAACATTTCAGGATGCAAATGAATACTGGAGCAACAATATGAATAAAAATTAGTACTTGTTTTGAGAAACCCCGAGTAAATGCAATTCAATATGTTGCTAGCATTGGAGAAGTAGTGAATCAAGAGTAAGTCCAGGTATTTTGAAAGCAATACATACTGGAAAGACTGATAAATCAACGTTTTAGTAGCTCTATTTAAACAGGCAACAGAAGGTGGCTTGCCAATTTTAGTCATTGTAAGATACAGCATAATGGAATAAAAGTAAGTGTACGTGACACTGACAAGTCTGAAGCAGCATCCAAGACCCTAAAGAGAACTGAAAATGATACAGCTCTGTTAAGCCAATCTGGATTTGAGGATATTATAACTACAACATCTACTTTAAAAGTTCCCTGCAAACTGCAATAGGTTGCAGTGCAGACAAGAGTGGACAGATGTGACTGGGATTCCAACTGGTAATATTATGCATGTAATTAAATAATGTAATTAATATATATATATAGCAGGTCTCAAATCTACAGTGAAATATATCAAATTTTATACCATAATTATTAGAACTTCAGATTCTAACTGATTATTAGAGTCTGTTTGGTATTATCTAGCAGCACTGTAACGCTTTGCTGTGTGCCTGAATAGATGCACTCCTACATAGTATTGCACCAGTTTCTTCATGAAAGTATGCAAGTGTCCCAAGATAACAGGAAAAGCACATCCTGAAGGAAGGACCTGCATGGGGTTACTGAAATCAGGTCTGCAGTACTGGATCATTTATTAAACCTGTTTCTGTCTTCACTGTTAAGAAGTTTTCTCACATTTTTCTCAGTTCATAGGTATTCATTTTCTCCATGGTCTTCTCTCCCAGAAGCAAATTGATAACGTCATTCCAGTATTCAGACAAGTAACTCCAGCTATGATTTATGAAAATAGCTGCATAGAAGCAACTGAGAGAAAGAATTGCAACCTTGTACTGGATGCCTTTATTAAATAACACTAACAGATTACCTACAGATGTTGAAGAAAGCATGGGAAAGACGACGTGGACAGTCTTGCACTGCTAGCCTTGAGCTGTTTCCATCTCTGAGCTGAAAAGAAACAACTACAGACAGAAGCTGCCTGAAATCTCCTCCTTGCTCTTTTTAAAATAAGCATAATAAAACTAAAGTAACTTGTAATAATCACTTCACACATTCAGCACATAATAGAAGTACATGAATAAATGGGGAAAATGATAGGAATAAATGAACACAGAAGATCTAGAAATTGTACTTCCAAGAGCTACAAAGTACACAGTACAGAGTCTAGTTTCCCAACTCAACTGTCTACAAACTCTGCTTAATCTTATCTCCAATTGTCTCTCTTCCACAATGGCTTAATTACACTTAAAATATTAAAAAAATAATAATAATAAAATAAAGATCTGGCTGTTCGTATTACTGAGAAAAAACAGATTTTTCAGAAAGGTGAAAGCATGTATTCTGTGGGATGAGTACAAAAATATACTTTAACCCCAATAGTATAGTTAATGCTGTGTAAATAAAACCAATATTTATCATTATATATATATATATATATAAAAAAAAAAAACAGTGAAATCTCCCTTTCATGCTTGCCTCCCACAAAAGATTATCAAATATTTTTAACACTTTAAATACCTTGTCCTCTAGTCCATGACAATACGTTAGGAACTATGTAGGCATTGTAACAGTTGATAAACATAATGGTTGTCCGCATGGCACATTTAAAGGCAGGTTTTTGCATCTGTTTGGACTCAACAATTAAATTTTGAGACCTTGAGGATCAAAGCTGATAAAACTAGTCAGAGATATTTTAACTAAGGAAAGGAGAAGAAGACTTTATCATTTTATTAGACAACACCTTTAAGTCATGAAGGTGATGCAGCCATGGAGGACTGCAAATTTTGATCCAAAAACTTATTATTTCTAGTAATAATATAAATTTTGGGTTACAGTCAATATAACCACCCTTCAAATTATGTGGTAATGCCAGTATAAAACCAAGCATAGCTTCTTTAAAGGCCTAAGTGGTGCATGCCCAGTGAGCTAATGCAGACATAGCACACAAGATCAGATGCAGGAAGAACTGAAGCGTGCTGTGATACTCACAAAATTATGCTGGTCAAACTTTATAGGGCATCTACAACTACAGCAAATGCATGTGGTATTCTGTGTAACAGGTTCTCCTGCAAATACCTTATACTTCTGAGTCTCCAAGGAGCCAGAGAGAAACACAGCCTTAAAATATGGGACTTATTTTCAAAAATCAATTTCAGAAAACAAACCTGACTCCCTTTCAAGAAACACAATATTGATTTTATTGCACAAGGCAATAAAAGAATGAGGCACTTAATAAGAACTGATCTGGAATTCTATGTACAGTTTTGATAAGACAATCAAAAATGATAGTGGAACAAGTAGTGGAAAAGAAAATGTATTATCTTAAGTGGGAGACAATGTAAAGGAGTTTGAAAGCTTAGCCTAACAAAGGCTGAATGCAGATGTGACTGTTCTTTATAAATATACCATGGCATAAAAACAATCAGAGTAAAAAGCAACATCAAGCTCAAGGACGGTGGCAGCACAGGAAAATATGCAAATACAATAAAGATTAATAAATGTATTGTAGAAGATGCTGAAAAGTTTGTTATATTCAGAGAGTGAGATTCTGAGACAGGCAAAAGAACAGGAGCAAAATATGTAACTGACTATGCCAGAAATTGAGAAACTTGAAAACATTAACATTACGTTTACCTGAAATTGCAGACAACAGGACTCAATGGATTATCAGTTCCCTCTTCTTCTGCTCCTCCTCCCTCTCCCCCTCCCCCCCTTTTACATTATAATTGATGTTAATTACTTTGCAGCTATATATTTTTAATACAATTTACTGTAGAGTTTCATTCTTTTTTTTTTTTTTTTTTTTTTCCTCCCCCTATAACCTCCACTCTTTTTTGTTTGGTTGGTTGTCTGGTTGTTTTGTTATTTTGTTTCTAATTATTTAATTATGGATAAATGTGGATGCAATAACCTAGCAAAAATAACAATAACAATGTGTTATGTCTAGCTATTCTTAGAAACTCTAACAAGGCATTACACTAAAGATATCACAGAGCCTTTGCATATATAGCCCATATAAATATATTTACCAGCTAGTAATACATCAACACAAAATGGGAAAAAGCTGGAGACAGGTTATTGCAGCAAGTACAATGTAAATAGGAGTTAGGAATACATTTTAAAATATACATATTACATATTTATCACATATTATGTTAAGAAAGAAGATGCAAGCAACTCAAATAATGGGTTTAAACAGGGCTATGAGGCAACAGGACACAGCAAGAAAATATCCAGGTTAAATCCAAACACTATTTAAAGAAATAATTTAGTGGCTAACCACTAAAAAAATTAAAAAAATAAAAAGAAAAAAAATAGAAGATCACCTAAAAATTATTCAGAGAAAGAGGCCTTGGCAGAGAACTAAGAATGCTCTGAAGACCCAAAATTAGACTTTGAACCAGTGCCTACAAAATAAATAACTAAAAACATGAAATACAAGTCCAATTCTACTAGGATATTTTCATTCCTTAAACAGAGGACAGTCATTTTAGAGTAAATTACAAGCAGATTGTTAAATAAAGGTCACCTGTGTTTTCTCTCACTTATTTGTATTGAAAAAAAAAACAACAACTCTACACACACAAAAAACCCACCAACAACCAAAAACACAGCTGAAAGACAGCTCTGAAACCAGACGAGTACGCAAACAGCTCTCCAAACCTCAAATAAGCAAACGGCAATACTTTATTATTTGCAGATAGTTAACATCCCAAAAGAAATACAAAATGGTCCTTATCCGACATGGATAATATCCATCGTGGCTCCTTATTTATCAGTGTAACCTCTGAACAACCTTCAGCTCTGGTTGCACAACCACCTGGATCCAAGCAGATAGGCAGGCTGGCCCAGCACTCCAAGAAGTTATCTCATCGCCGCAGAAACATAGCAATTATGCTAAAAAAGACCCTGTCAGATTCAGCTAGGACAAACAGGTATGAAACCAGTCATGGAGATGAAGCATATTTTAAGCTGCAACATTAACAGTTGAACGATACATATTTTGGTCCCTCAAAAAACATGAGCATAAGCCATGTTTCACATAATGTGGAATATTATAACGGTGTACAACCTGCAAATTTCTAAGTTCAGAACAACAGATTTGTTGAAGACTGAAGAACTCAGTTTGTGTCAAGTACATACACTGTAACAGTGGAGACAAAGTGGTTTTCCCACACTATTCCTACCATCGAACCCAAGATGACCAGAGAGACCAGCAAGGCAGAAGGAAGGCACACAAAAATCTTGTCAATTCTGAGGCAAGTGGATGAGAAGTGAACTTTGTTCTAAAAGCTTTGAATAATTACACAATTAATTTATACTGCCTGACAGACAAAGCTCTTCAGTAGATGCAGTTGTGCCAACAAAAATGTCTTAAGCAAATGTAATGCAAGATACATCAATAGAAAAATGTGATAATTGTACCTCCCAAATCTTTCCAGACCCTACGATCCAGTACGACTACTCAGGTAAGTGAAATTACACTTACTTTAAACTCTGCAGCCATGGCACAGGAAACAATATGTAGTGATCAAGTTCAGAGTCTCTAGAACTTAACTGCATTTCTGAAATCCCAGATGACCTGAGGATATAATCCTGTTAATAAAGCATTAAGTCTCATTTCCACTATGATTTTCAATTCAAAAAGATGCAATTGTATTGCACAGAGGTCCTTACTCTCTAAGTCTTCATGACTTCCAGTGAAAATTCAGTGCTAACAAGGATATTGTTTAACAAAACAACTTGTAAAAAATGTATTAAATAACACAGGCATGAAATATCCTATGCCAGGATAACTACAGGAAGATAAAGCAAGCAGAATCAAAGGAAAATGCTTAGAAAAACATTTGTACTATAGTACCTGTGTGCCCCTGGCAAACAACAAATAGGGAGAATTGATAGTCCATCATCATTGGAGCATGTTCAAAGATCTTACAGGTCAGGGTCCTTTTGTCATCTTTGTGTTCTACCATCAAATCTTAAGTCTTTACTCAAACATTACAACTTTCTGAAGGTACTGCTAGAGAAAACATGGCACAAGTAGATCAGTATCTCTGGATACTATTTTAAGACAAATTGTTTTTTTGTTTTTTATTGACTTTCTCTTAAAAAATGTTAATATGTCATAGACAGCAATATTTTCTCCAAAAAATGTCCTGGCCTTAGCAAGTTACCCTACAGTGAGTTATTGATTTAAGTCAGAGCTTGATTTTCTAACTATTATTAATTGCTTCTTCTCTTAGTGCTGCATTGGGCATTGCACCAGATATTCAGGAGAAAAATCAGCAGCGGAACATTACAAAGAAATTAGTTTAATGAGAATTTTAAATCCATAAAAACTTGGAAATCTCCTGTTTCTCTCCTGTATGTGATCATACTGTGAAATAATAAGGTAGCTGTAGTGAAAACCTAAACCTTTTAGAAAAAAATAATAAATAAAAATTCCAACTCTGGGTTTCAACTCTAGGTCACTTTTTTAATAAAACTCAACTAAAGAACGGAAAATCACTTCCATATGAACTTCTCATAAGTGTCTGGTGGCCAATAAACAGTTCGTCAACAGCGTCATTTCAGTGACTAGTAGACTAGTAAAAAGATTTCTAATCCATTACTCTTAGAGGGAGTCTCAGCAGAGAGGAACACAGGACTTGGAGACATGAATACATGGTGACTTACACCAGCTCAGTAACAAGCCCAATTATAATCTTCTACTGCAGTTGTTGAGCAAGCAGTACTTCTCTTCTACATTGGCTGATCTTCCCTTTCTCTTCCTGGAATCTTCTCTAGACACACTTTTGGATGTAGCACAACCTCTTCCGTTACGCTCATCGTCCATCTTTCCTGAAAGTCTATGTCTATCCACTGCAGCATAGCCATGAGAGCAATCTCATGTCCCTGTAATCCCAATGAGGACACTGCTCTGCAGCTGTCCATGGACTTCAAGTCTCCTGTTTGTTTCCCAAGTCATTTGCATTTGTGTAGTGGTTTTTACATTGGGAAGATGAGAGCCCTCTCATCATGATATCTCACAAACACTTCTTCGCTGTCCCCTGCCTTCCCTTCTCCTCAGTGTACTGGGTCTGGCTGGGATGTTAACCTTCCCTGCAGCAGCCCATACAGTGCCACGCTCTGCACTTGTAGCTAGAACAGCAGCGCTATCACACCAGTGTTGTGTCTGCTGCTGAGAAGTGCTGGCACAGTATCAGGACTTTCTCTAACCCTCCTGGGGGGTGGGCCAAAAGTGAGAAAGAAACATCACCAGGGCAGCTGACCTAAACCAACCAAAGAGATATTCCATAATGTATGATGTCACACTCAGCAATAAAAGGTGGAAAAAGGAGGAAGAGGGGAGGGGTGGGCTTTTGTTGAGAAAACGTCTGTCCTCCTCGCGAACACCGGCTACGTGCGTTGAGGCCCTGCTTCAAGGACGTGGTCAGGCATCGCTCATTTGTGGGAAGTAGAAAATAATTTCTTTCCTCTGCACTTCCACATAGGCTTTACTTGTTTTGTTTTGCTGTTCCCTTTCCCCCTTCCCTTTAGTTGAATTGTTAATTAATAACATTTCCTTAATATATATTTTCTCTTTAATTAAATTATCCTTATCTCAACCTGTGAGTTGTTCTTTCCTTTACTTCTTCCCCTCCTCATCTGAGGAGGGGGAGTGAGAGAGCTGTTGTGGTGTTCAGCTGCCTAACACGGCAAAACCACCACACTCAGCTAATGACACATTCAGGTTAAAGTCCTTATCACAGGGTTAGAACCTTATTGTCAGCAACTCTCGTGGCCCACTTCATCAGACAACCCCGTACTTTTTCAGCAGTTCTTGATCCTCAAAGAGGACCCAAAGAAGCCAAAAACCCTGCAACTAAACATCCTGCCTACCACTGGCTGCTGAATTGGGAAGCATCAAGCACCTATTCAACTGCTTAGGAAGAATCTATATGGCTGCTGGGGAAGAGTGTAATAAACAGAGGCAGTCAAAAGAGTCATGGCAGTTTCCAGACTTTTTCTTCTGAAGAACTTAATAATGAAAAAATAATCAGAGAATGGTAAATTCCTTCTTGCATGAATAACCAGACTGCATATTCATGAACACTATTAAACACTGCCTGAACAGATAATGTGCAACCCAAAGTTTTAGAAGAATTTGATAATGCTCCTTACAAGCCTTAAAATTCATTCATAACTTGGACAGCATCTGGTTTATTCCTGGACAGCACTTAAAACGTAGCATTCCATAAAATCTTATTACAACATTACAAATCTCATTACAACAAATGAACTTAACAACAAACAAACAAACAAACAAACCATAAACCAAACCAAAACCAAACCAAAAACAAAACAAAACAAAACAACAACAACAAAAAAACAGTTATCAGCATTCTGAACTCTTTCACCACTGGATAATACAGAAGAACAGCTCTAGAGGAAGGAAAGTGATCACTATGGAGATCTGGCTGCCTTCAATGCTGTGAAGCCTTCCCTACAGTTGTACCATCAGTACCCAGCTTCTGACTGAAACAAGGCCAGCAGGATTAAAACCATGAAATTATACTCGTGATTCCACTTCTGTAATACTGAATTACAAAAAAAAAAAAAAAAAAAAAAAAAAAAAATACAATTATTAGCAACACCTTTATTTAAGTTAGCGATATTCAATAGAGGTTTTCTCAACTACTCTTGTCTTCATACATATTAGAAAGATACCGTGACAGATTGAAGTTAGGAGATACAAGCATACTTCCATTTCTTAGATATCAAGGACTTTACTCCTCTCCTCCAGCTCATCTGATTTTTCACATTTAATTGTGTGCTATTTCGGCTGTAATCCTGAGTGAATGACAGTAAAAGGTAATTTTTTTTGCTGTTATACATTCAACTACTGAAACACAGTAAAGTGTTAAAATTACTGTAAACACTTGTGGCAGATATTCATAATTGTAAAATGGCATCTGGTGGACCTGCTTTTGTAATTATTCAGAATGAGCAGGAATGTAACAGAACTATTCTGAAGGGACTTCAACACTGCAATTTTCCCATGCTCTATGAAAAACAGTTTCATTCAATAAATTACCATAATAATTTCTTGTTTCTTCCACCCCAGATTGTAATAAGGGGTACACACACCCTGAGGATTTAAAAAGGATTTTAAAGCTAATTTGCTGAGTTAAACAGCCATCAAAATCAGGGCTGCTCTGAGATGAATAACCTGCTACAGACTTGTAAGACAGTCTACAAGAATACTATTGACTCTTTAAATAATACTCTTTTAATTTTGCAATAAAGCAAATTAAAATAAGGTATCCAAAAGAGCAATATAAACAGCCTTCTGGAAAAGGAGGAAAAGTATACTCTTACACTGCAGTACATTAACTGCTCTAGTGGAGCAAGCAGCTTAATTTTTCTTCATTTCCCTGTAATCAACAAACAGAATCTCTGGATAGACAAATAAACAAACAAAGTGGTGCTGCAAATGCTTGGCTATCATTCAGGTCCACCACAGAGCACTAGTATTGTGTGCTTTCTTGAGTCCTCTCTCCCTGCTGTGCAG
The DNA here is from genome assembly GCA_011076525.1 of Nettapus auritus. NCBI lineage: Eukaryota > Metazoa > Chordata > Aves > Anseriformes > Anatidae > Nettapus > Nettapus auritus. The sequence goes on along the minus strand of CM021765.1, from coordinate 119,146,115 downwards.
CAGAAACGTGTTCTTCTATCTAGCACTACAATGGCAAGAAAACTGTAGAAAAACTTCCATATTCACTTACTTATAGCGACTAATACCAAAATAAGCTTACAATGAAAAAAAAAAATAAGCACAGGACTGTAACACCAGATTAAGAAGGAATTTAGTGTTTATCAATGGCAAAAAGGGTACTCTAATCTTTTTCATCATCTATTTCTTTGCAAAGCAGCAGTCATATCTGTTTCTTACCTAAATATATCAGCCTTTGAAAAATACCATAAAACACATTTAATATTATTTTGAAACACAGAAGCTAACATGGACCTTGTGAAAATACACTAAATGAATGCCAGAAGATTTTTTTTTAAAAAATAACATAGGTTGTGAGCAATTTACACTGAAAATGCATTGTCCCTCATTCCCTTCTTAAAATGTATGAGATTTTCGCATTGACTTGACTTGGCCAAGACTTGCTTTTCAGAATGTATTTATCAGTGTATAACAGTCTTCCTGATCTAAAATTTGCACATCATGTCAAGTTTGAGGGAAAGTATGTGTTTTACTTGTTCAGAAATAAGGTTTATTTACAGCATGTACTTTTACATGCTGTAGTAATGCAGATGTACAGAATACATCATAGGTAAATTCTATTGTACTGTATAGACGTATTGTACAAGGTATGTGTCTATTAAAAGAAGGTGTGATCACTCTCCAAAGAGGGACTGTGTCTGATCATATTGTTCTGACTGATGCTGTCTGTCTGAGGTGGAAAACAAAAGAGAGAGAGACAACTGATCCTCCTTTTAAAAGTAGCCGAGGATGCAATGAGGTGTTTCTAGAGTGTGTGGTGGGGTCAGGAGAGCATGCTACAAGCTTGCAGCACAAATGAAGTGAAAGATTCCAGAAAATAACATCAATGGGATCCCAGTACAAGCCTCAGAAATGCTGGAAAATGAAAGATCTTTCCCAAAGACCAAAGAAGGACAGCAAGTAGGTTGGAGAGCTTGTATGAGAAAAGAACCTTGACTGAGAAAACAGACTGGAGACCAAACAACAACAAACTGTTTCACTAATGTGCAACTGCTTTTAAGGTGAAAGAAATTTAATAACCCCCCCCCCCCCGAAAAAAAGAAGTAAGGAAAGGAAGAAAAAAACACACTTTGTCCTTATGTTATTGGCTCTGGTGAGGCCGCACCTCGAATACTGTGTTCAGTTTTGGGCCCCTCGCTACAAGAAGGACATCGAGGTGCTTGAGCGAGTCCAGAGAAGAGCGACGAAGCTGGTGAGGGGCCTGGAGAACAAGCCCTACGAGGAGAGGCTGAGGGAGCTGGGATTGTTCAGCCTGGAGAAAAGGAGGCTCAGGGGTGACCTTATCGCTCTCTACAGGTACCTCAAAGGAGGCTGTAGCGAGGTGGGGGTTGGTCTGTTCTCCCACGTGCCTGGTGACAGGACGAGGGGGAATGGGCTTAAGTTGCGCCAGGGGAATTTTAGGTTGGATCTTAGGAAGAACTTCTTTACCGAAAGGGTTGTTAGACATTGGAACGCGCTGCCCAGGGAAGTGGTGGAGTCACCATCACTGGAGGTCTTTAAAAGTCGTTTAGATGTAGAGCTTAGGGATATGGTTTAGTGGGGACTGTTAGTGTTAGGTCAGAGGTTGGACTCGATGATCTTGAGGTCTCTTCCAACCTAGAAATTCTGTGATTCTGTGATATTGTATTCTTTATCTTTTCATTGATTTTTTTTTTTATCCTACATAATCCCAAACTAGTTGATGGCAGGTATTTCAAAGAGATGCTGCATTTTGACATTTTAAAGAATACTGAGACAAGAAAAAACTACTGAATCACAAAGCCATCACATCACATAAGGGACAGATTTCATACCCAATACAACCTTTTGTTTGCAAAAAGTAAACTCTTGAGCATTTCTGTTGCTGTAGTTCAAAAGGTAAAATGCTTATTTCTGTAAAATGCTTATATTCAGTAAACTGAGGGCTCTTGGCAAAAGAGCCTGGCAGCAATTTTTTCCTTTATTAGGCTGTGCTCAATAAGCCATAATAGAGGTATGTGTTATGGCCCTCTAGGCACAGAGTGCCAAATGACCTTACAGAAATGAATATCTCCTTTAGTGTTATATTCTAATTTTAGTCCAAGGAGCCAAGTCACATATCATAGAGTCAAGACTCTAATAAAATTTTCAAAATTTAAGCCTTTTGCTTCTATTTCAAATGTAGACTCATTTCAGTTACAATAGCCATCAACAAAAGAAGGAAGGTAATTGTGAAATGACATGCAATTGCATCCATTACAGCAGCAGAAAACAAGATACAATTTAAGCATAAAATGAATTGTTTTATTTTAAATAATACTGTTTAGGATGTAAATGCAGATATCTACAATTATGTTAAATAAGGTATGACAACCATTCTACAAAAGCTAAACAATTAATAGCAGAAAACTTACTCTCTTCACCTTCATTACGTCATAACTAATGCTATCATGTTCTCTTTGTTATGTTAAAAAGGGCTCAGGAATAGAGGCTATAGAAGAATTTCCCAGAATACAAATAACACAATTAAGTATAGGTAATTAACTTGCAAACTATCTGTTTCTCTTCTGTCAATGTGTATGCCTATTGGGGAAGCACTGTGTAAGTAGCTGGTCATGTCTATTGAACGTGTTATGTACGTAAGGTGTATATTCAATTAATGGCTAGCATTTTCCCAACTGTTAATAGACAGTGTTACACTAATTACACTTACATGTTTATTGAAACCATATATAAGATTAATTTAGTTTATTTAGTCCAGGTAACTTTTTGGTTTGAAAGAAAGTAAACTCTAAAGATTTCTTTAGTGTTAGGAACAAATTGTACAGAATATGATTACTCCTTTTTTTTTCCCATGAAAAAAGCTAATGCAAGGAAAACTCAACAAGAATCATATTTGCAACTACATACTGACTTGGAATCGAAAGATTAAAAACAATTTCCATGTCAAGTTGTGGGTCACAATAATATATCATACAGTATTTGAGTCATTGAAGCCAACTATCTATTTGCTTCAATAGCACAAATAAGAGGATGAATTGTGGCAATTCTCAGACTATGGTAAGCTACTAACAGACTAATTCTTGTCAGTGGAGTGGTAACTGATTATACAGTAAAACTGCACAGAAGAAAGGTAATGAATATTCTAGAACAGAAAGATTTAAAAGCCTCACGAGTCACTACAGTTCATGGCACAATAGTTCTGCAGTTCCTTGTTTCGATTTATCGCAGCAAACTACCCAACACCAATTTTATCCAACGTTTCCCAGCAGAATACTTGCAATACAAAAACACAGCTAAAACAAAAGTATATGAACTTTGACACATCTAGTAGTAAATTAAGTACAGTAAGGATGGATGCTTTTCCACTGCACTCTTCCAATCTGTATGTATAGAGATGGGGGCGTTCAGGGAGCAGCCTGTGACAGGATTTTCTATTTACGCCTGACAATTTAAAGCAAGCTAGAGTCTCTTCCAAAAAAGGACCACCTTCTGTAATACGGAACCATCATCCGCTGCCCATTGAGAACAGGACAAATTTGATCAAGTGCTTCAGTTTCTTATGCCCCACACTGCAGCAGAAATGAAATACAAGATCTGGCAATACACTACAAGTGCTCTCGTCAGCAGGTTAATTTGCACATAGGATCAGATAAAATGAAAATCAGTCTCCACATTAAAAGTTTGTTCTCATTTGCAAAACGTTTTGAAGATGCTGGTTCAACAGTAACAGAAAAGTGAAAGAATAAAAAGCTTCATCATAGATTAGCTGGCAACTTTAAAATTTGAGAATTACAGCATTCAATGTTAATTTTAAATTATTTAAACTTTTGCAAAGAATATTAGAATGTTTTCATTTTTAAATGCTAAAAGTTAGCAAACCTCTGATAATTAATTGCAAGCAATTTTAAGCTACAGCTTCAATTCAAAGGACGACTGACTGGGTCAAACACTGCTCTGCTGTTTTATTAAACCATGTATCAAGGAATTTGATTCAGTACAGTTAAACAACAGCCCTCGTTCAGAAAACTAGCAATTGGATTGCAGCTAGCTCATCCATGACCAAAACTAACTCCTCTGAAGTTTAAAATAAATCATCTTGAATTCAGAGCACATTAAGCAAATTTGAAACAAAGTTGGAGGTATAGAGATATAACTGCCTATTAAAATTCGGCATGTTTTTTTCCACTTCACAGCTATCTCAGTAATGATATATTTTTGCTGTAAAAACAAATTGACAGAACTGGATGGGCTTCTGGAAACAAAAGTTGTTTTCTCCAGCACTACTGGAGATGTGTTAACTGCCTTTACCATCTGTGAAAGGATGATAATGCTTGCATACAGTCCTCACAGGGATTATTGTGGGGATTAATTAATTCTTTTTTAATGTGCTTTGAAGATTAAACACTCAATAAGAGCAGAGCTCATTATTTGTTTACTTTTGGAAAAGTAGAATTCTTCATAACAAAAGCCAGAAACAATAACTGTAGTATCACCTCATAATAGGAATAGTACTAATTTAAATACTTCAATTCCATGCAATAGTTAAACTGCAGCTTTTGATTAAAATCCCACTGTCTTCCTTGCTCTCAAGACTTTGGATTGACTTTCCCTACTTTGGAGGTTTGAAAGCAGCTTTTCCTAACTTTCCAGATGTTTATAGAACATGATCTGGAACTCAGGCTTACTCACAGTATTTCTCAAACCAGTGAATCCTAACTCAACTTTCTTCTCAAGAGAAATAATCTTTCTTGACAGAACATGCTCTTGAGTTCCAAGTATGAACGCTCCCTCAATGCCATCAGTATATTATGCAGATTCTTACTAGAAGAAGTATTTATTCCCTTCAGTGAGATTTGTAAAAATCTGAGGTTTTTTTTTCAGAATGAATCTCGAGAGAAGGCTGGACCAAACAGAATGGCGCTTGTGAGCTAAGTAATTTCACTCACCCAACTGGTGTAAGACATTTGGCATAAGACTACCATGCCAGGAACAAAATGTTCCAGGCCACTTCCATCTACCTGCATTCCCTGCCTAGTACTGTGTCCAATGTATCTCACACTGGAAAGATATTGACTGGTAGCTGTTCTCTGTGTGGTGTACACCAGGTAAGAATGAGTTTACTGGCATTTGAAATGCTGTGTCTGGCATTTGGAGTTAGATCAAAATTTTTTCTGCTGTTAGAAATTAGTACAGGAAGAGCCACTCAGTCACCCAGCATCATAATGAATGACAGTTGAAGGATTTTCCCAGCTATCCTTTTCATAATTCGTACTTGTGAACATGAAATCTTGTACTACTGATGTGCAAATACATGGGAATTCCTTAACTCTCACCCTAATGGGGAGATCTTCCAACACATTAACTGAGGCATGGGCCCCTTCTAATCCTGGCAGTATTCCCTTTGGATCTACTACATTAACTTAGATCAATTGCCCTATAAAATCCAGGCATCAGAACACGTAGCATGTAATCATTATCATTTTAATGCAAGTCTGCTCTTTCTGTTTGATACCACTGAGAACCATCCTTATATAACTTTTCTCAATCAAATATATGGAGAGTTCCCTACGTTGTAACATAGACCTTCGTGGATTAACAGCAAAGCTTCATAGAAAGGTTTTGTCTGATTGGCATACAGGCAACATTTCTCAGTTATCACAGGACTTTGCAAACAGACAAAAAGAAAAACTATGAAAGGTGTCAGAGTTCCAAAACCAGAGTTAATGGCAGTAGTTGAAGATACTAAATTACTGGAGGAAAGCTTATATAAAACTGTCAATTTAAGGACCTTGGCACCATATCAAAACAGCTTATTACAGTGCATCAGAATGAATTATTTTTCAATTGCTTTGGTTTAAGAAGTGATGCAAAACTGTTTTTTTCTTTTTTTTTTTTTTTTTTCTTTCACATTTAGTGCTGCATGATTTCATTTCTAGGTGGGAGGTTATATAAATTGAAAAGTGGTGTCACACTCACAAGTAAAACTACAGATAATATTCATTATAATAGACATACACGAATAACATAGTAAGGAGAAGAAAAAGCTTCAGAAATACAGCTGAAGACACCAAACATTTCTGAATACTTCACAAGAGATAAATTGAAGTTACTTTTTTTTTTTTCCTTAAATAAAATTAAAATTACATGTGTTATAGTAGCAAGCAATTTATATTTTCTGTGGCTCAGGTAAAGAAGAAAAAAAGATGGGTGACACCGTAAAAGGAAAGGGAAGCAAAAGCAATGCATCCTTAGCTGTCTACCATTGTTCTTAAATAATTTACTTCAGAAACTTGAGAAAGAAAAACAATTTCTCTACTTTAGACAACTAAGCACTATTAGACTTCCTTTAAAAATGTTGGGAAAAATAACAAAAAAAAGGGAGCAGATTAAGATAACATGAGAGGTGGGAGCAGGAATATCTGGCATGTATTGAGCTAGCAAGCAGATGACAGAGCAGCTTCCTTGAGAGAAAGAAAAATTACTGCAGAAGAATTAGTGACCAGACTATAAAGGACAACTGCTAAAGAAACAAAGGAAGTTAGATGACTACTTCCAGATCATAACTCCTGACATGCAGACAGCACAACATCCATTTATCATTTGCAAGATTGAGAATCGAGAGAAGAATTCAAAAGCAGATCAGGATTTTAATCACAAGGGAGCAGGCTGCAAATGAACATCTTAAAAAGCAGGGATGAAGAGAAGGAATGAAGACTGGAGCAAAAGAAATCCAGCAGGACTGAAGAGCAGTTATTAAAAGAAGAATCATTCAGAAAGCTGAAATCATGTCCAAATGGATAAAATAGAATGGGAAATAAATTCTAACAGACTCAATGGAAAAAGCCACAATGAAGACCAGCCAAGAAGGAACAACTAGAAAAACATGAAAACTAGTAGCAAAACATATTAATCGTATCCTGGAGTGGGATTCCCCCTACAGACTTTGACAAATGAAAGGGTCAGCATAACAGAAGCATGCAAAGACAAGGCAAATGTTGAGAACCTATATGATAAAAACCTGTATTCAGGACAGTTTCCCATCCTGAAACAGTCTTGGAAGGCATGGAGAGTGTCCAGCTAAAGGAACTTTCTCAAACCAGGGTGTAAGTAGGAAAAAAGTGTGTAAGAAAATGGAAAAGGAATGATGGCTGGTGTGAAATCATTTATCCAAGAATTCTAAATCAACTCAAGGTGAAACTGACCCACAGGTAACATCTCACCTAACGTCAACTCAGAATATAAGGCCTGAAAGGTGGAAGATGGGATGACAACTTTCAGAAAGGCTTCTATACTTACTAGTGATAGTATATGGAATAATGGCAATAAGTAATGGAAGTGGCAGACATAGAAAAACCTGATATACAACAGGACTAGACAGCTTTTGTAAAGAGCAATCTTGTTTGACAAGTGACACAGTCAGAGCAATTTAGCTTGGAAGAGACCTTTCTAGACCATCTTGTAACAAACAGACCTAAAGAAGGGCCAATTTCTATTGGGTTGCTCACTGCCTTGTCCCAGTGACTTCTGCATATATCCCACAAAAGTGATCTCAGCCTCTTTAGGCACTTGCTCCAGTGTGACCATCCTCATGGTAAAAAATTATCAGGGAGGATGTTGTAACATAACACTATAATAAAGAGGGATTTCAATTCATTGTATTTAAATTGTATATTATAACTGGTGAATGCTGAAACTTGAAATTTTTAGGCACAACTAGAATGTGAGTCCAGAAGAAACCATACAACAAGTACTCAAGCAGTGCCTTTTTTTTTTTTTTTTTTTTTTTTTCCCAGGTTCAGAGCAGCATGCAGGCCTGGCAAGAAATGCCAAGAGCCCTTTGCGTGGCCTTAATATACTGAAATTCAACATGATTTCCAGTTTCCCATTGATACAAGCGTTTTTGTTTAAACATCTGTTATATTTAAGTAACTTTTCTGTAAGAGACACCAGTGATTCCAATGCTGAAGTCTTAATCATGGCAATGTATAACACTAGAAATATTAATTATTTGTAACGTCATAGAAAATTCTTGAAAGCTTCCACTTGATTCAAGGATAATTATGCAGTCATAAAGCACATTTCCAGAATGCAGTCATGTACCATTTTAATGAAGGGGAAAGATGGTCAGGAAACATTTCAGGTAGCAGTTATCCTCGCTTATAACCATGGCACACCAGCTTTATTCCCTTGCTACTGGATGACTAAGAAATGGTTTCAGGAGCATCAGTCCTTTTGCTCCAAAGTCAAAATTATTTCACAGAATCGCAGAAAGTCTAGGTTGGAAGAGACCTACAAGATCGCCGAGTCCAACCTCTGACCTAACACTAACAAATCATCCCCTAAACCATATCCCTAAGCTCTACATCTAAACGTCTTTTAAAGACCTCCAGGGATGGGGACTCAACCACTTCCCTGGGCAGCCTATTCCAGTATTTAAAGTACTACAACTGATTCAGATTATTTTATATGTGCCTATCATTGTATTCTTTCAAAAAATGGATACTTAAACAAACAACACAACACCCTTAAGCCTTATTTATATGTTTATCTCCCCTTCCCAGTTGTTATTCAAATATATTTGAATATAATTGCCCTGTTTATTGCTCAAGTAGTTTTTCTTCATGATTTTTGATACTGCCACTCCGTTTGGCAGAATAATCCCTAAAGGTCACATCTCAAAAATATTACCCACAGAGGGCTTAATACATACAACAACTTTTCTGCCCATCTCTTTATACTGTTGCTCTAAATAATAGTGAATTTTATAAACAGAGCAATTCAAGGATCACCTCCTCCATGCTCAAGAGATATGCATACCAACATAGAGGATGTTGAGTAAAACGACCAGGAGACCTGCATGGCTGAATAAGTTGCTCCTGGCCAAACTCTCACAGAAAAAGGAGGCCTACAGAGAGTGGAAGCAAGATAGGCAGCCTGAGAGGAACACAGAGAAATTGTCCAAGCAGTCAGGGATCAGGTTCAGAAAGCTAAAGCCCTGTTAGAATTACATTTGGCCAGGGATATCAAGGGCAACAAGAAAGGTTTCTACAGGTACCTCAGTGATACAGTGAAGACTAGGGAAATTGTGGGCCCTCCCCTGAAGGAAATGGGAGACCTAGTTACCCAGGATACAGAGAAGGCTGAAGTACTGGATGACTTTTGTGCCTGTCTTCTCCAGGTGAGAGCTCTAGCCACACAGTCCAAGTTCCAGAAGGCAAAAGCAGGGACTGGGAGAATGATGAACTCGCCTGTGTAGGAGAAGGTTCAAGACCATCTAAAGAACCTAAAGCTATACAAGTCCATGGGACCTGATGAGATGTATCTACAGGTCTTGAAGCAAGAGGTGGATGTAGCTGTTTCATGAAGTTCAACAAAGCTGACTGCAAGGTCCTGCCTCTGGGCCAGTGCAATCCAAAGCACAAATACAGGCTGGTTGGAGAATGGATTGAGAGCAGCCCTGAGAAGGACCTGGGTATGTTGGTTGACAAGAAGCTTGACGTGAGCCAGCAATGAGCGCTTGCAGCCTAGAAAGCCAGTATCTTGAACTGCATCAAAAGAGGCATGGCCAGCAGGTCCAGCTCTGCTCTGCTCTCCTGAGACCCTACCTGGAGTATCACATTCACCTCTGGGTCCCCCAGCACAAGCAGGACATGGACCTGTTGGAACGAGTCCAGAGGAGGGCCACAAAGGTGATCAAGGGGCTGGAGCACCTCTCCTATGGAGACAGGCTGAGAGCTGGGGTTGTTCAGCCTGAAGAATAGAAGGCTCTTGGGAAACCTTATAGCAGCCATCCAAAGAGTGTCTACAGTAAAGCTGGAGAGGGACTCTTCATGTTAAGTGTAGTGATAGGACAAGAGGTAACAGTGGTTATAAACTAAAAGAGGGTAGGCTTAGATTAGATATAAGGAAGAAAAGTCTTTACTCTGAGGGTGGTGAGGCACTGGAACAAACTGCCCAGAGAAACTGTGGATGCCCCATTCCTGGAAGTGCTGAAGGCCAGGTTGGATGGGGTTTTGAGCAATCTGATCTGGTGGGAAGTGTCTACGATTCTATTCTATGAGTCTACAAACCAGAACCATCAGAAGACAATTAATAGCCTGCTTTCTGCAAGGCGCTATACAAAAGAAAAAACTCCTGAAATTGCAGCAAGTTATAAAGAAACCAGAAAAATCTCAAGTCCACAAGCCCCCTTTTTTTTGGAAGTAGTGCAGCATCATTCCAACAATGATCTCTCTGCTGTTTGAATTCCAGATGAAAGCTGTGACCGAAATTCTCCTGTACTCATGGTATTCATGAAATTGCTACCTCCAATATCTACTCATAAGTAAATACATGATTTTTTTTTTTTTCCCCTGTCAAAATAATCATTAATCTGAGGCTGTTCTTTTTCACTTAGCTTCCAGAAAGCAACTACTATAAAAAAATGCTGCTTACTAGGCCATTAGTTTAAAAATTAACAGACGAAAATGAAGGAAAACCTTAGAGGAAAACTAGTATGATCCTATAAAGCCTCGTTCCTTTAACTTGTGTGTGTATGTGCATATGCCCCATTATGGTCAGCTATTAGCCATTTAAGTGCCTCTAGACTTGCCATAAATGTTTTCTAAATTTTAGTTCTTCTGATTAGACCATGACTTTTTAAAGGTACATTGTTTAAATGAAGCCATCGAAAATTATCTACAGCAAGAGAAAAACTTACCAGTATTTTCAGAAACAGTTTTTTTCCCTACGTGCAGAGCAAATAATCACAAAAATATCAGAAAACGAGTAAATTCACCACCTCTACAATGATTATAACAACACAGCTTCTTCTTCTAACAGACACTTGCAAAGCTAGAAATATTAGGAAAAATCTTAAGGAAAAACTAAATAAATTTCACCGTAGTCCTGCCTTCCAAACATATTTAAGTATCTTCAAAATGCAAGAACTGACTGAAGTGGATGATGATTTTTTTTCCCCTCTTTCTAGATTTGATCATTTCAGCCACTATCACGTGTTCTCTTTGGAATCAATAGAAAATTGATTCATTTTGTTTATCTGGAGAAATGAAAATCCTCTCTCAAGGTATTTTTTATGATCAGTACAGGAAAGCCATTACTGTGCCCAGAAAATCTTGTCCAGAGGCTTAACACAGACACACTGAAAATGTAAGGAAATCACTTTAGGTACACTGTCGGGTTATGGAACAATGTCAACTGCTGATGAAAATCACAGTAGAAGGGGTTATAACTCTTATGGTCTTTTTTGGACTTTTTGATCTCTAGACAGCCACACTTAAAGGTTGGGATACATTTCACAGAGTTACACTTATGTATGTGAACTAGTTTAGAACCCCTCACAGTTAAGGTCAAAACCAGAAGTTACTATTTCAAAGTAATTATCCACCTTCAGGATCTGATTCAGCTCATTCTAATCTGTCTCCTACCTCTCCCTCCCTTCCCCCATCTCCAAATGGAAACAACCAACACACCATCTTAGATGACACAAAAATATATCAATATTCTCTGAGTACAGAGCCTAGCTAGCTCAGATGGTGAGTTCTGGTCTAGAAATAAAGGTTGTTAACATGAATACTACCCCCAAAATTCATATGAATATCTTCCTTCAATTTCTTATCCAGAGGCTTCAACTTAAATTTGTTACTTCCACCACCTGGTGGATGAATGTTTCAGATGACCTTCTGCTAACAAGTACCAAGATGAAAATGTCCAGCATTTCCACTTTGAATACACCAATTTACTAAGATTTCATAAAAATAACTGCTCTAAGGCACATTAGATTTTTTTTTTGGCTACGTCAACAATCAGCATTTTCATAATAGTAAACAACAAAGTCAGCTTAACTATGAAGAGAAATTAGTGTATTTCAGCAGGAATTATGATCTCTCTCTTTGTCTGCCACTGAAAGAACAGAATCTTATTCCTTTCTACTGGACCCTACATGGCAACAAGTCAGACTATTTGCATGGTTGCACCCACATCTTGCATCCTTCACTGCAAGATGGCTTAGTCAAATGATGATTGTTTTGCTACTGTAAATGAAGGCTGTGCAAACATTATCTCTGCCTGGGAAGTAAATGATAACTTGCAAACTGGAACTGAGTTCTCCTTTTCCTCTGCACTCAAACAAAACACAAGAACCAGCATTTGTCTTTTTAACTGAAGGCTCTATCTTTTTAACTGCAGGGGCTATGGCTTGCATGGTTCATGAACTTACCACGTATCTCCAGATTTATTTTTTTATTTTTTTTTAATTTCATGGAGTGGACAGGCTGCTGGAGCAACTTCTCCTACAAGATCAGACTTGCTTAAAATCTATAGCTGAATTAAGTGATTACTTTTGTCATGCATCCTACACGCAAGTTACTTTATTGGCTGACACAAAGTCTCCAAAGTAACTACCCTATTACAACCAGAAAAATTTCCACAGGAAATGAGCAACTGACTTTATCAGGTCTAGCACATTATATCAATACTTTGAAGGGAGAATTATTTTATTACTTTTAAAAGAGAAACTTCTGTAAATGTCCTAACACTAAGTCATAGGTTTGTTATTATTATAACCGTGCTTGGTCACTCAGTATCTTCCCCAATTCACAGAACTGCTATAATACCATATACTTAGGAGCTTACCTAGAGCTACTGCTTTGAATTTCAAGCCCAGGGGCCACTACACCTTTTATCTAACATTTAACTCTCAAGAAGTTTTAACAACAAAAGCCACTTTCATTGGGTTATTAGTTCAACTGATAGTCCCTGCAATTGTCACAGTATTCATGCACTAAGTAACTTTAAGAAATACTCTTTCCAATCCTTTTGAGAATTTTAAATTCAAGACAACCTTGCCTTCTCTTCTGTTCTGAAATTCACAAAATCTGACTGAAAACACACTTTCTTCAAATAACAAGGTTCTCAGATCTGGCCCACAGTAGGCACAAAGTAAAGAAAGAAGCATGCAAATGTTCAGTTTTATTATTATTTTTATTACATTTAGTTGGACAGAATCTTTCATATTTTGCAGTAAGAGATTTTTGCTAACCTTCCTCTCCCCTTTTGTGGCATGTTGAGATTGTCTGTAACATACAGAACTGAATTTGCACCATATAAGATTTTTCAGCTGAAAGAAACTTTTAAAGAAGTGGAGCACTTCTTTATTACCAGACACTAAAAGCACTTTCAAACAGGCTGAAGTTTGTTTTGCTATAGATGGTTTTGATTAAACAAAAACAATTTACAGGTTACTACATTCCTTATGGGTTAAACATTTTACTCCTAGTTATTTTAGTGATTATCAGCATTTCTGTTTTTCTCATTCTCTGATAATTGTGGCACCTTATTTCTCACTAACATATTTCACAGTCTATCATTAATCCATTCTTTTCCTCTTACCAATCATTATTTAGCATGAGAAGTTCCATAACAAAAGCTATCAAGAATTCATTAGCTAAAAAAAATCCACATTTTACATTCAGAAGCTAAAGCTGCAGCATTAAAGTAATGATTAGTACACCATCTTAACCATGAGTTCTTAAAATTTTTTTTCTATAATGTACAAATTTGGAATTTTAGACTCACAGAGCTTGGATTCTGTCTTACGCAGTCTGAGATGTTCTCTACACTCACATATTTAACTTTTACACAGTCAAGAAAGAAAATCCAAATGAAACACCAGAGAAACATCTGGAATACTGGCACAGATGACAATGATTTTTCCTTACAATTTCAATAGGAACTTCTGAAAAAATGCCTTCCTGTGTGCATCTTTGTGTCTGCTTAAGTCTAAAAGTATATAGCAGAATATTATCAAGAGTTTAAACTACAGAACACTGTATTCAACAGCTGAAAATGCTTTATCCTTGTAAGTTTCTTCAGCTCAAAGGAAATGCATGCTGCCACTGCATTAGAAGAGTAAGGAATAATATGAACATTGTCCTTTTTATTATTATTATAGTAGCAGCAAAGGTGAAAAAACCCTCAGAACTGCCAATCACAATCTGTAAAGAAGTATTTTTACATTAGATTCATCTTTTAAGCAAAGCAGTCTATTTCATATGTACGTCAATACTTTGTTCCTGGTATAAGGCTCTGCACGGGAGCTAACTTGACTTGAAGTTCCGACCTACTACCAGCTTTTACTAAGTGGTTAACATCACATTTCTATTACCTTGAATGTTTGCTCAGTGGTGCACAGAGGATTTGTGGGAATAACATGCCTAAAAGGGAGTCTAAATCCACAGCATCTCTTCCCTCCTAGCCCATTTCAAATCCAGAGATTTTAATCAAACATGTCACCCATTAACATTATTCATTCCTAGCAAGTCAGCATCTTAACCTTCTATTTCTGACCAAATTAAATAAATATATATATATATATATATATATATATAAATCCAAGATGCTTGTATGAGTTTTTATACAAAGTTCAGCGATCTGCTTGGCAGCTTTTCCAATCCAGATTAACAGCCAGGCAGATAGTGGCCTATCTGCTCCAACCTTCCAGTGGAATATTTATAAAACACCTAAGCAACTTGTGATAAAGCAAATTCTTTCAGTTATCCTCAACATGAAGAATATGAAGGTACCTAGTACTTTTTTGATCAATTTTAAGGAAAAGCCCTCTGGTATATTCAACTTCATATAAAGAATAAGAGTCTCCAAGTCTCACCTTATACTCTACATTTCCTCAAGCGAACAATCTCTCTTTTCAGAATTATTATTATTTTTCTTAAATCTACATATATCATATTTACACATGTATCATAATGCTAGAGGTACAGATTTTGGAAATACTATAGTAACTGAGATTCTAAGATGTAAGCAGGATGTTTTGATCTAGACCTATTCTTAATGAGACAAATACATAATGTGGTGTCAGCAATTGGCACCAGCTGCATTGGTGTGGCCTAACCTCGAGCACTATGTGCAGTCTGAAGCACCACAGTGTAAGAAAGACATGAAACTATTAGAGAGTGCCCAAAGGAGGACTATAAAGATGGTGAAGGGTCTGGAGGACAAGACATGTGAGGGGTGGCTGAGGTCCCTAGGTTTGTTCAGAGCAGAGCAGGCTGAGGGGAGGCCTCATGGCAGCCTGCAGCTCCCTCACCAGGGGAGCAGAGGGGCAGGCGCTGAGCTCTGCTCTCTGGGGACAGCAACAGGACCCGAGGGAACCGCATGGGGCTGGGACAGGGGAGGGTCAGGCTGGGGGTTAGGGAAAGGGTCTGCACCCAGAGGGTGGTCGGGCACTGGGACAGGCTCCCCAGGGCAGTGGTCACAGCACTGAGCCTGACAGATTTCAGGAAGTGTTTGGACAATGCTCTCAGATACATGTGCTGATTTTAGGTTGGCCTTTGTGGAGCCAGGAGTTGGACATAATGATCCTTATGGGTCCCTTCCAGCTAAGCATATTCTATGATTACTTGGAAGAACTACTGTTTATTTCCAGTAAGTAGATTAAAACCTGTTCTAATAAATAAATCTCCTTACTCAAGGTGAAATTATTTAAAATTGAATACAGAGTTTTTGTTGACTTAGCAAATACAGTGCTTTCACTTCATCCTAAGTTTTCATGTGAAAAAAATATCCAGTAAAAATGTAGGTACTGTTATGTACTACAAGAAGCTTGTCAGATGATGTATTTAGCATTTACCCAAGATTCTCCCTACTTCCTTTGGGATTTTAAGACTAGGATAATACTTACTTCATCTTCTATATTGATGCATCAGTCAATATAATTCTGTTCTAACTGATCTTTCCTCAGTTGTCTTCCGTTAGTAATTTTTCTGAGCAACCAAGAACTACATACACAATTCCAATGGGCTTCATTAATTAAATTGTGAGTTAAAGAAAAAAATGCCATAAACAAATATTATTAATATTAGCTTAAATTGTGAATTAGGGGCATAGGAAGTCCCAGTGGAAGATGAAATATATAAGCAATTAAAACGCATGAGATATTTGCAAAGGAAAATAGAACAAGATTCATCCTGGTTGAATATTTTACCACAGTTACAGAAATGATTTATTTGGAAAACAATGCTGAAACACAGCATGAGTAACGATGAACAGAAAATTACATGGAATGTGATACAGTGGCAAATAAACCTATGTGATCATTTGTCAGAACAGACTAATGATTACAATTTGACAGACACTTCTGAGGCACTGTTACTGCTGAATATTAATATAAACCCAAACATTTATAAAGAAGTCAGGAAAATAAAAAGCAAAACAGGGTACAGATTTGTACAAGAAGGCAAAGGACCACGCACTAGAGAGCATCTACTTCAGCAGGATGAGGAGGTTACCTTTAGAACTAACAGAAGAAAGAGTATTTAGAATACTGCACGTTTTGATATGTGTGTACTGAGTGGGTATGAGGGGTAAGTGTGCTAAATCCAAAAATTTTAAAAAAAGAAACACACAAAAAAGGGCTCTTGGTGTATGAAACACCTGTGTATTCATGGGACTACTTGTAACACTGATTTTCACAATCAAGTTCAAATTTGAAGTTTGATATTGCTTCCCATCTATCCCGCTTCCTGCTGTAGCTCAACAGGCTAGATTCTCATCAGCATAGATTTACTCTGTCCTTTCTCACTTTGGAAGCTGATTGACAGAACAGTTAGGCAATGAGTGAAGTCTTTACAGTACTTCATGATGCTCTCAGCATTATATGAAGAACAGTAAGGCTACTGAACCTTATCAATGAACAGCATTGCTACAAGCTATGAAATACACAAATGTATGATCAGATGCCTGAATTATGCCATCACTAAAAATTCATGGTGAATATTATGACCTACAAATATGAAGATACCTATTCTCTGTTTATTATACTAATATTACCCCTACTTTTGTCTATAAAATGTTTTACTATAAAATATTTTAATCTATAAAATGTTTGTTGTTAGATTCTTTGTATATTTTTAGCTCACTTTAGCTTTGTATATTTTTAGCTCACTTTACATTTCAATGGCTTTATGCTTTTACCAAGACATCCACAGAAACACATACACACTTAGAATTTACAACATTTGTGTTACTGTGATTTTATCAAAGTATTTAGTCAGCTATTAACAGGGCAATAAAACAAGCATATAGTACACAAATTACTGTTTAGCCATGAGCTTCCTTCATTTTTTTATCTTTGTTCTTGCTGTATCATATAGTTAGTACAAGTATTTATACACATACATCAGATACAAGTGCAAATGTGGACAAAACTTTAGGATATATTCTATAGGAAACTTATGTCCTACAGAAAAAACTATTTGTTCCAACTATAAAACCTATGTTTATTTTGTCCCTTCCATTCTGATATTCCCCCCCCCCCCCCCCCCCCCCACGCACACACACAAAGCATCTCTATTTCCCTGTCAAACCTGAGAACCCTCTCATATCCACATTTTAAGTACCCTTCCTCCTCACTGATGTTATTTCTCTTCATGCAACCTACATGATCTCCTAAAGTTCATAGTTTCCTTTGAACCTTAGCTTTCCACAGCTTCTAGCAAATACAGAATCTGGTTGCTCCTGTGTCTTAACTGAGAAGAGAAAATTTAGACCAAAGAATTACTAAATTGTAAGCATTTTTTTATTTAGAAGCATAGAAACAAGCCTCCCCCTTTGACAGAAGGTCCTATTATCCTATTTCTGTTTAATGTATGGTAAACCTTTTTAAAAACTACTGTTTTATGCAATCTCCAAGGCTGTAAAAATATCTTTGTAGGAGAGAAAACACTAAAGTTCTGGCTAACAAATTTTGTTAATGTTTTTTCCTACCACATGCCTCTGTGACAGCATCCCAGTTTTCTCTGTTTTCAACAGAAAAGCATTACTGTAAGTCCTGAAGATGACACATGAGCCTTTATGTGACATATATGGTGAGATCATAGATTAAACATTCTCACTCACTGAACACACCTGAAGCAGAGCAGCAATAAGACATAAGTGGTAGGGGAGGAAAACAACAGGGGAAGGGTATCCTTGTGGGTCCCTTCTAACTCAGAATACTTTATGGTGACTTGACCCATTTCAGCTGAGAAATATACTCAGCTGAGTATAATTTGCAAGGTCAAGATTACTCATCAGTGTATTGTCAGTTTCAAGGCATTTTCCATTAGCATGTGCTCTGGGCTTCATTAAAATATGGATCTAACATTACCAATGACAAGGCAACAGAAGTTTGTGGCCCTTCAGAAGAAACACAGAACTCCTCACATGGTCAAACGTACAAGCGGATGCGCACTCAGTTAAAGTCTTCATTCTTAATTGATATATTATTTAACAAATCAAATTATATGTTGTTATTTAGTTAGTTAATTAAATGACGATCAAATGTAAATATTTCGGAATATATGACTTCAGAAATACAGCGATCGACAACAATCGACAACTACCTACAAAAACAACAGCAATGCAAAATTACTAGAGTGCTCTTTATAATTCAAATTCAGCATTTCAAGTGACATTATAATCTCCAAATCCACTGTGACAGAAAAATCTTGTAGTTTGTTTTATAATGGATGTATTCCCACCAAATTAAAACCCAGTCTTTTTATGTTTTGTCACTTGTAAGAGGAAGTGCCTGCTTTTTCTTTGAATCTCTTAATGAAATAGCCTTCCAATCATTTATTACCATTAAAACCTGTAAAAGTTACTGTTCGTCATGTAGTGTCTGGTTAATTAATTTGCTTACATGTTGATGAGGTAGTAATAAATCTATTCATAAATATGGAAGAGAAAATGGTTTTAGATGAAGTAACTATTTTTTGCTATTTCTCTTTGCTTGAGACTGAAGAAAAACCTAGACTTTAAACTTAACACAGAAGAACTGCAGTTTAATTTTGGGGGAAATTATCTCAAATAGGGTAGTAAAATATTACAACATTGAAATGGATAAAATGAACAATCAATTCAAAATTCTAATCTGTGTTACAAATTCATTCAGATGAAAATCTACCTGTTTCTCTACTCAGCCAATGAACAGGGTATTACTCTTTTTGAAGGTATTCCCATAGTCCCTCCTGCTGTTGTTCAGAGCTGTTCTAAGAACCAAAGACAAAGTATATGTTGACGTACCCATCTGAAACAATAACATATCCAGCTGAAATTTGTACTGACAAATGGTAAAGCGGTAATTTAAAGGTTGTGCTTCCACTTGTTGTACGTCAATGCTGTAACAATGTTAAAGCAAGTCCACTATCTACAGTTCCAGTAGAAAGAATGCTTAGAGATTAGAAAAAATTGTATGCCAGAAAACGAACAAGAGTTGAATAAATTTAACAATTTTTTTCTTGCCCTTTTTTTTTTTAAAAGGAGAATCTTAAGAAAAATAAAAACAGCATGTAGAGAAGACATAATTACTTTTTAATCATTTTTAAGGTTTTTTAAAATCATTTTCTTGTTTTAAAGCTACAAAGGCTAGTTTTCTTTGTTAACTACAAAAAGCTAACAATAGCTCAGTCTCATTTGATACAAAAAAAAAAAAAAAAAAACAGTTTTGGAAGCCTGTGTCTACCAAAGTGGATGTCGAGAACGTCCACTAATCATACATTACAATGAAACAGTCAAAATGAACATCTGCAGAATACCTCAGAACAGGTGACAATACTCACAAAACATGAATTATATACTTAAATGAACTATCAAAGCCATTGCATCTATTTACACCGCATTTTGTTACTTTTGAAACAGCAGCAAAAGCTACTCACAAATTAGGTATTCATAACTGATGACATTATTAATGCAAATTTGTCTGACCCCCATTACCTAGCTCTTACAGAGCAGTTCAAATACTGGCAGAATACTGAACATTCAGACAAGTAAACACAAAGAGAGTTCTCAAAAAACATCTGCTGTCACTACAGATAAGAATAGAATGCATCAGAAATGTCATTGACCATATTATAGTCTATTTTGAATTTCTAAAAATAACATAACCATTCACATTGCAATGTTATAAATCATTAGACTTGCAATAGGAGAGAAGACCCCTGCTGATCTACATTCAGTTTTCTAAATAGCTGTGTAACAGGACATCAGACACTAAGAGAGCTCATTAACTGGAAGTTTACTTCTAGTAACAAGCCAGTGGCATTAGTTTAACAAATAGCTCCTGAGGCATTAATTTAACAGGTAGTCCAGTAATAACATCCTATAACAAGTAACTTTATTATTATGAATCCTATAGACTTTCTTCTAAATTAACCAAAATTATTCCAGGATTTCAGAACCAGAAGGAGTCTGAAGAGAACAATCATTTTTATTTTATTTCTTAACCAACATAAGGCATTTGTGCAATCAAAGTAATGATTTCCAAGTTCTATCCAACATCTTCCTTGACTATTCTCAGAAGCAGGACATGAAACATAGCTCCTGTGAACTGTCTTCTCCTGGGGCGGCCCCGCCCCCCCGCCCCCTTTTATTTTTAAACATACACTGACAGTGTACTAGCAAAAACATTTCTAAATTTTAGGGCATGATAGAAAACAAGTATCTTCTCATATTCCCTTGACACTAGCCATGTCAGCAAGATGAACAACAAAACACTATTACTGCTGTATACAACTACTGGGTACAGACAGGGTTAATGACTTGATGAACTACAATGCTGATGGGATTTTTTTCCCCTCCCTCTTCTGTGCTACAGGTATGCTTGACATACAGAAATATGCAAAACCAAGATCAAACAAAAAAGTTATCAAATGGAAAACTGAGTCTCATTATCACTTAATAATGGTGCCAAAAACTCATGTAATCAGTGCAAATTAAGGGAAAATATGGCAAATGTGACTAAGATTAAATGAGGTTTTTATCAGGCTACACCATAAAGCATAAGAAACTGGATAATTACTTCACCTAAAAAGAACAGCAGAAATGCCATTATATAAACTTCAGAATCTACTTATTACCGGGCTATCACAAACAAGCACAAGACTCAGAAAAATGACAACAGGCACAAGTTCATTAAAGAATCACTTGTTTATTGCTAGAAGGGAGCAAGCAGACACTTCATCTCTTGTGACTCTGCCATTGCTACCATACTTCTATTACTCAGCTGTTTTAAGGGGAAAGAGGACAGAGCTCCAATGTATTCCCAGGTACATTTTCAGAGGGGGCATTCCCTATTGTCGCTCAGAGATTCCTCTGATGCTAGGTCATGCGTGTTTTATCCCAAAGCACACCTTGCTACACAAGGATTAACAAGTTTTGTCACAGAAAATTGTTACCATACAAGAAACACAAGGTTCCAGGAAGACTTATTTCTCCAGCACGGTATGTCTACCTGAGGGTGTTTGACACTGTAGTATCAAACTTCCATTTTCTCTAATTTTCTCTGAACCTCGAAGCCAGGCATCTCTTTGAAGATCACTACACCATTGTTCAAGTATTTAATTACCATGATAAATGATGAGAAACTGGAAGATATTATAGCACACAGTATCAAAAGAACCACTGCAAACATTTCATAGCAAAATTGATGGAATATTAAACTGAATATTTGCCTTAAATTTCCAGGTATTTGCTTGGCTATTGAGATTACGTGATGTGTTTACTGGTTGTACCCAGCTGGGCAGCTGAGCTCCACTCTCAACCACTCTCTCCCTCTCCCTCCTCAAAGGGAAAAGGGGAGAAAATATGATGGAAAGGGCTGAAAGGTTGAGATAAAGACAGGGAAATCACTTAAGAATTATCTTAATGGGCAATAGACTCAGCATAGGGAAATTAATATAATTTATTGCCTATTACTTACAAGCTTGAGCAGTGAGAAACTAAAAGCAAACTAAAACCACTTCCCCCCTCCAACCACCCTCTCCAGCCTCCTCCACTGAGCAGTGCAGGGGCACAGGGGAGCGGGACTGCAGTCAGTCCCTGACTCTTCATCTCCGCCGCTCCCTCACTGTCACTCTCTGCCCCTGCTCCCCGTGGGCTCCCTCCCACGGGATGCCGTCCTTCTGAACTGAGCCTGCGGGGGCTGCCCACAGGCAGCAGCACTCCAAGCACTGCTCCCACACGGCTCCGTACCACAGGGTCCATCCATCCCCCAGGACCAAACTACTCCAGCACAGGTCCCCCATGGATGGGCGGCAGCTCCCCCCAGACCCCCTGCTCCTGCGTGGGCTCCTCTCCACGGGCTGCAGCTCCGGCCCAGGGCCTGCTCCTGCGGGGGCTCTCCATGGGCCGCAGCCTCCTCCAGGCCACATCCACCTGCTCCACGTGGGCTCCTCCACCCATGGGCTGCAGCGTGGAGATCTGCTCCATGTGGGACCCATGGGCTGCAGGGGGACAGCCTGCTCCACCAGGGGCCTCTCCACAAGCCACAGGAAAACTGCTGCTGCCTGCCTGGAGCACCTCCTGCTGCACTGACCTGGTCTGCAGGGCTGCTTCTTTCACATGTTCTCACTCCTCTCTCCCAGCTGCTGTTGCATAGTGTTTTTTCCCCCTTCCTTAAGTCTGTACTCCCAGAGGCCCAACCAGCATCACTGCCTGGCTTGACTCTGGCCAGTGGTGGGTCCCTTTTGGAGCTGGCTCTGGTCTGTCATGGGACAGCTGCTGTGCTCTGCTTACAGAGACCACTGCTGCACACAACCCCCCCTCCCCCCCCGCAACCACCTTGACACATAAACCCAATGCATGTGCCAGAAGGAACATCTATTGAAAGTCACAGGTAAAATTCAGTATACAGCCAGTAACATGCAATTACTCCATGCTGTTGACCATAACACAAATTGTTGCTTTTTATTTGTCCTAATTTGTACTTGGTGTATTTAAAAAGATGCTTATGAAAAAGAAGAGTCACCCTCTGACACAGCTAACACCACCAGACCTATTCTCTACTTCATATCTAAAATTTTGTAAAGAGACAAACATAAATTATCTTTCAAAGTAGTTGCACTTACCCTTTCTGCTAACACCCTTAAAAACATATTCAGCATGAACAGAAGAAAAACAGTTATATTCAAAGATTTCCTCATTCCTATGGCATCTGCAAATGCCTTCCACAAGCTTTTGCAAACTCAGTACACGAAAGCACAGAACTTGGAATACTAAGCTTTTTTGTTAACCTCAAAGACTGGATACTCTATTCCCCTATAGGGAATCCCCCCTCCCCCCCTACCCAGCATACTCAGATAAAGGGTGCACTGCAACATAACAGTGTTACTTGGTAAGAGGCACAATGGACAGACAGCTTTTAGTGTATTTTCTGAAGTTTATACATGAAAAACAAAACCATGTTCCTCCAAAACTGCAATACAGAGAAGACAATCATACAACTTCTAGCAGTTAACTGGTTGTGTAACTCCAGGTACTGTTAGTTAGACATAAAAAATAGATTAATCTTAACAGCTTGATCATAGCTGTTGAAAATTCCATGTGTATGAGTTATAATTACTGATGTTATCATTACTTGGTTCATTCTCCTAAGATATTTCAAGTCTTTTGAAATCTACAGTTAGCTAAAGTTAACTCATACCAACAAAGACAGTAAATATCTCTATCACCCCTATTTCCCACATATAACAATAATTCAGAATAATGAGTTGAGAAACATAGGGAGCTGAAGATTTTGCTTTTCCACTTATCTGTAAAACAAAAATTTTCAAAGAAACTTATAATTAATTTTATCTAAAACACTTTAGGGAAGGTCTGAGATTAACAAATCTGTTATTTGCATTGAAAAAGATCAAACAGAATCTTTTGAAAAGTCAACAACTAACTTATATTCTGAATCTCACAACACTCACCACAAATGTGTGAAAAAAGTCATTTTCCATAGTTGTATCAGGAGCAATTTTGTTGTTGCTCTTTTAAAATAAAATACATATTACTACCGTATAATTTTTCAGCCTTCCAGCTTTGTCATTCAAACCTGATCAGAAATCAATACTCTAAAATGACCTGATTTTGGCAATATTTGTTGTATGGTATTTTGAGTTGAATAAGATATGACTGAATGTTCACAAACACACACTTTGAGCAACCAAAAGGAAAACAAACAAACAAACAAAAAAAACCTTTCCTTTGGAGGGGTCACAGAAAGCATTACCAAGATTTTAAACTTCTTAGCTACATAATGTCTTACAACAAAAGGTCACTAAGAGTTACTTAGATATACTTTGCCTAGGAAGTTCAATTTGCAAAAACATTACTCCTTTCAAATCCTGACCATTAGAATCCAAGCATTCATTAACTCTTTCCTAAGCAACACCTTCTACCAAACAGTAGTTTTCCCAACCTCCTTTTTCCCTCCTTTTTTGTCTTGTCTCACTACAGGTAAACACCAGATATGCACATAAGCTTGCTTATGTTTCATTCACTGAAGATATCCAGTCAAGAAGAAAGAGTTGACTTTTCCACATCTTTTTCATGACTGGAGAGGAAGAAAACCTGTCTGCTATGCTTTTCTACATACCACTTATACATCAGAAGAAAAAACAACAACCCACCAACTCTGACAGTTGAAGTATCTTCAAATTTCCTGCTCTGCAATGGGGCTAGCATTCTCATCAATTCTGTCTGAACAGGAAAGGGAAAAGGCTGGAATAAAGCTCCTAATAAGGTATGTATCTTATTCTTGCAGATAATTTGTTTGCCTCTATCCTAAGATAAAGGCATTGACTATATGTTAACTTTCTGTTCTTACTTAGAGTGGTTGAACTTTCTTAAACCACCACCACCATTAAAAAGTTTTTCAGCAGTTGGCTGCTGAAACTGCACATATCCTTGACAAAAACAGAAGTGTCTAATCAATAGTGATTTTTGTATCCAGAAAATAAAGTATTAAAGTTACAGAATCACAGAATCACAGAATTTCTAGGTTGGAAGAGACCTCAAGATCATCGAGTCCAACCTCTGACCTAACACTAACAGTCCCCACTAAACCATATCCCTAAGCTCTACATCTAAATGTCTTTTAAAGACCTCCAGGGATGGTGACTCCACCACTTCCCTGGGCAGCGCGTTCCAATGTCTAACAACCCTTTCGGTAAAGAAGTTCTTCCTAAGATCCAACCTAAAATTCCCCTGGTGCAACTTAAGCCCATTCCCCCTCGTCCTGTCACCAGGCACGTGGGAGAACAGACCAACCCCCACCTCGCTACAGCCTCCTTTGAGGTACCTGTAGAGAGCGATAAGGTCACCCCTGAGCCTCCTTTTCTCCAGGCTGAACAATCCCAGCTCCCTCAGCCGCTCCTCGTAGGGCTTGTTCTCCAGGCCCCTCACCAGCTTCGTCGCTCTTCTCTGAACTCGCTCAAGCACCTCGATATCCTTCTTGTAGCGAGGGGCCCAAAACTGAACACAGTATTCGAGGTGCGGCCTCACCAGAGCCGAGTACAGGGGGACGATCACCTCCCTAGCCCTGCTGGTCACACTGTTTCTTATACAGGCCAGGATGCTGTTGGCCTTCTTGGCCACCTGAGCACACTGCTGGCTCATATTCAGCCGACTATCAACCATCACTCCCAGGTCCTTCTCTGACAGGCAGCTCTCCAACCACTCATCTCCCAGCCTGTAGCTCTGCTTGGGGTTATTGCGTCCCAGGTGGAGGACCCGGCACTTGGCCTTGTTGAACTTCATACCGTTGACCTCAGCCCATTGGTGCAGCCTATCCAGATCCTCCTGCAGAGTCTTCCTACCCTCGAGCAGGTCGACACATGCACCTAACTTGGTGTCATCTGCAAACTTACTGAGGGTGCACTCGATCCCCTCATCCAGATCATTGATGAAGATATTAAAGAGGACTGGCCCCAGCACCGAGCCCTGGGGAACGCCACTAGCGACCGGCCTCCAACTGGATTTGACTCCATTTACCACGACTCTTTGGGCCCGGCCATCCAGCCAGTTTCTAACCCAACGAAGCGTGCGCCAGTCCAAGCCAAGAGCAGCCAGTTTCCTGAGGAGAATGCTGTGGGAAACGGTGTCAAAAGCCTTGCTGAAGTCAAGGTAGACCACATCCACAGCCTTTCCCTCGTCCACCCAGCGCGTCACTTTGTCATAGAAGGAGATCAGGTTCGTCAAGCAGGACCTGCCCTTCATAAACCCATGTTGACTGGGCCTGATCGCCTGCTTGCCCTGCAAGTGCTGCGTGATGACTCTCAAGATAATCTGCTCCATGAGCTTCCCTGGCACTGAGGTCAAACTGACAGGCCTGTAGTTTCCCGGGTCAGTCCTCCGGCCCTTCTTGTAGAAGGGCGTCACGTTTGCTAGCCGCCAGTCAACTGGGATCTCCCCCGATAGCCAGGACTGTTGATAAATGATGGTAAGCGGTTTGGCCAGCTCCTCTGCCAGTTCTCTCAGTACCCTCGGGTGGATCCCGTCCGGCCCCATCGACTTGTGCACTTCCAAGTGCCATACCAGGTCACCAACCATTTCTTCATGTATAGTGAGGGCCGCATCCTGCTCCCCATCCCCTTCTACCAGTTCAGGGAATTGGGTATCCAGAGAACAACCGGTATTGCCGCTAAAGACTGAGGCGAAGAAGGCATTAAGCACCTCCACCTTTTCCTCATCTCTTGTAACTAAGTTTCCCCCCGCATCCAGTAAAGGATGGAGATTCTCCTTAGTCCTCCTTTTTGTATTGATGTATTTATAAAAACATTTTCTGTTATCTTTAACGGCAGTAGCCAGATTGAGCTCCAGTTGAGCTTTGGCTTTTCTAATTTTGTCCCTGCACAGCTTCGCAACATCCTTATAGTCCTCCTTAGTGGCCTGCCCACTTTTCCAAAGATGATAAACCCTCCTTTTCCTCCTAAGCTCCAGCCACAATTCTCTGTTCAGCCAGGCTGGTCTTCTGCCCCGCCAGCTCGTCTTTGGGCACGTGGGGACAGACCGTTCCTGCGCCATTAAGATTTCCCTCTTGAAGAGCGCCCAGCCTTCCTGGACTCCTCTGCCCTTCAGTACCGCCTCCCAAGGGACTCTGCCAACCAGTGTCCTCAGCAGCTCAAAGTCAGCCCTCCGGAAGTCCAATACAGTGGTTTTACTGGTCCCCTTCCTGGCCTCGCCAAGAATAGAGAACTCCACCATTTCGTGGTCACTCTGCCCAAGACAGCCCCCGACAATCACATCCTCCACCAGTCCTTCTCTGTTTGTGAAGAGAAGGTCTAGCGGGGCGCCACCCCTGGTGGGCTCACTAACCAGCTGCGTCAGGAAGCTATCTTCCACGCTCTCTAGAAACCTCCTAGACTGCTTTCTCTGGGCTGTGTTGTGCTCCCAGGATATGTCAGGGAAGTTGAAGTCCCCCACGAGAACAAGGGCTGACGATTTCGCAACTTCTGTCAGCTGCCTGTAGAACTCCTCATCCGTCTCCTCATCCTGGTTCGGCGGTCTATAACAGACCCCGACCAGGACGCTAGCCTTGTTGGCCCTGCCGATCCTAACCCAGAGGGACTCGACCTTGTCATTCCCAGCCTCGAGTTCTACAACATCGAAAGACTCTCTAATATAGAGAGCCACACCACCACCCCTTCTGTGCTGCCTGTCCCTTCTGAAGAGTTTATAGCCAGTCATTGCAGCACTCCAGTCATGAGAGTGGTCCCACCACGTCTCCGTGATGGCAACCAAGTCATAGCCTGCCTGTTGCACGATGGCTTCCAGCTCCTCCTGTTTGTTACCCATGCTGTGTGCATTGGTGTAGATGCACTTCAGCTGGGCCATTGCCTTATCCCCCGGCCTTGCTATTTTTCCCCCTGGCACAGATCCAACAATCCTTGCTTCAGCCCCGTCCCCCTTCTTACCTAGTTTAAAGCCCTCTCAATGAGCCCTGCCAGCTCCTGGCCCAGGATCCGTTTTCCCCTAAAAGATAGGGACCCGTCTGCAGCCATCCGGCCGGGTGTCGAGTAAAGTGCCCCATGGTCGAAAAACCCAAGATTTCTGTGTTGGCACCAGCCCCTGAGCCACGTGTTTAACAGGTGGGCTTTCTGCGTCCACTTTGTACCCCTCTCTGCCACTGTAGGGATGGACGAAAACAACACCTGCACTCCCGCTCCATCCACTAACCGTCCCAGTCCCCTAAAGTCTCGTTTGATGGCCCTGAGGCTTCTCTCTTCAATGTCATCACTACCTGCCTGGACTATCAAAAGAGGATAATAGTCAGAGGGGCGAACCAGGTTGGGAAGCTTCTTGGCAACGTCCCTGACCCTGGCCCCAGGGAGGCAGCAGACTTCCCTACGGGTAGGGTCAGGCCGACAAATAGGGCCCTCCGTTCCCCTGAGGAGAGAGTCTCCCACAACAATAACCCTTCTGTCTTTCTTGGTGGAGGCAGTCCTGAGGCGTGGAGTCGACCTCCTCGCCCTAGGCATCCTCTTGGGTACTCTTGCTACCTCTTCCTCACCCACCGGTCTCTCAAGCTCCAGGGCCTCAAACCTGTTATGTAAGAGCACCTGGGAAGGTGGGGGCGGAAGGGGAGGGCATCGCCTGCGATGTCGAGCAGGGACCTGTTTCCATTCCTCCTCAACTCCCAGATCTCCTCCCTCTGCCTGACGGCGACAGGGCAAGGGGTCCACCCCCGTTTGAGATGTCTCACCCCGGTACTTCTCCTTGAGGCCCTGCAGGGAGTTGCTCCACCAGTCTATCTCCCGCTCACACTCCCTGATATCCCTCAACCTCTCCACCTCCTCCTTGAGCTCCGCCACCATGCGGACCAGGTCATCCACCTGCTCGCACCTCACGCACCCAGTTTCTCTGCCTCCCGCCGATGGCAGCAACAGGCTCAGACACTCCCTACATCCGGTGACCTGAACTGCTGCATTTTTTAATGGGTAGTCGGTCTGGGTGTGTACCGACTTCCTGGAGAGCGCACCGTGCCTGGTGGAGACCATTATCGCCTAGCTAACGGCTGTCATTACAGGAGGTGTTACGTATGGGCGGGGGAGAGCACCCTGCCCTTCCTGCTCGCCCTGCCTGCGTGAACTGCCGCGCCACTCCCTTCTGACGCGCCACGCCCTGTTTGCCCGCCCTGGTCGCCGCGCTCCTGGTTGCTTGCGCTCCCTAGGGGCAGCTTTTGAACGGCTGGGGAGGGGGCGCTGCTGGCTCCGCCTACGCCTCATCACGTCCCTCACGAGGGCTGCCGGGTCCTGGCGGCTCCCTCAAGTAGGCTCGATGCCGGAAAATTAGCCCTGCCTGGCCCAATCCCCCGCTCCGCTGCAGAACGCGTCTGCCCCGGAGCCGATCGCCTCGGCAAAAAATAGTTAATAATAATTTATAAAAAATGAAAAAGATAAAACTGCTTTGCAGTTTTTATTCAGCTAACAGAGAATATAGCGTTGTCACACTATGCTGTTAAGAGATATTTGAGTATCTAATTAGGAGAGGTGATATATACGCAAAGCAAAGTTGCAGAAACAGTATGCTGGAACCTGCAAACAAGAGTCTCCACTTCCTGATACACCACTAATTCAGTCTTTCAGTCTAGAAAGAAATTTTATTTTTAGATAGGCAACCTTAATGTATTGCTGAATTAAATTGTTGCAGTTGCACAAATTCTTAATGTGTCTTCAAATACGTACAGAAATAACTGTTCTTTTTCAAAAGCTTGCAGGTTGTTCTTTATTATTAAATTTATTTTTTTATTAGTATTTGGAGAGAACTAAAAACATAGGTGGCAAGTACCGCAACTTACAGCACTGAATAGCAAATAATTACAGCAGACATTTGGAAAACCACCAATGTTTGAGTTTTTCAGCTGTTGGCTAAACAACTGCATCTTTCCCAAAAGGAGAATAAATTGTCTAATCAAAAGTGATTTTTACATCCAGAAAACAACTTCCTCATTAAACTATTTTAAGATGAAAGTTCAACCCGTTACTGTGGTTGTATCTGTTCTGTTGTGCAACCACGCTTTCCATTCCAATCTCACCCAGAGCTTACAAGCTGCATCTCATAAGAGGAACTATTTGGCTGCACACAAGACAGACACTCAGGAGGTCCCCACAAAGTCTTCACTGATGCGGTGGCAAGCCCTTCTCATTACTGACTTTCAGGCCTTACTAGCTGCTCCTATTGTGAGTGCTACTTCAGATGCTCCTCTGAATTCTACATAGTGCAAAATACCGTCTTAAATCAATCCCCTCCAACAAGGTTGTTTTGTTTTCCCTGCATAAGCAATCTTTTTCCTGTATTTCTCCTACATAAAGTATGCAAGGTTATTAGGTCAACTAGACACAAGCTCTATTGTGTTTAAACATCAGAAGACTCAATGCTAGATTTTAGGCAGATTTTTACATCAGAAACTTCTGTTTCATTCCATCAGAAATTCACTATGAGGTGAGCCGCTGGTAACTAATGCCACAAACATTAAAAATTGTATTTTCTAATGGCTTAATAGACAAATTGTGGGAAATTGCATGAAAATGCAGCATGTGGATAACAGTGTGGAAAAAGATGGTGTATATAAACATTTATATAAGAGCATTAAAAAAAAAAAAAGAAAATGGCTGTTCAACATTGCCTTATATTAAAGAATGTTTTAGAGATGTTCGCTGAGGGTAATTATTTAATCTCTCAGCAATAAAGAAAGGTCATAGAGTAGATAGAAATAAACAAGATCATGTGAAAAATGAGGCCTCTTTCAAACATGACTGTATAAGGAAGCACAGAAGAAAGAGGATTTTCCTCAGTCATTCTTTATTGAGTTAAACAGTCTCATTAGGATCAATGGTGAAAAATACTGCAAGTCCAGGATAACAATGATATTCAAGCAAAAAATTACATCTACAATCAAGTGCTAAAATGAATTAACATAAAATAGCTGTATTTTAAGATACAATTAGCTACAGTTTGAATCTACATTTTGGATACGTATATTGAAAGCTGATTTGAAATTATGATTTTCCAGAAGATATGAACTGCATGCTCTAATTCTTTAGACAGAAATCAGCTTATATTCAAGATACCTTGATACCAGTGTGTACACCTCAAAATTCTGGACCCAAACTTCAGCATGAAAAAGATTGCTTTTGAGCATACAGGGAGTGTTTATGCTATTTCAGTAGGGAGCAAAATTAACATCAAAGTATAAACAAAGGACTTGTCTTCGGTTTATGAATTATCTTGCAAAACATTAAACTTTTGTGCAAAGAAGTTCAGCTACAACCACGTGAATGGAAAAACTGATTTTCAACCTAGAGAAAAGAATGTAATTTGTACTAACCTTCAGGATCAAGGAGTTTCTCTATGCCCAGGTGTTGCCTGGCTATGTTAAATGCATGGTCTAATCGTTGCACAGGTGACTGCTGAGAAGCAACAGCATTCCAATCAAACAGGTCAGGTCTAAAGCAAAAACAAGAGAAATAAAGTTTTTGTTTGTTTGTTTGTTTGGTTTTTTTTGGGTGTTAGACTATATAATTCTACTGCTATCCATCAGTGCCAGCTACTACTTTTTTGTTTTCTTAATGAAAGAACTCATTCAATCAGTGCTGGAACTAAAAAAGCTTGGTTTCTAATGGATTTATATAACTTACACCCATCCATATCCGTCACCACCACATTTACCATATTTCTTATCCCCCACTAAATCCCACTGGCCTATAACCTAACGCCCCCAAACCAGTTGTATCCACCCATAGCACTCTGGTCCTGTCACAGGCTTGCTCACTTTCTTTCAGTCCCAAACAGCACACAGGTGAGAAGAATCATGTGCTGTGGCTGTGTACACTAAAATTAGCTCATGGCAAGCCAAGCAGGATAGGTAATTGCTGTATTTATTTTGCAGCCTTCCTCCTCTCTCCAGCCACCAGTTTTTCCACTACAGATTTAAAAATGCTATTGCTGCTGACATTAACAGGTCTCTACTATATCTGATTGAAATGGGCCAACAGGTTCAACATCTCACAGTGTGGGAACGTATGCAGCATAACTGCACAGGACACTTTTCATATCAAAACCTTTAGAAAAAGGCATACTTTTCAGACGAATACAAAACTGCACGCCAGTTGCGGGTTTCAGCTTATATAAGCAAAAGCCCCAAAGCACAAATTAAATGTGATTATAGGAAAGGACAGAACAAACAAAATTAAATTACAGCTCAGATGCATAATCTGATCCCTTGTGTTACCAGTTGCACTGTTTGTAATATAAATAATGTTAATACACTGTGATCTTTGGCGTTTCATCTAAGAGTCATCCATTAGCAGATCAGAATTTGTTATCAGGCATTCAGGAAAAACAAGTTTAATCAGGTGTTCAGTAACTGATGTGCATATAATGTGAAGAAACCAACTGTACTATTTGTGATTTTGACACGATGTTCCAAAACAGAAATCATTTACACATGTAATTTTATCTACAGATATATCAAGTATGATCTAAACAATTTGTAATGCTGCAATTAGCGGTGACAGATTTGCTTATATTTTTATTAATTTTAAAAGTTCATTTTAAACAGTGTCTCCCATAGTTACAATATATGACTAAAGTGCTCACTACATCCTACTGTAATTAACTTCAAAGAGCAAAGGAAAAATGCTATTTATGTATTAGTAATTTCCCAGTTTTATACCCTTACTGTCCAATTTCTTCGGAGAGGAGAGTGGCTTACCAACTAACAACTAAGTTGTTATGAACTATTTTGCTTCCCTATGCAGAAGTTTATAAACATTAATTAAGAATAGAGATATCGCCATTAATTTCTCCTTTCCACATGCAGAAAGATTTTAAATATTAGATTTGTCTGGAAACAGGAGGGTGATGGAAGAGGAATCTTAAGAGGTTGTTATCTAGTCATGGTTGTAGTAAGTCTGTGAGATCAGACTGGTTTGTATACTAAAATACAGGCCTTTTCAAAGCACAGCTTACGTCTACACAATTTCTTGCATCCTGTTGGTACTGGATCTGGCTGGGATTGGATTAACATTCTACACAGCAGCTCATATTATGCTGTGTTTTGGATTTGTGGTTAAAATCATGTCGAGAACACACTCAGTTTTTGGCTATTGCTGAACAGCACTGACACAGCATTAAGTCTTTCTCTTCAATTTCATCCTCCTCAGCATCTCTCTTTTACTATAAATAGCAAAAATTTGAATTGAGACATAACTATGAAAGGAGCAAAAGCTCTTAAATAAACCATTGGCAGGTGTCTTATGAATTTTCTTAATATAGTAAACATAAAATATAAAGAAGATGGCAAACATTCCACATCAACTCAGAAGTATATAACCATCTACAGCAACTCAGATCTCAGAGCATCAACTTAATTAAATATAATAACAATAATATAATTGAAAACGCTCTCCCTATTCCAACAGCAATTTAATTCAGCAGATATTCCCTTTGTTAAAAGAATACCTCACTATACACACTTCAGTAGTCCCATCACTAGAACATGAGCATTATAATAGCAGCTTGAAATGTCAGCTTCTCTGTGAAAAGTCTCTAGATATTTCACTGTGTACACTTACAGGGCAATACTGCCAAATATGACTGCAGGAGATAGTACAGCCTAGAAGATTATGAATTGTGGCAAATAGTTCTTAAAAATCCATGAGAAACAAACAAACAAACAAACAAAAAAATTGAAACTGAATTTCAATAGCTATTAATGGCTTCCAAAAGAGTTTAAATATAGGAGCAAGCAGGTGTGAAAAAGTACAGAAAAGAAATCAAATGGAATACTGATTCTAAGCCTTCACTTGTTCTCTCTGTATTGTTCAAGATGTAGATAGGGAGAGCGAATCCGTTCTTACATCTGCTGCTTGGTTCATGTCTGACAGGGAGTAAATCAAAGCTGACATACCTAGCAAGCATTCACTCCTCTCCCTGAAAACATACAGGCATATGAATGTTTAAAATATAAGTTAGGAAGAACTAGAACATGTTGAACTCCACCTAGTCAACAGCTGATCAGCTAAAACAGCACCGACCTTGCTTACAAGGCTATGGACAGCATACATTGAAAGGATTAAAAAAGTTACAACAGGAATTACATATGCATATACATATAATATATCGATCACAGAATGCTTTGGGTTGGAAGGGACCTTAAAGATCATCTAGTTCCAACCTCCCCGCCATGGGGAGGGAGGGGAGTGGACACGACACTTCCCACCAGATCATGTTGCCCAAAGCCCCATCCAACCTGGTCTTGAACACCTCCAGGGATGGGGCATCCACAGCTTCTCCGGGCAACCTGTGTCAGTGCCTCACCACTCTCATCATCAAAAATTTCTTTCTTATACCCAATCTAAAACTACCCTTTAGTTTAAGAACTGTTGCCCTGTCACTACAGACCCTAGTGAAAAGTCCTTCTCCATCTTTCTTATAAGCCCCCTTTATGTACTGAAAGGCTGCACTAAGCCTTTCTAGAGCCATTCCAACACAGCTCTGTTTGTAGCTGCGGCCCCTAGTAGTAAAACAGAATTTCAAGAAGCATCTTCAAAGTTTGCTCTAATTATTCCTCAGAGACTGCTTTCTAAATCTTTGTCAAAAAGTAGAAAGCTAAGTTTTCACGAGTACAGATAAAGAAATTATGATAAAAAATACATAAGCAGTGAAGAAAAAAATACTCAGTATATTTAAGGGTTAATTTCTCTACTTAGTAGACATGTTTATTCATTTTTCTTTTTTTTCCCCACATGAACCTGAAGTTAATTCATCTAAGATGCAGATGGTTGTGAATCTTGAAGAGGTGATGAATTTTGCAAAGACAGAGACTCAAGAAATCTAAGAAAAATAATGCAGACTGAAGCTGAACAGATGTATTTTAAGCTTTAAGTTATCTAGTAACAGTACCCACTTAAATTTGTAACACATATTTCTACCTCTAGATAAAGAATAAGGTTTGCTAAATCGCAGGCCCCTACAGAAAAACCAATAAGACTATGGCAGAATTTATAAAATCAGTAAGATTTTATAAATGGGAGAATTTGAAAGAAAGGAAGTAAAACATTTTGAAGATACTTTTACATCACAGGCTTCTACAATAATTGTGTTTTCATTTGTTTAGCATTTCTTCAGTATCACAAGTCTTTAAATCAGTAGACTTCCAGTAGACTTTGTAACTTACATAACTTTATCTAAAATATAATTACAAACCAATGCCATATATGTTTAATAGGCTATTTCCTTAGGCTGTCTTTACATCTAACTAAGGTTATAATGCTATTACAATTGGGCTACAATAAAGTAATTTAACAAAAAAGCAACTTAGAGATCTAATTCACAAAGAAGCGTATGCAGAACAGAACTACATTCAGATCATAAAAGCTACTGCCTCATTTTCAATAACTGGTTTTTTGTGTTCTTACTTAATATACATAAGAAAAACTGACAAATATCTCCAGTACTCTCACGGTTA
The DNA here is from genome assembly GCA_011076525.1 of Nettapus auritus. Taxonomy (NCBI): domain Eukaryota; kingdom Metazoa; phylum Chordata; class Aves; order Anseriformes; family Anatidae; genus Nettapus; species Nettapus auritus. The sequence continues at coordinate 119,110,786 of CM021765.1, read as the reverse complement.
TAATAAAACAGGATCCAGTAGCAGGTAACCTAATGATTTGTTAAAAAAAAAAAAAAAAAAGTATTTTCACACCTCTTCACATCATTACTTTTACACCCACATTTCCTTCAATTTACTGAAAACAAGCTTTTGCTTCTTCTATCAGTTCTTTTTAATTCCATTTTCCTTCTCTCCTCCTCAATCTGTCATCCTGAGGCAGAAACAGCTGTGGTGAAACACTGATTTCTAAGGCAGTCACCTGGCCTAAGTTTAAGCATGTTAAAGAAGCAAGAAGGAAGCTAATGAATGTCACTTACTCCTCCTTCAAAATCTTGATTAAAGTGGAAGGAAGGGAGGAAGCTTTAAGCAACTTAGAGGAGAAAGGCAAAGATCTCTGATACCCATCTGGAGGAAAAAAGATTACAAGAAGTAAATGGGGAAAGCTGTGATCTAGAGCCTGAAATAGGGACAGTGTCAATTGTAGTAGGACTGACTTCTCCTCCTTACCAAAACATTTTGTTTTCCTTATATTCCTGGTGCTATTTAGCAGCTGCTGCCTTGTTTAGTCAATAAAGTGCAGAACATTCCACTTATGGAACCATATCCTAAGTTTATATTCTGAAAATTTGCACCTTGGACTCAATGATATACCACTGTAGCTTTGTCAAGTAATCTGTGCCCCACTGCTTCTCAGACTTGATATTAAAAGCAATTGCTATAGAGTGTAGATGTCCAAAAAGACAATGTGATTATATAAATGGGAATATTCACTCCAAGTAACCTCTTGAAAAATGACCAGAGAAAGGGCATTAGAAATATCTGATCAGAATAAAATGTCAGCCATAAACAAGATAAGGGGGGCAGGCCAGGGGGTGGGGGGGGTCGATAAAAGACTATGAGAGAGACTATTGCTCTCAGTGTATTTATATGTACTTAGTTCTTCATGCTCATCTCTTACTTTTAATCCCTTCAAGAAGGCACTGAGAATATCCATTCAGATACAAATTCCACTACTCTCTGAAGGTCTTTAAAAAAAAAAAAAAAAGCCGACTACCCCTCAGTGAAAACATTAGATAAGAAAAATGAAAATGTCACCAATTACCGGGTAGGGATTGGAATTGTTTTATGAAGACATGCAATTATTTTGTTATTATCAATCATCAAAGTAAAAGGAAGCATACTAGATTACATCAGTGGTTCATGTAAAACTGGTATCCCCTCCAGATTAGTAGCAATTAATCCTTCCATATCTCAGGGTTTTAAGGTATTTCTGAGTTGGAGACTTTGTGCTTGTGCACACTTTGTTACGGGAATTCAACAAGGCTGCCTTAAAGTGTTTGTTTTGTTTTGTTTCCTCCATTCTTGATCTTTTTGCATCTGAATCAGGAATAAAGATGACTTAGCACTATCTAGGATGTTTTTGGAGGGCAGATACCTGATATGTAACAGTGGCAGAAAAAGAAGACAGACCAAGGTATAACAACTTTCCAATGTGACTGTTCCTTGCCTCCAACTATGGTGAACATGTTGATGTTTTCCATATTGAAGTGTCTGTTCTCAAATGTTTCACACAATCACTTACCCTCAGGTTTATGTTGAAACAGATAAATACTATTTAGCATCTCAAGTGAATCTTAGAAAAGCATGCAAACATAATGTAAGAGAGGCTGTGGTAGCTTTTTTTTTTTTTTTTTCTTTTCAAAGACCAGATGGACACAGGAAATATATTGTTAGTAATACCTCCAGAGCGTGTTAATGTCAAAACCAAGAAGATGTGCAAATCTGTCTCCCATTTTTATCTACTCAATTGCTTTCCTTCTGATATTCTTCTCCTTTCCCCACACCACTCAGAAGGAGCAGTCCATAGATGAAGATGGTGCAACAAAAATATAGCAGACATAATACAGTTTATACAGTTATTTATTTTGCAGTTTAAATATATTTCCTGAAAAATATTTGGAATTATCTGTTGTGAACTGCAAAAGAGTTGAGTTTGAAAAACATTTCTTTGTAACAGTCAATTTAGGAGTAACGCTAGTGTTGGCATAAAATGCCCACTCCAGGCATGTGGTACCAGGTCCACTATGAATTCATTAACATACCAGACTTCCAAATTATGGCTAGCCCTTTTTTCTGACTATTTCTACTTCCATTCCTAACAGCACCTAAATGTGATGAAGACTGCACACAAATTACAGCCTAAGGGTCAACATGGAAGACTTACAGCTTACTTCTGGTTAAACAAGAAACATCTAAAGTCAAGGCTAAACCTCAAAGACTTCAGTGTCAAAAGCAGAATCTATTATTTGCAGTAAAGACTATCTTTGACAACAAAATCATGAAAACCTGTAAAGTTTCAGGAATTAAGGACATATACTTTAAATCTGGTGTTGTTTTTTGTTTGTGTTTTTTTTGTTTGTTTGTTTCACAAATGGATTTCATATATGAATTAGATTATGTCCTAAGTAACCATAAAGACAACTGACAGTTGGAGTGAACCTTGTTTTTCTTCAAGATGCCATTACAATACAAAAATTGCCTGGAGAGATAGGTAATGTGAAAAAGTACAATAATGAAGGGGGGAAAAAGGCAATAGGAAAAAGTGAATGAATGAAAAACAGAGGAATAAACTGAGAGGAACACAGGGAAAATAAGAAAACATCTGGAAAAAAAAATGAAGAGTAAGGAGTAAAATGGGAGAACTGCAGAAACAACAAAATCGAATGGAAAACTGAGGAGATTAAATAAAAAATGTTTTGTGTTCAGATGGCTTTTCATACTATGTACGTAAAACACAAAATATTAATAAAGCATATGATGTGTGAGACACTGCGTTTCATGTAGCCTGGTGCTGATCACCTTTCATTGGGTTTGCATTTAAACTCTCTACTTTAGGCATGAAGCCAAGACACTCTGACACCAAAGTAGGTGCCTGCATTTAAGTGACTAAATAAAGTGGCAGGGTTTCTTACAGAAGGCTTTTTATTCTTATAGGATAGAGGTAGGTGCTCCTGAACACTTTAAATGTCTTAGTGGACCTATTTTATTGATTGCATCTTGAATCTTGAAGGCCAATTCAGCGCTACCGCATACTGAGCATGAAGTGCGAAGTCATTGAAAATCAATATAGAGGACACACTAAGCACAGAGGTTCTTCTGAAAAATGACTGACTCAGGGCTTCAGAGAACATTAGGTCTTCCTCTGAGACTTTTGCAGAATAACTTAGTGATTAAAGCCCAGGAGAAGACAAGTAGTGCATCCTGGAGTCTTGGAGACTTACCTCAGGAATTTGAATGTATGCTTGCTGTTTTCTAGATGATTGCACAAACTGCTAGGAAGGGGACAAAACTTTAGTGGGGTAATTCTTTTTCACTTCCATTCAAGACAGGCTTACTGTGCAGAATGTTACGAAAGATTTGTAACAGAAAACACAAAATGAGTGAAGAAGAACTTAAGCTTTGCAACCTTGTTATTGGAAAACTGAATGAAGAGCATGAATTGCAGTAATCAGGAAATGAGTGTTCGGTTCACAGCTGGTTAGCTTTTCCCTGAGCAGAAGACAACCTTGGAGAAGGTATGACATAGAAACACCTAGAGACTTGTCTAGACAACACCAAGGTTGCAGGCATGCAGGCACCTACTTTCCACAACCAGGGACTACTTGTAGATAGGAGAGTGTTTAGATATCTAGAGCTCTTTTTATAGAGCTAGACAAAATGGAATTTCTGATTATTGATTTCAGGCACCAGATGACATTAGGCAGTGTTTTTGAGCGTGCAGTCTGGATATCTGACTATCTGACTGGATACCTTGACTAGGAAACAAGCAGACTGATACCATGTCTAGGTGAACAGACATGCTACAGCTTTGGCCTTCAGTGGCTACACTGATTTGCCAAAGCAGTTACCAAAATAGTTGTGGCTACACTGATTTGCCAAAGCAGTTACCAAAATAGTTAAAATGCCAAAGAGTACCACTGATTTTAGCCTTTGAATATACAATACTGATTAGTTATCCAATATAATTTTAGCATATTTTCCTCTTGAGATTTATCTAATCTTCTTTCCCAGAGGTATCCTAATGCAACAGAGGCAGCAATATACCACAAAATTTAGCAGGAATCATTCAGTCCTTTCTGTATCACAGCGTTCCTGTGTGGCTTAAGTAACCTGGTATTTCAGTTAAAAATAGCATTTTCCCACGTAATAAGGCTGTGCGCAGACAATGCTTTAAGGAGATGAAGAGGTATTCATGCCCGCAGAAATTATCCATAGCTCCCACACAGCTTCTGTGAAAGTAATCATCTACAAGTATGGAGTCAGATCTTTAGACTGAAAGGGATTCATTGATTTCTACAGGACAATTGCATTCTTATATTCAGGTCCTTAAGAATGAAACCACCTATGAAATGAGAGACAGAACAAATTAAAAGGATAAAATGGTCATCAGTGGAAATGACCAAAAAAGTAAATTTAGAGAGCGCCCAGGGAAAACAAAACCAACCAACCAACCAAAAACATACAAACATTTGAGCCAATGAGCAATGAAAAAAGTAGTTAGTGAAAGCTAGTGACAGAGTCTGTGTCTATATTGTGAGATAAAGACTCCATCTGACAATACGGTTTCCCAAAGCATGCATCCTGTGTCCTGATGTTATGTCAGAATAAGATATGGATCAATAGCAGCCCCAGTGTGCCTTCTAGTCTTCTGAGGGATACCAGAATAGGGGGACTGGGAGGAAAAAAACATGCACTTGGGCAGATCACCACTTAGCTGGACAGGATCAAGAGATTAGATGGTAAGTGACCAAAATAGTGTATTCTATGCTTACACTACTAGAAGCTACTTTTTAGTTCCTTTGTGCCCTTAGCAATATTCTGAAGCAAGACCTGCCTGGTATCCTCCAAATGATAATTCTTCAAGGACTAGTTAGCTGGACACATAATCAAAATGTATGAAATTTTCTGGTGCAAGTTGTTTTGTTGACTGAAACAGGCTGATACTGTCCTGTTATTTACAGATGTCTTTGTAGGGACTTCAGTGCTAGATGCCATTTTTTGACTGTTCATTTTGCAGTGGAAGTTACCTATGACATATAAAAGCCTTTCCACTCAGGGGCACTTATTTCTTTAATTTGAAATTATTATTCCAATTTTTTTGTGGTAAAGCAAAATATATATATATATTTCAGGCCCTTAAACAACAAAAGAAATTCAACCCCTTCCCTCAAATTACGTTTAGTACTTGATAGTGTTTAACAAACTTGTATATAGAAAGAAAAATCAAAATGTCATAAAAAATTCTAAAACATCATAGTTTTGCAAACTGTAATATATACATTAAATGAATGACAGTTTGTTATGATCATATTATTAACACATGATCATATTATTAACACATTAAAAACTCTTTGTAACTGCTACAGAGTAATTTAGAGGAATAGTGATCTGGGAAGAAAACCCAGATCATGTCAGACATATTCTAACCTTGGGCAACCATTTAGTGTTCACTTTCTCAGGGCTCACAGCATAACAAAAACTACACTCCATTTCCCGGAAGATCCAGGGAAATATTGTGTTGAACTGCATTAATTACTTCCCCCAAATAATAACAAATTTACATTCTTATGAGCTTTTATCTAACATAAATACTGTAAGATGTATGTATCAAGATCAAAAAGAAAGGATATGCATGCCTGTTCCAAAATTAATTAGCCTTAGAAAGATGTAACTAGTGATTAACTCTACAAATGAGTTATTAATAGACAAACCCTAAACCAATATTTTGATATGACAAATGAAGAACATTACCGACCATACAACATCACCATTTTGAGTTCCCAGCTCAGTGGTAACCAAATGTAGTGGTTGTCATATATTTACTAGAGTAAAATGAGTATGTCTGAACACATCATCATCTTGTAATTATTATCTGCATGTATCTTATTTGCCTGTTAATGAGCTTTTTCTTATACAATTAAGTGGTTGATTCTCTTTAGCAAATCATCCCCAGCAACAATAGCCATTACAAAAGTAGTACAGCTCTGTAGAGGTAGCAAACTCTGAAGAAAAAGTATATACTTCTCAGTTGCTGAGTCCAGTTAAAGATGAAGTTCTCCAAGCACATTACTCCAGTATAGACTCAAGACAGTTTAACATTACAGCTAACAGGGTAGGACCACGGACTCCTCTGGTAAGGGAGTATCACTCTCTCTCCTTCTCTTTCATTTTCATTCCCCATGCTTACCAAGGCCTATACATGTCCTTTCACTGCTTCTTTGGCACTGTATCGTGGGACTGCATTGTAACAATTAAGCTGATCTGACACAAAGATAGCTCACAAAAACAAACTAAATTCCTAGATAGTAACTTTTCCAGTGGGTCAGCATGCCGAACTAACTGCCCTAATACTTTTGCCACTAGAGGTACACGAGACAGAAGAACTGCCCTAATACTCCTGTCACAAGAGGCATGTTATAATTTTCCTACCAGAGAGGCACATGAGAACTACCTCAGAAAGATGCAAACTACCATACCAGAACTGCATTAAATACCACAAAAGATTGTCTTAGATTGTGCTTTTGTAAGTATTTTTGACAAATTTTATTTTAAGATTTTAGTAACTAAAAAAAATTAAAAGAAAGCTTGTATTGTACTAATTTCTTTTAAATTCCATTTACCTATCACTAAATAGAACATGCCCATTTACTCGCTCAAACACTCAGCTCTCACCGATAATTTGGAGCACACAGCCAACTTGCAGGACAGTCCTCTTTAAGTGAGATATATAGACGTATGAAAAGACAGATCAGGAGGCTTACCACATTAGAAAAGAAATGTTGCTTTGCAGCAAGTAGTGCCATAACTGCATCAGGTAGGTCTTTAAGAAAAATTGGCAAAACCTTTTCCTTAATCCAAGTACACAGAACCACTAGAGGACTTTGAATCTCTGATGATAGAGTTTCATATAGCACAGACCACAACTAGTCAACTTCTGAGAAAGGGAGAAAACTCAAAACAGCTAGGGGAACAACATAAAGGTTTTGAAAACAAAGGCTAACTTCTCCAGCTGTGTCCCTTCAAGGCAAATCCATAGTTTCAGTCCAGCAACTGTCTGACACTTTCAGCAAGCACTACATTGTACCCCTCCAAGTGCCTACAGGAAAATCTTTTCCTTATAGGACTACCTTAAAAGGCTTAATTTTGGATCTATTGTTTGCTCTTCTGAAAAGTTTCTAAGTCTGCGCTCCTCTTTCAGACTCTCTTCTTGCTTATATACTAAAATTCCAGAAAATGATCTGAGCTGAGCATCCTCAGTTGTGCTGGGGGAAAACAGATCCTCTTCCTCTGCAAGAGGTTTCAGTCTGACACAAAATACAGCCCCCACGTCAAAGCAAACAGGCCGCCATTTAAAAGAATGCTGAAAGCCCCACTAAGTAAATAGCTAAAACCACATAATAGATACACCATCCTCAAGCCCTGTAAAGTCATCTGTTACAAGCTAGCTGAAACAATGAAAAGTTAGTTTTCCTACCTGTGACTGTGAAGGAGTGCATTGAAAGCTAATCCATCAGACCAGCTACTGGTGAAATTGATAACATTGACCTGTGGGTAATTACGAGTCGATTGACGGACCCAGCTCAGCAGAATCTTTTCACTGTTTGTCTGCTGCAGTCCAGCCATGATGTTTTTCATTACATCTTTGACCTGCAAAAAGAGCCAGAATTTCATCAATGATTGAACTTATTCAGTAAAAGCTGAATCGTTTATTGACTCACAAAGCCTTCAGTTACCTACATTTAAGTATTAAAGAAAAACTTCCCAGGTAAATGCAGAGCATACTTGGTGTCAGCGTAATGACAGCAGTCAAGTCTGAATGCTTAGAAACAACTGACACTGACTTATTTGCTGCCACTGCCAACACATTCAGTACATTCATCACTGTGCCACATGAAGTGTTCCATGAACAAGCAGAGAAGGCACATATGCCGGCACTACTTAAGGGAACAGAGCACATGTGAAGTAAGTATTTCTCTTTCCATTTTTCTTCGTTCTGGAAATACATCCTTAGTTAACAAGATACATTAGAGCAAAAACTGATAAAGTGATGAAAAGCATTTTTCTCTCATTGATGGTTGAAATAAGTACAAAGGTGAAAAAAATTGTGATCAGTGGACAGCAGATTATTTTTGCCTTAAATGTGGAAACAATATTTACATATGTGAACTTGGATGAAAAATTAATTTCATTACAAGTATTATGTTCAATTTTTTGAATTTTGTTTCATGAATAGTTATGATTCCTCCTTCATCAGAGAATGATCACCTATCTATGGCTATAACTTTACAGAGAGCAGTTAATTCTGAGGGTTTATAAAATATTTCCCTGGCGTTTGACATAGTGTAGTTGCTTATATATATTTTTAGTGACTTCTTTACTAGTAAAAACCTTCCAGTAAGAAGTCCACAATTCATTATTCTGTAAAGTAAACCCTTTGAAATCACTGTGCCCTCCATATATACTATAAAGCTTAGCAGCTCTTTTAAAGATTCTCTAAGATAAGATTTAACTATAAATTTGCTTATCATTGTTGTTGCTTGTTCAGTTATCCATTATTTCCTTATAATTCTTCACTTGAATTGCTGAGCAAACAATGTCAGAGAATAACATGTAGTGCAAAAGCTACTTTCTGACAGGGATGGACCAGTCTGAAATTGTAAAAACTGTAAGATAACGTGCAGAAGCGACAATTGTAAAGCATAATCAACAACAACAACAACAAAAAATTACTAAGATATTGTAGAAATACAGAAGATACCACTTTACTGTCCAGTCTGATAAATTGCTTGTTAGTTTGACAGTAATTACTTCAATCATTTGAATAAATTATTGAATGAAGATAAGAATTACTAAAATAATGTCTTTACACCTCAAATTCATACTATCCAAAGAGCATTAGTACCTTCAATTTTACTTTTGAGACCTACGTGTAAAGTTAACTGTATATGATCTAACTTTCCGAGATAGGAGGATAAACTGATCCTCTCTGAAATTCTTGGGACATATTCCCAAGACTTTCAAGACTTTGACTAAGATACATTCCTTAGACTTTGATCTAAGTTTATAATTTGCACCAATGAAAATGAATATCAAATACTGTCACATAAGAACTCTATAATTTCCTCCATTTCTATACTAGGAAACAGAAAGTAAAAAGTTTGGTAAATTTATTAAATACAGTATTTAGTTTTGCTTTATATGCCTGTGTGGGTATCCTTCATTTCTAGTTAATATTTCAATGTCTTTGTTATCGAGACATGACAAAATATATTTACATAATTCAACTCCTGTATTTCCAAACAAAAAAATAGTTACTGTGAAAATATAAAACTTTTTTTTTTTTCTTGAATCCAGGTGCTAAAAGGAAAAGTTTTCAGAGCAGTATCTATGGTACCAAACTTAACAACATGAAAGCCTGGAAAATATTGAAATTAAAGTAATGGAGAAATGTCCATGCCACAGTTTTATTGTTCAGTTTGGATTTTTATCATGTCCTCATGTTTACGAATACAGGTTTATCTACATGTTTTAAGAAAACTGTAACATTTGAAAAATACCCCAACAAAGGGTAGCTGAATGTATGCAGAAACAAGAATTAAAGTTCATAACAAAGAAAAAATCATGTGTCTGCATTGAAATTAATATACCAGAAATTGGTAACAAACTATTAACGCTGTGAAAGAATGAATAAGGCAGAACAATAAAACAATGTCCTGTCAAGAAGGCAATCCTTTGGAAGAATACAAGCAAACAGTTTTCCTTTTTATTTAAAGAGAACCACATTAAAGTTTGGCATTTATTTCTACTTCTTAGTAAACTAACAGGAAATAGCTTCAATCTCTTGTTGAGTTTAATGATGGATAAAGATTTACTTATTTTTTTCTGCACTTCTCTGCAGAAAATCACTAAATTTGTTTGTTTGTTTGTTTGTTTGTTTATTTATTTATTGCTATCTCCTGAGGAATTACAGACATTCAAAATAACAGAGTAAAGAGACCTGATCTTCCACCCATCTGGCCCCCTTGGCTATTATCCCTTGGGCTAGCAGCAGCATGGTGCACCACAGCCCTGAAGCAAGCTCAGTGGCTGAGCGCTGTCTGACACTGAGGTTAGAATGAACCTCTTTCCAGGTTTCTCAGTTAAGATGTGCTCTTCAGAAAGAACAGTACTTTGAGACGTGTTCTTGTCAGCCTGAAGAGCTTTTGGACAGCCTCTACCCAAGGCTGAATGCCTCAGCATCCAGGCTCAGAAACAACAGCCATTTCAAAGCACCTAGTAGGCTCTGTCTCTTGCTGGCAGTTGACCTCCAATATTCATTTCTTTGTTAACTCTCCGTTCTAGTGCCATATATCCTGGCAGGAAACAAAGCTTTAAGGCACGGGAAACTCCAGCTTGCAGAGAACAGAAATACTTCCTCTTCCCGGTGGCTGGACCTATGCTATGGGAATAAGAATTGATTTTGAATAGAAGAAGGGAAAGGGCAGCACAGACACCACCATAGGTAACGTCCAACATGTTCAAGTGCCCAACTGAAAGTTATAAACAGAATAGGTGTGTTGCCACTCTTGTCATCACACCATGCCTAGGGCACAGGGGCAGGCCAGAAGCCCAGCATCCAGGGTGGGACTGGCTGCCTACAGCCAACTGGAACTGGAGGGAGCCAGCCCCCACTATGTTGCCCACTGAGACGGGCCTTCTCCAGTCCCTGTCTCCAGCTCGGGGGACCTCACAACAGAGAAAAGCTGGGGACCAGCTTCTGAGGATGTCTGAAATTGAAAGAAAGGCTTGGGATGACAGACAGAATGGTAGCCAGAAGGTGGCATGATCCAGGGGCTTGGAGTCTGGGGAATATAAAAGTCAAAGACCCCCAAGACACTAACAGCTAAAAACCCCTTTAACTTTAGGTGGCAAGAAGAGAATCTGGTGCCAGTGGGAAATGGAGGCTGAAACCAGAACAACCATGCCCTGCCCACTGCCCCAGGGGACTTCTGATCTGCCTTCTGCTCTGCTGGGAAGCCGTCGAGTCTGTGTGTGCATACAAGGTAGCTCCCAAAATAGCACCATCTCTGGCTTGCACTGTATTGCTTTCACTTGCAAAATAAATACTAAGATGCATGACATTCTGTAAGAATGACACTTGGATTCAGGATGCCAGCCCCTACAGGACAGGGAGGGAAGCTGGAGAAAATCTGAAAAAGTTATTCATGAAATGAAGACTTTTTCATATTTCTTGTTCAAATAGGGGCCTGGCATCTCCCTGGCAGAATGACTTAGTATTTTTTACCTGCTATATTTCAGGTATTCTGACTGCATGGATTACTTTTTTTTATAGCCAGAATCCCCTCAACTCCTTCAAAGCACATCTTCAAGAACTCTTTAAAGAGTATTTTCATAGATGTTCAAGGCACCCATCAAAGTAAGGGATGTTCTTTGCTCATTGGTTCAAGGTAGTGTGACAGGACTGTTCTGTTTTAATATGTGACTGTTGGAATGCATTTCTCTGGAGTATTTGCCTCATGCATATGCCTATTATTTTGCCTTTTTTTCTGATTTTGGTTGTGCATTTCACAAAAGATATTTGTCAGGTTTGTGTTTTTTTTCATACTATTCATGAAAATAGGTTTGCTCTTAAAAAATGTTGACACTACAATATAGAATCTTTTTTCTACTCTTAAGAGAGAGATTCTTTGTCAAGCATAGCAAATGAGAAATTAATGGTTTTGTTTTGTTTTTGTTTAAATGTTAGTTGAGCAGTGAGGCTGGGATCACAGAACTGTGAGAAAGAGGGCAGCAGCTTCAAAGAAATAGAAACCATAATAGATTCAGTACCACAAAGAGCTTAGGCAGCAGGTGCTCAACTCAGAACTATGGCTCAATTTGAGAGAAACTTTTAATAATAATCTGAAAAACAGGCTAGATAAGAAAGGACGTAATCACCACAGGGGATACAGAAAGCCACAAGATCCTACTGAACAGAAATGAGAATGGTGAGAATGAGACAAATCTTTTCTGCTGCAGTGCCTCCACAACTGCCTCTTCTCAATGGGATTGCTGACAACCAATCTGACTAGCACTGCCGCATTGTTCCTTTCATGCATGTTTCTTCCACCACCTTTCACTCCCAATCTCTCTCTCTCTCTTTTACATTTTATACAATGGGACTGACATTTTGTAAGAGGCGGTCTTGTTGTCACATATAATTGCAGTTCTATCCTAATGTAGTCCTGGCTGCAGGCTGTTAAACTGGAAAAAGCTTTTTGCCTGTTCATCTGCAGAACGATTCTTTAAATGTCCATACAACTTGTATCATTTTTTTGCATGCAGGCAGATACACTTCATCTGGGTGACCCTTCCCAGGTTCTTGGAATCAGAAAGTGAATGGATTTGCAAAAGCAGCATTGCAACATAAAGCTTAAACTACACCAATAGCATACATAAAATCGAACAGCCTGTGAATTTTTTTTGGCCTTCAGAGAGTACAAGTACATACGGCAGACTTGATATCAAATCATAGGGAACAAGATGTTTTATTCAACTGTAAATAAGTGGCAGAAAACTTTGGTGGCCCTGAGTCTGTAATTTAATCTTTAACAACAGCTTGTCATATTTGTAGCTGCTTAGTGCCATGAACAATCTGTGACAGGAAATATGGTGCCAAGAAGAAGGAGCAACCCTTTCTTAAATAAGTTATAGCCTTGTTTCTCCAGAAGCAATGTGAAGGTATAATGTAATGCCAATCTATAAACAGGGCAGAACAATCATGAGCATATTCTAGATCATGCAAATCACTACAAAACTTGAAAGAAAAACTGGAAAAGAACAAAGATTTTCTCCACGGTGATGAAAATAAGCAGATTCACTTTGAACTGTTCCAGTCTTTTGAGGGAAAAAGCAAACCAACATTTCCTGAGTTTTGTTTAAAAAGAGAAAAACCTATGTACAAATCTGGTTTTATATAAATTTTAGTTATCATATATATTATAAATATCATATATCTATTATAAATAGTTATTATTAAATATAATTAATCATTATTCAACGGCAACAAGATTATTATATAATAATGTCTTCTTGCAAAACATGGCTTTAGCTACTCTTTAGAATAGAAACTGAAACTGAATTCAGTCCAAATTAGTAATCTATTTATAAAATTAAAAAACAAACAAACAAACAAACAAAAACAGAACATGCAGGTCTCTTCCCTTCAGTAATCCATAAATAGGTCAACATCGAACACTTAAAGTATAAAATGAACATAGGCTGAATCAGTACAAATTTGCAAGGAAGTGTCACATTATTAATCTCTGCCTTGTTAATATGGTCCTTTGACTTATACACAGATTGTTCAGCTGATGTCATGGGTACCATCGTAGCTGCCATCACAGTTATCACCAGCCTCATGATCAAGCTTGAAATGAAATAGCTGTGTACTGCAAGCAAGTGCAGTAGGTACCTAAGTAGGTACCCTAAGTAGGTACCCTAAGTGCATATGCCTGTCATGAAAAACTGCACCAGACCACCCCAGAGAACACACGTCTTGTGTATGTGGCAAGTATGCCTTAAGGCCATAGGCATAGGTGAAAAAAAAAAATAGGAAGTACACAGCTAATACTAAAGCATATATTTAACACTTCGCTTCAGGAAAAATAATAAAATAAAAAAAAAATCTGTCCTGGCTTTAGCTGGGATAAAGTTAATTTTCTTCGTAGAGGCTTATATGACTTTATGTTTTGGATTTTTGCTGAAATGGTTATAGCTTACAGAAGTTTTCAGTTGTTGCAGAGCAGCATTTACACAGAGCCAAGGAATTTTTCTGCTTCTCGTGCTGCCCTGACAGAGAGGAGGTTGAGGGTACACAAGGAGCTGGGAGGGGACACTGCCAGGACAGCTGACCCAGACTGACCACAAAGGCATAATCCATAACATGTGGCATCATGCTCAGCAATAAAAGCTGGTGGAAAGATGAAGGAAGACGGGGATGTTCAGAGTGGTGGCATTTGTCTTTACAAGTAACTGTCATGCATGATGAGCCCTGCTTTCCTGGACATGCCTGAACATCTGCCTGCTGATGGGAAGCAGTGAATGAATTCCTTGCAATGCTTTGCTTGCATGCACGGCTTTTGCTTAACCTATTAAAATGTCTTTATCACAACCCATGAGTTCTCTCACTTTTCCCTTTCCAATTCACTCCCCCATCCTACCTGGGGACAGTGAGCAAGCGGCTGCATGGCACTTAGCTGCCTGCTAGGGTTAAACCACAACAAAAATCATAATATGAATTTGAACATGAGTACTCATCTCTGTCCATCATTCATATAAATTCAAGTGATTCAAGGATAATTGGTAGAAGTTGCACAGCTAGGTTTCATATTCCATCTGCTCTTAGTAAGTAATTTAGAACAGAGTTATGCAATTAAACTAAGAATATTGAGATGTGAGACAGAGATGGAGGTGATTTAACAATTTGCACCGTTTCTCTGTTGCTTTCACTACAACATATCCTGTAAAATTAGAAATGAATTGTTCCCTACTTCAGTGAATTATGCACATGTGATTTTTGATAGGAGTGTTTAGTTTTTTAAATAAAATCCGTTAGGTTTTGTTTCCCACCATCTTTTCTTGCAATGGTAAGAAAAACTTCTAGATTATTGCTTGAGGAACTGAACCAGCTTGAACAGACAGACTCTTAGTTCAGACTCATACAAACACACAGACTTAAAACATCTAGATGCTATTTTTTTTTTTTGTATTTTTATTTTACTACTTAGAATTTGTTTACTTAAGTATCCATACCTAGTATGTTGGTTTTTACAAGATATATATGATAATCCTTCCTTTCTCTCTAAAGAGAAAAGAAGCTAAATGAGCCATAGCTACTTCAATGAATTGTTAGAATAGCAGCTTTTTAGTGTTTTAAATATAATTTTTGGAATATGATTATTTAATTAAAACGTAAGTCACATTCCAAGTTTCTAAAAGGAAAAGTGACTATGAAAGCTGTATATCCACATCAGGTTTGTCTGTTCATTTCTCTTACAATAACTATTATACATTCTCTTGCAATGTCTGGCTGTGAAATTACAGTCTAAACAGCTGCTGCTAATGTTCTAAAACCTACTTTATCTTCTTAAGATTCTTAAAATCCTAGATAATATGTAAACAGACTGTCATAAAATTTGCTGATTAAGGACCTTATATTGCTTACAATGTCAGCATTTACTATGTAGGTTGTGGCTGGGTAATGGAAAAAAGGTGAGCGGAATAAAGCAATTTCATGGAGAGCATGCAGCGGTTCCACTCACCTGCCAATGGAGAATTATATTCCAGATCAAACCAAGGGTCAGCTTATGATTTCCATCCACAATGTCTGAGCTCCCAATATTTACAAGATCAACCTATTAAAGAAATAAAATTATTTGAATTAGATTAATAGCAAGCATAAGAGGTTGTTGTCATTTTAATACATTCAGTATTTAACTTTTTTTGGGGGGGGTGAGGGAGAGGTATGGCCAGGCTAGGATAAAAATCTCATTTTTCTTCTGGTTAGTAAACATCTAGCTCATGTTTTATGAGTGGCACAGTTAATGTGCGGGCAAAAAGCAAGCAATGATGTGGAGTTCCACTTACTCCAGATATAACATGTTGTAAAAACATACAATTAAATAAATAGTTAATAATCATTTTATAACCATTATATTAAGGTTCTGTAAATGCAAATCACAAAACTGAAGGATGACAGAAAAGCTCCTGCATTATGCTCCACACTACCTTACATAACATACTTTGCTGAAAGCAACACACATATCTAGACTTTCTAAGAACCTACAGAACCAAGATACTATTGTACATATTTAGATTAAAACAGAACTTATTTTTCATTTTTTAAATGCTACAATGCAGAAAGCAAGGCAGGATTTATTTTGGAGTGTAGAGAAACCCATGAACGTGATCTAGAAGTCTTCTTTCCTTATTAGTTAGTTTAGCAATGTGGTTTTCCATAATTATATTATGCATTTGTAACTGGATAACGCACCAGCATTTGTCACCCTGGAATATTCTTTCCTCCATGTGTGAAATGATCCTTCACCCTTCACCCTCCCCCACTTTTTATGCTATCTAAGAATGCCAAATTCAGAGCTGTGAGTGCAAGACAAGACCCACACTTCTGCATGGAAACTACGATTCTGAAATCTGTATCCTCACTGTTTATCATAGTCAGAACTAATATTTGTATGGCAAAGTACCACATTCCTCTACAAACCATAGTCTGCATATCTCTACTGCACATCTGAAAATATTTGAAGTTACATCTGTATGATGAATAAAGGTTTTGCACACCCAGAACAAGCCTTTTCTGTTTTATCATTTCAGTACATTCATGGATAGTTCATTTTTACCAATCACATATGAAGCAGGTATTTTGTCAAAAACTCTACAACTTTTCTTTAAAACTTTTTTTTTTAATATATTTTTTTTTGTGGTTTTGTTTGTTTGTTTTTGTTTTTGATTGTTTTTACTACAAGAATACATGACTTGCTATTAATTCTAGTCAACAGTTTTGGAACACTTCCCAAGAGGAATTTGGACTTCATATCCTATATAATCCAACACAGCCTATATAGTAAGTGACCCTACATGTTGTACAGGCGAAATCCTCTGTCTGTTCCTGGAAATGGGAGCCGGGTTACAAAGAGACTACATCCATTTTACTGAAACAGAGGAACACTTCCCAGTCTGCTTCAACTTTGTCTGAGTTCATATGAGAGCAATCCCCTGCCCGAATACTACCACCTTTCCACAGAACAAAAAAAAACAAATCTGTAAAATGGATTTATTGGAAGAGGCAGCTTTTTTTAATCCAGATCACTGCACAACCTCAGAGCAAGGATGGCAAACACCATTAGTCACAGGCTTTAAATAGCCTTAGAAACATTGATTTTGCATTCCTGAAGTCCCTCAGAAAACACTCTTGAGATGATTTCGAAGGTTGAGGAAACTATTTCAGAGACAGATCTTATAGCTTTATACTGAGCTGATCAACAACACTGTGCACAGCTTACAGTATCTTCAATATATGAATACAATAGCCACTGAACGGCCCCTATTTAAAATAATGTGTTTGTTTGTTTGTTTGTTTGTTTTCTTCTTCTATATTATTCAATCAGAATGTGCTCTGTTTTCATTTGAAAGGGATTGTTCTGGAAACTGAATGAAAAGCACTATAATGGATTTAGCTAATATTTAGTGAGTAAATCCTTTTCAAAGCATTTACTATGAAAATGTGTAACCATACAGAACGTATTAAATGAAACCCTTTTTGCATTCTGAGAAATAATATATCATGGATTTTTTCAACAACGTCAAATACTGCACATTGTGAAGAATTAGAAGCTTTGCCTTCTATTTATTTACATAAAATTCTCTTTAAAAAATCAAGCTAGAGGTCTTTGTGCCAGCCTTAAAAGGTCACTTTCATTTATTCACAAATCTTTAGATGGATAAGCATTACCTTAGATTTATAAAATCAATGACTTTATTCAGCAGCTGAACTCAAGCATGTTTAGTGACCTACTGAAGCTATTGAGAAATCCAATATCATATGCAGCACAGAATACATTATCACTGTTCCATCACATCTTACTGTTAAGTTTAAGCAGATGTTACAGTTTATTTGAATTTATTCTTGAGGAGGAGATATAGTATAATTAGCTGGCCACTGAAAATGCATGCTGAAGTTATGGGCCTATTAGAATCCTAGCATAATGAAGATATTTACTCTAAAATGATGCACAAGATTCTGGCCTGAAAAGTCAATCTTGACAAAGTAGAATGTAAAGTGGTTTTGACATGAGTCATTTCCTTAACGTTATTAATCCTAAAGAACAGACATCAAGGAAAATTTAGCAAAAATATTTATTGTAGAAAAAAAAAAAAAAAAAAAAAAAAATTTTTTTTTAATTAATAATTGTCAGGGGTTTGTGCTTTTTTTTTTTTTTTTTTTTTTTTTTTTTTGGTAGCACCTCTGTGGTGGTTTTACCGTGCTGGGCAACTGAACACCACAACAGCTCTCTCACTCTCCCTCCTCAGATGAGGAGGGGAAGAAGTAAAGGAAAGAACAACTCATGGGCTGAGATAAGGATAATTTAATTAAAGGGAAAAATATATGTATTAAGGAAATATTGTTAATTAACAATTCAACTAAAGGGAAAAAGGAAAAGGGGAAAGGGAGGGGGAAAGGGAACAACAACACAAAACAAGTAAAGCCTATGTGGAAGTGCAGAGGAAAGAAATTACTCTCTCCTTCCCACAAATGAGCGATGCCTGACCACGTCCTTGAAGCAGGGCCTCAACGCACGTAGCCGGTGTTCGCGAGGAGGACAGACGTTTTCTCAACAAAAGCCCACCCCTCCCCTCTTCCTCCTTTTTCCACCTTTTATTGCTGAGTGTGACATCATACATTATGGAATATCTCTTTGGTTGGTTTAGGTCAGCTGCCCTGGTGATGTTTCTTTCTCACTTTTGGCCCACCCCCCAGGAGGGTTAGAGAAAGTCCTGATACTGTGCCAGCACTTCTCAGCAGCAGACACAACACTGGTGTGATAACGCTGCTGTTCTAGCTACAAGTGCAGAGCGTGGCACTGTATGGGCTGCTGCAGGGAAGGTTAACATCCCAGCCAGACCCAGTACACACCTCCTAACCAGCTATGGATGACTTCTTGTAATTAACCTTTTCAAATGTATATTAAACACCATGCATTACCATAAAATTGTGCATCTTGATCAGTCCAAATAGCATTCATTATGGATACATTATTCAAACACTTGCTGATAGCAGATTGTACTTTTCGAAATACATTCCAGCCTGGTGCTGAACCTCTAAGTATCCAAGTCATATTAACAAAACTGCCCTGACTCAAGCAATTGTATACTATAGTTGAGAGTTTGACCCCGCACTTAGAAAGCATCAAGCATGCTGTTCTGACCCCTGGCCAACTGATTACTTACGTTATTTCTCCGCAAAACCTGCAGTGCTTTGTTGACATTGTTCAGAGCATGAACTCTTGTGGAGCCCTTTTCTTTTGCCTGCAAATAAAATAAAGTAAATTGACTGCTCAGAATCAGAAATCAGAATACACTACATATAATCTGAATTTTATATTACACTCCTAGTTTCACATTTCATTTGATGACAATATCAGTGAGTGTATTATAATACACTGTGTATATGCACCTTCCTGATACAAAGTAAAGGCAACTCTAAAACAAACTGGATCAACAGTTGAAAGCTAATTTCATATCTTGACATGTTTCAGTGAATGAATCATTGAAATATATATAAATCAGCTTGTTTAGATTATAATTGGTCTTCTTCTCCATAGCACAATTCAGGAATGTTACTATGACAACCAGATAAGTATCAGATTGTTTAATATTTATTTACAAGTATAGCCTCTCTGGACTTCAAACTGGATTCAAACTTGGATTCTCAAACTCTCAGCCTGTTTAATTACTCTTTTATGAGAAAGTTTCAAAGAAAGATCCCAAGCTTACAAAGCCCAAGCAGCAACACAAGAGAGGATATTCAGAACTATGTCACAGTGTCTGGTGTGTTTAGAATTTCCCGGTTTATAAGAGCAAGCTGTTCTGTCTTGTTTTTATAAGTATGCTACTCCAATATATATAGACAATTAGTATGAAGTTTAGCAAAATATTCTAATTCTACACATTATATTCTGTTCTATTTGATACAAATGTCTAGTGATACATAATTTCTGAATTACAGCTAACGCCCCAAATATCTAAATGAACCATGTCTCAGCCTTTTTTCACTTTACCATGCTTATAAATATGCACGCAAGTCAAGCATTTTCATTTTACATACAACCCCAGCAAAGGATTCCTGTCTAATATAGGGTACAGCTGTAGTGTTTCCTCAATTTCAAATGAAAATTGAAGATGTTCAGACTCCTAAACAATACTGTTTCCTATATTAATGTCTTTATTAGTGGGGCAAATTAATAAATAACATGCAACTGTTATTACATTGTGTCTTCAATATACAGTAATAATGTTAATGTATACATACAAGTTTCTGTCCTGTAAGACATTCCAGGAGCTCCAGAAGTCTTCGTCCATCTTGAAAATCATTAAAAAGATCTTCAATGTGACGTCTTCCCAACTGAAATCAAAACAATGGCTTCATTTAGTTCAAAGCAAAAACAAGGAAGAATCATCATAGCTAAAATATGGAATTCTAACCAGAAAGCTGTAAAAGCCACTGACATGCAAACTGGTTTATTCTGTTTGTGTAAAAACGGTGTGCAAATCCAATTAAATAATAAAGATAAGAAGTATGGCACAAAGTAAAGGAAGAACATATCTTACAACTAAACTCATAGGATTATTTCACATACATCCATTTTTAATAGAGTTCTACTGAGTAAGACAGATTGGGGTCTCTTAGGTACTTTCCTTAAAGTAAGGAATGTATCCTTCATTCCCTCTTAAAATTAAACTACTAATATCATACGCTCTATATGAGCCAGCAGTGTGCCCTGGCAGCCAAGAGACAAATCACATTTTGCAGTGCAATAAGAACAGCATAGCCTGCTGGCCAAAAGATGTGATTCTCCCACTGCATTTAGCGTTGGTGCAGCCTCACCTGGCATACTGTGTGTAGTTCTGGACTTCCCAATATAAAAAGAACATTAAGGTACTTGAAAGTGTCCAGAGGAGGGCAATAAAGCCAGTAACAGGGTTGGAAGGCATATCATGAGAGAGGAGGCTGAGGACACTTAGGTTGTCTAGTCTGAAGAAGAGGAGACCAAGAGGTGACCCCATTGCTCTCCACAACTTCCTGAGGAGGGAAAGCAGAGAGGGAGGCACCATCTTCTGTTGCCCAGAAACTGAAGACAGGATGTGTGGGAATGACACAAAGCTGTACCAGGGGCGGTTAAGGCTGAACATCTAGAAAAATTTCGTTACCATCAGGGTGGTGAAGCACTGGAACAGGTTGCCTAGAGAGGTGGCTGATGCCCCGTGCCTGTCAATGATCAAGAGGTATTTGGATAATGCCCTCAATAATGTGTTTTAACTTTAGGTAAGCCCTGAAGTGTTCAGGCAGTTGGGCTTGATGGTCTTTGAAGATCCCTTTCAACTCAACTATTCTGTTCTGTTCCAGTCTACTTGTGAAAAAGTGTTGCAGATCCAGTAACTTGCATACACCGTTATTCAAACAATTAAGTCAGAACTAAAAATCAGTGAAGCTTGAACACAAACTGGTCTTGTCAATTAAGGGGCACTTCAGGAGGAAAATATGAAAAATAATATGCCAAAACCCTGAAAGATATACCAAGTTGATGTGCCTAACTGTCTCTGTTTCACATGGCAGAAACAAACTTGGAATTACACGAGAAAAGATAAGTCATAGGCTTATTCTGCTGAGGATCTAACAAATATGTTGATAGGACATACTTGCAACTATACTGAACCAGGGCTTTATTACTGGCTAAAACACATTTCAAATTTTCTACATAGCATCAGCTAAAGAAGAAAGGAGATACATGAGATTTTATCCCATGTGATGATGGTAAAAGATAATTCACTCCCTTTGTCATTAAGCCAAGCTTCTGAGCTGGTATTTTGACTAATACATTAAATTGTAAGAATATAGAAGCATGATTTTGTGTAGTTCAGTCACTGTGTAACTTTATGTGCACCTATAAATTTTCACATATTCTTGTATGCATGACAGCTATGGAGAACCACAATAAAAAATATTGATTATTTTGCAGAGTGTCAAGTAGATTTACATGGCCACGTTATTTTTAATTTGTGAAGTTTCACAGATGCTTTCACAGTTTTCACAGATGCTTTGATTGATTTGATAGGAAGATTCCATATTTCAACTTTCTGGAATTGACACCATGCTGAACTACACTGCATATCTTCCACTGTTACCACAAAGCAATGTACAATTGGCAATCCATATTACATGGAAAACATTGCCTTTTCTGTTAGCAGAGTTGTTCTGGTACTCACTGTAATGCTCATTAGCGCTAGCTGGTAGTTCTGTAAGAAATGTATTATTTTGTCAGAAAATATCAATTCCTTCAGAAAGTTTCTTAAACAGGATAGAATTAAGGACACTCTCCAATACTAGATGCATATTTTTTCCCTCAGTTGATATTTATACATACAGCACAAACCATTGGCTACACTGTCATAACTCTTTCCCTTTTTCTCTCACTGTTACTGCTGTTCTGAGGTAGCAGCTCTTTTCAATCCTTTCATTTTTTGGTAACATCTCGTTTCTGCTTCATGGAACAAACAAATCCAAAATATCAAATGTTTTCTACAGCAGTGGGGATCCTGGTTTTCTAGCACACCTTTCACACCCTGCTCTATTCATTCTAAGAGCTAATTTCTACTTAATACATGTGCTGCCATTTGACTACCTAAAATATTTGAAATCTAGTACTGCATAAATTCACATATGCTTTAGTAGCCTTGCTTGACCTTTTGAATTCTATCTGTTTAACTAATAAGACTCAGCATTTGCTATGATAAGTAGTTTTTGTAAAATGTTTTAAATCATATACAAGTCAATTCAGGCTCAATATTCCTGAAGTTATATAGTGCTATCTCCATAGAACACAAATTTTAAATGGCTGACATTTGACTAAATTGGACAGACCTTACTTTGTGTCTGTAGTGGGTTTACGTGGCAAGGTTTTGGTAGCAGGGGGACCATAGGGGTGGCTTCTGTGAGAAGGATCTAGAAGCTGCCCCATGTTTGGTAAGGGCCCCACTGCTGACCAGAGCTGAGCCAATAAGCGATGTTGTTTTGCGCCTCTGTGAGAGCATATTTAAGACAGGGAAAAAACACTGAGCCACACAGCAGCTGGGAGGGTGAGAGGAGTGAGAAACAGCCTTGCAGGCGCCAAGGTCAGTGAAGAAGGAGGGGGAGAGGTGCTCCAGGCGCCGGAGCAGAAGTCCCCTGCGGCCTGTGGTGAGGACCATGGTGAAGCAGGCTGTCCCCCTGCAGCCCATGGAGTACCACGGTGGAGCAGGGTTCCACGCTGCAGCCCGTGGAGGAGACCACGGTGGAGCCTGTGCCCCGAAGGAGACTGCGGCCTGTGGAAGACCCCTGTCGGAGCAGATTCCGGGCCGGACCTGCAGCCCGTAGAGAGGAGACCACGCAGGAGCAGGTGACCCGGCAGGAGCTGCTACCCATGGGGGACCCAGGTTGGAGCAGTTTGCTCCAAAGGGATGGACCCCGTGGTACGGACCCATATCTGGAGCAGTTCTTGAAGAGCTGCTGCCTGTGGACAGCCCACGCTGGATCAGTTCAACAAGGACTGCATCCCGTGGGTGATACCCCACAGCACAGGGGACGAGAGTGACCGAGAAGGAGCGGCAGAGAAGAAGTGCTGTAGACTGACCATAACCCCCATTCCCCCGTTTCCCTGCGCCGCTCGGGGGGAGGAGGTGGAAGAGGGTGGATGTGGGGGGAAGGTGTTTTTGGTTTCTTTCCTTTGTTTCTCACTTCTCTAGCTTGTTAGTAATAAGCAATAAATCTTACTTTCTCTCTATGCTGAGTCTGTTTTGCCCGTCACAATAACTATCGCGCAATCTCCTAGTCCTCATGTCAACCCTTGAGCCCTTTTCATCGTATTTTCTCCTCGCTCCTCTTTGAGGAGGGGGAGTGAGAGAGCGGTTGTGGTGGAACTCGGCTGCCCACCTGAGTAAAACCACCACAGTGTCCTAGTCTTGCAGAATAGAAGTTGTTTTCGCAGAGGGGAAGCACAAGATGTATGGACTTCTAAGGGAACATTTTAACATTCTTTAGAAAGTTTGAGTGATCAATAGACCCTTCCGTAACACTCTGGAAAAGTCATGCCCATAATGTTACTGAATCATTCTGGGAATATGAGTACAATGACATTTTGGTAACAGAATACAATTATATTGCTTGGTATCATAAGGGAAAAATAGAACTAGCCTTCATAACTGCTGTGTGTCTGTCTTCCATTTTGTAACATTTTGGCTATCCATAATGTTTAGGTTGAAATCCATCTAGGACAGTTGAAAATTCTACTTGACAAAATAATGTTTTGTTTGGTTGTATTTTTTGTTTGGTTGTTTTGTTTTGTTTTTGTTTGGTTTGTGTTTTTGTTGTTGTTGTTGTTGTTGTTGTTTTTTTTTGTAGAGCTTTCAAAAAGGAAATTAAGACATAACATAGTAGCAGCTACAGCAGGACATTTTCATTACAAATGTATTACAAGTAAAGCTTAAAACAAAAGTTACCATTGATTTTTGAGGGTCTTGGAAGTACACCTTCTATTAATCACCAACTAAAAATACCTTAAGATGCCCTATGCTGCTGCCACACATCTTATGCTTACCCTAAAGAAGGCTGCTATTTTTCTGGCAATACAGTAATTAAGTCTTCTTTCTCAATAGATTGAATGTCTTCAATGGATCGACATTGCAGTAAGTCTTCAGAGACAAAGGGCTCAAAGATGCATCAAATAAATCCATTGTGTTTTCAAGGTCATTGAAAAGTGTGTTTTAAGTTGTATGTGACTTCACAAACATATCTAGCCATAGGTCTTTATATATATACCATGGCTTGTCAAAACAAGTGCCTAGACCTGTATTATAAACTCCTGAAAATAGCCTTGTTTAAAGCATTTTTTTTAAAAGGTTGTGACTTATAGCTACCACTCTTTACCTACAGAGGAACGAAAATGTTCAGAAAATCTCCTGTCCTGTGTTCATGCATGTTGATTTGTAACTCTCCCTGTATTAGAAATATATATCTAAAAACTTTTTTTTTTTTTTTTTTTTTTTTTTTTTAATGAACAGAACTGTTGTATGGTGGAATGCTGGATCATACTTAGTTCCCTCCCCAGAAACATCAGTGATAGAAGAGATGGGAGAAAGGAGAGAGAGTACAGGACAGAGGAAGATCTGTAGCTGCCGCACATAGGGTACAATGAGACTTTTTTCAGTGTGGTACTCATTTTCCCAGGAGCTTGACTGGCAGCAATTTGAAACTAGAGATCACTGAATGGTTTAAATCAATATATAAGTGGTCTATAATATTAGTTGTGTAGATCAGTAAATTACTTATCATCACTCTCTTCTCTACTTGCATATTTCAGGGAGACCAACAAATAATGCAGAGACTTGGGGGTTTGGAGGTAGAAATGAAAAGAACAATGAGAAACAAGAAACAGAATAAAGTGGGAATAACTGTAAAACTGTTTTAAAACTTTTGTTTGTCTGTTTGTTTGTTTAAGTGGAAAAAATAGTATAGTCTTTCCAGAAGTAAGACTAACAAACAAATAAACAAACAAACAAAAAATCTAAGAGGAGTTTATTAGACTCTTTATGACTAGAAAGACTCTAGGGTTTTAAATACATAGCCATGTTTTACTTATTATTTAACCTACTGCCTTTGTGTTAAATAAAGGTCAAAACAGACGATTCTCTTGGTTTAGCAAATATGGCTGGTTGGCAGCAATTGCTGATCTTTACATAACATAAGGCGACCTGAATGAAATCCAAGGGATTTATTTTAAAAGAAAATCACAAAAAACGTGTTACAGAAGGGAAGATAAGATTCCTGTTTCATTATGGATGAAATTAAATTCCCAACTTCAATAAAGACAGAGGAGAGTTCTGATTAGAATTATCAATATACATTCGTTTCATCTCATGAAGCAAAGAACTCTGTTACTGTGGCAAACTAAACAAGTCTTAACCATAGAATTACAGGGTAAGGTACAATTAAAGTCTCAGGAAAACAAGGCCACTTGCAGCAGTGTCTTCCCCCAGATGTTATAAGGGAATGAAGTGTACTTGGAGTACTTCATGTGTTAACACATGCACATAGTCTAGAATGCTCTCAGCTCTCAGTATTAATTAGATTTAAATAATACAGAAAATGTGCTAGTTATTTTCTAAACTTTGACAGCAACTGAACCAATCCAAAGAATATTATTGAAAAAGACAAAAGCAGAAGGAAAAGAGAGAAACAAGAAAATCAGGAAACAGACTGCAAGTGTCAATACGCAAATGTAGCTGTAAATTTTTGGTGCAAATATATTTAGAAATCTTAAAACATCAAGTTCCATCCTACTCATCTCACTGCTATCTAATTTCATTGTCACATTCTTGTGGCAATGTATTCTTGTGTTCTTCATTCCAAAGATGGAACACTATCGGGTCTCATTCTCCCCATGTAAATTTAACATGTAAATATAATAAAAATGATATAATCAGCTCATTCATCACATTCATTATGGGAGAAGCTAATATTACAGGAATTATTACATGAGAATATGGTATTCCATGAAAAGCTCTCTGTTCAGAGCTACATGCAAGCTAGTAATTGTGAAAAGAATACCAAATAATTGAAAAATATCTTGCCCAGAGAGGGTACAAAGACATCTTTCATGAACATTGTCTCTCTTATTACTCAGTGCTCAAAAATTATAAGTTGCAGCTCCAAAAATTCTGAGATTTGTTTAAACTATTAGCAGACATTATTTTTCAGACAAAATTAGCATAGACAAATTCTATACCAAGAGGAAATAGAGAAAAAGGGAGGGGAATAGGAAAGGAGAAAGGATAGGATGGGAGGGGAAAGGAAGGAAAAGGGAAGGAAGAGATCGGAAGGGGACTAAGAACAAGTCATAACTTTAATTTTCTCTTACAAGCTGTAAGGGTAGAAATGTATTTTTACTTCCTGAAAGTCTCAAATACTCAAAATTTCAAGCAATGAGTACATAATAACTCCAGCAAAATACATGGTAACAGAAGATTGTAATACTGCTGATATTTAAGGTTCTTTAACGTGTTTTTGTTTGTTTGTTTGTTTGTTTTCCTGTTTTATCAAAATAACATATCATGTATACTTATTTTTTCAGAAAAATGACAGAGGGTTAAAACTTGGCTGAGGAAGAGATTTTAGACTTTCCACTTCCCTCTTCAGACAAGTATGCATTTAGATTACACTTTTCATATAAGGACAGACTAGACTGAGTATTATTACATAATACAAGTTGGAAGCTATTGCTTATGTATTTGACAGTATTACTGGCTTATTATTATCGTTTCATCTGGGAAATTTAGCAACAGAAAGTATCAACAAATAAGAGATTGACGGTAAATAACTTAAAGCAGAAAATGACACTGTAAAGACAGAGAATTTAAAGTTCATCATGACAATAGAAGATGTAAGGTTATATTAGGCTTTAGTAGGAAAAATAGGTTACAATAAAAATAGTGAATGCAGAAGTCCTTCAGACTCCTGGGACAGTTAAATACCTGAGACCTTAGCTTGGGACATTATCTGTGCCTCTGGGAGGGACAAGAAAACCATGGAAGCAGTGGATGGAAGGTCCTGCAGCACACTCCAGTTTTGTTGGGCTGCAGAAGAAAAGAGCCAGAGGTGCCCTGCGGTTTGACCACAACCTCAGGGTGCTGATTACTACAAAAATGAGAAGATGAGATGCTAGCCAGAAAGACAGAAGGACATAGGCCACAAAGCTTCAAATAACTTTTTCAAGTGATTCTCTCGAGTTCAATTTATAAACCTGTAAATTTTGCTGAATGGATGTCAGAAAGAAAGAAAAAGCTTGATTGGCTTACAGATGCTACCCTTTGTAAGACTTTCAAGAATCAGCCTTTTCTTGAAGTCAAAATATTTGATGCCTCACTCTGTGAAACAATAAAGAAAAGCTATTGAGCTAATCTCAACAGATCTTTCCAGTCAGTTTTAATAAAAGAGGGATTATTAACACTTGCTTTTGCTCAGCTAAATATATTAAAGATTGAATTTCTTTCCCAGACACATTCGTTTATGGTTTGTTCAGTTCTGTTGGGAAGTTCCAGGAAACTGACTGACATTTCCTTTCATTGATGCTGGATTACTATTACAGCATCAGAAGATATTGTCCCTGTCAGGAGGGAAGGACGATGCACTGGGCACAGTTTAATTAGGCCACGTTTTTCAGACTCATGGGAAGCGAAGAGCAATAACTTGAGCAGCTCAAGCTGTCATTTCTCTCTTCATCATCCTTCTCTCCTGCTGGAAAATGGAGGCCTTTGTTCTTCCGCAGCTGAAATTTAGCACCAGCCAGTTTTAAGTCAAACATTGTAAAATAAGTTTGTTCCTGTATGGTCAACAGCTCCCAGCCTTTGTTGAAGCTGCCCTTTTTTACAGTCTAACTTCAGCTTTCAAGAAACTGCACAGAGGATTAACTGACAAACCTGGTTTTATAAAGATCCATACTGCTGACCAACTGAGAGGAAGGTGGAAAGCTCTTCTCTCAAGATGCCACTCTTCTCAAAGGTGATGAACCTAGAATTACTATCCCTTTCAAAAAGGTAACTAGCACAATGCCTGCAGCAAGCCAAGAAAACCCAACTCTCCCCTTAAACAGGGATGTAGGGGCAGGTGTTACTAATCCTGTGAAGAACATTTGTGGTTGTGGGACAGGATACATGCTCCCGGAGTAAAAGCTGGTTTCATACCCTTCTGAAGTGAGAACATAAGGCCTGCAGAGACCCAATCTTCTAAAATATTTTCTTTGTAAAAAAAAACTTTCTAATTTACCTTTCCTTTGTTGAATTCTGCTGTAAGATTAATCGTGTGATAATTAAAATACTGGAAGATTCACCATGTGTAACAGAACTTTCTAAAGTTATGTTTCAATGTTCCCTATCCCCAGGAACACTGAAATTCATGAAACTGAATTATTTTCTCTGCTCTAAAAGCAAAGGGAATCCTTATTTATTAATTAAATACATGGCATTTTAAAAATCAAAGCCAAAATTGTTATTATCTCTCTTATTTTCATACAAAATTTCCTTATGAGTTTTATTCAGTACAAATTCAATTCACTTTAATTAGATATTCTATCTTATCTATTAATGCCATTTCAAAATAAGATTTTGAAATGAACCACATTACTAACAAGATTATTTTTTCCTGATTCGGTATATTGTATTTTTCATAAGAATGAAATTAAATTAAAAACAGATATTAATTGTGGCATGATATTATGAAAAAAATGAAGTTCCATTTCAAACAACATAATAAAATCTACTTATAAAGTCTGTAATTAGAGCAGGAAAAATATCCTATAATGACATAAACAGCAGCTTTTAATAGGGCTACAATATATAATCTTTCAAAAAGTTATTCATCATGTCAATCACTAAAATCAAAAGAAATAATTTCAGTGATTTTTAATATTATTTTTCAAAAGGTTAATTATTCCCATAGAAGAAAATGTTTTATAAAATATGTTGTCATTGCTCACTATGTGCAGACCACAAACATGCAAATTAAAGCATGAACAGTGTTTTTTTTAGGCAAAGTTTGATGGGCCACTTCTAAGCTGACAGAGATGGTATTATTAGCGCTGGATACCTGAACCTGAATGTGGCAGGTTTTCAATTTTTCAGATAACTGTTAACACAGAAATAAACAAAAGTTCATTTTAAGATATATGATGCCTGTATGTCCCTTTAAAATCTGAAACAAGTAAGATTATTGCCTCTGTGGCAGGATCAATGGAAAAGTATTTGCTTCATGAAAGGCTGCCGTCACAATTCCAGTGTAGCTTTGTTTAAGATACAAATCAGGTGAAAAAATTACAAAAGCAGTTCACAGATGATATATAAGGAAGAAATTATTCACAGTGTGGGTGGTAAGGCAGTGGAACAGGTTGCTCAGAGAAGCTGTGGATGCCCCATCCCTGGAAGTGCTCAAGGCCAGGCTGGATGGGGCTTTGGGCAGCCTGGTCTGGTGGGAGGTGTCCCTGCCCATGGCAGTGGGGTTGGAACTGGATGGTCTTTAAGGTCCCTTCCAACCCAAACTGTTCTATGATTCTGTGAATCTTATTATTTTGGATTTCAAAGTGTTTTGAGCTTTTCAGCTCTGCCACTAACCAGAACAGAAAGCAGACATAGTAACATAAGCATTAAAAAAAAAAAAAAAGAATTGTATTTCAAATTTCCCATCAGCCGGGGGAAAAAAAGTGGTGAGAGAATTGCCAAAGCTTAAATGAATGGAACAAAGACTAACCAGTTTCAAAAAAATATTAACCTGATGCTCACTACATACAATACCATCTATGCTAATTCACCCTGTAATTATTAAACTAAGTTTCTGTTTGGTAAGCTTTGAGTGTACAATGCTGACTTATACTGCTGTTCTTCTAAACAATACAAAGCTTACAAGGATATACAAAACAAATCTGGCAGCTATATTTTTTCATCAGTTTAATTTAGCCAGCCAACATCATTGAAGCACTTATTATTTTCTAGTGTATTGCTGTTCAAGGTCATTGAGGCCTGGATGACTAGCAATGGGATGAAAAGAAATCTTCTGGAAGCAGGTACGAACATACACTCAGCAAGTTCCTACATGGTTTGAAGAATGAGTAATAAATTCAGAGTCAAGGATAGGGTCTCTTCTTTTGAAAGTGCAGCTAGCTTCATGGAATCAAGTAATTTGACAGAAATGAGCTTCCTTTTGCAAGTATGCATGCAATTATGTTCCCACCTCTGCAAAGTGACATACAAGTGACAACAAAATAAGTAATGAAATGATGTATCCAGTCTTTGCCAGTGAAAAGTCATCCTCAAGAGCAAACATATTTTGGTTGCCAAATCCGAAATGTAAAATCTTGGTGCATCTGAGGTAGCACTGCTTTTAACCAGACTCAACAGAAGCTTTAGCAATGATACACAAGTGGATGACTCATCCTCCTATCTAAAGTGTCACAGACCTTAGTTGAACTCATTGCATTTTCTGGCAAATACACATAGTCACCATCATCATACTACACTGAATGGTTAAATCAAATATTTATTTGTTTTCATTATTGCCATTTAAAGCTGTAACAATGGTAAAATCCATGCAACCACATCTGAGCTGATTAGTGATCATTTTCACCTAGTGAAGAGGGGAATCCAATATTTATTTTGTGCAGAATTGAGTTACTCTGTTAGGCGCCAAAGGGACTATGCTTGTACTTGCTGTCCTGTGTTGAAGCCCAGCAGAGCTGGAGGGCATACAGCACATTTATTACAACCAAGAACTGTTCAGGGAGTTCTCCTACATTCACTGTACTTTTTCTCAACAAGCTTGTTTGCAGTAATAGGGACATTTAATTTAAATTGCATGCTTAAAAAAAAAAAGCAAGTATTCCTTCTCTGCTTGAGATCAAGTAGGAGTCTAAAATGAGTTCTTCCACTTTTTTCTCATCTGGGGAAGTAAAGCATAGTTCTACAATCTTCCCACAGAAACTACACAGTTAACTAAGAAAGTAAAACTATTTCATAGTTTGCCTTAAAAATTCTATACAAGATACACAGTTCATTAGCTAATCAGGTATGAGTGAATAATCTCTATTTGAAACAAACAAACAAACAAACAAACAAACAAACTGTTATTTGAAAGCATAATTTGCTTTTCAATTTCTATTAAAAAATGGTAGACTGATGTAGAGGCCGCCTTCTACATACAAAATCACAGGACATTCAGAAGAAAATCTCATAAAAAGCAGCAAGAAAACTGCATTTCAAAGGGAGACAGCAGAACATTTAAGACACAATGAAACAGCTATAAATTAAGATATTCAAAGACAACTTCTATTTCTTTTGACAAATTCAGATGTAGGTGTATGGCAGCCTGCTAGCCCATCAACAACAGTCTCCACGGGACAAGCTGTGAGTGTGGCATTACCTTTAGAGGCTACAATACACCTGCTCTCAGTGACATGCAGTTCCCTCATTTCACAGCCATTCTACTTTTTACCTTACCTCAGCGATGAGGTCAAATTTCAGATTTTATAAATTGCTGCAAACCTATTATACCTGGAATTCACATTACCCAGTGACCTGTGGCCAAGACTCTAGCATTCTTTAAAACTTCAATTTTTATTCTCCCACACTGCTACCAGTACTGTGATTAGATATACTTAAGAAGTGGGGAAGAAAATAAAGGCTTATTTGTATCTTTTGTTTATAGGATTGTTTGTTTGTCTTCTGTTGGAGTGTTCCTAATGTAAATGGTGTAA
>CM021765.1:118908263-119078632 GCA_011076525.1 Nettapus auritus | reverse complement strand
AAATGGTGTAATTTATGCAGTTAACATATGTAATATGTAGCTTTCTTACATTGAAAAGTATACAAATTTTCCATTTTCCATTTTCAGTCATTACATCTAATCAAATCATATGCAATTCTTCACATAAATTAAATTATAAATACAATATCAAAAGGCATTTTAACTAGAATTTTAACTAGATACTGAATTGGCATTTTTATCAATATTACAGTCCTGAACATAATTGTTGGCAATAATCTTTAATACTTTTTTTTTTTTTTTTTTTTTTTTTTTTTTACAATCAGCATAGGTATAACTAGTTGCAATGGCTTGGCTACTGGCAGGTAGCATGCATATGTACTTCAAATAACCACAGATAATGATGGGAAACTCAGTGAAATTGATTGGCATATGCTGCTTTTGTAATGTCTGCCAATAAATCAGCCAGATTCCCAAGGAATTTAGGTACCTATCTGCATTTGTGAATCTGGATCCTGTTTACAGTTCATTAAAGTAACACTATGAGATGAATCTCTCCTTTAAAAAGTCATTAAAAATTGAATGAAGTACAGTGAAAAACAAATAAACAATAAGAGACATTGGTTTGCATTTTAGTTGCATTTTTTGTGTTTAATAATAGCTCACGATAATTTTTTTTTTTTTTTTGCTTCAGAAATTTGTGCATCTTTTTACTGGATTATACTACCTATAGTGCCTATTATTTAGCTACTTAGAAAATATATTTAGTACTGATAACATAAGGTTTAATTCTACTCCAAATTGTAATAATTGTTTTCTTGGCACTCATAAAAATAGTACAGCTAATATAGCAGCACGTGGCCTGCAGCTATGCACACATGACAGAGATGACTGGCCACTGGTCTACAAACACACAACACCAGCCTGAAGACAACAGAATAAACCAGCACTCAAGAGGTACCACCCACCTGAATGAGGGAGAACAGATTTTATCTAACATATCCTTTGGACCTGACAGGTTTTGACCCATGAAAAACATACATAAACACCAGAGATACACACAACAGCTTGGAGAAGACAGTTTTTGCTTCCTGTCCTGAAGTGCTGTCAAATACAGTTCAGTCTCTCAGACTGACCTGCATGAAGTGTGCAGTAATCAGGGCTAACAATGCAGCATGAAATTCATTGTATCATATACCTAAGGCTTAACTAAGAGCTGATCAGTGCTTGGCTCTTGGTTATTGATATATTGATTGCTTAGTAGCTGAGAACAAATAAATGCAGCCTTATATTTTGAAAATTTGAAATTTTCCTGGTGTCTAGTCTCCCAGAATACTCCTCTTTCAAGGGGCCCACAAATCCAATAACTACCACAAGGCATTAGAGTAATGGGTTTTGGCAGTGAAGAAGAATAACCTGCAACAGCTGATTGAAAGTCCAAAGGCAAAAGAAAAAGACAGTTTATTAGACATACACATATGCATTGCAAGTCTTAACAACTTTGAAAACTAGCACCAATTTCTGAAACTGGGAAAAAAGAATTCCCAAATGTATTTCTGAATGGATCAGTGAAGGGATTGTTAAGAGAAAAGACAAAGGACAATTCCATGTTTCCTTTTGACAGTCAAGTCCAACAACTTACTGAAAGAAATGAAGTTTGTGCTTTAACATGAACGAGT
This sequence comes from Nettapus auritus, assembly GCA_011076525.1. Lineage (NCBI taxonomy): Eukaryota > Metazoa > Chordata > Aves > Anseriformes > Anatidae > Nettapus > Nettapus auritus. The sequence goes on along the minus strand of CM021765.1, from coordinate 119,076,995 downwards.
CTTAGAAAACAAAACAAAACAAAGCAACACAACAGAGGTTGCATTTTTTAGAAGAATTCTGGGCAACGTGACTTATTGTAGATGGCACTACACTTCCACTGTAATCTCTCTATCCAACCAGTACTACTGGTGTTGTGAAAACTCTGCATTGAGTCACAGAAGTCCCTAGACCTTTTAAGACCTTTAAGTCCCTAGACCTGCTCCAAGTACATGATGAGGTCCCTCTGTTGCACAGGCATCCTGTTTGGCTTGCCTGCATGAGGTTTCCAATTACTGGACCTGAGCAGTTTGCTGGGCCACATAGCATTTCTGCTAACTTTAAAGCAGAAGTAAATGTTACATCTGACTTGGCATGTTTGCAGAATTATGGGGCCTTTGGGATGTAGCCATGCAAACGTCAGCACAATACATGGACCTTGTGTGGACACAATTATGGAATATTGAGAGAAAACAGGTTACACAAAGCATGGCTTTATACAGTTCATGATGTTTAACCTCAACTGCTGCTATGCATGTTAATCAGATGTTCAGTCTCCAGCCCACATCAGTGCTAATTAGAATGTGTTATTTACTGTAGAGTGTAGTCTTGCTCAGGCAACTGCCTGACATTAATTATTCTTTGAATGCTGGATTTTAAACCAAAAATTGTAAAAAAAGTATGAATAATGTAGGTTTTGTTCAGTGTCACACAGTGTTAAATCAGTGAGGACTATAATAAGCCTTTATTCAGAGATACTTACAAAATAAAGAACTCTTTTGCTGGAGTTTTTTATTGTTTTCCAATTTTGCTGTTGCGCTGAAAGCTAGGAAATTTTTTAAACAAGATATAGGAAATGTAGCTATTTTGCTCCTACTAAATGACATAAGCCCCAAAGAATGATAGAGGTTGTAGATATCTTCAGATTTTCACTTCTCCTAGAACAGAATCTAATCTGGGGCAGATTCTGAAGTATATACAGTAGTTCTTGTTTGTTTGTATGTTTGTTTGTTTATTTTGAGACAGATAGTTCTGGCACTTCCATTTTAAAACTCTTCCACAGCACTGGAACAGCCTGAGTGGAAGCCTGATGCTAGAGGGAGTTCTGCTATGCAACCCAGGGAGCCCACAATTAAATTTTCAACAGGTTACACACTCTGATAATAGCTTGAAATCCCACAAATGTGCTTATGTTGTCCTATCAAATTGACAAGTGGGAGAAACGGGGACAAAGCTTACTGAATCTCAAACATCCTCACTTCACCGAACTTTTTCATGCTGTAGTTCTAAACAAATCTTGTGAAAATCTTAATGGAAACATTTAAACTTAATACTCAGTATTTTTCTGTTCTAATAAAATCGATATAAATTTGTGAAATGACAAATCAGAATTAATTTCTGGAATGCATAAAAATTATTTTAAATGCAATAATTAAAAGAGAAAAATGAGGTGATTAAGAATGTTTTAGCATAAATATGATTGTTTCCTGTTTTAAAATACTGACATTTAATCGCTTTTAATTAGCTCAAATGAATGTACAATAAACTGAAAAGACATCATTAATCATGTGCATTTCAAAATTTAATAGATGTTTTGACTAATAACTTGCTATTCAGTTACTCTCAGCCCTATGCTTGTTGGTTCACTGACAATTCAGAGCAACTAGCTGTCTAGAGAGCTCCAGGAAAAAGTAACTGACAGTCTTTGAGTTGACTGCAAATCATTTAAAACTCATACATTTATATGCATGGGAACCAAACATTTTACAATAATCTATGGTATTTAAGTCCTCCTTAAAGGGACTATAACATTTATGATTAAAGCTCACAATTTTCAAGAGGGAATGCCGCATATGTGCTGCCTTGGCTAAAAAAAAATAATGGTGGATATACTTCTACCTGGCTAACTATAAGAATATATAGTGCTCCAAACTCTTAGAGTATCTTCCTCTACACACCTAAGTATAACCTCAAGACCTCTTTAATGTCTATGTGGTTTTACATCCACACAGAAAGCATGCTAAGGCTCACTTCACCAAAAGTGTAAAGTGGACATCTTAGCAATATAGAAGAATAGAATTACTGCTCTGTAACACAGCATGTAAATCTCATGCCATAGGTTAATAGAGTAACAGTGCTTCAACCAGGGTCTTGGGGAGTAAGGAACATGTCAGAAATGTGAAGGTCAATTGCAGCTCCTGCAGAGGTGACCTTAAGATCCTGAGAGAAGTGAACAAAACAAATAATAGCATCACGAGACAAATAATAGTATTGCTATGTTAGTGTTGAGGAATGCAGATTTCACCTTGTTCAGGGATTCTTGGAGATATTCAAGACTTGACTGGACAAATAAATAAGCAACCTGAACAAAGCTGACCCTGTTCTGAGCTCCAGAGGTCCCTTTTAACCACAACATGGTTCTATGATTTTAGTCCTTTTTTGACAAAATTATTTTAAGTGCTGCATGCTGACTATAAAATAAATCAGGTTCCTAACCTCTATGTAATGGGAACATGTTTCTTGGTGCAAGACAGTGAGTGTATTATACAGTAAAGACTTTTTTATTATTATTATTATTTTAAATAAGAATTCTATTAAAGTTTCAGTTTCACCTGAATAATTGTTACAAGCCCTGATCTTGGGGCTGGAATATTTCAGACTGACGATCATAGAAGTAAGCCAAAGGTCTTTCTACATGCAGAAAATATCAGTCTTCAATTATCCTTAATATTTTTAAATGGATAAATAATTGATATGGCTATACACAAGTAAGTTATCAGGAGAAAACATTTTAGCATTGTTCTCAAATAAATAGATAATTAATAAAGTGGAATTAAGAAGAGGGAATACACAGGCCTAAGAACTCTTAAGGCAATTCTAAATGTAAAGAGAAGTATATGAGACCATCTGTTTTCACTTTTTAAAAAAGAACTATTCTAATAATCTCAAAATATAAGTCCTTTTTAGTACCAGAACTAGTTTTAAAACATTTTGGTATTATTTCTCCTATGTGTGAAGCATTAGTTTGCCTCCAAGCTACAAACAAGTGAATTAAATTCATGAATAATTAAAACAGGTTTCTATTTTGTTATAAATCAAATCCCACTTTTGTGGGTAGACCATGCTTTGCACCAAATTATCTCTAAGGAAAGCAGAAATCCACAAAGAAATGCAGCTCGCAGGGCCATATGCACATATTGCTCTGCCAGGTTGTGTCCAAAGTAAGACAGAAAGGACCAAACCAGGGGAACGAGGTTGTGTTTACAGCTGGAGCTGTTCAGTCACCCTTCCGCAAGTGAAAAGATAAGTTGCTGAAGTCTGCAGTATTCCTTAAAAGATCTGTACAGTCCTAAGTGATGTGAAGAGTGAACAGTAGTTACCTGCCCAAGGCTCCAGCCACTAACAGAAGGTGGGGAGGCATGAGAAGAGGCTAGCAGGTGGCAGAAGGAAGTGTTTCTTCAGCCAATATTCAGCAAAGCTGCAGAACCCCTCGCTAGCAAAAGGCTGCAGATGCTGAAGTTGACCTGAAGTTGTAAGGAAGTTAAGGAAGTTGTTAAGGAAGTTCACAGAAGAGTAGTTATTCCTCCATTAACACTAAAGGTTATTAAGCCCCAAACCCCTTGGGATCAGAAGGTCCGTGAGCTGCAATTGTTGGAGACTGAAAGGTTGCTGAAAGAAACAAATCATGATACATTTGCTCTACTGATATATTTGTCTTTAATCTTCTGCTTTTGGACACTGCCAGAGACAGGATATGACCTCTGTCACTCAGTGACCTTTGTTTTTACCCTAGGGCTTTTCTATATTTGTAAAGGATTTTTCTGTATTTGCAATGATACCAGCAGCTGTCCGTAGTTTTTAACTATGGGACCTGATCTATTTTTGGCAAGGTTACTTCCATGTACTTAAAATTACTGTCTAGGACCTTACATTTAGGTACTGTATGTTTTCAATACGCAAATTCCAGGGCCCCATCAAAATCCATCATGAAAACTGCATTCAGTTTGACAAACATCTGTCCTGCCAGAACTTCAAACATTACCAAATTCCTTCTAATTTATGAACAGCTTTTCCAAACAATAAGTTGAAAAAAATTATCTTATTTGTAGTTTTTGTGAACATTGGTGGTTTTCAAGTAGGCAAACAATTGTAAATAACTGCTAAATCTCTAATAACATACCATACTACCTCATGTTAACATTCTACAGTTATTTTGCTTTGTGGAGCCAAGATTTCTAAATGTATGTGATTTAAGAATATAGTCCTTAAAACCAAACAGAACAAAACAAAGAACAAACAATCAAACATAATCTTAATGTACTAAATATGCAACTGTGTAAAAGGAAAATGCTATCTTGGAATCTGGGTATTCACAAATATTTAATGCCAAAACTTTCAGAAATGATAAACATGAACATTTCCACATTCATTTGAAAATATATTACTGTCCACTAAAGTACTATGCCACCCTCTGTCTTGACAGTGGGATCTTAAAACTTTAAGTAGTTGAAAATTATAAACAGAGGAAGTACTAAGTTGTCTATGCAATCTCTCTCACCCTGAAATTGTCTCAGATATGGTATCTGAAATACCTGCGCTATTCAGTAATCATTCAGAGACAAAGAGGCTAAGAAGAGGTTTGTTTCATTCACCATATGAGTTCTCACAAATTAGCATTACCCATGATGAGGCTTTGAAGGATATAATTATAAATTCCAACTGTTTGTGGCAAGGCCTCTTGAAGATAAACTTCCTCACAGCTACTAATTGGCAATATCAAAGTGCTTCTGAAGAAAGCAATCTAACTACTTTTACACAAAAACTTCCTCATCCTCAATAAACCACCTACATATAAGAGTGCTTACAACACAATAGCAAAGGAATATGCAGCCTGCTATTATTTTATTTTATTTTTTGTAAAAAAGAGGTACCAACAAACTACAGCCAAACAAATGGGGTAGAAATGAAGGAATTAAAGTCAGTCTCAATTGTTTGGAAAACAAGAAATCCTGGGGGCAGCATGATACCTTTCCGACTGATCAATCAACTATGACTGGAAGAGGAGTTTACAGGTAAAGGTAGCTCTGGCTTTTATTAGTATTGGCAGTTGCTAGTATTCCTTTGGAACAATGAAATACAGGACTTGAGTCAAAAAATACAAGCCTATTTCCCTATGCTCAGAACAAGGGCCCAAGAAGAAATGGTGATGGTCCTGAAAAGCCCACAATCCAACTTAAATTAACATGAGCTTCTCACTGACTTGCTTAGTCTGATGACAATATAGGTTCCTGAAAGCCAGGCTTTGGCATTATGTTCCTGTTGGCACTAAGACCTCTACAACTAAGAGGTACACTATGATGGTGATGATGGCTGCAAGTCAGATGCATCAAGGATCTCAATAACCTTAGGAAATCAGGGTATTTTCTCTTTGACAGGAACTCACTGAAGTTTCAAGTCCCAAGTTTGTAGAAAATACCTGTAGAAGAGTTGTTTTTAATGCACTTACAGCATTTCAGTCAGATCTGAAGACAGCAATACTGTCTCACAGATTTCCTCTCATATTTTGTACGGAAACTCACAGACCACATAACATTTCAGCTCTGCAAAGCACAATACACTTGTTCAGCCACACAATTTCCCATAGAGGAAAAGCTGCACATGCCCTTACAATGAGACATGCTAACAAATGTTATTTTTCTGCTTAATAGGCTAAATAATGTCAAGTTTTTATACTAGTTTCAGTAGTAAGGGCATATCATAAGCTTCCTTTCTGTCTTTACATTGATTCTGTCTAAAGTCCTCTCTGATATAGTCTGAAACCCACAGCTACTTCATCATGCCCTAACAACATAACAGAAATTGAGTTCAGTGCACAGACATATTAGATGTGGTTCACTTCTCTCCTTTTCTGTTTCAGTATTTTGTTTTATGAGTCTTTTTTTTTTTTTTAAAACTGAAGAGTGTGCTCATACTATTTTTATGGGATAGGAAAGATTAATACAGGTACAAACCACAGCCTGAAATGCTATTTCTGGTCTGTATTCTGGTTTGTAACAAGCTATTTTTCCAAATACTTGTTAACTTCTTAGCAATGTTTGTAAGAGAGGAGAGTATTTTCCCATTCATCAGTTTACTGAGGGTAGATTCAAAGAGCAATGATGGATTAAATAAAAAATCAAAATACCCAAGAGTTCCACTGATATTTGTTTACCTGAAATTCACATTTTCATGGTTAGATATTGAAATGCAGATAATACCTACTTATATCTTAAATACAGCTTTAAGACCCGTCAGGGTGTATTCTAGCAGAACATAAGTGTACACCTCAGATGTACTAAAAGCCTTATTGGGACATCAACATCTGTAGTGTGCATTAAAGGACCACTAAAACACATCCCAGACAGTCCTAATAGCATTATAATATAACTACTTACTTGCAAAGTAGGTTAAACACACACAAAACTACACTTCTTAACTAGAGTCAAGTCTTTTATAACTTGAAAATAACATATTATCTATTCAGGTCAAGTTTCAGTTTTTAAGTGGAAAGCGAAATCTCCCCTTCTTCCTACATATTGCTCTTTTGAAGATAACACCTGACCCAATCTCACATTTTTTACTTCAAGATCATGATGGCCTTGATCTGTAAAGCACATAACAAAGTCTGTATATGTCTGGGCATCATAGTATCATTTCTGTGTACCTCGCAGAACTAAAGGTCTAAAAGCAGCCATGTATGTGGTTCTTAGGCAGAGGATTATACGTGTAAACCGGAGATGCAGCTGTGCTTTGGAGTCCCCTCCTGCTACAGCTGAGGAGGCAAATAATTCAAAAGCCACACACTAACGTCCTCTAACATCACCACACTTGCCATTGTCTGGTCCCTGGAGCCAGGGTTAAGCAGCCCAAGCACTTTGGCAGCTCAAAATCAATCTGACAGCCTGATTGTAGACAGTAGAAATATGGAATGAAGAAATAAAAAATGACAGCGGATCTGCAGAGAGAAGAAAAACATTTGGTTCTACCATGAAAAGTGGGAAGGATGTGTGTACAAAAAAGAGATGTGTGTACAAAAACAAAATGATTTCATGCTGCAGCATTTTTAAAATCTTTGAAATCTGAGTATTTCCAGAGTTTTTAAAATGAAAAGAGTGGTTCTGGATTTTTTTTTCCCAGTATCTGTTGAAATTCTTACTAAATAATGTACTTTTTAAGCCTCTAAATAGTTTTTCTTCCTCTGTTCTCATTTGTGACAGCAGTTTATGAAGCAAACAACCACTATATTATTCTGCTTTTCAGTAATTCAAAATGCTTTAAAATTACTTCTATGCAAAACTGGATGGTGATTAGACTTTTAAGTTTAGGCCTTAAAATACTTAGCAAATGGAAATACTGAATATTTTGGACTAGGTGATAGAAAGGCATATTCTCTATTGTCTGGATAAATCAAATACCAACCACAAACATGAAAACTTTCCCAGAGAATTATCCTAATTTCCTAGAAAATTATCTGTCAGCCTGCTTCTATCTCACTGTTATGCATCTAATTCACTGCAGTATTTTTAATGAAATATTGAAGGACTTTAACTAAAAAAGTCAAACACAACACTCGAGTTTGTTCACTAGGTCATAATGTGCTGAGTAACCAGCCAGAACTGCTTTTCTGGCATTCTAAAAATGTTTTGTTGTTACTTGATCTTTTGTAGTGGTGGGGACAGGAGACTGCAAGTAAAGAAGACAACTACAGGGAATTGTAGCAGAAGTGATTAAACTTACGTCCTTTTTAGTCCATTTCTTGTACCATATATGCTTTAAAAGATCCTTTGGACCTACACACTCTGTACCTCTTGCAGACTCTGTACTACTTAACAACAACATCCTGTACTTATAAAGCACAGGCCACTGTTTTCTGTATCATTTCTTGAGCAATAAACCTTTATCATTTTCTCTTTTAAAATAACTTTTTCAAGTGTTTTGATTCCTAGGTTTAAATCTGGCATTCTGTGTTGGATTTCTTCTTATAGGGAAGTAGGAAAAACTGTTGGAAGGGTTTCAGTTTAGTCTTAATACAATTTCATGTTCTTCTGAGGTATTTAGATTGAACCCTGTCAGTGCTTAATATTGTGAAGGTCCTTAATGAAGCAATGCAGTGACTCTGGAAACTACTTTTGCAAAACTATGTAGCCTGGATACAAGGACTTAGTTTCATTAATTCAAATATTAAGCGTTCTTTCATATTTTAATGAAAACATATCTGAAAGAATGGAATCAATAGGATTTATTTTAGTAAGTTGTCATCGGCATTGATAGAGGTCATAGACAATCAGTGATCAAACACACCACTGACACCATTCTCAAAGATTGCAGTAATGGTATAACTCAAAAATGTGTGTTGGAAACACACCTGAGTCTCAGGCACAATCTTTGCTGAAGGCACGGTGATACTGATACTGCACATGGATTAAGAAAAAAAATATATGTGTATTTCTGAGAAGTCTAAGGACAGACCTTACACTGCTTCATGACACAGCTATGAAGGCCCTTCCCATAAAGATCCCAAGTGATTCATTAGATCATGTTAGAAAAGTGTGTGAAAAGAAAATGGAACCATTTCAGCCAAGAATATGCATTAAAGTCCAGAAAGGGTTATGAAAATAGAAATGAGACTAGAACCAACGTTATCTTTCTTTATAACTGGAAAATAGGCACAGGAGTCACGGTATCCAGCTAGCGTCTTGAAGCTGCAACAGACGCTCCAGATTGCTCAGAGTTTGCAATACTTGCCAAGAGACATTTTCTTTCTTTTTATTTTGGTACATGAATCATCTTGAGCACATACTCAAATACTATTCATTATGTAGGTTGAATAAAACTAAGCAATCCACCCAGCAATTATTAAAATTTAGATTTTTTTTTTCTAATTATTTTCTTTTATATCACAGAAAGGCTAGTTCCAAATATTCAGCTTAATGTTGCCAATATAATATCCAGTTCCATACCCTTACATATACATTTCAGTTACCCTATGAACAAGCTTTTTGGTTGTATGAAATTACATACATCTTATAGTCTAAGATGACAAATTCACCATCCATCCATCTTCCTATACAATAGATGGTTAACCAGAGATTTTTTCATCAGAGCAATTAACACTCTGATCCAGACAACGAGACAAAAAATTGAGTATTTTGATAACAATATTCCTTAGCTCACAGCAGTGAAATCCCCAGGTTGTAAGAATTACAAATTTAGTCTTTTCTTAAGTGACTGTTTTGTCAACACATGGACACAAATATTTGTATTATATTTTCTGAAGACTTATAGCAAAGTTAGTTTTTAATTACTTATTCCATACAGAATAAATTATCTCCTCTTGCTCACTACTTTGCACCAATTTCAGTCATCCCATTTATATGCTATGTACTCCCTCTTAATTTTAAAGTCTTTAATAACATGGTATTAAAATATCTCACATTAAGCTGATGTTTCTACAATTTAACAAATGCATCTAAACCAATATTTTCAAAAATTGGAAGAGTGAATTGGTCCTGCACTAATATTTCACCTGCCAAGTTTCAACGCACAGCAATTTAAACGTCTGGATTATAATTAGAGCTCTCTGGAAAAAATAATGACAGAATACCATCTAGAAAAAAAAAAAAACAAAAAACCTGTCATTATGCCAATTTTCTCAAATATTAAGCTACCAAGAGCACCTTAAGGATGACTCCTGCCTTAGCAATAACACCACCAACAAAAAAGAGACAGCTCTGTGTGTCTATACATATTATATAATATTTATAATTTATTTAGGTTTATATTATTACATTGTACTTATGCATATTTATTATGTATGATAACCCCTTATTATGTATGATAACCCCTATTTACTTTTATTATTATATCTATAATCTAATTTTTACTGTATGCACCCAAACAGTTGATGCTGCTCTTCACAGAGAAAATTCTGCTGATCACAGAATACATACTCATCACTAAGAAACTAGTAAAGAGTCCCCTGTTCAGAGTATACTTACAACATAAATATTTTTCTGATGTAAGAACAAATTATTCTATGTTGCAGAAACTGCTAGCACAAACCATGGATACAAAAAGCATAAGCCCTGATTATATGCCTAGAGAGGCCCTGAGAACAGAAGCAGTTGTTTCAGCAAAACTATAGTTTTTTACAAATATTGTTGGAATCACTCAGGAAGAACAGTCTTCTATACCAACAAACACCAGACCTTTGCCAGAGATGTAGACTATTAAAACCCTAGATATGACCTCAGTAATTTATTTGTCCTTTATACAAAACAATGAAACAACGAGCCTTTGAATGTAGTACCATTAAGCTTAGTGTGAACATCCAACCATGTTGATGGAATGGATCTGAGTATGTAAGTTGTGTTTTAAGGTTAAATAAAAAGAACATATTTTGATAATATTTAACATTTAGCTCATTTAGCTTTTTTTTTTTTTTTTTTTTTTTTTCCTTATTTTTGGATATTTAAGACAGACATTACATCTCAAAGTTCAGTGAAGATGAAAGAGGTCTGACTTGTGAAGAGTTAATTATTTCAGGCTCACACCTACTATTCCTTTTTTTTTTTTTTTTTTTTTCCTTGAATGCAGTACTACAGATCTGAACATGTTCAGGAGCAGGCACAAAGACAGTTAATTCAGCCTGAGTGTGACAAGCAGTAATGTATGCAGGATAATACGCTTACCTAATATCCTTCATTTAAAATGCACAACACTGGAAGGAAAACACAAAACACTTTGAAAGACAATCAAAGCTATTCATATTTAATACTTCAGACAAGAGGTCTGAAGTGCTGCAGAGGTGACAACATATTACAGAAAATGCCAGTATTTAGACTTGTAAAATTAAAAAATAATAAGCTCCTAGTTCAGATTTTCTGAAAAGGCAATTAATTGTGAAACTATTTTATAGATGAACTTCGTGCCTCTGTCAGAGCTTAATGAACAAAATTAAGATATGATACATTATTTGTGTGTATTCCAATAAGCAACTGCTGAACCATAAACTGAAGAGCTTTCTGTGATGACTTTTCAGTACAACAAATACTGTAAGTTAGCTCAGATGCTTCATCCATGATCCATTAAGAAGTACAGTGAAAATATCATCATCACTGATTTCCGTATATGTATTATCAGCATGGCCTGTAGGTTTGACTCTCAGTTCTTCAGTGAGAAGCCTTCCTTTATTTTGTATAGGGGTAATAATAATAATAATAGTAAAAGTAGTGTCAAACAACACTCAGACAATAAGACATTTCTGTGTAGTTGTGCATGAAAAGAGGTGTTTGTGAAGTCTCTAAATACTAATTACATTAACCTTAATAAGAGTTTTCATGGCCCAATTTCACTGTAAGATGCTTTTTCTTGGAAACCAAAGAGACAATAACTTCTTATCAATTGCTACATGAATGAAAAGACTTACAAAATATTTGTAGTTCTGTATATAGCTGCTGCATCCCTGTATCACTCACAAGGAAGACAGTAAAAGGTTTCTTGGGGCACCAAATTTCACAACAGTAGCAAAAGAATACAGCTATTTCTACTCAACATGCTAGCTCTGCAAATAAAATGCAAGCAAAATAGACATCTCTTAAATATTTTGCCATGAATTCTCTTATAGAAAATTCTGAATGGAAGGAAAAGAAGACTACTTGATTGTACCATGCCTGCAAAGAGTCTTTGTAGAGTTATTTATGGTTCAGCATATGATCTGTTTCTGCCTTTGAAAATATGAAATCACTGTAGATAAAATACACCCACAATCAAATCATTTATATAGTGTAAAACAGTAATAAACTAGTTCAAATCTATTAAATCAAACACAAAATAAAGTTAAAATAATCTAATAAAATTTAGTCCAAATTTTAGCCTCCACATTGGGAGAATTCCCAATCTAATTTGTTGGTATCATGAAAAACATTCATTTGACAAACTTGTTTTTATATAGCAAGGTTATACTTCCTATACCTAGGAAATATATACAAATATCTTGTATTTACAAAATGGGAGACAGAAATCAGTAATATAGGGACATTTAAAATGTATTTATGATTCGCAGTGAAGAAGATCACAGTGTATATGTGGTTCCAACATGGTGCTACAGTTAAGAGAGAGTACAATACCTAACTTTATATACAGGACAATATTGAGGAATAATAAAAACCGAATTACGTCTACATTCATTATTATTAACATTATTACAGGACCACAAAAGACAGATTTATCAGAAGTATAAGGGAACTATTGTATTCTCTCCTTCATTTGAGCTATGCTCTCCTGGACATAATAAGAAGAAAGACTTTTTAAACCCCATATCTAGACTGCAGCTGCATCTATCTCTAAGGTTTCAAAATCAGTATCCTTTTGGAAAAAAATTACATTGTCACATTGGAAAAGTTTCAGGGAAGTCCTATGGCAGCAATACACCTGGAAAACAACATACACCTGGAAAACAACATCTGATAATGGCAGATGGAGATAGTAGATATATTTAGTTTATTCAGTACAACTCAATATTTCTTGATTCAACTATTTCAATTATTTTCTATATTTAAAACCTGCAATATCAAACATTGACAGAGTACTGTTCTCAAGTGTATAAAGCACTATATATATACGTTAACTTTCTGAGGGAGGATAAACATGTTCATCTGTACTTGCACAGCTGTATTTCCCTCAACATATGAAGTATTTGCACTTTTCTGAAAGTGAATATTTATGGTAAATATTCTTTAATTTTCTTTTGCTTGTAATCAGAAAAGTATTTCAAGGGCAGAATATTTCTATGTTGGGTTACAGAAAGCATGTGATTTAGTAACTCTGCAACTGATGATGTTGCTGCTCTACCATCCTGAACATTTTTGTTTCCACTCTATTCTGTGCCATGTTTGATACTGTGATTATAAGAACTTTAAAATCCTTAGTCTTAGTTTATTTCTTTCACACTCTCTTATAAGTTTTCTTTACCCACCAGACACATTGCATCTGCAGCGTTCTTGGAATTAGAATGTAGGTATGCATTCATACCTCCATTTTTCATCTCAGTTAGGAGATATATCAGAGAGGCCCAAAAAAATGGCATTTCATGTGTCACCATCTTTCATAATTTGGAACTTTTAAAAGCACAGCTACTTCAGTGAGCCCTGTTGCACATGGAAAGAAGAAAAAAAGAACATCAAAAAGATGAGAGATGAGTAAAGAAAGCACTAGACTTTCTGCCTCTGAAGATATCTGTCAAAAAGAAGCCATCTTATTCACTGGATTATGCAATGCATTAATTTTGGGGCTGTCATATTACATTTCCTGCAGATTATTCCTGTGAGGGAGAAAAGGGATCAGAAATTAGATCAGTGATCACTTACCAGAAACTCAGCTAGGGATAACCTGTCAGTATCGATCTCTTATGTCAATCAGTGTTTTTTTGTTGTTGTTTGTTTGTTTGTTTACATTTAAAAGGGCAAAAATAATAGCCGAGAAAATGGACTAAATGACCCAGAAGGATCAAGAACCATGCATTCTCCAGTAGAGGACAAGGGGATTCGGTAACTCACACAGATTTCTGTCAAATTTTCTTATTTCTGCAAAAAGAAAATCTGCAGATTTCTAGCATAAAAACAATAAACATTTCAGGCACACAAACCTGAAAATAAAAACAAACACAACCTATAAAACTGAGGGTAAGGCAGCCCTTGGTATTTTATCTTCTTTAATGTTTTAGTATGCTCACAGTATGATATTTTGCAACAAACATTTTTTCCTTCATGAGAATGTAGATCTTGGCAGCCAATATTCAGGACTGATATAGGATTACTTCATTGAGATAGCTTTTACTGAACACAAACCTTGCAGTCAGTCAACAAAATTATAATTACAAACTAATAAATGACTTATGGACCAAGTCTAAACATACTTTGATATCAAAACAACTAAAAGCTAATGCCCCCCTATTGAACAGTCCCCCTAGCATGTTGCAAAACTCTCTGTGAGACCTAACACTGTTTTGGGGGTCTCCTCACCATCTGGGGTGCAAGTATCTTGGTACCTGAAATGGAGCTTCTTGTATGCTACAAATGAAGTCTATTTCAGACTTCCCCAAACCGCTCTCTGAACTGAACCAAGATGTAGTAAATGGGCACCAAGAAATTCCTTAAAACAGTATTGCTACTCCAAGGCAAAACACTAATGAAGATGTAAACCCAACTGGTGGAATCCGGCTATCCAAATGCTCAATGATTCCCTCAAAGAATTTGAACAGAGTAATGAGGCATGGTTTCCTTCTGCTAAAACTGTATTGCCTCTTCTATAACCATATTTTTTCCAATAATTTACCAACTCAAGTTTTTATTATAGTTTCTCTTGGTTTTCTAGAAGTCAAAAAGTGTTATATGACTTTCTGATTCACACCTGAAGCCATTAAAAAAATCCACAACTTAGCGTCTCATTTACCATCCCATGGTCAATTTAAATTGCACATTACACAGTACACCTAGCAGTCAGCAATTTCATATTTGAGTTCCTTTAGAATTCAGGGTGAATACCAATGATTTGGACTGGAAAGACTTGATGTACCATTGCTGATTTATTACTATTAATTTTATCAACTCTGTTATAAAATTTCTTGGTACCTTCTTATTAGATAAGTCCTCGGATTTGCACCTTGTAGAAAAAGGTCCCTCCAAGATTTTTGCAGAGAATTCAGAATAGTTCATTAAACATAATCAATTTTCATGACTCAAATGCAATGGACACAATCACTTTCTCAGCTCAGCACTGTATGCTTAGCTTCTCCACTCAGGCTTTCCTTCACTGCTTTCTAAAACATTACTGAAGTTCATGAATACCAGATTTTCCTTGGGCTAACTTATAGATAGCACAAAGACAAGCATAGAGATTCTACTGGTATCATCAGAGAGAGGCAGATATCTGGTCCAAATACTGCCCTTATACAAAACCATGTTGCTTTTATTACATAGCTGTTTAGCAACACATGAAGTCTTAATTTCTCGTCATATTAAAGGTCATATATTGTTATTTACAAGTGGATTACATCTGCACAGAAAAATTTAGGGTAACTAAAAAGTCTGCTTAGAAATTAAAGGCACAAAATACAGAATCAACTTTTTTGTTCAGTAGTATCATAACTAGCAACATCAGCCAAGGAAAAAACTGAAAATTGTAGTTGCTGTTGACAAAACATTAGTTCATATTAATTCACAAGGGATCAGAAGTGAGCCAGCCAACTTCAGTTAGTGCCAACATGGATGAGTGTTGATGAGTCTGAGTTTGATCTGAAGACAAAGGCACGAAAAATGTAGCAACTGATTAATAAGAATACGAATACCCTTATCTATGCAAACTGATTTACATAAGAATCATGGCTTTTTGGGGGTGATGTTGGTATGAGTCACATGATGGAAAGGGTTCACAGCACCAGGCTCAGAAGGGTGTATCTTCTCTTAGGTTTTTTTATACTCCATCCCAAGGAGATACACCTTGTTGAAGCTCAACACTCACATCATTCTTCCACGTTGGGACTTTATGCAAGGCAGGCCCAGGAACTCTGAACAGACACTCTGTGGTGCCCCTTCCTGAGGGACAGAGGCTCCAGTGCACAGGAGGTGGCAGTGGTGGCCAAATGAACACGTTCAATACACAGTGCAGGAGACATGGGAATTCTGCCTTTCTAATCTCAAAGCTGACTGTTTATCTCGATCTGATCCAAAGAACTGTAATCTCATGTGAGTTATGGAAACTGGCTACAACAAAATTTGTGTTTCAAAAAATTCAACTGGATATAAACATTTCTACACTGTAGATCATTGGTAATTTTACTGCAAGTCAGTTACATTAATAAAAAACCTATGCTAACAATTTCAGCATTACAAGAAATTTCTGTTAACTCTTTCACACAAGAACTGTCTCTACTTGATCTTTCTCTATTTTTTTTTTCCACGTCTTTTCATTCTTACTGCTTTAATTCATGTCAGTGCTCCACTATATGACTGCTTGCTGATAGTTGCCCACCTCCTTCCCACTCCTTTTGCCTCCTCAATCCTTTTTAGGGAGTTAATCTATAATGATATTCTAAGTCCTCAGTCAGGATTAAAATTCTCTCACTTCAATAAACATGTAATGAAAACCATGTCGCAAAAGAAAAAAAAAAAAAAAGTGAGGAAAAGTAGAGCATAGTAACAGTGAAAGAGGTGTTATATCCAAGACAGAGCTTTGTTATGAGTGAATCATGGAGTTTTATAAATAGCTCAAGCACATGCTGGAAATAAAACCTTTTTAAATTAGTCCTGTGTCTGTTGATATACTTCAGAGTAATGTTGGTTTCAAAATCCCTTAATGCCTTCTAATAAAGCACATAAAATTGCATTAAAAATACTAGAAGTTTATTTAAATAAATCTTAAAATATTTCAATTTGTACATGCTAGTGGAGTAAATCATGGCTAATGTTAAAGGTCTGGGTTGTGTTATTTCTAAAATTATGCAATTAGCCTCCAAGGTCAAACTCAATATTATATAATAACTATTTTTAGCTAGAAAGTATCACTTTATATCTACAGCTAATCGGAGTTAATTGGGCCTTCAAGATGTGCTAGTATGAAAGCAACAATGTTTTTAATAACAAGGACAGTAAGAAATAGATAAACTGCTAAGAGCAATAAAATGAAACATCCATGTAGTCTATGAGTGTCCATCCTAATTTCTTTAACCTTTTCATCAAATTACATAGCAGAGAGATGTTTCAGACTGACATATGAAGTAAAGGTAATGTAGTGGGTTTACGTGGCAAGGTTTTGGTAGCAGGGGGCCATAGGGGTGGCTTCTGTGAGAAGGATCTAGAAGCTGCCCCATGTTTGGTAAGGGCCCCACTGCTGACCAGAGCTGAGCCAATAAGTGATGTTGTTTTGCGCCTCTGGGAGAGCACATTTAAGACAGGAAAAAAAAAAAACGCTGCGCCACACAGCAGCTGGGAGAGTGAGAGGAGTGAGAAACAGCCTTGCAGGTGCCAAGGTCAGTGAAGAAGGAGGGGGAGAGGTGCTCCAGGCGCCGGAGCAGAAGTCCCCTGCAGCCTATGGTGAGGACCATGGTGAAGCAGGCTGTCCCCCTGCAGCCCATGGAGTACCACGGTGGAGCAGGGTTCCACGCTGCAGCCCATGGAGGAGACCACAGTGGAGCAGGTGGACCTGCACCGACGGAGACTGTGGCCTGTGGAAGACTCCTGCCAGAGCAGATTCCGGGCCAGACCTGTAGGCTGTGGAGAGGAGACCATGCAGGAGCAGGCGATCCAGCAGGAGCTGCTGCCCGTGGGGGACCCAGGTTGGAGCAGTTTGCTCCAAAGGGATGGACCCTGTGGTATGGACCCATATCTGGAGCAGTTCTTGAAGAGCTGCTGCCTGTGGGCAGCCCACGCTGGATCAGTTCAACAAGGACTGCATCCCGTGGGTGAGACCCCACAGCACAGGGGACGAGAGTGACCAAGAAGGAGCGGCAGAGAAGAAGTGCTATAGACTGACCATAACCCCCATTCCCCCGTTCCCCTGCGCCGCTCGGGGGGAGGAGGTGGAAGAGGGTGGATGGGGGGGGAAAGGTGCTTTTGGTTTCTTTCCTTTGTTTCTCACTTCTCTAGCTTGTTAGTAATAGGCAATAAATCTTACTATCTCCCTATGCTGAGTCTGTTTTGCCCATCTCGATAATTACTGCGCGATATCCTAGTCCTTATCTCAACCCCTGAGCCCCTTTCATCATATTTTCTCCCTGCTCCTCTTTGAGGAGGGGGAGTGAGAGAGTGGTTGTGGTGGAACTCGGCCGCCCACCCGAGTCAAACCATCACAGACTCAGAAAGGATACTTTCAAGCTCTTTAACCTTTCATCATTACTTATTGCAGTCAGTGAAATACATGTCAAGTGCTTTAAAGCAGTAAGATCTCATTTGGTAATCAGTGAGGTCTACCAGTCAGTTGTCATTCTCCACAAGTACACCCGCAAAGTAACCATATTGTGTGTATAGCAAGTAGCTGGACAAGATGACCACCAGGAGTCCCTTCCAACCTTAACTGTCTGAATGATTCTTTCACCTTTTCTAGAGTTCACTTATTTTCTTGCTCTAGTCCCAAGAAAACAGGACTGTATTTTTAAGAACTAAACAAATTCCTTAAGAAGGAGGAATAAAATATACTCTTTCTAAAGAAAGAGAGAATGCCTAAGTTTCTTCAGCTCTACTTACTGTAATTTATGCAAATTATTTCTTAAGCTAAATATTTAAAATAGCCTTTAAACAGCTCATCGGAAGAGGCTATGTAGTCACCATTACTCAAAGTCTTAAAAAAATGATACTGACTGTTCAAAAAAATCCCAAAGACTTTAAACAAACTTCTGGGACAAATGCCAAACTAAAGTACAGCAAGACACAAATTAGATGTTTGTCCTTTTATCCTTGCATTTTAAGTCATCCTTTTTAAAAATTCTCTTCAAGAGCTATGGAAGGTAGGATTGGCATTTCTGTCCTCAACAGGGTCATGCAGTTCTACATGCAGCCACATTCAGATTGCCTGTCATTGGACTTCAGAAGCTGTCTGAACATAGCATGACTTTTATACCATTCCCTTCCATTCCTATCTCCCCACCATACACACACTGCCTTTAAGTATTCTGGATTTGGAAAGTAGAAGGGGCTGGCTTTCATTTTATTATATCATTTTCTCCCTTTGACTAGATTCCAGGTACTGGAGATTAACCTCAGCTAGGGCAGTACACTGGATGGTGGGGATGAGTTGGATCTCATCATTGCCCCCAGCTGTTCTCCACGTTAACTGGGATGCAAAAATGGTGCAAAATGGACAGAAGGCTTAGTGCAAGGAAGCATGTATATGCAAAAGCAAAATTGTAAACAGCAATACCAATAATGAATTTGAAATGTGTCTGCACAATGGAAGATCAGGAGTGCCAAAACCAATACAGTACAACGGTAAGTAAGTGCAAACAGAAGAACATTGGAAGAGTACCTAATAAGTTATTGGTAACAATAACAATACTGGACTGAATAATTATGCTTTGTTTTTATGTGTTGTATATGAGCAGTCTGTGATGGCTATATACTGAAAAGTAACCCATGGTAAAAGAAAGGGTAAACAGAATTCCTAGGTTAGCAAGGGCTTCAGCTGGGGAGAATGATATTGATGGTTCTCCAGACTCATAACATTTTCACTGTTTTTTCTTGCTTGGTTGGTTGGTTGTTTTTTTAATAAAATCACACACACACACAAAAGTTTTCCAAACTTTCTCTAGCTGCATTACATACACTATAAACACAATATGATTTGCCTTCAACAGCATAAAAATACAAAACCCAAAGGATAATAATAATAATAATAATAATAATAATAATAATAATAATAAAAGATTTATGTATAATTGTATGTTGCTAAAACCCTTCTACATGCAAAACACTGACCCTTGCCCATTGTTAAGTTAAAATGCAAAAATATATATTAGGATGACCAGTCACATCAGTGGAATGTTGTACAGCACCTTGAATGAAAGATATTCTTACCCTGACAGAAAAAAAGAATTTCCTCCTCCACTGAACCAATTTCATGTAAACTTTGCCACCAGCTTCCAGTTATATATTCTATTACCAGCATTTTTTTTTCTAGTACAGAGAAGAATACTTTCAGTTAATATCTTTGATCACTATAGAAACATATATTCCTACAAAGATAACTTAATCACAAAATACTTTTTGACAGTGATGTCATCTACTGTGACACCGTGGAAGTCAGTAATTGAGTTCTATAATTCCCTGACAAATGAAAGAAAATGTAACCAATATTAAGGTAATTTTACTGGCAAGTGGTTTTCATTGTAAGACTAAGGCCTAAAAGCAGAAAAAATTAGCTGTCAGTTGCCAGAGGCTTAAAAATGTGCAGCTTACAGGGCATTTTTTGTTTTCGCTGGGAGGAGGTAGGGGGTTGTTTTTTGAGGTTGTGTTTTTTGTTTGTAGTGTTGAGTTTGTTTGTTTGCCCTTTTTTCAATATTCACTAGTCAGAGGCATACAAGAATGCTTTATGCTTCTCACTACAGCATATTCTGGTCTGATATTATCATTAGTACAGAAAACTTGCTACGTAAGATATTCAAGCTCACTTTTAAAATTCTTTTAGGCTGGGCTGTGTTTATTATGCACAGTATGTAAAGGTGTTCTTAAACCAACAGCTAAATACTTGATATGTCAGGATGATTCATGTAGGTGATCAGTTTATAGCTTCAAAGAAAATTAGTATCATGTAACTACACTTTTTTTTTTTTCCTTCCCTTATATTTTCTGCATTGTTATATTTTCAGTAACAACTGTGATATGTGTTAAATGAATCTCACAAAAGGAGGAGGTAATTGTTGGTTGTTTCTTCAAAGTTGCTATAGTTGAGAACCTCTACTCAACAGCAGTTCTGTTCTGTAGGGATTAGCTATTATACTTAGAAAGAATAATAATATTAATAAATAAAAACTTCAGTGCTTATTTCTTTTCATTCTTATTTTGTCAACCATATATTTTACTGAAATTGAATAGCCATTTTTAATTACTATTGTAGATTAAGCCAGTTAATACCCCGTCACTACTTTGATTTCACATTTGTTTTCAGGAATATAGATGTGCATTATTTTTAAGAAGGTTAGAAGAGATGGACAAGTATTTAAATATAAATCTTTACATTTATGCTGGCTGTCTTCTTGTCAAGTATTTGAAGCTTACCTTTGAAAGCCAGATTTGGCCTCCATGGCCTCTTCACCAAATACTACAGCTTTCTACACAAAATATCATTAAGAGCTTCATTGTAACAGATTGAATAATAAATTACCATATCTTAAGTAAAATCTACTCCTAAACTAAAATATAAAGATGATTAATTTTCACTTGAAGAATATAAATCCAGATTTGAAGGACCCAAGTCCAGTGCACAAGGATTTTATATACATATATATTTTTTTTTTCCTAAAAAAAAATGCTAATTGTGTTTCATGGTCAAAAGCCAATTAAACTAAAACATCTGCTCATTATAGTTCTCCAACTCTTATTCTGGCATTGTCATCTAGTTTAAGAAATAGTGAAAACAAATAATTGCTGTTGAAAGAATTAATAAGTGGGTGGACAGGAAATACTAACTAATTACATGGTTTTAGAAAGCATTTTGATTATCTAGTGTTCATTAAGTTGGTCAAAGTTTCAGTTCTTACTAGCCTATACTCCTCATCTGCCTTTTATTTCTAGAAAATCATTGGAGCATAGTTTACTTTTATGATTTTTTTTTTATATATATATAATAGCAAGTCATTAAATGAGGATTTTTTATTTATTTTTTTTTTACAGTAATTTAAGCAGTGAACACTGTTCACTGCCAAGAGACTGTGCCACAGCAACTACAAAGACATTTTGGGTTCAGGTAATGGGCTCCAAGTCAGACACACATTTCCATTAAGAAGCAGTCCATTAGAAGAGAAGTGTACACAGGGAAAAACAAAACAAAACAAAACAAAACTCCTTCATCTCACCTGCATCATAAACACAACCCAAAGCCACTTTTCCCTGACATTCTAAGAAGGCGACCTACAGAAAGATCCAATACTGTCAGAGGTAGCCCAGTCCTGGGGAGCAGGGGTTTTCTGTCTCTAGTTCTAGCAAGTAGTGACAGAGCATGCATTTCTACTAGGCACAGACACTATGACTCTAAAGAGACAGCGAGCAGACCCTTTTTCAGCACACACACACAACCATCACTTGAGTAAACATGAAAGGAAAGATAGCACAATCATGTTCTTCCTGTCTCATCAAGACCGAAGGCTGCTAGTCAAATCAATATAAACACACACAATACAGGTCTTTCTGATAGCTGATCTTGGACCAATTTATTCAGTAACCTGCCCTTAGACCCTAGGGGCTGAGGTTTGTGGTCACACTCCTGTGACATACTAGCAGGTAGTCAGCCTTGAATTTCACTACTGTTCACTTGCGCACACTCACAATATAGAGCGCACCTACACAAAAAGATAGAAATCAGATTTCATAAGACTGTAGGGCAGACAGTGGTGCAGTGTGAGAGCAGAGATGAGTGCAGGGCTCAGTCAGGTAAGTGTACTGACTGGCATGTTGTTTACAACCAGTCAGCCTCTTCCTCCATTTTTCCTCCAGTGCTACTACCCTGATCCATCTGGATCCGTCCCTTTACCTCCCTTTGGTCCTCTCTCAGAACATCCCATAATAATTTTCAAATATTCCCACAATCCCCTTAAAACATCCCACACAATCCCCAAATTCTTTTCTACCTGCATCCCAGTGCCCTGTACTATACAGCTTTACGCAGTGAAACCCCTTCATGAGTGACTCATCCTGGTGAGATCTTTGGCTGACTCATCACAGTGAGCTTACCCAGTTCAGAGATATCAACATCCCTGTGATTTAAGTACCTTTGTGCATGTATCTCATGATATATTGCCTCTTAGAGCTACTTTTGGTTTATGGAGTAAACATCCTGCCTCATGTGTCACAAATACGTTTGTAGGCAGGTGTCATATGCTTGTGGATGAGATGCCTTCAACAGTTTTGCAACTATAAGCAACATTGAGATAATAATTGAGTTAGTTCCTAGGCCGAGATTAAAACACTGTTTTATTTAAACT
Organism: Nettapus auritus; assembly: GCA_011076525.1. NCBI lineage: Eukaryota > Metazoa > Chordata > Aves > Anseriformes > Anatidae > Nettapus > Nettapus auritus. The sequence continues at coordinate 119,054,292 of CM021765.1, read as the reverse complement.
TTTCTGTTGTGCATGCCTAAAGCCTTACTATTACACTCAGTTATTGAAAAATAACAACCACCATCATGTGCAAAAAGTCAAAGAAAAGAGTAATAACATATGTGTAAAAAATTTTAAAGTGACTAAAGTACTTTTATAGCAGGCAGTACATCTAGAGGACTTTCATGGTTTGGGCTGTCTCATTCAGGAAGCACTTAAGGAATAATGAATGGGTGCTTATGTTGTCCGTTTTTTCCCAGTTTTGGGACTACACTTACACCATAGGATCAGCTGCATCCTGTGAATTAAAACTATGCTTCACCAGGAAGGCCCGACTAAAACACTGGTGGGGAGTCTTAAATTGAAAGTAAGTTGACATCCACCTTGAACATTCTCAACAATCAACTGCCACTTTTTTTTTTCTCCCCTCTAAGGACAACATCATAAATAAATTATGATTATCTGTTTTATTAGTGAGACCCTTAGATCATTTGAACAAGCTTATTGATTTACTCATAATTGCAAACTTTATCAGATGCTTGCATCTTTTACTAGTTTTCAGAAATTGCAGTAAATTCACTCAGTTATACGCCTGAACAGTTGCAAAGTTACTTTCTCATCCTTTTTCATAAAATTAATAGAAAGTATTAAAGTATTCTGTGAAATTATATAATTCATGAATCCTGTACACGAAAGTCACATTAGGTAGGAAGGCAGAAGGATGCAGAGGCCTTGCACTAATTTCTAAATAAATTACAAAGTTTTTGGAAGGGGAAACAGCAAATACTGGAGAGAGGTAGAATACACTTTACACTTGTCTTAGAACTGCTATTAAAGCACGGCAACATTCTCCATTATTACTAGACATCTGTTTGCAATTCCAACAGAAAGTAATTAATTAAAAAAATATATATTCTGTCCTAGGTCATTATTTAATTACTCTCCATTTGGTCTAACGTTGGTTTCAGTGGAGGGAAATTGTGGAGCTAATTGCTAGTAAGTTTTCCAGATTCCAAGAGTACAGTCTTGTTTGACCTTAAGTGGAGACAATTCATGCTTAAAGGGCAAAGTAATAACTGTTCTCCTTGTGCCAGAAAAGAGGAACTTGAGAACTCTGGGGTGATGACGAAGTGAATTGCACAAACAAAAACCAACATAAAATGGAAAGTGCATTGTGTGAACTCTGGAAGAGAAAGCACAAGGAAAGAGGCGTCTCTGTTGACAAGGAAAGATATTAATTTTCTTGTCAGCTATGCTGTTATTGCAACTCAGGGAACAACTGAGGAAGAATGAGTAGATGAAGTATCTAATTCTATTGTGAGTGACTCTGCAAGTAATCATAAGCTGCACTGAGAAACAGTCAATCAAAATCATTGCCTGGAGATTGTTCACCCAAAATATAATATTAGTGAATCTGTAACAGGTCAGTCTGTGCATGGCTGACAATAGTAACAATCTTATGACTCAAGTTTGGAACTTTAAGAGAGAGACAGTAAACATATAACTACCTAAAATACATTCACACAAATAAAATACCTTAAGGCATTTTTAAACATTCCATACAAATCAAATGCATGGATTTTTCCTTGTGGCCAAAAAAAAAAAAAAAAAAAAGTGAGACTTGCTTTAGTCTCACTAAAGAGGTCAGGACAGTGGAGGTCCAGCTTAGGTATAGTGAAAAATTGTAACAGATGCCAGTGAAATTTGGCCTGTAAAAAGAGAGCTCTGTGTAAAAGATAAATACAAGCCTGTTATAATTCTGAGAGGCTTAGAACAAATTTAATTCATCAACTTCTTCCATCTAGAAGTATAAATAGAAATTTGTTATGAGCTGTTTACTTTAGTACCAGTACTACAAATTAAATGCTGCAAATACTCTAGCAATAACTAAGGCTGTAGCCTAGCAACTTGCTGTGAGAAGCTTTCTGTTCATGGATCGAACCTCACTGATGTAATGACCTCAGTGCAAATGGAAACATTTCCAAGATTAAGACGAGATGAATGCATCAATTAAATAAGTCACAATTTACAACTGCAACTCAGGAATCACATGTAAAATATTATATTTTACTCTATCGCTGCAACAAGTTAAATAGACTTTGAAAACATGGGTCTGTGTATACCAGTGGATTTTCTGCCCCAACCTTTTTTTTCCACATGAGATGCTGATGAATACCACAGCACTAAGTCAGAGTAAATCTGGATGCTAAAAGAATAAGGTGATGGCACCTCCAACGTCAATGCCTCTGCTTACTACTCTAAGGTTAACCAGTGGTCGAAATATCAAGGCTGATTATGCACACACTAGACATAAAAATAACAAAACAAAACAAAAATTTCTATAAATATATGTGAATATATAAGCATGCATGCATTGGTATGATGCTATAATGAGTGAAATTCTGAGGAGGAAGCAGATGATTCCACTCCAAGTGTACTCATCCCTGGCATTCAGCAGTCTGCATTTTGCTCAAAAATATTCTAGCAACTACTTCTGAAAAGCACAGAGAAAGAATTTGTCATCCTACAACTAGAAAAGTAAAATGAAATGCAAGGTTAGGGATTGAGCTGTCCCTGGTTTACACCAATAGCCACAAACAGCTCCCATCCTGACACTGAAAACTGTGCCATTCCACATGGTCTTAGCCAGAGTTTCAATTCACTATGCAGAGGCACAGAAACATTGGTTTGATAATTAAATTACAAAAATCATACGGATTTTCTACAAGTAATTTCAATTCAAGTAGTAATATGAATTGTTGAAATCATCCAGCTTACTTTGACGTAAATCTCAGTGAAAGTAAAGAGAGTTCTTTCATCCTACTCACACGTGAATCATTATCTCACAACAGCTTTAGAAAAATTGAACTTCTTTAGACTGAAATATACTTCCCATGCCACATACAAAACCAAAGCATATGGAAGCTTGCCAATTAATTGCATGTAACACGTACTACAAAGGGTGATGCAGAATGATGTTGGATAAGAAAGTCTTGTTTGTTGTGACTGTGGGCAAATTAATTTTCTTTGACCTACATATTACTAAGCATTTCAGACATCCCTGTTGAAAAATACCCTTTAACAGTCCCCAAAAGTAACTGTGGATGTTTAAAAAGCTACCTGAGACCAAACTGACTGAAACATACATCCCCCACAAATCCCAAACATCAAGCTCCAGATTCAGTGCCATAATCAAGTTAATTTTAATTTGTGTCATTTCCTTTATTGCTGACTGGGGAACAGTAAATTTCAAATCACTCTACTTTGCTTGTATCTCAATTTAATTTGCAAACAAAATCAGTGGAGAAAGGCTGAGTCTGCCTGCTCAGTGAAAATCCTTAAGACAGACAGCATATTTTTCATGAAAATATTTATGAGGTACCATTACACACATACCTGACAATGAGTTTTAGAGGAATGCAACAGAAATTATTCCACCCTAGAGATAAACAATGGATCAAAGTTAAGATGCACATACAGCTGTTCCTAAGTTGGTATTTGCTAAAAGTGAGTTCATTTATTTCAGACTTACATTTTTTGATACCCTGGACGCTGTGTACACCCTGGTAATCACACCCTTCCCATCTCATCCTAAATTATTTTGCATAAAATCCAAACTTTCATTTTTATTTAAAAAAAAAAAACAAACAAACAAAGGTCAATGTGACCTACCTGTTTATTACACACTTTGATGTATCAGTATTCAGCACAATAAAACGTGTTCTTTTGACTACACTTCAAGGCATTGCTCATTACTAGCATAATTGCAAATGCATTCCTTTTAATTCACTAATTGGATGTTACTTCTGACCAGAATTCTAACAAGAAAATTATCAAATAACCTTTTGAATTCATATTTGCTTTTATGCATACATAATTTTTTTGTTTGGAATGTTTTATACCTCCATGTGTTGCTCCATTTCTTATGCTTTATTCTCAATGCTTGTATCAAAAGCAGAAATCTCTTTTCCCAACTGCATTACATTTTCTAGCACCTCTCTGGGATTCCTAGTAAATTATTCTTAAATTTAAAAATGATTCACTGTAAAATTAAAAATACTTCCAACATTATGAAAATATACTACTGTATTACTATATTTGATGTTCTTCTTCATCTGGAACTACAGGTGTCTGAACATTGACTAATGTCTCCTAAATTTCACCTGAAAGAATTAAACTAAGGAAATACTTTGTAGTTCACACAGAAAACAGGGATACAAAATTCACATGGTAAAAATAAGATGTATGCTTTCTGTGAACATTTCCTTCTAGTTAAGCAGGAAAAACTTCACACACACACACAAAACCCACCTGTTCCTTACCAAATTTCAAATAATAAAAGCATATACCATGAGGAATGTAACAAAATCATCATTCCAACAGTTACATTTGTTATGAAATGCCTGATAGTGTATAAAGATCCCACTCAAAATAATACTCAGAATTTTCACATGAAAAAAATGTTTAGGAACATGGTAAGGCTACATTGAAAATTGAATATTTTGTCCTTGATGGGGAAAGAGATACCACTCAAAAGTTCATTTCAGATACTCAATGACTTAAATTTTTGCGAAGTACCAGAAACCATAGGACCATAGAATCATTAGGGTTAGAAAAGACCTCCAAGATCATCTGGTCCAACCATCACCCTACCAACAATGTCACCCACTAAACCATGTGCCTAAGCACCATTTCCAACCTTTCCTTGAACATCCCCAGGGACAGTGAATCTACTGCCTCTGTGCGCAACCCGTTCCAATGCCTTACCACTCCTTCTGAGAATAAATGTATCCTAATTTCTAACCTAAACCTCCCTCATGCAACTTGAGGTCATTCCCTCTAGTCCTATCACTAGTTACCTGTGAGAAGAGGCCAACCCCCCACTCCCTACACCTTCCTTTCAGGTAGTTGTAGAGAGCAATGAGGTCTCCCCTGAGCCTCCTCTTCTCCAGACTAAACAACCCCAGTTTCCTCATCCGCTCCTCATAAGACTTGTGTTCCAGGCCCTTCACCAGCTTCATAGCCCTTCTCTGGACATGTTACAGGGCCACAATGTCCTTCTTGTAGTAAGAGGCCCAAAGCTGAACACAGTACGTGAGGTGCAGCCTCACCAGAGCAGAGTACAGGGGAATGATCACCTCCCTGGTTCCGCTGGGTACGCTATTCCAGATACAAGCCATGATGCCATTGGAAAAAAAAAAAAAAAAAAAAAAACTGGGATTTTCAAATATCTAAGTGTTAACATTTGACAAGAAAAATTGCAAACACAACTCTGCAGTCTTGTTTTTGTTCTACATTTGTTTGTAGAAAACAAATGAGGAGTTTTTCATCAATAACCATCAAGATTTTTCAAGCTATTGTTACACAGACAAACTTCTCAGTTATTGAGGAGAACTGATAGAAGTAACTATGAAAACACCACTTCACTAAGAACTACAGCACTAAAAAGATACTGCGCATCATCAGAGCTACTGGATGATCTCATATATATTTGCTAAGAAAATTTCTAAAGTTTTTTTGTTTTGTTTTCTTTTGTTTTGTGGGTGATGGTGGTGAGGGAGCAAACTCAAATAGTTGAAACTGAGGTTTTGTCTGAAAGCCTGAATTTCTGTGAAAGCGCACAAGTTAGATGAAATGTGCTGTAACTGCTGTACATGCATACTTCTGTAAACAGTATTTTAGATTTGAAAGAGGTGCAGTACAGAGAACAAAATTATACCAAAATATTATTTTTTCAGAAAATATTTTAATATAAAAACCTGACAATTTTACACATCAGTCTGTCTTTAGAAGAGAAACTTAAAAAAATTATTTAGGTTTCAAGGCTTAAAATTTATTTTCTCACTTTATATCTCACAAATTAATGTAGGCCAAATTGATGAAGAACAGAATCTTAAAAAAAAAAAAGCATAGATATACGTATTATCATTCTTTTTCTTACTAGAAAATAATGAAAGTTGAGTTTAGACTCACCAAGGAGTATGTGGAGTACTTTTTTTTTTTTCTTTCTTTTTTTTTTTTTTTTTTTTTTTCCCAGAATATATTTGCTTAAGGAAACTTTCAATACTAGCTAGGACTTGCAAGCCCATAATTTCCTCCCAGACATCCAAGAAGGATACATTACAATAAAATGACAAACAAAAATCATCCTTGGAAAGTAAAGAAGAACCTTGTGTTAAAAATCCTTTTTATATTCAAAAGTTGGCTGGATATGACCCTGAGCAGCATGATCTAACTTCGAACTTACATCCAACTTCGAGGCTGGCCCTACTGCAAGCAGGAGTTTGGACAGAATGACCTTCTGAGAGACCTTATATCCTGAATTATTCTGATTCTAGACATAGGAAATAGTATACAGGGAAAAACAAAAAAAAAAAAAAAAAAAAGAGCAAAATTAGGGGAGAAAGTCCTATCCTTATTAAGCTTTCAAACAGAATCTAACATGAATTTGTAGCAATTTCCAGAGAGAAGATTATATACTGTGTGATTAAAGATAGTGACAATAGAAAATAATTTCAATAGTATTTTTGATACAATATGGATTTATTGGCATTAAGTTTATCATTTCCTATTACTGGGCTGTTTTCAGCAATGTATGACTTCTACAAAAAATCAGTTGGCCAAGCTAAATAAACAACCTTCGGGTCATGTGTCCTTGCCTTGGGTGCATTTTTATTTTTAGTCATGGCTAGAACACTTCTGTCAAAATGGTTGATTTAAAACTTTCACACATGGAGAGAGGAAGTAAAGGCCTGTGAAATGGAAATCACTTTGACATCACAAAAACAGAGAAAACTTCCACAAGCTCAAACATCCTGTGATTGCTACTTTAAATTGGTTTACTGAATGTACTGTAGATAGAATAAAAATATATAAAAAAAAAATCCATGCAAACTTGGAACATGGATTAAAAAAAAATCTTAGAAAGTATACATTTCAAAGCAAATTTATGTAAAAATTTACTTTCAAGCCTGCAATAATATCTATTATATTGGCTAAACTATTAATATTAAGTTGGAAAAAGTTCTGTCATTAAGAAACTAGATTTTGGAATGCAACTGCATTAGTCAATATGAGAAAGGTCTGTATTGGTTAAAATGAAAGGAACGTTATTTTAACTGTAGAGAAAATGAGCCACTTTATGACAATGCAAAGAATGGATGCTTATGATCCTCTTGTGTGTTTTAGAAGCAGACATAATATTGATCCATTTCATTTTTATTCTCTTCAGGTATGGTTTGCAGAAAGCCTCCCAACAAGCCACCAACTTGACTTGCAAAAATTCATTCCAAAATGAAATACTGAAGGTAAGTCAGTTTTGTCGGAGCCTTTCCATAAATAATGCTGTTCTTACTCTGCAGCATGTTTGGCATGCTGAAGTTTATTAGGCTCTAGAGTTATATAACTTACTCTTTCCAAATATTACCAGACTAACAGCAAAACTTCATAATCTGTGGGTTTAGCAGTACTTTGCTTATCACCCCCAAATTATTTATTTAAAGATGCTATCTGGGTGAAAAGCCATGAAGGTTATTGTGTTTCATAAAAGTTCAAATGAACTGTATCTGTGAATTAAGTCACTTTGAACTAGGAATCCTCTCTCACTTAAATGCGTTCAATTCAGGGCAACTCAGAAATCTTAAAATAGTTATTTCAAACTACCAACAAATCCTTCCTTTAATGATGTACATGAAAGGAACAAGTACACTGGTCACTCTCCTCTGCTGCTGCTGTCAGAGGACTTTTCAATTGCACCATTTCTCAGATATATGCCCTAAATGTAGGAGAAGAGCAAGAAATTGATGTTACAGCTATGACATACTTATAAAATATCATTTATCGGTCTCTCATGCTGTTAGTAATAGTGAATATTGTTTTGATGCATAGATACATAATTTCTGCTTTCTTTCTTTGGGGTGGTTATGTTTCGGTGGTTAAAAGTAAAATATCTATCTACTCCATCTTCTCTAGTATGATGAGACTTAGTAGGAAAAATACTATAAAAATAGTAATAACTCTGTCACATTTATTGTTATTATTATTTTCTGGGACATGGTAAGTTGGGTTTTTAAATGGTGTTGTCACAGTCTCAGGACTCTTTCTAGGTCAAAGAAGCAACATGTGCAAACTCACAGCCACTCTGAGTACATCCTCGTGTTATGTATTGCTATTTTATCTCTTTCTGAAGGTGGTGCTGGTGATGTCTGGAGCATTTCCAGACAGCATACAGTACTCTACCAGAAGTGTTTTGAAGGAAGCATCATTTCCAAACATGTATCAACTATGCTGTTCTTGAGAATATCAAAAATAGCTCACTATTAAAGATTTTTCACATGTGTTGCTGGGGATGGGTGTATTCAGATCTCATCCATCACATCTGGAGACACATCACTTTAATGTTATTGGTGTTAACTTTCCTAGCTCTTTGATCAGCACATCAAAGTATTTGCATGCCCAAGAGATATTATATGTACTTCTTACCACAGAAATGAACAAGAAAACTTTGACAAGAGTTCACTAGCAGAATATGGTAGGCATTTTTCAGGCACCCAATGACTGTATTAAGACGTGTTAAGGTATGATCTGACCTGGGTTTTCAGCTGGGTACCAGGTCATGCAGTGACATCACTCACTCGGGACATAGTTCTGGCAGAATAAACAAATTTAACATCTCCAGCTACACAAGCTGACCAACCTTTGTTTATTGGAACTTCACCTAAGCATTCAATTTGCAGATGACTTATTTCATATATGTAATTTATGAACTCTTATTAACATTAAACTACATTATTTTTGTAACTATTTCATAATTTTGGATATGAAATACTTAAAATGCATGATTTAAAATGCCTGAAATTAAGCTATAACAGAAATTTATACAAAAATTCAGTATTTCAGCCACATCAGTCTAAATCTTTTACTCTAGCATTAGTATTTAATTTCCACACACAAAATACTTGTGTGCATCTGAAAGGTTTACTACACTGTTAAATATTGTAACCTCCAGAAAAGCTAAATTTACAAATCCCACACTTTAAAAATAGAGTCTAATGTAGATTAGAAAAGAAGCTTATTGCTGAAAGATGGAAAAAAAAAAGAAAACCTTGATCATTTGTTTGATTTTTTTTTTAAGAGGAAAAATTACATCATAAATCAATAGGATAACACACATGCTTAAGAATGTATAATGATCCCTCCAAACAGCTTAAATAAATGGGTTGCATTCTGAAAAATTCTATTTGTCAAGGCTGAAGAGTGTTTTTGCACAAGAAAGCAACTCTGCAATCTCAGGATTACAGCACTCTCTAAAATCTGTTATAGCCTTAGATCCCCTGCTACTTTTACGAGTTCTCACAGTTCAGAATTACTGTGAGCACTGGCAATGATTATGCTCTTTATAGAATCCTAATTGCTGGAATGATGTAACATCTGTGGCAGACTTAGCTCTGTTTATTGATGACAGTTTGAGTTGTGAAAATGTGAGAAGTAAAAACTAATAAAATAACATTAGGCATGGACGTAAGAAAGAAATACCACTATTTTCAAGCACATTTTGCCACAAGCCACAAGCCATGCAGAAAGACAATATGAGACTTCCAGAGAATAAAATGCTATGATTGGCAGGAAATGACATTGTTTTGTGAAAAATTCCACAATTCTAATTTCTCACAGTTATATCTGTTCAAACCATATTACAAAATGTCTAATATTTCTATAAAGTTTTAAGAAGTGTGGCAACTGACCAGAGCAGAGCATAATATACTGAACATATAACTAATTAATTAGTCATCAAGTTGGAAAGCATACATTTCACCTGATGCCAAGTCAGTATTTCATTAAGCAAATTTGAAAAAGCAAATTGAAAATTATGTTTAAACTTCAGTACACCAAATATTGTGGTGCTGTGAAGGAAACTTAGGTTTTAATTTCAATTTAATAACTTTTTTTTTAGTATAGTATTCCATAACATTTTGGTTTAGATATAATCAATGACTTTATTCAAGAGTGTTCAAGTCATGAAAAGTTTTGTGCTGTTTTTTTTTTTTGGTTTTTTTTGTTTGTTTTTTTTGTTTGTTTGTTTTAATTGTGCTCTATAATATCAATTTTCACATTTCCATGGAGTAGTTGTTTTATTTCCATTTCAATTAATAGGTATCTATCTCGAATTCCCACAGTAAGAAGTTTAAAATGAAGTGTCTTTAATATCAGTACATCAAGGGATGATGATACTAGATCGCAGCTTAGAGGGAAATGGACATCGCCATGCCTGGTGAACATAAAAGCAGGGGGAGGGAAGAGAAAGAGCTCTCTCAAAGGATAAAACAGTTTCAAAGTGCCTGTAGAGAAATGCATGCAGGCTGGGAACCAGGAAGAGCTATAGAGCTTCACACATGGATGCAGAGTTGAAGCACCACTGACATAACTAACATCAGAATCAGCTTGCAGGACTGCAGTGCTAGTGAAGGTACAGGAAAAACAGGCAGAGAATGGATTTGGGTTACCTTTTACATGAAGGAGTTGCTCAAAAATACAGACCTTCTATGGCAATGTGTCTGAAAACTCACGGTGGGAGTTTGTTACAGTTCACCTGGAGAGCGTGAAGTGGATGTAACTTCATTTAAGAAATTTGAGAACATCTCCAGGTGACAAACTTCTTATGAGGGACTTTACACGATCTAATATCTGCTAGAAGGACAACATGGAGGGATAGAAGGAATCCAGAAGGCTTCTGGAGTATGTCAAGGACTTCTTAACACAGATATTTTATAGGATAACCATGCTTTCTTGGATACACTGAAAAATTAGAAAGAAATGGTTGCAGGTGTAATCATCACTGGTAGCCTTTGGCTGTAATGACTGTAAAGGTAGTGGAATTCAAGATCTTAACAGGAATAAGGAAGGCGAGCAGCAGAATTCAGACTCTGAACTTAAGGAATGAGGTTTCAGTTAGTTCAGATATTCTGTAGTGAGACAACTCTGAAGGGCAAAACAAAGCAAGAAAGTTGACAGGTCTTTAAGGACAGTTTCTTCCATTCTCAAGCACAATCAAACCCAGTGCTCTGGCAAGTGAATAAATGGCTCAGGTGCCTGGCTTGGCTAAGCAGGGATCTCAGGAATTCCAGCTGAATTAAAGAAGAAAGAAGCCTCCTCAAGAGGACAGTTAAACACTTGACCAACAGGATCAACTTGGTCATGCTGCCCAGAGAAGCTGCAGATCTCTGTTCTTTAGGAATTCTCAAGACTCAAATGGACAAAGCCCTGAGTAAGCTGGTGTGAGCTCTTTGTTGACCCTTCTTCAAGCAGAAAGCTGGACTACAGAGACTCCTAAGGTCCCTGTAGTCTGAATGTATCTATGAAACTGCATTTCAAAATCATTTTTATCATGAACTATTTTCATAGTATCTTCATTATTTTCAGTGCCTCAAAACCAACGTACACACAACCCTTATTGCCTCAGCTGATATTAGGTAAACTTATACAGTAAGGCTAAATAGGCAAAAATTCTTCTACTTCCTATGACTTTTCTTTCAATAGTCTAAGCCTACTTTTGAAACAATTTTAATTGCGTTTGATTTTGACATTGCAACATTTATGTGTCCAGGTTTGGGCTGGGTTGGGGTAATTTTCTTCACAGAGCTTCGTTTGGTGCAATGTTTTGGATTTGTGATGAAAATAATCTTGCTAACACACCAAAGTGGCCAAACAGTGCTTGCACAGAGCCGAGGGTTTTTCCATTTCTCAGACTGCCCTGACAGCAAGGAGGCTGTGGGTGCACACAGACTGGGGTGACACAGCCAGGACAGCTGACCCTGAACACCTGCCTGATGATGGGAAGTAGTGAGTGAATTCTTTGCTTTGCTTGTGCATGCAGCTTTTGCTTTCCCTATTAAACTGCCTTCATGTCAACCCATGAGTTCTCACACTTTTACCTTTCTGACTCTCTACTGCATCCCATTGGAGGGAGTGAATGAGAACCTGTGTGTGCCTGCTGTGGTTAAAGCACAACAATATAAAAGTTGTATAGCATAATAACAAGAGTAGTGTAAGGGCAAGCAATTCTAAGACTCCTGTGATGATGTAATAGAACTGAGTTTGATTATATTTTTATGACTTTATATCTGCCACCCATGAATTCCAACGGAATTCCTGAATGTTTTTCTAACTTATAGGAATGCTGACATCCCCTTACACAAAATCTTTATCTTAATCTCTTTTCTATTGAACCCTCTGTATGGCCAATATTCTCTGTTCATTTTTAATGCTATCTTTTAGTCATTAATACTTTTTCATGACATAGTCCTGTTGAATCAGGGATGTCAAAATGTTTTTAAAGCATAGGTAAAATAGTGTACCAAGACGAAACACTACAGCCTACATAAACCAAATAGCCATTTTTGATGTAGATATAGAAAAACGACACTCAAGGGACAGGGAAGTTATCTTGGAAACAATAGATACTACAACTGATGCTAGAATGGGCTTTGAATCAGGGAAGTGACAACAGAACACAATCCTAGAAAGTAGACTTCAATGTTGGAGGAGAGAGGCAAGCAGGAAAGGAGGTTCTCCTAGGAGAAGGCATTAGAGAGAAGGATCTGAATTTGAGTACTCGCTCTGTTGACCATGGAACAAACCTCCAGAGTCTTCTCTAGATCTCAGTTGACTAGTGCATACCATTTCTCCATCTGCATTCAGTATCTCATTGTGAAATCCAGTTTTCAGAGACTCCTCATTAGACTTGAGTAGGTGCCACCCTGGGCTCTACAACACTGGATTACAGTGTTCATTTTCTGTCTGTATCAATTTCTCATGTAACACATCTTCTCTCAACTCCTTTTCCCTAGTCACTTTCCCAAACTCTTTATTAAGCTAATAAAAGCCTTCTTCATCTTCTTTGTGCCTAATCTGAACAACACCACAAAGATACTGAAAAGGTCTCTTCTTCTGGAAAAAATAATAATAATAATTAAAAAAAAATAAAAAGCACGGGTTTTTTTGCAAAGCTGTCCTCTATTATTTCAGGTGTTAAAGCAGTAACAGTACTAATCTAAAAACCTAGAAGAACATCCAACTCTTGGATTTGCATAACCATCAATGTCATCGAAATAAGTGGTGATCTTTTTCTGGGTATGGAGCTGTTCTGACCAGATTCTTAATGCTGCACTACAGAAATGCAACTATCCTGCTTTATTTTTGCCAGTTTTTCATTGCCCTCATCATTTTCTGCCCTCATAAGCAAGCTGGTAGCTAGTTAAATGAGACAAACCACCTGGATGACTGTACATGCAAAGATTGTGATGATGGCTAGAGGTAGTAAGCAGTGCCAGGTTGTCACCTTCTCAGCTGAGCTCATTACTACATTCATTTTGCCCCCTATGCAAAACTGAACTGCATTCCCAGCTTTCAAATCTCACCTGCCCAAGACCTCATACTGCCTTTCCTTCTCTTATGCCAATACCACAGAGGTGTATAGGTTCTAGTTTTCAGATGGTAATCCACTCATCTTTCATACAATCTTTAACACAACTCACACTTCAACAGGGAACAGCAAAAGCTTTGTAACTTACTGCATCCCGTTTAAAGTTCAGAGCTCACATATGACCAGACATGCCATGCAAAGGATGTGAAGAGATCATTGCTTGCCAGACATCAGGAACAGACAGAAGGTAGAAAGACAAACTATTTAAAAGGAATAGATGGACAGAATATGAAAAGTTACTTTATTGCACATTGCATAGTGAATGTTTGGAAAAATTTATGCCTAACTTTAAGTGTGCTTACTTCAGTGAATTTTAGTTCCTCAGCTTTCGGTAAAGCACCATGATGTTCACTGGAACACAAAAGGCCAGGGAATTTGGCAGCAGCTACACCACGCGATAAAGACAGAGGCAGTGATCTAAAACTCTGTCAAAGCAGCTACTACAGGAAGCTTGCCAATTAATTATATGGCAAAAAAGGAAAACTGTTTTTCACAGATCATTAGTTAGATTGTGTTTTGGCCAGCTGCAAGACAGAACTGGCTGTTATGGGTGTCTTAACTGTTTTTACCATTTTTATTTTTTTTTTCTTCTGCTGCTTTTAACTAGGGATTGTACTACCACTTTTACAGAAAAACTTTCCTTAATTGGGGCCTGGATCCCTTATCTATGGGGTGAGGATTCAAATGAGTCTCAAGACTGCAGTTCGGAGTTGAACTAGCTCAGATGAAGTTCAGATTTCTCAATATGAACATTTTACAAAACTGAAACCCACAGACAGAAGTATCATGTAAAGTCACTTAGGGTTTCTGCTGTAAGATTCTACCTTTTTCAAGGTAGTTGACACATATAAATGACATCAATTCAAAGCTAAAATGGGATTTTGCAGAATCCATGGTAAATCTAAACCTTAATGTGTTTCAGCTGATGTAAAATACATCTAAATTCTAAAGCATTTCCACACATATTTAAATATATCTTTAAAATTTAAGACTTTATCAGGTAGAGAAGAAAAACAACCTGCATTAATTTTTAAGCTTAAGCAAAACCAGAACTAAAAAAAAAAAAAAAAAAGGTGGCCCTGATTTTTCATTCTACTATACAGCTGTGCTTAACTCTCTGTACCTTAACTGTACCTTAACTCTCTAAACCATACTGTACAATTTTGTTTGGAATGCTCTACAAGAGAAAACAATAACAACAATAACATTGCATTGTACTACATTCAATAAAACATTCAAAAATATTGATAAACCATTTAGAAATAAAAGAATGGAAAACTTTCTGTTTTCACTCCTCATATCTGGAATGTAAAACCACGCTTTCCTTGCTTTCCTTCTTCAGCCTGTGCCAACTCCAAGCACCATCATATGGAGCATCTATTTGAAGTATGCAATGTATCTAGAAAAAACAACACTATCAAGCTGCACACAGACATCACCACACTGGAAAAAAGCTATGTATTTTTTTTTCAGTGGGGAAAGTAAGTTTTTGATAAATAAATACATGTAGAAGTTTTATTAACAAAAAAAAAAAAAAAAAAAAGTGTAGTGGGAAGTCCCATAGACTTATTTACTTCAGGAACCCATGTGTTATTATACCAATAATAGTTAACACAATCTCAGAAAAAAAAAAAAAAAATCAACACTACTACCACAAGATAGACAGGAGTGGTTATGCTTAAGATTATATGATATTTTGTGTTTCATTAACTAGTTTTTAACTGCTTAAACTACAGCTAATAATCTCTTTTTTTTTTTTTTTTTTTTTTTTTTTCCTCCTCTGTCTTTGACATTTTCCGGGGGTTGTGTGTTTTTCTATTGTTTTGTTTATTTGTTAGCTTTAGAGCAAAGGAAGTGTGAAAAAGGCAGAAACAAAATGGGAATTATTCTGCCTAACAGATTTTCTGGTCTTGAGAAATATCTGGCCTATGTTAAAAATGGCTGGTGAGCAGCTCTGATATTTCACTGATCTGGAGCAGGGAGGTTAAGCAGGAGTGAGTTACAGACTTTTGTAGAGTAAATGGGGCCTTTCACAGACCCATGAAAATCTGTCTCAATTTGCCAAACAGAAATTCAAAATTATCATTTTTAAAGGCTTATCAGTGTATTAAAGCACACTATCAAGACAAACAGCTACACTTCCCAAAAACATGCTAAAATTCCAGCTACCAGCAACACAAAGAAATTAAATGCTTACTGGCCCAAGGCTCCAGGAGCTTAGAAATGCTTTTTCTGGCATTTCTGAGTCCCTCCCTGCACATCTGAGCCAGAAAAGAGCCAGGCAGAAAAGTCGGAGCAGAAAGCCTGCCTCCCATCTCTCTTCACACACCTAAACACCTAGCAGAACTGAGACAGAAGCTGCCTCTTTCAACTGCCTGAGTAGAACAAGAATGAAAGTAATGTGGTCAAAGTATATGGTGAGATAGGAAATTTCAGTAAAGAGGACAGAACTGCCTGTTGTTTGAGGAAAAAAACAAACAAACAACAACAAAAAAACACATAGTAGTCAGTAGACCATGGTTTTCCATGGGAAGTCTTTCGAAAGTGGAACTGAAGTGCCAGATGGGTACAGATACACAGAGCCTATGCCAACGCCTGCACCATCTCACCTAATTGTCTTTTGCTCAGCTACTGCAAGTCTGCCATCCCTTATATACAACTCCACGTTCTCTCTTCCCTTTCATGTATTGAGACTCTAGTATGACTTGTCCTTGTTTGTTCTTGTTTGTTTGTCTTTTTCCTGTCTTTTCTGTCTGATTTTTCGCCTTTGCATTCAAAGCATAATGTTTACTATTGCACACTGCCAGGGCAGTGATGCAACATACAACCCTAAACTGAATTTATTTTTTACCTCACACCATTTCCCTAATCAGTGAACAGAATGGATCTATTCTTGGTATCCATTTGGACTCAAAACATGTTATATATTAAACCTGTTTTCCATAGTGCCCTTGTCTGAACCGTTGCTCAGGGTGGAAATCATGTGGCAAATGTGAAATGAAACAATATTCCTACAAACAGTGCTGGACTGTTTGTAGGAATGTTTGAACAGGACTGGCTTCCATCCCTTCTTTTCCTGCACATTATATCATTTAAAGCAGCTCCCTTATGGTGACTATTATATGTTCTTGGTCTTTTGGGTATTGAGTTTGAATAAGTACTGAAAACTCACCATCTAAGAGGACCTCCACCTTGAACAGATTAAGTGCTATGTAATAAAGAAAACCTGTGAACTACCAGGCACTGCTCACTGAGCCTTAGCATCCAAAATCAGCAAAAACTTTTTACATTTGCTTTTCCATTCTTCAACTGCTCACCTGAAATATGGTCTATATGCTAAAAATTGAGTACTGCAAGGAAAAAAAAACACTAATAACACTAATAACACTAAGATCCTAAAGTGATAAGAACCACAGAAAAGACCAAGTAGAAATAATTAACTTGGTCATTAGAGCATGTTTTGAATAGAGTGTAGTAAATAAAGCATATGGCCACGCACAGAACAGAGTAAAAACCATGCAGGCAGCCAGTCATTAAGTGAGCATTATCCCTCCTGTGCACTGAATGAAGTGTAACTCCTAGGTGGAGGGAAAACACAGTACATGACTCTGTAATTAAAGACTGTCTCATTGTGCATAAGCATAGGGAGGCCAAAATTAAGAATATACAAGCTGCTCTAAGTCTCAAATTTCACTACATGATTTGTTTTAACAAAAATGCAGAGGAGCAAGAATATTAAGTTATAAGAGTATCTGTCTTATTCCTCTGTTAAAATTGTATGTTTAAAATCATTAAGTCTAAGTAATTAAAGGGAAGATTGCTATGAGTCTGCATGGTAAAGATTTTTGTCCATCTCAAGATTTTCCAAATTAAGGTATGTACAGAAACAAAAATTATTTCCATGTTACTGGGTTAAACATAGACCTTGTATATTAAATGGTTATTTTTGTCACAAAGGTAGTGTATATAAATCTGGAGGAACTGTAAATTGCTGAGGAATTTTTTAGCTCTTATGGCATAAGCCTAATTAATTTTACCTTTTATAATTATTTATTTTTACATAGCATCTTACGCTATTACAGAAGCATACTAACTTTTCATGTAGAATAAGTGAAATTTGGTGTTATCTGAAGATACAGATTAAACATAGACACACTTCTGTGATCTACATATTAATTCACTTCCAGGTTGAAGAGATTTTTATCCATAGAAAACTTATTAATTGCACAGCCATTTGCACTCTGTTCACTGCAGCTTGTTTACAAAAGGTTCATTAAATTAATTAAGAAGTTATTCTATAGCTTATTCTGTAGATTTTATGGGCTTTGTACCAGATGGTCTTCATTTGTATAACACCAGTGGTTTTATTTATGAAAAATGTATGCTATTCATTATATTAAGTTGCCTATAGTCATGATGGTCAACTCCTGAAACTGATTTTTTCCTGCGTTATGACTGCTCTCTTGAGATCTTTTCCAGCAGTACCTGCAATTAAAACATGTATTTGAGTACATTCTAATTCAAAGCTAAATGCTATTTAGCAATAGCTAAATGCTATAATGTTAGCCAAAGAAAAGAGCACTTAAGAATAACATGTCAGGTTTTTCCTTCCAAATTACATGTTTTGTTCCATTTATTAGATCCAGCCTAACTTTTCTCAATTTAATCTTAGGAGCATTTATTTGTGGGTGCAGAAATTTAGTGGTGGACAAAACATAAAAACAGTACCATGATAAAACACTGTTGTCTTGTTACCCACCATAGAGACTGTACATATCTTCAG
Organism: Nettapus auritus; assembly: GCA_011076525.1. Taxonomy (NCBI): domain Eukaryota; kingdom Metazoa; phylum Chordata; class Aves; order Anseriformes; family Anatidae; genus Nettapus; species Nettapus auritus. Next base: position 119,036,050 of record CM021765.1, on the reverse strand, counting down.
CTGTTGCCACAATCCATCCCTCTAGTCTTTTTACAGCTGAGAGTCTGTACAGGGACTTAGACTCAGGTCAGTTTGTCATAAAATATTTTAGAAAACACTCAGAGATAACAAACACAGTACCAATGATAACAGGGAATACTCCATATGTTTGCCTCAGTGTGAGAGCTTACTGGATCAAGACTGAAAACTCTCCTTAAAAGTAGTCTCAGCTTCCTGGTAGTGCTTTGCATTAAAGGTATCCTGCTGGCCAGGCTGATAGAACCTTCTTTCAAGAATCGTGACAATCACAAGAGTCAGACTTTAAGAAGTGAAACAGGTATCAAGTGTTCTCATCTCCTTAATTGCACAGCAATTATCTATTACCTTTCCCAGAAAAAGACTCTAACATTGATATTAACTGATTTCAATGCTTGGTCCTTTCCAAATATTAGAAGATGTTCAGAATTGCAGAAATTTGACTTTACAATCTTGTACAATCTTTAAAGTGTATTAAATCACCAAGTTCTTCTTTAAATCTTTTTATAAGTATTCTGTACTACATTAGCAGACTACTAACAGTTTTTCCAAAAATCAACTGTCCTCTCAAGCAGCTTTTCTACATTTGTTATCAGCAAAGACATGATGAGACAAGAAAGAAAACTGTGTACACATAATAGCTATGTCAGTCTCATCCATTTGCTTAGTGCATAACACTTATGACATTACCAGATTTCTTTGCTATTGAAATGGAACAGCCTAAATGCTAGGCTGTGGCATGACAGAAGCAGCTCATCAGGAAACAACAGTGTTGGAGAAGAAAGCTATTTATAAAAAGATAGATTTATCTTAACAAGGTGTTAAACAAAGAACTCTGCCCTTCAAAGATATCACACAATTGCAAACACCTTTCTGAGTAATTTAAAAAGACTTTCCATACTAACAGTTTTAGAATCCATCAGATTAAGACAAAAATTCATTAAAATTGCTAAAGCATATGGCTGACTCTTAATGTTCAAGCTGGCCAACATTTGCACAATATACCCTCCATTCAACTGCATGGCAGTATATTTGTGAGCTACGCAAACTTTTAAAGAGTCCGCCCTCAAGCTGTTAATGACATTTGTGGATCTCTGCCAATGGGTCCCCATGTAAATACTTGGGAAAAACAAACAAACAAACAAAAAAACCCAACCTGACCTGACTATGAAATCTTTTGTTTCTTACATTATATGAACCCTCAAAGCAAATGTGTAACTATAAAAGACATTTTAATTACAACAAACATTCATGACCTGAATATACTAATCTTGCCTTTTAAACTGAGCATATTATAGTCCAGTATGAAATTATTTAGTGAGATCTTAAAAGTATTAGCAATCTAATTATTTTTAATATCTATGATACTATTAATACTCCAAAGAACTGCAATGTTAGTGGATTTAATTAACAGTTAAAAATAGCAACAATTGGGAGCAAGACAACATGCTGTTTTTAAAGATGTGCAAACTGAAATTATCCTCTCCTCGTACCTGTAATATTGATGACCCCAATTTGCACTAGCTCATGGCACAGAAGATAGGCATGAGCCTAGTTTACATTACTAAAAGGATACAAAGGAATTTTCCAAGCTTTATTTTCCCTTTCAAACCAATTCAGGATGCAGGCACTGGTATTTGTTCTTACCCTATTGAGCCTGCTTGAGCCCAGGTGACGGCTTCCCTTTCCGAAGTTTCATGAGGTGACAGAATAGCTAGGTCAAGCCTGGGGAAACAAATTGTGCCACAAGCCCACTCAAAGGAAAACAACATGACTTATATTTCAGTAAAAATCTGAAATTTAGGGCTTTCCTCCACTAACATGACAAAGCGTTTACAAAGGTTTCCACTATAAGATTCTGTGGTTACCAAACTTATATTTCATGATCAATAAATGTGCCAACACGGATAATTTTTGTGGTTGCTCCTATCCCATGACAATTTTGATTAAAAACACGTGTTACAGGAAAATATATATATATATATATATCTGTAGTGTGTTTAGCTGCTGTTCTCTCTGGATGTATTTATGTTTTCCAAGCTGAATCTATCCTAGGGGTGTTTCAAAAATTAGCCCATCCCCTTTGACACCTGATCTCAGCATTTATTTATTTGTTTTCTCAGACCATAAGCTTTAAAAAGAACCATCTTAGCCATTTTATTTTCTAGAAACTGAGATCAAGAGAAACATATATTTCTTTACTTGGAAGTATTAAAAAAAAAAAAAAAAAGATCTAACATTTGTCATCTGTACAACATTGCTAAAACTTTCTTCACCCCATCTTCAAGAACCTGTGGAAAACTGGAATCAAAATAATTCCTGCTGAAGAGCTCAGTGTCTCTAGCAGGCAATCAGAAAGCACCATATTTGCCTCTGGTTGTGCCTTAGCAAATCCTAAGCCTATCTGCCAAGTTTCAGGGTTTAAGTGGAGAACATTTTTCATGTGGTACAGAATGCGCAGTCACACAGCGAAGTCATTATTACTTATTGCTTTCATGTGTCCCAGTCTTGCAGAAATGACAGCCAGTTTGGACAGTTGGCTCTGCCTTCTTTGTGTGTGATGATACTGATAACAGATGAGTGGGAGGCACACAAGGCTTTTCAAGCTGCCTATCAACATGAGTAAAGACTGTGAGGCCTGCTGATTATTTAGTACAGTCGGTCTTTGAAGAGAAATACGCTCTAGGCAAATAAGGCAAAAAGTATTTTTTTGAGAGTATTTCCCAAATAACTTTTGCATGAAATGGGGCTTACTAACAAGACTACTTTCCATAATCAAAACCCATTTTAAGCAGTTTAGATAATATTTAATGCAGTACAGACCTATTGGCTATTCAAATTTTAAGTATCCTAATGTGAAAATCAGAGTCAGCATCACACATTTTAAAATGCAAGGCTGGCAATGTATTGAAAGAAAAAGAAGTTTCACAGTCTTGACTTTGATTTTATTGGAGCCCTTGACTTGGTAAATCACCAATTAATATTAACTTTGTTAGCGTGAAACTGAATTAAATTTGACTGCAGTACATTGCTTCTTTGGCTTCTTCTGTGGTCAATGCAAGCAGTTACTTCTAATGGTGTTAAAGCTCAGATGAAAATGTTAAATATATGAGTCAATTGCAAGGTCATTACTTTTTTTTTTCCCAAAGTAATGAAAACATAGTACTTTGCGCTATGTACGATTGCAGGTTAATGATACAGTCCTACAGAGTGGCTCTAAGCCTTGTTCAATTTTAAATACTGATTTAAACAATTTTAAAGTATCATTTAAAGGATTGAATGTTAACAAGAAGTGTTAGTCACAGTTTAAATGTTACAGCAAAGCTACCTGTGGTTAAAGAAAAAAATGAAAGGGAAACATTTTTAATGCAAATACTGCAATGAGAAAGTGATCTAAGCAAGTATGAAAACAATACTTTCTAAAACTATTACAAAGGCAGATCTAGTAAAAAGCATTTGCCTACTAATTCATCTTGGAATTTCTGCAATAAGAATGATCATTACCATAAAACAAAAAGAACAATTGGGCAAGTTTACAGGTACCTTCTTTGCAACTATATGTTGCAATGCTGTATAAAATTAACCCTCAACAATATTGCTTTTAGCAACATTTTTCGCCCACTTTCTGACTCTTATTTCCATCATAAAGACGCATAATAGTCCCTTTTTTTCAGCATCTTCTACAAGCACATAGAAGACAGTAGGATCAGAGAAGGTCAGAGTGATTTTTGACTCTCACAGAGTTAAAAACAAAATTTCTTCCACCCCACTATACCAGTACTTCCCAAACAGAAAAATACACAAAACAGTAACTAAAAGGAAAGTATCCGAGTCTCAATTTTCTGAATAACAGAAAACTATAGAAAATAAAAAGACAGAGATGGTAAACTGAGAACTTTGCACAAAGACATAAACTTTGCTGTAATTCACATCCTTCAACCTCTGGCTAGAATTGTGAGTGAAAATAGCACAAGAAGAAGCAAAAGAATGGGATTCAGGGTCTCTGCAAAATGAGTTCTGAGGTGTCAGTAAGCATTCTTTCACCAAGATCAGGAACAAACTCTGACCTGAGTATTTTATCACAGAATCACAGAATGTCTAGGTTGGAAGAGACCTCCAAGATCGCCAAGTCCAACCTCTGACCTAACACTAACAAATCATCCACTAAACCATATCCCTAAGCTCTACATCTAAAATGCAGCATATGTAGAAGATTCTTTCATTGGGATAAACAAGAGAAAAGATTGTTTACCTACACACTCTGTACTTCAACTACTTGTTAGGATTCAGAAACCTACAGAGAGGAATGGGAGACAGAGTACTTCTGATCAGGAATAGCATTGCAGATCTTATGCTTTATTATCAGCTTCCAGTGATGTCTTTAGACTTACCTAAATATGTGTGTTTCAAAAGGACCCTGTCACGTCTAACAAGATATCAAGCATTCTGGAAACCACTCAAAAGCAAACTGAAGGGCAGCAATGAACTTCTGTTTTTTACAGCCCCTCTTGGTGTAGCCTTTGCCATAAGCCTTTCCCCAGCCTCACAAAGGATTTAGGTACCAGGGCACCAACACGCCACACGTAAGACCCCGTGTAGCACAGCTGTATCACACAGATTCAGACCACTGAGGAAAAGCAAAGAGCATGTCCATAGGAAGATGATAAAGGTAGAAAATCATAGACAGAGTTAGGAGCATTCAGATGGGATTTAGTTACACAAAGTGTCAAAAGGGAAAACAATCTGCACAGAATCCTACTGGAGGAAGCACATTGGATGTTGGCTGGTGCTGGTCAGGGATAGTCTGGATAGATTGGGTCCAGCTGTCAATGCCACCTATGCCAAGGAAGCCAAGAGCAGACAGCAATGAAGCCACAGAGAAGCCACTTCGGGACCCATGGGGGCTGCCTCTGTCAGGCCAAGATACACTGGGACCCCATTATCAGCACTTCTGCTTGGCCTAATAAATCTTGTGTATTAGACTATAAACAATTGCTTTATGCTTTAAAACTGTGCATATGCTACATATACAGTCTCTCTGCATCTGGCAAAAGATGCCTTGAAGGAACCAAAAAGTGTGGCCCCAGCTCACTTTTCTACATAGAAATACCTTATATAAAACAGAAACCCTCCATGAAGATCCTCCTGGCCGGGGGCGCGGGCGGGCGGCCCGCGGGCGGGGGGGGGGGGGGTACCATGCTACAGCATGGTAGTAAAACTGAATTTATGCAAGGCCCTGTGTTTTTTTTTTTTTTTTTTTTTTTCAAACAAACAAACAAAAACCCTGCAAAACTGCCGAGAAACAGGTAAGAAATCCCAGCAAAATACTGGTCACTACCAATCTGGACAACCTGTCCAACTTGCCCATCTCCAAGGACCTGGACATCAGGGAGATAAGCCTGTCTGAACTTTCATAAAAGCTCCGTTGGATGATGCAATATTAGTTTTAACCCCAGGGAAAAAAAACAATGGATGTTTGCCACCACCTGGATTATTGGATGTCACACATGCCATGGGGATAGACTTTTACAATTCTGAGAGATTACAGTGTCAGACAGATGGCTGAGCTAAAGGCAAAATAGTTGTACTTGTCATTGTAAACCAACACTGCAAAATAGTTGTAAAATGTTATAATACTAAGGCTTCCACCCCCACATTTTATCCATTCACAAGGAAACATTTAATCAGATTTATGAATAAAGAAACAAATGGTTTTTAATCAAAGCTGTAACTTACATAAGCCATTACAACTAAGAAGAATCTGATTTTTGCTGCAAGTAAGCCTGCAACTTCTATAGTTTCTTTGTGGCCTCCTTTCTAGTCTCTTTGGATTATTTTAGAAACCAATATTTACATCTCCATCCAGGCCACATTTGACACGTATAGATGACTGAAAGTAGGGCTGGAAGCACGTTATGATGCAAAGCTCATACTGTCCCTCTAGACTCTCACCATTTTATTTTATTTTTCTACTATTGTACCATAAATATTAGGAAGATCTCTGAAAATGTAAAAAGCACAAGAAAAACTGCAGTTCAAGAACAGAAAGAAAATGAACATTAATCCTTCTGATGTCTCAATAAATAGTTTCAGAGAACCTGAAAGTTAGAAAAACATAAATTTACTCAATAAACTGAAATTCTTTCTTGAATACTGGAAGCCCAGGGACAGCCCATACCTTTCACCACTGACAAGAAAAATACATGGTCTAGAATCAGAAATTTGAACAGTTACTGATACCTATTTTTCACTGTTTCTTGTCAGAATTTATGACTAGTAAATGCAAGTTCAGTTTCTCCAGTAGAAGAATGAAACGAGGCTCTGCTGCAAACCACAGTAGACAATTTTCAAAAAGAACTTTTAAAAAATTACTTTTAAAGGAGTACTTACATAGTTCAAACAGACTGATGCAATATGCTTAATTTGTCCTTCCATGCATAAACTAAGTTTTTGCTTGATTTTTTTTATTATTTTTACAGTTTTCAATGCTACTGTTCTATAGATATCAGCCCTTTTCCCTTTTAAATAGCTAAACAAAACAGTAGGTTTAAAAAATGCTTAATTAACACACAGTTTCCTCATTTGGGTCAAAATTTCCCAAAACAAATTGATAAGAATTTGGTTCACAGATAGCATTTTTTTTAAAAAACGAACAAACAAACAAACAATAAACATCCTTCTACACCCACTTTATTTCTAACAAACACCAGAAGAATCTCCAGGGAAAGCCACTGGGAAATAGCCAGCTAATCATGCGTTCTGGGGTATCCCGACACATGCTGAACCCATTTTTGGGTGGTCTTGTGCAGAGCCAGGAGCTGGACTCAATGACCTTATCCCTTCCAGCTCAGGATATCCTATGAACCCAACGTGTTGCAGCTGACCCAACATCTGTGCTGAAGGGGTCAGGCCCTCAGGACCATGGCAGCTCCCCTGGTGGCCACCTCAGACTCAGCCCTACAGCTTCTGTCGAACATACAGTGCTCAGCCATCCTGCCCTGCTGCCAGGCACAGAACGTGCCCACATCAACTGCTCCAGCACAGGTGTACCAGCCAAGGGCTTTACCTATGACAAAGTCTGCTTTAACCATGCTGCAACTACAACTAGCTATCCAGCCAGAATAATAAACATATTTACACCTCAAAAGAAATGTAGCTCATGTATGTTTTATCTGAAACCATAGAATCATAGAATGGTTTAGGCTGTAAGGGACCTTAAAGGTCATCTAACTCCAACTCCTCTGCCATAGACAGGGTTGTCACCCACTAGATCAGGCTGACCAAGGCCCCATTCCAGCCTGGCCTTGAACACCTGCAGGGAAGGTGCATCCACAACTTTTCTTGGCAACCAGTGCCTCACTACCCTTATAGTGAAGAATTTCCTTCTAATGTCTAGTCTAAATCTATCCTCTTTTATTTTAAGACTATTCCTCCGTGTCCTATCATTATATACCTGAGTAAATGCAGCATCTCATGTCATTCCCAGGACAGGCCACTGTAAAAAGTGTGACTTCCATGTTATGTCCTCACCCATATCCCAGGAAAATTTGGCTCTTTCTGGGTCTTTGCTCATCTACGTTACTTTTTGATCATCTACTACATAATTCAGTATGTACATAAAACACATTGTAACAGAAGCAACACATGACTTTACAAGCTACTTTTCATGCGATCTTCAAGGCTGGAAGGACATTGCAAGGAGGAACTGATCGCCATGGATTAAAAATAGGAGAGAAGTGCCAGGCCACGTATTTGTAGTCTGCTGTTTTTATTTACAGTGACTGAACCATGCCTATAAATAGACCGTGTCTGTTAAGGATTAGTACTGATATCATCTATAATGTCAGAAAACACATCTTCTTGTCATCAAGGCTGTGTCACACCCCGTCAACAAGCCCCCCTTGCTGTGCCACCAGGTGGAACACCCCTCATGTCGGCAACACAGTAACCTCTTCCACATGCTTCATGATTCTCCCCATCCCTCCACACAGGGCAGGCCATGAGCCCTAGCAACAGTGACAGTCTATCAGGAAGCACAACTTTGATCACAGAATCCAGTGATGGATGAGTATTTTTTGCCCTTCCTAAAATGGTGAGATGGCTGGTGGTTCCGGCAGCAGGCCTGAAGCTGTGCACAAGGCCGGGTGATTGCTCTGCACCCCTGCCCACCTTCCTGCTGGAAGGGGCTGTTGTGGATTGCTCCTTACTGTAGGAAGCCATCAGAAGCTGTCATGGAAGTGCATGGGCATCCAAAACCATACATGTGCCTCCTGAAAGCTGCTGTTTTTCCAGCCACAACAGACAGTCCTTTCCTAATATCAAGCCTGCTCCACCTTTCTGCCGCCGTCTTCAAGCCAGCATTTCTCAGGCCACAGTCACATCTTACCAGTCTCTGGTTGTTCACATTCTTCTCCTGCAGAAACTCATCTTTCTTAAAGCACAACAAACACTTCAGCTGAAGCCATAACAGCATTGAGCAGAGCAAGCAAATCCCTTCAGAAGTTTTAGAGCTAATAGAGAGTGTACCTTCAGTAAATGTTTATGTATATCTTTAGAGAGATCTCTCAAGACATGGTTAGTGACAGCCTTACTGGTATATACATGGTGATGTTGACTCATCCTCCCTTTGTGATACAAGCTGCACACCAAATTGCAAGTCATTCCACACCCTATGTTTGCATAGGTGCTTGTTCCTAGTTAAAGGTGGTATTTCACATTCACTTCTATTAATTTTATTTATTTCTGACTACTGCTTCAACTGACAAACATAGGTTTCCAAATCTTACTCTACTTTCCAATTTCCTAGTTGCCATACTCTCCATATATTCAGTGGTTTTAATATTGGTATTCTGTATTCCCCTGTTTGAAACACTGATAAAAAAGGAGAAAGCACGCCAGCCTCATTCAATGTACTTTTTCTAGTCCATCTGTGCAACACAACTGGGCTAGAAAATAAGTTTTACATACATACCTTGGTTTCACCTAGCCCATGTTTTCCCAGTTTGCTGAGAATATTATCTGAGACAAAGTCAAACAAGGCACCAAGGTCAATATTTATAACTTCAACTGCAAGTCATATAACAGCACTCATATCCAATTTAAAATTATAATTGGCATTACCATAGTACTTAAGAATCAATCTTGGAACAGAACCCCCCTGGGCTAAGCAGCATACAAACAGAAAGAGGAAAAAAATACCAGACAAGTTGTTGACCTACAGCTCACACTGCCTGGGTACTAAATAAAGACATAATGGTATACAAAGATGCATCAGAGCAAAAGGGAAATACAAGACAATCAGCAACATATGCAATTACTACCTCATGAATACCTGAAAAAAATATGTTAAAAGAAAAACAAGAAAAACCTCAAATGCCTGAACACTTAAAGATGTTCTTAAGAAATTATTTAAGAAATCAAGTAGACTTGTAGAAATACATGTGGAGCTTTTCTGAGGAAAAAAAAAAAAAAAAAAAGAAGGGAAAAACACACAAACACATATACCAACAAGAACAACAAAACCCAACAGAACAGAAAGAGACCAGAAAATTAACAAGTGGGTAATAAAATCTGATAGGCATGAGTTCGCTGTTCGCTGCTGTTATTTAGAGGTCAGGTAAGGCAAAGTGGAGCTATAAAGAGCTTTGGGAGCAAAGACCTGCAGTTTATAGTTGATGCAGTCAGAAAGGAGATCCACTAAAAAAATACATAGAGGCTTCAAGAAAAAAAACATAATTTTGCACAAGAGTGTAATGTTTTCAACTTTGTGGTTTTATTGAAGTTACTGATATCACCTCTCACTGCTTTCATTCTTTTATTCTGATCCTGTGTTATGTTTTGTTCTAATTACTGTGCTGTCAGGACAGCAATATTGACTGTTTCTATAACTGGCAGAAACAGATATCTGACTTCCTTATCTTTCTCTGAACATAAAGTAACTCATTTCATCTACCAATCCTCTGTTCCACCTCGAAGAAAACCAAACCAAAACACATCAGATTGGGTTCTCTAGGAGTCTTAGATCTCTCTGATGTCCTGTCATTGCACAGGCTTGGGGCATTAGTGATGCCTAGCTCACCTCCATTTTCTGTGTGTGTTATAGACAAACACTGGATTCTGAAACAGCACTGTTTTATTAACAGTACTTAGCTTCATAAAGGTGAAGTTTAAATATGAATAAGGAACAAAATGTGTAGTGTTGTCTTCAGGTTTGATGTTCAAGTAGGCATAAGAATGTATAACAGAAAGCAAATGGCACCCCGCTTTTTGTTGCCAACATGAAGATGATGGTTTTGTTTTGTTTTGTTTTTTTGAGGGGGGGGAAGAACAAAAAAAATTGCTTGCAAAGCTGAAATTAAATACAATGACATTCTTTCCTGTATCAAAACATCATAACACCAATCTGCAGTTGTAACTGCAAATCTGAGCTAGAGATACTGGACCGTATTTGGGGAAAATACTTTCTTAGCACAGCATTATGTTTCTTCCTTCCAGCTTTAGGCACTCTCAAGAAAGAGCTGAAAGTACAGTTCAAATGCCTAAAGACATTTCCATCTATATAACGTTTCCTTTGTTTCAATGGAGAACATCGCTTAGATGTAACAATAATGTGATTACTGTACATTAAGTCAGAAGAGGTTAGAAAAATCAGAAACATTGACCACCTTAATATCTTAATATTGTTATTGAAAGCTGACCTTTTCCAGTATTAATCCAGTCTATGATTTGGTTTCTTATTGTCAATACCCATCCAATTTCCTTGATAATCATTAACTGCTACTCATGTCATCAGGTACAAAAGTGAAATGATGTTATGTAGATCCCGAATACTTATAGTTTAACTTAAATTATATTAATTTATTAAACACTTTGACTCATGTATCAGATCAATCTGAGACTCATGATTTGACAGTCAGTTTCTTTATATGCTGAATTTTATAGCTTGGTATTTATTTATTTTTTATTATTGTATTATTTTTTATTTATTTTATTATTTATTTTTATTTTTTAAATTAAAAAATATATTTTTTTTTAATTGTCCATTATTTAGTAATTTGGGTGAGACGATTTACCTCATCACTTTGGTGATAACCGCTTTAAAAAAATGATAAAAAATTCGAAGACCAAAATGTTTTTCACAAGAACTTCTATCAGTTGATGTTGTTTTAGTTCATCCATACTTTGTACAGCCATATACATCTAGAATAATGTTAGTATTACCATTGCTAGGATTACCAAGTTTTGTGACTCAGGTGACAACCATCTGAATACCTCTAGTCTATTTCGAACTGAAGGCAGAGTAGCATTAAAGTTCACACAGCTTTTATGGATGTGATGCATGTCTTTACTAATGATACTGTGTGAACATACTGTCTGTTTTCTGAAAACATGTTTGGAGTTAGCTAAAGTGACTTTAGGCTCTCATAGCATAACAAGGGAATGTTTACATTATATACTCAAGTAATAGTTTGTGTGTATATACACATGTACATACACAGAGCTGACTATCTCAGTTCTATCAGTTCTAGATATCAAGAAAAAAAACACAACTGGCATTTAATTTCAGGTAATAGAATTTCAGGAACGATAAGCAACATCTCTAACTTAACTAAAACTAGACTTCCCAAGCTGCATTTTTTTTCCACATTACAGGTTGCCTAGATAGAATTAGTCACCCCTTGTCGATGGGGCAGAGATATTGTGATGGTGACTGCAGTATCCTCTCAACTTTATACATGGTGGGGAATATATAGTCCTCAACCAGGCACCTGGGGTTTGAAGAAAAATAACATTAGTGTCCCCATACATATCTGAAATAACCAATTTATTAAGAATTCCATGCCATACCAATTTATTTTGATTTGCCACTCTTGTGGAAAAAAATATCCTGCTTTTGAGATTCACTGTACTCAGATTCATTTTAAAGTCCAGGCCGATTTAAAAACAAATGCAAGATTTGTCCTAGAAAAGCAAAGATCATTTGAGATCTATTATAAAATGGAAACAGACCTAAAAAATCACACAAGTAAAACATTAGGTTATGCTTAATGCCAAGGCTTCTTCTCAGCTTCTCCGGTTTTTCAACTACGGTTTTATCATAGGCAAAATCAGTATCAAAATAACAAACGTTGCACATGTGAGAAAGAACAAAATTTGAGAGATCTAACTAAAAGGAACTCAAGTGAAAAATCCATGTTAAATAGTTTAATGAACTTTTAAATCCTAATCCAACGAATAAACACATATTCTAACTTCTACTACATGACAAGAACTCGTACAAAGCAAGTATGATTGCAGGAATGAAAATACGTGGTATAATCAAGTTATACTCAGTTATAGTCTCATTTGTTTTTCCCTTTCTTCATGGAAACTTTTTTTTTCCCTCCTTTTAGGTAAAATAAATTAATATTGGAACTTGAAAATTCAAATATGGATGATGATAGGAAGGCATTTAATATATGACTGTTTCATTAAAAAAAAAAAAAAAAAAAAAAAAAAGTAGGCAAAATCTACCTCTTTTTCTACCCTGTAATTGCATTTCATTTATAAAGAAAACTTTACTTTTTATCAGGTAACTATGTTTCAAGATCATTATATGTTTTGGTACTTTTGAAGTATGTCAAGCATCTTGAGATTATTTGACACAGACTAGTCTGCCTAAAAGCAAACCATAACATTATGAAATGTTAAGCCATGCCTCTTTTCCTTTTTAAAATGAAAACTTTCCATGTTGTGCTACGACCATTTGGATTCATTGACTCAACAGAGAGAAAAAGAAAACATATTTAACTGCATTATGGGAGAAGCTAATAATTACATGGACTATTTTCCACAGTTGAATTTGAGAGCTTCATATGCAGTTCATATATTCTACCCAATGCATCAGTTGGAGAGCAGACCGCATATGCAATACCTTCATTCTTTTCTGATATATTCACAGTATAATTTCATATTAGGTTATAAGCTTTTAAAATAGCATAAAAAATTATATGCATACATTGTTAAATTGTGATTACTTTCCCCAAAAGGCTCACCATCACTTAGTTGATAAGATACATAGCAATGAATGACAATTTTCAGTTTAGATGAAGCATGTGATACTACATTGAATTAAAATGCTAATATTTAGTGAAACATTTGTATAAAACAAATATAATTTTATACTACTTATGCATTCCTTCTGTTTACAATTAAACACTAATTCATGAATGCACAAGATCATAATCTGCTACCAGTATATTCATTAGTAATACAAGCAATAAGATAATTACAAAATAATACATTATTCACTGAGAGTTAGCAACAGAATATTCCTACTTTTATTTCCTTGTATTGCCACAGTTATCATAAGCATTCAGATGAACCAATTCTACACCATCCTCCAGAGTAATACAGTAATCTCTTTCCTCTGTTTGTATACAGGAATTTTAGGAAGACAAATTTGCTAATTTCTGCAATACTTTGCCAAAGTTCCACATACAGTGCTGGGTGGCGTGAATATGTTTGTGTTACAGCCATACCTAATAAGCCTAATCAAAGTTAGATGTCTGTTGTATTTGGTGCTGTATACACAACTACAAGATGTATTACAGCAGTCACTGCAGTGCCCTGTTGCAGGAGAACGTGGGCATAGTTGAGTGGTGCCATACAGAGCCTCACAACTGGTTTGACTGCACATGAATCAGTTATGCAGCCTCAGTGGTCATACCTGTGGTATGACCAGCTCCTGCTCAGAGTTCTCCCTGCTGTGCCTCACTGATCAGTTCCTCAGAGGTCATACTTGCCTTTTCATCTAGGGAAGCAAGGGACTTATTCCTAGAAAGGAAAGCGCACTCAGATTCAACAAAATTTGTCTAATTCTCTACACTGAAGGAGACCTGCACTGCATATCAAGACAGACCTACCTCTCCCCGAGAGATGTTGTACCCTAATCTTCTCCTCCCAGAAAAAAAAATAAAATAAAAAAAGGAAATAGAAAATCACGACAGGAAATTTAATTGCAAAAAGGACAATTTGCCAGAAGTAGAAGACAACCAATAAGCTAAAAATATCTAACTGCTATGTAGGCCTAAGTGACCTAGATAAACTGAGGAGAATATTGCAGCTAAATGAAAGGGGGTAGAAAGCTATTAAATATGTTTCTCTTCTTTAGAGATAAAGGAAAAACTTAAAGAGGGTACATTTTTCTATTAACGCATATGGTTTCTATTATTTTGCTCATACTCTTACAGAACTGGGAAACATAAGATTTAAAAGATACTTGTAACCTGTTTGACATTCTCCATATACTTTTCCTGTCAGCCCACAAACTGAATACATCTTCAATCAACCAGAAAAACACAAGGGAAAAAATAAAGCTTGTTTAATACTAGTCTTCTCCCTTTAGCTAATGGGCAAATCTAACCGAATAGCTTAACACGGCATAGAAGGTCACTGAATATCTCTTACAGTTCTGAAATGTTGAGGTTTTCAAGTGTATTTTCATTATTTCCTGGCAAGTTAAGAAAAAAACATCTGCTGTAGTAACAAAGAGAACATAGTAGCCACAGTGTCCAATATTCAAGCAATTTTAAAAAATCACATTGAATAGGATTTGTAAATTCAAAAGACAAAATTTATTTCCAAGTGATCACCTCACCATCCTAGTTTCTCAGGGAAGACACAACATTTGGTGCATTTTTTTTTTATTTTTTTTTTTTTGTAAGGAAAATACTTTCTGCTTTGAGGGTTGCCTTTTTATTTATTTATTTATTTATTTATTTTTTCTTCCACCAAGTTTAAGTAAGCATTAAATAGTTGGGGCTATTTAATTCAAGATTACATATTAGAGCTCCAAACCATGTAATAAGCATTCTGGTACTCACTTTTGAATGGGAATATTAACTGCATTTTGAGTATGCTCTGGTATGCAAGTAGGGACCAGTTTGGATTCCACAATTAACTCTACCACATTTAGAGAAGGAAAAATAGAAAAGAAAATTGATTTGAATTGGTTGCTTAATGCAAGCTCAAGGACACCTCAGAGCTGTACTTTTTGCTTTCTCTATCCTGAATATCAGCAACCTAATTTTCCGGATTTCTATCATTATATTTGTTTATATTCTTACGTGATCAGAACACGGGAATGGCTTGTTTAAATTTCTGAGTTGTATGTGCCAGATTTTTAGCACTGTATCAGCTCTACCATTTCTTGACAATAATGCACCCTATCCGTGACTTCAGATTTTTGCTAGATACAGCTAGGCTTTCCAGTCTAAACCTAAATTTGAGGAGTCTGGTTCACCTGGCACAATCAACTTAAGCTCCATCCCCAGTCCTGTGGCCCTTCTCAGTTTGAGCTTGAATCAAAGCAGAGGCTTCCATTGTAGAATCTCTCCTTAAATTTCTGCCAAAGGATGTGATAGGGTGAATATGTTTGATGTGGATAGAAGAGTGGGAAGACTACAGAATGGAAGATAGGATCCAGGCCGTCTTGTGGGCTGCACTTGGAGCTGGGCCAAGTGAAGGGGATAAATCACCACAAATCACTTCCTGAGTCAGGTTCTTTGTAGCTGGACTTTATGTAAAGATAAAAGCATATGGCTGTTGTGTGCCTAGTCCAGGCCCTGCATTCATTCCTGCCTCCCAGCATGCTGAATTTCCTCACCCACCCGGAAGTGAGATGGGGCATGTTCATTGCTCTGTCACAGCTCGAGTCTCAGCCTAGCCTCCAGCTTTTGGATTACTATTTCCATGCCTAGGAGGGCCATTTTGATGTTATGCTAAATATAGTGTAATTAATATCTCACTGTGGGAAGAGATCCTCATTTCCTGGGGAAAAAAATCTTGAATATTCTAATGCATAATTAGCATAAAATTATTTTAAGTGGGTAAAATAAGAACTGCTATTTTGGGCAAACCAAGGGCTCTTCTAAGTTCATCCATCTCTGCTGGTGGCCAGCACAGAATCCTTAAGAAAAAAAAAAAAAAAAAAAAAAAAGAAAGAAAGAATAGGACAAACATTAAATCATATATTGTTTCAGAATAATGCCCTAATTTCTGTGAGACTGTGGTTAGGTATTTCCTAAACTCCATAATGTTCAGAATATTCAAGATGGAGTTACATTTCGTGCTGACATCATTTGAAAGATCAAAAACTAAGTGAACGACTTTTTTTTGAGCTTCATAGGGAAAGATATGTGACTAATTGTAGACTGCTCTGGGTGGTAACACATCATTTAGGATATATAGTATGCAGAAAGGTAAAAACAACATAAGCATTATCTGTTTTTGTGTTGTTTTTTGTTTGTTTGTTTGTTTGTTTTGTTTCTTCTTTTAAACAGGTACTGATTGTCATTTGACATTTAATCACCTAGCCACTCAGTATCATGTAAACAACCAAAGGTTTATAGAAGGTCTGCTATCTGACCTGAGTCATCAGTAGTTCTGCCATATCACTTTACCAGATAATTGTCATCACAACACAGATTTGCATGCAACTCCACTGCTAACCTTTCTCCATTGTGTAAGCTGATTTCATTTCTATCCTTTGTTTTCTGTCTTACAACAAAGAGCTTTTTGAAACACAAGGTCTTTTCCATTTCATCTTTTCAAGAGGAAAATATCAAAATATTTACAGATAATCGTTTTTTTGTTGTTGGTGGTTGGTTGTTTTGTTTGTTTGTTTGTTTGTTTTTCTGTATCACTTGTATGTATGTATTAGTACTGACTCCTTTGAAGAATTAATGCAATTGTGGAATGTGTCTAAATTTACACCATTACTGCCACATATAGAAACACTTGTTTATAGCTCCCCAAGTGCATATGAGCATCATTAACACCCTCCATTTTTTGATTACAAGGTTTAAATAAGCCACAGATTACAAACAAATTTAATGTCTTACAGTTTTATATATGTTTCCTTGGATCCACTCTTTGCTGCAATTTTGTACTTCTATTCCTTTTAGAAGTGACTTCTAATGCCATTGAACTTAAAACAGATGCTCAGAATCATGCTGTGCAAAGAAATGTACTAATGAAGGAAGTTTCCTCGTCTCCTCCAGAGTAAGCAAATGTAGAAAAAGTTTAGCTACTAACCTGTGGCCTTCCCTTACCACCTCAATTTTTCCACAGAAAATCATGCAAACCATAGCTTTAATGTGAGTGGTCCACCACTACCAACAAAAAGCAACTGTTAGCCTTTAAGGTGATTTAACACATTACCTGGTGGAAAACAATGACAATGGATAAAATCATGGCAAGATGAATAAGGAAATATCCAGCTGGGGGACCTATGTGATGCCCGTTGAGACCAGATATCACCAAAGGACTAACCATAGCAGATCACATTCGGAGACCCTAGAGGAGATCATGGGTAGAGCCAGCTACCAATGTTAGAAGCTGTGTGTGTGGAGCCAGGCCGAACTCGGTTAGGGTGCACCTTGGGATCACCTGCACTCACCCACCACCACCAACAGTGTAGGCACCATCACTCCGTCACCTGCTGGGCCGCATGGGAGACCATGATTGCCAGCTGCCACTAATGGCTGAAAAGGTGGTGGGTTGTGCGGTCAGTACACAAATGAGTCAGTGTGATTCGTGTGTGCATGACTGAAGAAGGTTGATCATCTAGTAGCCTGCTATGGACTCCCTGGCATGTTTCCTGCAAGTGAGGTATTAGAAAATGCTGGTGTTATTAATTTTTAAACACTTAGAATAAAGATTTCCCCCCCATAATAATAATAAAGCATTAAAATAGTCTTATTTTAAGCTCTCTTATTAACTGCGACTTTCCAGAGACAATCTTTTTCTACTTTACTTATCTAGATATAATTTTCACTTTATGAGGAATGTCTTTTTATTTTTAACTGCCTCAAGGAGATGCAACATTTACTCCTAACTCTTACCAGGCCTAATTATAGCTTTTAATATAGTATATAAATGTAATATTTAGCATTTATATGGCAAAGATACAGTTAGGGAAGAATACAAACACTCATTTAGTCTATATCAATAATTACGACAGACAGTGCTGGTCAACTTTTTTCTAAGCTGAAGCTCAAAGATCACAACATATCAAAAAAGAGATGTACTGGTCTTTCCCTTATGCAAAAATACTAGAAGAAATTTCTTGAAAGCTGTTTCAGTATCCAGAAGCATATGAGATGGTAAAAAGCCACATCTGATAATCTTACATAAAGTATATAAAGATATCTTATATTTTTTAAGATGATTTAAGAAAAATGTCTTCTCTAAACACTTAATCTCAATAGAACCAATGCTAAGTACTTGAGAACACTAAAAGTATCCTATTTTTAACTCAGATGTGTGTGCCTGCCACTAGTATTACCAGGAAGTAAATGTGATGGGATTAAACTGGCAAATCAATCAAACACACTATGAATAGAGAATAGAAAAGAAAAATGGCTATTCTGTGTAATAACACCTGTCATGTAGATCTTTGAAAAAACTGAAAGTATTAGCAAAGTCAGTGATGTGAATATCAATATTTAATTGGAATGGGATACTGAAAAAAAAAAAAAAAAAAAAAAAAAAAATTTATTAACAAATCAGGTAACCTTTCCAGAGCTGGGGAAAAAAAAAAAAAAAAAAGAGAGATTTTTTTTTTTTAATGTCTAGTTCTCTAAGCAAAGACTTAATAGGGTGCCTGCATCAATTTTACCACTGCTGCTGAGAAATAACTGCAGATATCATGTGCAAGGTCACAGTCTTTCCCTTTCAAAGGAGCCCATACATACGATAAGAGAAAGAACAGAGTAAAGCAGCTGTAACAGTTACACATAGTCTTGAGGTGTTGGGCTGGAAACACTGCCAAGATCTGACTGAGCACCTTGAGATATAAAAATAAATATACAAGGTCTTGTGCAAATAAATTTATTTGCAACCATGTACAAATAACATTATTATTTCTAATGTCCTTCTACCATAGGAACATCTTTTATAGTATCATCCTTAATGTTTTCATGCCACAGTAGGACCTAAAATACAGGCACATGGTTTAAAGAAATTAACCTCAGTAAAAGTTGAATTTGATGCAGGTATAAAATCATGCCCATCAGCATATCCTTTGAAGGCATAAAAATTATTTTTGCACAACACAGGTATTCAAAGCATAATAAAGAAAACAGTACAAAAAATTTAAGTACTTACAGAACTGAGGACCATCTAATCATCACCAGCACTGAAACATCAAAATCCAAAAATACACTCTATAACATGAATGCAGTCTGTCTAAAACTGAGTATTTTGGGGTTTGGGGAGTTTTGTTTTTAAGACATTCTTGCTGAAAAAATATTTCATGCATTCAAACACATAAGAGGAATGGCCAAACTTCCTGATTTCAAAGGCAGCCCCTTGAAAGAAGTGAGACTGGCTGAGAGGCACAAGATGTACTTAGGACCTCAGGCAGAAGTTTTAAGAATGATACACTGCAGCAGGGAGGGCAGTGGCTCACCAGAGATCCCACCTATGGGCTACAGCATGCAACTGGAGTGGTAGCTGACAAGCTGCTCTCTGACTTCCAGCCTCACTGACTAGCGTGCCTTGACACTGAGACTATGCTGAATAGGTGCCCCACTCCTAAGTGTACGTGCTTGCACCTTCTCTTTTCCCCTCTCCATTGAATGTGATGCATGTTTTGCAGATAGGAGGAATGGTTTGTATGATTTGCTTGAGCTTCAGTATATTTACCTAATATAAAGTAAGTGGGTTCAAACAAAATGTTGTTTTCTCATGTTTTTATTTTTGAACTTTCAGCATGAGTATAAATTCACTAAAGCCTTATTTGCCGGTATGAAGAGTTTTGCTTTGGAGGTTTTGAAGATGATTAGATGTAATGGTAATGAATTCTGAGCACGGAAATGATGATATCTACTGCCAGCAACAATCATGCAAATTTGTAAATGTTTACACATTTGCAAGCAAGACATATGCACCACTGAGACCAATATTGTAGTGCTATATTTAGCTTGCTCCTCCCACCCCAAGATACTTACACAATAATAACTTCAAGAGAAAGCTTTCTATTTAGTTTTATTTAGATGAATACTTTTGACTTACAGTAAGCAATATATGAGGATTTGAATAACAGACTATAAGGTGCAAGTCCAGATCTGAGCAGAAAAACAGTGGATTTAACTTCAGTATTTTCTTCTCCAGTAAGATATATTAGAAATGAAAGTCCAGTGCCCTCTATTGCTAACAGTAGTGATTGCTTTGCTTGCTTTGGCATGTTTAATGCATCTGAGGGAAGCTTTGTTATTCTGAAAGAATGGCTACAAAAACAAGAATGAAAAGACAAAAGATTTTAACATAATAAAAGTGCCTCTATTTTATTCAAGTTTCCTAATTTCACTAATCTCTGAATTTTCAAATTAAAGGTCTGCTGTACTACATTATTTTAGAAATGTTTAATATGTAGTCTGTATTCATTCAGACGTTTCTAACGGTGAAAATGTGTGGTCACACAAATGCTTATTGTTTAAGATAATTTGCTTTCATGTGTTTTGGAAGGGAAGTCACCTACAGTGGAAAACATTTTAAGCCTTAAAATTTGATTCCAAAAAGAAACACAACCTTTATATGTGCAAATAAAAGATACCAAGAGTAATTACATCATCTTCAGTGGCTAGGCTGTAGCAGCGACAGCTGTAATGCTTTCTAACTGCTGGAGATTTTCCCACTGAAGCAGAAGCACAGGGTGGCCATGGTGCCCTACCTGGAGCTCGCATGGCAACCACCAGGGTCAGGCTCTGAGGTGGACATAAAGCTCTGGTGGAGACAGACCCCTCGCTCCTCAAGGAAGAGCTGCTCCTGAATGGTAGCTAGTTTTCAATTTAAGCACGTGAAGGGAAAGCAGAGAAAATGTCCCTGCTTGTGCAGTCAAGGGAGCAAAGCTGCTCCGAGCTTGCAAGAAAAGGGTCCGCTGAGAGACACGGCGAGTAACCACGCTCCCTGAGCCTGCCAAAAGACCCGCAGATAATTGAGTGGAAGGAGAAGTTTCACTTCTCATCAAAGTGAAAAAGAATCTGCTCTCCAAGAGCTGTCTTGTTTAATTGTGGTCATTTAGTCATTTGGGAAAAAAAAAAATTAAAAAATTTAAAAAAAAGGCAGGCAAAGGTGTAAAGTCTCCTGGCAAAGGGAGAATGTTACAAAAGAAAATAATTTGAGAACCCTGTCCCTTCCCACACAGGTAGCAACACCTCTGCTGTTTGAACACCAGCTTTTCAAAAATAAGAAAACAACCACAAACAATACAGAGAGTCCCATTAGTCTTTTGTTTACTTCAAATATCTGTTGTCAAGCCTTTGAAGCATAACCAAATACATTTTTGTACCTTCTGGGTTCTTAGTGCAAGGGACTGGTACTGACAGTTTTAAAGGCATCTCCAGCTGAGTGACTGCCGCAGTGGGTCATGCAGCTTGCACTTCTGATGTTGAAATAGAGAAGACCTCCCTCTTAAACAGTGCTTTGTTTTTGTCATGCTGCATTGAGACACCAAGCGATTTCTGGTGTTCCTTGCTTTCAGAGTAAATGCAAAGGGATTCATCCTGTATTTTATTCCCTGACAGCATCCAAGCCTCTAAATTGGGCAGACTTAAATATTGATAAATATTAAATTGATAAAGGAGACATGTCCTTAGTATTTTTCCAACAGTGAGATAAAAATGACATTGGAAACAAAATGTAAGAAGTCATCAAGATTACAAATTTGAAAGCTTGCACACAGAGGTGACGTTACGTGCAGAAGATGCTTGTGCCTCTAAAGTGTCCTTAACTTCCATTCATGCTAAATTTCTTGGTCATACAAAAATGTATAAAAGCATACTCAAACATAGTAGAGTTCTAGAATAAAATTCTGAGTAAAATAAATGGACATATTGCCATTTATATTACCTTAAAAAGCATTTTATAATTAATGAAAAGTTATTTTTCATTCCAAAGAAAACTGACTTGAAACATAGTAAATATTCATACAGCATGCATACCATTTTGTTGCAACATTAGGAAAAAAAAAAAAAAAAAAAAAAAAAAAAATTTAAAAAATTAAAACCAAACAGGAAGTTTACTATAAAAAATTGCAAATAATTCTGAGCCTGTGCTTTGCCTGACATTTGCTTGTGTATTCTGGAGACATCCACAAAAGGAAAATAATTTAACACTTCACAATGCAAATGTGCTTTCTATTCTGGGTTTGAACAACATCTAGCTTCAAAAAAAAGATGAAAAGCTGTTGCTTTAATAACACAGAATAGACACGATAAACCTTTGGTGTGCTCTTGCAAGACGTATTATAAAAAGATTATTGGCATACGGAAGTCTGTTATTTTAAAACAGTATGTATCCCAAGGGTAGTGTTGATCACACAGAGCTGAAAAGCAAAGTTAAGCACTATTAATCTTCAATGAGAGTTCTGGTTGTTTGCCACAATGTAGAAGAGGAAAGTCATTTGGCTCCCACCTTAGTAAACTACTCTTACTCATCACCTTCACTGTGAGAAGCATCTTAAAAGGCTGTCAACAGAGAACAAAACTGAACAGACTCATTAGGTATTTAGAATAGATGAATATCAATCTTGCTGTCTTACCAATAACAAAATGAATTGTAAATTTTTTGGATTTACTACAGACATGGTGCAATTATAAATCTGTACAATTTTCTGACATTTTTCTGCAGGTATTACCAATGCTTAGTTTATGGTTCAGCTGACATCTACAGTATCCAATTTTAGTATGCTGCCATTAAAGATTTGATCAGGGTTTCACCACAGATGCAATGTCAGGGTTTTACTAATAGTCAATCTTTGTTTGTCCTGGAATTCTTGATTAATAAGAGGTGAATATATAAAATGATGCCTGAATTTATCTTACATGGGATATCCAATGTTCCTTGACATTTATCTCCAAATCTGTGCTCTTTTGTTAGAGCACAACTTTGTTTTTTGGTGAAATTCAGCATAACGCTACCTACCCAAATCAGGAAATGGATACAAGCACAAACCCAGAAGCTTTTAAAGCAATCC
The DNA here is from genome assembly GCA_011076525.1 of Nettapus auritus. Classification (NCBI taxonomy): domain Eukaryota; kingdom Metazoa; phylum Chordata; class Aves; order Anseriformes; family Anatidae; genus Nettapus; species Nettapus auritus. The sequence goes on along the minus strand of CM021765.1, from coordinate 119,013,015 downwards.
ATATTATGAATATGCAGTAAAATTACAATACATTCTACCTTATGACTTGAGAAATGCAACATTTCTCAAGACTTTTACCTCAAGTTAAAAGAGCAAGCCTTTTTTTATTATTATTATTTCTTTAATCAAGAATGAATTCAATTGAGACTAGTTTGCATTTGTTAAGATATGTAAATAAGTAAATACAAAGTGTTCAGATACCTCCTGACTCTTTTAATCCCACTTGAACAAAAACAGAGTATCAGGCAATGTAGGAAGAACTCACTCTGCTTTCTGTGGTTTAGCTGAGAAACTGTCAAAGGCTGGATGAATTAGGCAGATTGAGGGGACATCTACACTGCAGTGTCAGGTACTGGTTCAATACACTGTATAAATAATTAGCTAGATGCAAATATTTTTGGCTGAGAATGACTGCAGGCTAATATGTGGTGATGCGGAGCTAGGAAAGTTGTATTCACTGTTTCTTCGATAGGCTTTTGTGTGGGCAACAAATGTTTGTAAATCACTAGAGCACCACAGATCTCTGAATTAACTTTTCTGAAATTCTCTACAATGATATTGAAGTTTGTGGAGGAATGGTTAACTGAGATAGGTCACGTTGACATGAAAAAGCTGGGAATTCACGAGCTAGACAATTATCGTACACAGCTGGTGTGAACTAATTAAAGACAAGGATACGGTTTCCCTATCTGTCTGGGAAAGTACTGAAGGGGGGACTGCAACTGCGGTCTAAGGAATGAGGAACTAGCTGACAAGATAAGGAAGCTGATAACCAATCATGAGCTTAGCTTTTGCAATATTCATGAGCTAATTACTTCTAGAGTGTTTAAAAGGCAACTGAGCTATCCAATAAATCGAAGCATATGAATCACTCATATTGAGCGTCTGTGTCTTCCTTCCGTCGGTTCCTCCCGGAGGATTGCTCCGACAGAAGTTCAACCTGCAAAGGCAATGTTGATGCACTAGTTGGAAATCAATTCTAAAAACTGAAATCCAACACCACCTGCATACCCTACTGATTACTCTTATATGTGAAAATTATGGATTTTCTTTGCCAGTCCCCTCTTAGAAGTGCATATGTGACTACTGTTCTGTTTCTACAAAATGCAACATGCCATTAGGTATCAATGAAGCTTGAGCACACTGATATGAACCCCTAAATATAACAATTTTCCTACTGCTCACTAACCCATTTAAGCAGATGTCTTCATTTGACCTACAGGTTAATTAATTGTCAAGATAGCAGTTTGCACAGTATAGTGAACCTTTTAAACCTCTTTTTTGTTTGTATGCTTTTGTTGTTGTTTGTTTGTTTGTTTGTGATTCATTGCCAGCCCCCTTCCAGCTCCTTTTCATGATTATTAATTGTAGTCCAAAAATGTGGCTTAAGTGATGAATTCAAACTGGTGAAGTTTGAAGTAGATTAGCCACAGTGGCTAACATATTTTCACATAAATTACAGATGAAACTATTCTCTTCCCCACCAGACTACTCTATTATCTTCTTCAACAGACTGCTCCCAACCCTGCGTCTCTTTGACTTCACTTTGTCACAAGTGTCTTTTTTTATTTGTTTTAATTTGACGTCATTTTGAATGATAACACAGAAGACTGGGCAGGTTTGTAAGCAAAAACAGCAGTACAAATTTCTCTATTGGATATCAGACTAAGGAAAGTTCAGTCTCTCTATACCTTAAATATTTGTCATACTTCCTCAAAAATCAGTAAACATTTCATTTGTGCCAGTCGTTTTCATTATGTGATATGGAGAAGGCATTTAAGCTACAATCTCAAGAAACCACTCAAGTGAACAGGAGTCTTGAATAACTTCAGGCTGTCCGTGAACTCAAGAGCAGAGAAAGAACTGCGACTGACCCTCACCTCATATCACGTAATCCACATATGAACACTGGGTAATTAGGAGAGTATTTTGACTGCTATGTTTGACTAACACTGAGAGTATTGTACCCTTCTCAGTTTGTGCTATCCCTGCATAAACCATCTAGCTAATATTCAAACAACTTAATGAGCAAAAAGCGTTTTTGTTTTACTGAGTGTTACTCTGCTAGCCACCTGTATCTTAAATTAGGCTTCCAACCTGGACATCTTTGACACAGGCTATATCTTTATTATGTTTCTTCACACAATTACTACAATAATGGGAATCTAATTCCATAGTCACCACACAAACCATGTCTTTTTTTTTTTTTTTTTTCCTAGTATTTCCATCTGCTTATAAAAAGATGCCATTTTTCATAGTTTCAGTTTTCCACTACAATGATTACTTACTGAAGAGTCTTGGTTTTCCTTGAAGCTCAGTAATGAAATATTGGGTATCTTTAAATTTATTTTCATATTCTGCCTTGTTCAGTAACAACAGTGGAAAACCAAAACACAAGGTACAGAAACTATCAAAAATTAGCTCATTTTTTCTCCCTAAAGATTTATCATTCTCTGATTTTTGGCTCTACCTCATTGAAGATTAATTATTCCAGTGTTTGCATGAAAAAATGCACTGTCATATATAACATCTTCCTTATGTAGTGAAATTTTCTACCATTTTCTAGCAGAAATGTGGACAACATGGTTAAACTTCTGAATTTACAAGTGATTTTATGAACATCTGTTTTTTGATACTGAAGCTTAAAATGCTGAAAATTCATTCACAAACTACCATCCTTTTATGAAACCCACTTACAGGTTAAGCTGTTGAAAATAAGTTCAAAAAACTCAAGTTACCCGTAAGGATATAACATAAATTGAAGCTACCAAAATTGACTTTATTTAGCTGATTGTCTTGTCTGTACTGAAAACAGATCCTTTTATTGCTGTTATTAAAATTGTCAGTACTTTGAAACACCTTTTCCATAGTGAGGGAACAAAATAAATTACCAGTATTTATTTATATATTTATATTATATATTTATATATTTCCTATATATTTTCCTTTTCCTTTGGTTGGTTGGTTTTGGTTTTGGCCCTGGAATTTTGTTATTTATAGACTCTTTCCTACATGAAAGTAAAGAACATTTCTATCTTCAGGAACACATTGTATTTTGAAGCCTATTATGCCATGAACAACTAAAAATGTTTAATCAGCAAGGCCACACAAGCTTATTTAAAATATGGTAGAGGCATTGTTACAGTCACAGTTGTACATGTTTCAGAGTTCCATCATACAGCTGCTACATTTGAGGGCTCCTGACATTTTAGCATTCTCCCCATAAACATAGTTAAGATTCTGTGTTTCACTTTCATTATTTCAAATTTTAAAAGTTTGGTATCTGAGCAAAAACGATATTATCCAGGACTTGAAATATATTTTATGAAATTCTAATTATAGTTCTATTATTAAAAAACTAGGTTACAATATGTTCCTGTGCTACCCTTATGTAAACCCTGCAGAACCTCATTACTTTATAAATAAAATTCTTTTGAGGACAAAGAGAATCTCTTTGTGAATAAAATATTAAAGTAATATGCTCCACATGTTTAAAGTTGCTTTGAGTTTCAAGCTACTGAATGCCGTTTAGATAGTAAATCAAGAAGGTATCACTAAACAAAATCATGGAAGTATCTACAGTTAAAACAGGGAAAATACAAAGGCCTCTTGGATTACATTCTACAATTTCTCCTATAGTTTTGAATTACTAAGTGTTTTGTCTCACGAACATTAAAAGCCAGATTTCGGCCTGTCTTATTGAAACACTGATGAGTTGCTTATTTAGATGAGTCACATTCTGCAATCTTTAATGCACAGATTTTCTGTATAATCCAATTTCTGGCTAGTAAAAGGAGTAGGCATTAGAGAGTAACCTACTCTTGCAGAGCTATTAAAGAGAGACCTGTAATTGCATTCTTCCCAGTTTTTCATTTTAGAGCACCCTACTCAGCAAGCAAACAGAAGTATGAGAAGAGACATGACTTCACCCACAGCAATTACAATCTTACTGACAGTTCTGCTACCTTTTCCTGGGTCCCCTTTCATGGACTTCTTGGACTCCAGAAGTTTTTAGGGTCTGCACATCATGTGCAGGAAACTACAAAGATGTGGTTGAGAGATTTTACAGATCTCATTTTACAGACTAGATTCCTTAGCTACAAATTCATTGCTGAACACAGTCAAGAAACACAGTCCCAAGACACTGCACAGCTATTGACTATATTACAGCAGAATACAAGCAGGACCTCCTGTATTTCTGTCCTGAAAATCCAAGACAGAAATAGAACTTGTATGGTCTATGACTGAACTGAGGAGCAAACCATGCTTTCTGCATGTATACCACACAGCCAGCTAACAGGTATTACCAAGCTTACCAGACACACACAATTTCCCTTTTCAGACTGACTATTCTTAAACTATTTTGGTGTTAGGCATAATGATTTTGTAGGAGGAGATCAATTTGTCCAAGCTTTAAAGATCTAGTTGTTTTTTTTTTGTTTGTTTTATTTTTTTATTATTATTTATTTTTATTATTATTATTATTATTATTTTCTCCATAGATTGCTGAAGTAGAAAGACCCTGTCCAAAACACAGGTGACACATGAGGCAGAGTAAAACTTGAACCATACTGTTTAGGAGACTTTTCTCACAGTCCAAATAAAGAAGAGGGAGATTAGCACTTCTCTGGGATGTTTTGGAACTCAAATTCACGTATACCTATAAATACTATTCATAGAATTGAACTGAAAGGTAGCTAAGATATGTTCCACTGAAATAGAATTGGAGGAAATACATCTAGGTCATTCAGATGACTGGGTCAAGTCTTAACACTGACAACATCTGCTCAAAGGTCATAGATTTAAAAACCTTCATGTTTGTTCCTCTTCTGCAGACTTGCACTAGATTTCCTCAGTAATTACAAGCTTTGCTGTTCTGTAAAACAGCCATTTCTAAGCAAGTAACATTCTAAAGAACATCACATCTTCTTCAGATGTAGAAGCAACGGTTACTTTTAGTTTTCTGTGACAATTTCTGTGACCATTACAAGGCTTAACTGGCAATCCATTTCAAATTAGCTTAGATCAGATGACTGCTGCTGGGACTATTTCTTTGTATGTAGAAGACTGAGATAGTACATTATTCAAGCTAAAGCCTCACTCTTGCCAAGTAAAATAAAATAATTACAACTCTCACCCTCTGTCAAGCACTTCCATTATCACAGCCATAATAATTTTTTTTTCCCCCTCCTGTTTGCAATAGTACCATGTTGGTGACTCATTCTGTTTGTGATTCACTGTACTTCCCAGAGCTTTTCTCTGCTTTATTATTGCCAGCACAGTTATTCCCCTTTCTATATGCATACATATTACTTCTGTCCTACATATAATATAATACTTCACACTTGTCTCATAATTCATCAATCGGTTGAGACTATTTCTTCAGGACTGTATTTCATCCTAATCCTTTCCACCAAACTGCTAGATATCTCTGCTGTAAAGATGCTGAACACAAATGTGTGCTGTATAAATCACTTGAGTCACTATTAGGAAATGCTCCAGACCATGGAAAAGTCATGTGGGACTCCTTGTTTGACTGCACCACTGCTGAGCATGTTTTTCAGCATTATGGTGGCTATCTTACTACTCTTTCTAATGAGAAGAATCAGATGGGACATAATCAAAAGCTAGACTAAAAGCAAAATATACCACAGCTACTATTTCATTATTCTCTATCTCTAATTATTCCCTAGCAGATAAAATTACAGATTATAGGGTTGATTTATTTTATTAATGGCAAATACAGTTTGGTAATTATCTATCTGCCACGAACTTCAAAAATGTTTAATCAAATTAATAGCTTTAGCTCATTTTTTATCTGTTATTAAAGATGGAATTATTATATACTACTGTGGGGGAGGGAACTCTTAATTAAGTAGTTATTTGTTCTTTTTTTTTTTTTTTTTTTTTTTTTCCCCAGATCTTTACTATTCTGTAAGAGTTCACAAAAGGTAACTATTTCAAAACATATAATCAACTTCCATAATTTGCTGACTTAATCACACCTCTTATCTTTGACCTTACTTCTTCCCACCTCATATGGTTTTGTTAAATTTGTGATTGCAACTGGTAACAAGAAAAGACAGGCCCAACAGAAGAAACTCCTTGGTATATTAAGAATACAACAAAGGAGTCCAAGAAACAGTAAGGTATCTATGTAACTAGTTTGAGAAAAAGCAAAGTCAATCTGGGCAGACAGCTGTTTGAGGAGATGATGGCTTCTTACATTTCAATTCCTACTGAAATCAAGGTAATAAAACTTGAACGTTGTTTCTAATAAATCAGTCAGCTGAGCTCAGTAATACCTGCAACTTATCATTGTTATATTGAAAAATAAGCCTCGTGGAAGAATATATTTTTTCCTTTTTCTTCCTTCCTTCTTTTCTTTGAAAAATACACAAAATATATTTTGATTTCTAAATAATAATAAGAAATTAATTACCTTAGCAAACTGTGCATTTATCCATTTTGTGAATGTTTTCTTTTGAACATCTTCCCGTTCATCTGCCAGAGAAAAGTAAAGCACGTATTAGAATTATTCAACAAAATATTACACTATTATAGATTAAAGTTTCAGTCTTGGTTTGTAGTAATGTTTCTAATAATAATTCAGACAAATTCAGAGCACCTGTTTGGATGTATTCTTCCTTTACATTTGCACCAATATATTTTTAAAAGCCTACAGGTCCCTTATAGTCATGGTTTGGTTCTGAGATGTATATCCCTGTCTCCTCTCACCCATTCGGTGGTACCTTTCCTGCTGGAAGGTAAAATGTTGCAGTAGAACCTGACATATCCTTTCCAAATTGTAATAAAACATGTTACCTGGTGGCTGTGGCACCAGGAAATTATTCTACTGCACTTAAATAGCAAGTACTTAAAATAGCAAGTTTATATGCTTAGTTCATATTTCCTGGTGAAGTTCAGTCTTCTGGACCACAATGACAGCCCCTGTCATCCCTTAACTCTTCTGCCTTCAGTTATTTACTTGTTATGCTTTATTAAATATTTTCCCCTCCAATGGAAGAAGAAAAAACAACCAAACACTCATTTATTCACCTATACATGAAGTTCACTCTCAAATCTTTAATTAAAATATACATATATATAGTGTAGAGGGAGATAATGAACTCAGACCTTGATTCTATTGATATCTAAACCATGAGTACAGTTGTGATGCAGAAGGAAACTCGACACACAGAGATAGAATTCTGATGTATTTTATGTAGAAAAAGAAAGATGCCTTCATCTTAGAACCTAATAAGCATTTGCTCAAAAAGATCTATAAGACATCATCTCTGAAATAAAACAAAAAAGCAGACCTCTTTTTATGGCAATGTCAAACCAAATTAGAAGGAAAGGGCATATGTAGAAAAGGCTGCAGAATGCTTATACTAAAACAAAGCTCACCGTCTTTTAGTTTGCAGTAAAATTCTCTGCACTTCTTAAATAAAAAGGGATATTAAACTCCCATCTGAAATGTTCAGCAACTAATAATGTTAATGTATTCAACTGAATCTGAAAGACAGGTATGGACGAGATATATGAGATATGCACAGCATTAATAATGCCCTTAGCTTTCTCTCCCGCCACTCTCCAAGGAGACAATTCAAGGCAAATCTTTATGATACAAATATATCTTTTGTTCTTAAAACCTCACTTCAGACTTTAAAGGTGTATTTTCACAAGGATGTTTTCCTTTCTCGGTTGTACAATATACTCATGAGAAAAATAATACTAAAACTGTTATTTCATTATGACAAAACTTCTGCATGCAGGATGGAGCATATTCTAATTGCTATCAGAGGATCATGAGTGAAAAGATTTAAGATGTATTACTGAAAACATTTCATAAAAGTTGACTATTATATATATACATTGGCATTATATACATACACTGCTTGCTTTGTAAGAAAGAAACAAGATGAGTAAGATATCCATGCTTTTGATAATTAATGATGCTAAAGCTGCTAAAGTTTTACTTTTCCCCACAAGCATCACTTCCATCTTTGTACATAAACTGTTTACTGTAGAAATTTTGACTTCTTCCAGCCATGTAACATAGGCAGATGGGTGACAGAAGATGTATTTTGTTGGTGAAAGATACATATTGAACCTGATATTGTATTACAGCCTTCTTCAGCAACTTCATATAAAATATTGCACATAAATAGGTATTTCTGTTTAATCATGTCTAATAAAAAACACCAGATGCAACCTTAAAATAAGGTAGAAGAAGACCATGTGGTATTTAGCAGGGAAATGGAGAGTCAAAAATGCCTACCTGACGTCTTATATCCAACCTTTTTCGTTTCCACCCCAGGAATTTACTGTATACAGTAACAGCGTGAGTTTGTTTTGTTTTTCATTTTTCTACAAAGATTTATGCCAGAGACTAAACTGCTAACCACCAACTAATTCATGTCCATTGAGCTAATAATAATAATAAAAGGGTCTCCTGAGGAAAAAGAGAGCTAAACCCCAAATTTGAATGTTTGAAACTTTTTAAAAGTTCAGGCAATTCTCTGCTGCCTTCACAAACACAAATCTCTTCCATTGCTGTTATTTTTATATATCGATAATTTCAAGCACTTTTATCTCTAGATGCTTGATCTGACAAGTTTACAGCACAGCAATTTTTAGTGGCAGCCTCCTAACCTAAAAAAGACCTAATCTTTTGTTAGTGCCCTGCATGATTTCCCCACAGCAAGCAAGATTTTTATTTATTTTTTTTATTTTTTTTTCCAAAAAAAAGATGTTCTCCTAACCCAGATTTATGGATTGAATACTGAATGGGGAAGCTAAATGACATTTGTCTGGGTGCTGTAGAGATGTGCCAAGAACATTCAGCTGCTACTTTCGTGCTGCCATGCCTTATAACGGATCCTTTAGCAAGTACGCAATGAATGCCCTTGCAGGTGTTTTTACTGAGGCAATAAGAATAATCAAGGGGCCAGATAGGTAATTCCTTCAGCTGCTACAGGGTGATATACTATGTTTACTTCTTTTATTTCAAGCTGGAAGAATTACAGAATAGCAGGTAAATCTTCAGGTAAGTCTAAATACAAAACACTGCATAGATCCTGAATACCCTTATTGCAGTAACACTGCTGTCGTTTCCAGAGCATAAACATAATTTTCTCAAAATTCTGGTTGTTGACTGGCAAGGAATGGGCTTAACTTCCTTTCTGCAGGCTATGAACTCAGATAACAAACCCGCTGAGGTCTATAGAAAGTCTTCTGTAATGTCAGGAAAAATAAAGTTACTGACCTCTAAGATTTATCTGATTTTCATGCACTATTATCTATTACTACTGTACAAACCTTGTTTTAACCAGAACTCATCTACAAATGGATATTATGGTTCTGATGTATTTCTGGTACGATAAGCATCCAGCTTTGCAACTGCAAATACAAACCTCTTGAATTAGTTAACTGCACATTTGACTTTAAAAGTATTATTCCAGGCTAGAGTTCACAGAAAATTATGGCTAGGAAAGAAAGTGCAGTATTAATGGAGCTAATCATCTCATAAAGGCCATTTTTAAGATCTTATCAGGTGACAAGGCTAATAGAGACAAGTGGTACACTGGAGAACGTTTAGGAACATGCCATCAGGATTCAACAGAATAAAGAGGCTATTAATAATGGACAGTAGATACCAGAAAACATTCCTAGATGCTTAATGTAGTATTTCATGTTTGCAACCCACTACTCAAATAAAGTTTTATTATATTTTCCACCAAAAGTATGTTGTCATCCCTTAGTAAAGCTACACTTACTTTTCCCCAAGACAAACCTCACCCCAAATACCACCTAATATATTAAATAAAAATGACAATAAGAAGGAAAAAAAAATAGTATATTATAAAGACTATTCTGAAAGCAAACAGCAGTATTAGTACATAAACAATAGATTTTAATAATGTGGGCTGAAAAACACCAAGAGGATTTTATATGAACTAAGTTTCCAACACATTCAGTATATAGGTAACTATATGATTCCATTATTACAATGTAAGCTATTCTCCACAGAAAACCTGGAGAAGGGGGAAAGAAGCTTCCACTGCTGGGCACAGAGAAAGAAGGAGAATTTTTCCCATATAAGGACTGGAAACTTTGAAACAATGGTGTTAAGGCAATCATCAATTTTCTCATTCACAGCAACTGCCAGTTCATCTGAACACTACACTATAGATAATAAAACCATCAAAATTAATATTTGATTTTCTAGCAGCCAAACAATGCAGATTTAGAAAAGGCCAGGTTTTTCTTCAGTGAGTGGGAGTGGGTACCAGCAATGGTGGGAGTACTAGGAACAAAAGAGGCCACAGATAGTCACATCATTGACACTCTGGCTCCATCGACTCACTATTCTTAGAGATTTCCAACACATTGTTACAATGCTCTGCCAGTAACTACAACTGCTGAGAAATGTTCCTTTCCCATTCTTGCTTATCTGAGGGGGAAAGAAGAAATCAATGCAATACAATGACTGAATGCTATTTGAGTGGCCTAGCTTTGATTTTTAGTCATTGAGGTCATCCAAGACATTCACAAGCTGACAGGAAATACAATAGACTGCTTTGACAGACAGCCAATGATTTTGTCTATTGCTTATGTAAGGCAATATATAACATGCAATTCATTGTCCATCGGTCATAAATATACTGATGAGAAGTGTGTTAACTCTATCTGAATACCGTTAAGGCTCCCTGTTCCCTATGCTACCCTGTAGATTTTACTGTGGAACCCAAGACAAATCACCATAATCAGACCATTTCAGGCTTCTCAAAACACTGATGAACCTATTCAAAAGCTCAGCACAAATGGCAGACTTCAGCATTCAGAAAGCCCTCATTAATATATACAAAAAAAAAAAAAGTACAAGTAAATCTTTCCAGAAATAGTATAGAAACATTTTATGAGGCCATTTGGTAAAGATTCAAGGCAAATTCAGGAAAGGAGCAGGAATATTACTCTACGGAAAATATTTAATCTCAATTCTGCTTCCCCTTCCCTTCCTCGGATACAGGAGTTCAGGGATGGAATTCATTTGCTGCTTAGGGGAGAGAAGGGAGAACAGCTGTAAGACTGAACTTGCTGGATTTCTACTGACACTACAGGCCTAGATTGAACCCCAGCTTGAGAGAGACGTATTTTTCTCATTTCATTGTTAGCTGTTTTGTCATTATAAATGCTAAGGAAAAAGTGATTGACGTCTCTCATTTTTTAATTCACCTAGAGATGAGGCTTGCTAAAGAGATAAAGGATAATAAGAAGGGTTTTTCAAGTATGTAAACAGCAAAAGGAAGACTAGGGATAATGTGGGTCACTTGCTGAATGGGGGGGGGGAGAGGGGGGCTTGTCCTGGTCATGGAAGACACTGAGAAGGTGAAGATACTGAATGCTTTCTTTGCTTCAGTCTTTGCTTCAAGGACACTCCCCCTGGACTCCTCGCCCCTGGCAATAGGACAAAGGATCTGGGAAATGGAGGGCTCCCCCCCGGTGGACGTGAGAGTGGTTCGGGAGTGTCTGAATGGGCTTGATGCACACAAATCCATGGGTCCCGATGGGATGCATCCGCTTGTCCTAAGGGAACTGGAAGATGTGATTGCCAAACCGCTTTCTATCATCTTTGAAATGTCCTGGAGAATGGGTGAGGTGCCTGAAGACTGGAGGATAGCCCATGTCACTCCAGTCTTCAAGAAGGGCAGGAAAGAGGATCCAGGAAACTACAGGCCAGCCAGTCTCACCTCTATCCCTGGAAAGGTATTGGAGCAGCTTGTTCTGAATGCCATCTCCAAGCAATTGGAAGAGAAGAATGTTATGAGGAGTAGTCAGCATGGATTCACCAAGGGGAAGTCGTGCTCGACCAACCTCGTTGCCTTCTATGATGGCATCACCAGCTGGGTAGATGGGAGGAGAGCGGTGGATGTCATCTACCTTGACTTTAGCAAGGCTTTTGATACTGTCTCCCATGACATCCTACGAGCAAAGCTGAGAAAGTGTGGGATAGATGAATGGACAGCGAGGCGGGTTGAGAACTGGCTGACTGGCCGAGCTCAAAGGGCGGTGATCGGAGGAGCAGAGTCTGGCTGGAGGCCTGTGACTAGCGGTGTTCCCCAGGGGTCTGTGCTGGGTCCGGTCTTGTTCAACTTCTTCGTCAACGACCTTGATGAGGGAATAGTGTCTGCCCTCAGCAAGTACACCGATGACACAAAGCTGGGAGGAGTGGCTGACACACCAGAAGGCTGTGCTGCTGTTCAGCGAAACCTGGACTGGCTGGAGAGATGGGCGGGAAGAAACCAAATTAGATTTAACAAGAACAAGTATAGAGTCCTGCACCTGAACAGCCACATGTATCAGTACAAGCTGGGAGACGACCTGCTGGAGAGGAGCTCTGAGGAGAAGGACCTGGGGGTCCTGGTGGACAACAGGTTGACCATGAGCCAGCAGTGTGCCCTGGTGGCCAAGAGGGCTAATGGGATCCTGGTGTGTATTAAAAGGAGCGTGGCCAGAAGGTCAAGGGAGGTGATCCTCCCCCTCTACTCTGCCCTGGTCAGGCCTCACCTGTGTCCAGTTCTGGGCTCCCCAGTACAAGAAAGACAGGGATCTCCTGGAAAGAGTCCAGTGGAGGACCACAAAGATGATATGGGGCCTGGAGCATCTTTCCTATGAGGAAAGGCTGAGAGACCTGGGTCTATTCAGCCTGGAGAAGAGAAGACTGAGAGGGGATCTTATCAATGTGTATAAATATCTGAGGGGTGGGAGACAGAAGGATGTAGCTAACCTCTTCTCAGTGGTCTGTGGGGATAGGACAAGGAGAAATGGCCGCAAGATAGAACACAGAAAATTCCGCACCGACATGTTAAAGAACTTCTTCACGGTGAGGGTAACGGAGCACTGGAACAGGCTGCCTAGAGAGGTTGTGGAGTCTCCTTCTCTGGAGGTATTCAAGGCCCGTCTGGACACCTACCTGGGCAGCCTGCTCTGAGGAACCTGCTTTGCAAGGGGGTTGGACCCGATGATCTTTTGAGGTCCCTTCCAACCCCTACAGTTCTGTGATTCCGTGGTTTTGTGATTCCGTAATTCTTTAAGCATTACAACCATTGTTAGAAGGTTCTCATTCCTCTGACCTAACTTTGCCTAAGTAGTTATTGAGGGAAAAACTGCAGAGTGCTTTTGAAGACTGGTACAGAAGTTACGGGGTAGAAAAAGAGCAAGAACAAGAAAGGAGAGAGAACACAATGGAGTGCCATTGTGGCAGGCAAGGACAGAAAACACCGAAAGGGGGAAGGAGCAGGGTGTGGTGGATGACAAAGGGACAGAAAGAGACACTGGTAGACACTTTCTCTCTGGTTTGGGGGAAGAAAGTAAAAACAACGTATGGGGAAGAAGCACGTGTAAACACAAGCTTTGCTGGTTCTGTTTGTTGGCTTCCTTTTAGTCTTTTCTAACCACCAATGATTTTGGATCCAGGAAGTTTTCCCCAAAGCAACATCATGGCTAAGATGCAACTTACGTTCCCAAAATTAAAGAACAAACCTATCCCTTTCTGCCTGAGAAGCTGGTGCTAAACAGTGATGTGGTTCAGTTTATGACTAAAATTATATTTATGTAGAAATATGTAATTATGCATTTGAATATTCAGCTTTGTATGAGCAATATCCCCTTTATTTTATCTTCTTCAGTGTCACACACATATATTGACAAAGGAAAACAAGACCTAATGCTATTTTATAGCCACATAAAATAGCCACGTTATTTTAGTATCACACCATCATTATGATAATTTCTGAACACCGTAGATGATACCTCATACCCTTAAAATGAGGTCACATACTTGCTTTTGCTCAGATCCCACAATGGTTAGAAGTGCTAGTACCAAATGAAACCGCTGTAGTTTGCTGGAACTTTCAGAGTATCATCTGATTTAATATTACCAACTTCTTGCTAGTCAGACAATGAAGCCACATTGCCAGTACATCTGAATACCTTGAAAAAAAAAATCCAATAATAATGATCTAAAAGCATTTTTTGTTGTTGTTCAAAGCAACAAAAAGTGCTTGCAGGATTAGTCCATTTACTGCTATAAACTATTAAAAAAAATCATTAAAAAATCACTTTAGAAAATTTGGGGAAGGTTACCAATGTTACCAAAAGTGAAAGAAAAGTGAAAGTGAAGGCACTTGATAGATACTAACTTCATCTTGACAAATGAATATATCTGGGGGAAATACCTTGCTATTTCTATTTTGATGGATTATTGTGAATAGAAAGCTTAATTTCTATTTGTTCTTACAGATTAGGGAGATACAAGTCCTGACAAATCATGTGATGTTAGCGAGTATAAAATCAACAGGCATGCTGTTTGCTGTGTAGTATTACTGTTATTATACCTAAACCCCATTTATGCAGCCACAGGCCCAAGCTGCAATTTTCAGCACAGGCCCTTCAGCCCCCAGAGGCAGCTGAGGACTCACTCGTGAGTCAGTTGGCAGCTTGCAGGAAGGAACCAAACATTGATGTTCATCCAAACTGTAGCCATGCGTCCCCCTTGGACAAAAGGGTGGAACCTAACAGATGTTTAAGAACAACCGGTTTAACATCCTTGAAAGAATAACTAGACATGACAAATAGATTAAATAAGGCTTGAATGCATTAGCTCTGGTTTCAGCTGTTCTTATTTTCAACCCATTTTTGTCCTTTCCCAGAGAAAACTAGAATTGTCAGCAAAAGAAAGAAGGAAGGGATCTGTATCAAATATATATATATTTTCCTCCCCAGAGCACGTATCTGTTTTCATAGGCTGCTCCTGTGGAGGAAAGACTGCCCAGCTAGGATGGTTTGATCAGCCCAGTCAGGTCGCATGGCAATAGCAACCGCTATGAAAGCCCTCACATACAGCCAGCACCACGAAATCCTCATCAGGTAATGCCAAATAAAATTCCTTTGTGTACATTGCACACCTACTGACAACACATAATGTTATTAATCCTCTGTATCAATGATGTGAGAATTGCTGAAACTAATTCAGAGTAAAAGCAACCTCCCTCAACATGTCTAATGTCACCAGGCCTGCTCTAAGCTAACCCCAAAACTATAAAGGTTTGTCAGGTATGTATGAGAAGTTATGTACGAGAAAACAGAAGCATTGGCAGTTTGTGTATTTCAGCAATGTCATAAAACTACCGCAAACAAAGAAACATGTCTTTGACAAACTTTAAATGGCTCTAGCTGTTACGCTTTTTAGCCAGGAAAATTGTTACAGAAAACGTGAGGCTGAAACTACCATAATGGAGCTGGGGCAAGCAGTGAGTGTTGCTTACTATAACATGGAGGCTGTAGGATTTTTTTGTTTGTTTGTTTTTGGTGTGTGTGTTGGGGGGGAGGGGGGGGGAGGGGTTGTTGTTTGTTTGTGTTTTTTAAACTTGAGAAAGCAGATATCACCATTTTGTTGATCAGCAGGCAACCCAAGACTGAGCTGTGACAGAGGCACTGCATGGGAGTATTATTGTAACAGAAGAGAAGAAAAAAAAGTCAAGGTCATATAACTAGCTAAAATTATGCACCGCTTTCATATTCATAATGTTCATTTAATAAAATAATCTTTTTGTTGGTGGTGTTGTTGTTCAGAAAACAGTAGATAATTGAGTAACCTTAGACAGTTGTCGTTCCTTGTCTGGAAATCTTTACATTCTAGGTTTCTATTTTTGTTCAGATGCAAACAGTAAAGGACACAGGACCAAGGGTAGTAAGGTTTATTCATTAGCAGCATGCATCAAAATGAGAAAATAAGGGCCCACAAAATTCCTGAATGATAGACTGACATCAGAATCTAAATATGACAGTAGGACCTAGTGGTTTCACACAAGCTGTTTTCTGATGTAAAAATAAAATTACTGTTTTCAGCAAATGCCACCTAGTGATATATGTTTGCAAAGCTCAGAAGCATTTGGATTTTTATGTATTTTCTCACAGATTTTCCGATTTGCTCCTAAAAAAAAAAACAAAAAACAGACATGCTTTACACAGTCACAGGCTGACAAAATTCATGTCACATACATGCAGAACAGAGATATGGAAAAGGGGTTAGTAACACATGAAGGACCAACATTTGTTTCACTTAGTATTAAAATATTCTTTACAAATAACCACATTAAATACACAGTGGTGGCTAACATTAGTCTGCAATATTTCAAGTTATGTTTTTGTTCCTCTGTTAAAAGCAATTAAAGACCAGTCTGTTCTACTCTGCTTGAGTGACTGCTGTCTACTTTCTTTCATCTGACCCAATTAGTGTCTGAGTCAATTAGTATAGGCTGCCACTGAGACATGTATCAGAGACCTTTGTTATTAATGAGACCAAAGTGTTAATATGCAATTGTTTACAATACACACACCTTATTCTTACAGCAAAGCAAAGCTGGTAGCATTTACTGGCCCCATTTAGGCTTCACCTTATTGACCTTATTGTATACCATTTGCAAATCTCTGAAAGAAAAGAAACCATGCTTCTTAGGACAGCTATATACATTAAATGTAAGTGATAAGTGTTTTCCACTCTTACTTCAACATTATTTGAAATAGCCAAAGTAATGATGAATGTCTAAATCAAAGTTAGGCTATTATAGATCATGTTGTTAGGTCTCTTAGATTGTTCTCACCATCCTCAAACATTCCCCTCTCAAAAGGAGAAAATAAAAGATGTTCAAAGACTAAGATAAAACATTTTGTAAACCTTTATTGATTGTAATCAATTGGAGAAACACACAAAACAAAACAACAACAACAACAAAAAACCACAAACTAATTGAGCAGGATTGCATTCCTCTAAAACTCTTCCAATTTCACAGCTACTTTATATTGTTTGTTATGTTTTGGTAGTACAAGTGTCTGTGAAAAAGCTTAAATTTTCAAAAGTACATGATAGGATAAATTGGTATACTAAATATGCTTGTCTTGTATTGCCCCTCATTTAGGAAAACTGATACTATTTCACAGAAGTGGAGGATAGTACAAATTAGATAAAAGTCTAAATATGAGCACTTGATAGAAATCTCAAATTACAAAGCACGTTAAATGTGTCTCCCAAACAACCCCTACAATATCAAGCATCCTTGAAAGTCATTGAATTTCTAGACAGCTAACACTTTGCAAACAGCCAGAATATTGACTACAGACCGTAAGTAGTTCTTCCTCCTGTCTCTTTTTGAATCTTCTCATTTTTCATTTAATAGATTTAGTTAGGAATTGGCTGCTCAGCCCGTAAGACAAAGAAGAAAAAAAAAAGGGGGGGCGAGAATCGTGCGTTGTTTGGTTTTTGTTTGTTTACCAATATATTGAAATAAATAGAATACAATATAGAAATCAGTTTTACTCTTCATCAGGAACATGGTGACCACCATCATAAAGAAAATGTACTTTACACTATTTTTAAGACAAAATGTATTTAAGTTGGAATTCAGCATTGTGTTCAGAGCCACCAATAGTTCCAACCTTTTTTTCCTCAGAATCCAGTGAGAAAAAACAAACAAACAAAAAAAAAAAAAACAACAAAAACATTGTTATATGTAACAGCCATCATAAGCTGTAGAAATTATGTCACTGTAGACAAGAGAAGCTCTTTAGGTGACACACCACCCTTTCTTATCAAAGTTATACAGTGCATTGCATTGCTTTCCAGTCCAATATCTGTGTCAGAATACTGCTGTCAGAAATAGGCAACCTACAATGTATGCATTTCTGGTTAGGCAGTCATCCATGGGTCTCACTTATGAACATTTTAGCTACTATAGTAACACTAGAACAACATACTTTGCTACGTGTTATTAAATATGGCTTACAATTTTGTGATATAGGAACTAACAAACTACTACAGAATCCCCTCCTAAACCCATCTACCTAGCATTAGTGCAATAGGCATCTCTTAAACCTCAATTCTAGTGTAATGACTGAGTTCATCCACACACAGGGATAAAGAGCAACATCCTAATGTTGCATTGGGATTGTTAAGTAGAAAGAATGGACAAAAATAACAGGAACAAAGATAGAAATAGGAAGGAAGAAAGATATATAGTTCACTACATTGAGCCCTTTTCCCATGCTGACGTAAGGGGGGAAAGGTAGCTGGGAGCAATTTTTAGAAAGTTAAATATTTTTTCTACTAAGAAATGTATTACAACAAAATTGAAAAAAAACATTGTCTGAATCATCTTGTATTCCTCGAACAATCTCCTCATAATAGTTAGGACAAAACCCAAAAATGTGAATTGCATTGACAAGGAAAATTGATTTATAACACTGACCTAGGAATACATCAGTTAGGATTTATTTATTATTTTTATTTTTACTTTTTAAGTAACCATGCAATCCAAGTAGTAGTATATACAGAAATATTAAAAGCAGGAGACAGAGGACAAAATGGCCTAAGTGGCTGTCTGAAAAGTCATAGCATTGCTTTAACTTTGGCCTGTCAAACACAATCAGTGGAATTAAGAAAATATCTGGTCCATATTAAACTTCATAATATTATCTGATTTTATTTATTTTTTTTTAACTGAAATTAGTTGTCGATCAGGATGTGAGACTGATGAGATCAGCTAATATATGAGGATAATATAATAATATAATTTAAAAATGTTGATTGGTTTTGTAGCATTGAGAAATTATTATCCCATTGAGGATATTTGAAGCACTAGTGAAATAGTGGTTAAAGTCTGATTTAAGATGAGAACTGTTCATCTTTTTAAATGGTCACTCTGAGAGAAAGTCACGTACTTGCAATATCAATATATCTTTTTAATTCATGCAGATCTCCTCGCCTTTGAATGGAAACTGATTTTCTGGCTGCATCAGACACAAACATTTTAGATATATCTACAGCATTTGCCACTTGTGTTCTGTGCATTGATCAGGGACTTTTTATTTCATCTGTCATTCAGAACTCCCTGCAGTGAATGATTTAATATCTGTAACATTAAGTGAAGATTAAGAAATATAGTATTGATGCTAGGACAGTTACCTATTATAAATATTGATTTTTATTTCAATTTAATGTTGTCTCATAAGCTCTACAGAGAAGAGCTGCATCTCCTTAATATAGATTTAGTGTAGAAGAAGAAAAACATCTATTTGTCACTATTTTTAGTTGTTCTTTTCCAGTCTAGACAACTCAAAGCAAGCGTGACATTTCACTTCATAAACTACGTTCAAGTAGCATATTGTTATTCTGTTCTAATGTTTTAGCAACAGTAAAGAACAGTAATTTTCTTTGTTGTTTAATACCTTCTAGAGGCACCTCAATCAAACCACATAGATATTGTGATCACATCAACCCTAACAGAGAAACAGCAGTGAATAGCTATTGGAACTTCAGTTTTGCCTCCTATCTCAGAGGACTCTAAAAAAGACCAGATGAAAACATTCAGAGCTGTACATGGTAGAAAACAAAATCCTGAAGAGGGAGGGAAGGAAGGAAAAACACATCCCGAAGGTAGACAGCCTCCTCTGTTCCCCCTGCCCCCCAAAATCCAACCCAGTCCCAAATTTTTGAAATTAAACTTGGAAATAGATTAGGATTTAATGAACAAACTTACTAAAACCTAACAGTTTCCTGCTGGTGTGGATGTTTCCAAGTCAACCTCGACATTTCTGCAATTTCTACCATGAATAAGAAGATATAATTCAGAAAAAAGGTATAGCATATTTATTTTGTTTTGGAGTTTTCATACCTCTGGTAAATTCCAAATAAACTTTTTGTTTGTTTGTTTGTTTTAAAAAAGATGAAAATGCACATAGTAAATAACTCAATTTTCTATAAAGTATTTGTTTGACAAGATTTGACAAGGCTTTTGTTTTGCAGCAACCAGAAATATATACACATGTAGGGGACATAATGCTTTCTAAACTGCATTTATATTCCATTCAGTAACTTCTTTCAGTGATCAGTCTAATGCAGCAGCTTCTCAGCTGGAATGTGCCAGAAGTCATATTTAAAATAGAAATCTCAATATGTTAGGCAAATGTGAAAATACATGGATAGCTTAGTGGGAGAGGAAAAGGAGAGGAAATGACCATTCATCTCCAAAAACTATTGAAAAAATCTCACCCAGGAGGCTGAGATCGTTACATATTAGCTGCTAGACTATCTTAAGTATGACACTGACAAAACAAACTTCAGAATAATTAAAAAGTAAACTTAGTACAAAAAGTGAATTCTGTATTAATTATGTACTTTACGTTTATAACTTTATTATTTTCCAATTTTCTATAGCTTCAATTCCATAATCTCAAACAGCTGAATCAAGCTGAATAAAGTTACCCCATGCATTAACATTGAGGTTAACATGCCTCTGAATAACCACACAATCACAAAAAGTAAGGGAACAAATTAGACGACGTATACCAGTTGACAAGCATGTTCAATATTAACAAAGGAGCATGTTCAGACAACACTATACACTATCCCCCAAAACAGTTCACCGTGTCCATCATACATATTTTCCCTTTCTCTGCCCAAATTGAATCTAATCTTTTTATCATTTTTTTTTTTTTTTCCAAAACTCCTCTGTAATTTGTTAATAATATACCTGCCTTGCATACCCTTCATCTTCTTCTTTTGGGTTTTCACACACCAACATTTGAATCTGGTTGTACTTTTCTGCATGGTTCACACTTGCACTGAAGAACTCCTGAACATACAAAATCCTCAGGCCAAAAGTGAATAAGTATTAAAGAGTATATAAAAATTAATGGTGAAAAGGTGTTCAAATGGATCTGAACACAATTGTCCTGAGAAAGGCCTTAGCTTCAGAACCAACTAACTACTGATATTGAGAAGCTGAGAGGTATTATCAATCATGAAAATGATTCTTGTTTCACACTATTGTTAGATGGACCTTTAGGCCAATTCAGTGCAGATGAGGATTTGACTTCTATATTTTGCTCTTCTTTGAATACTAAGATCCTTTTACTTAACTCGCAAAAGGAGTGCTCTTTGACCAACACAAGAACCAGAAAAAATAGTATATATTTGAGAATTTTGAAAAGTGAGGAATGAACTGGCTATTCCACTAATAACTGCAATGCCTAACCACTAATTTAGCAATCACACAAATAATATCTATGTTATTTTGGTATTTCTACATCACTGATCGGCAGGCATTCTTCATCAGGATCATCAGCTTGATGACAATGACACAGGGAGGTTAAATATCTAATTAGCCATCAAAAACAATGCTTCTATGACATTCAGGCTCCATTAACATCACAGCAGAATTCAGGGAGTTTATAACTAAATACTAGTTTTCAAAATTAAAAATACTGCTATTCATATAATGGTACAAGAAGAAAATCAAGCGACAGGCAGCTAAAGCAATAAAATAACATGGTGAAGATTTCTAAAAAGGAAAGAAAAAACAACCACACCTACAAAGGCCAAATTGACATGACTGTCACATTTCAATCAATGCAAATATCATTCAAAGTTTTCTTCATTTTTGTTTTAATTTGCAAGTAAAAAAGGAACTAGAGTATACTCCAGTCTTGAACATTTTCCTCCATTCATAGTTTAGACTAGAATGGAGAAAAACAAATTTAATATGGAAAACTGTATATTCCCAAACTAATTAATGTAATATCTGAAGATTCCATTGTGTCTAAAAACTCCTCCTCTTTCATTTTTTTCTGTTCAAACCACAAACACTTAAAGATATGAAAAAAGCACAGATAAGTTGTTTGTTCTCATAATCAGGCATGCAAATATTCTGTAATAGAATAAAATGCACATATTTGCCTCTCATTAGGTTTTACAGATAAGAAACTACCCAGAAGAACAGACTGAACATCTGGACTGAACAAAATGAGCCTGTCTACTAGCTTATTACATAGAAAGTATTAAATCATCATCTCTCACTTCCCCATAAAGATTGTTGTGGTCATGAGAAAATAATTTACAGTGCTAACAGCAAACATATTGAAAGAACAACTCATTGGGGCAGGGAAAGGAACAGGACACAGAAGCAATATAAACACAAAATTTAAGAAATACGATGTGGCTTACAGTATCATCAAGAAAAAATTAGGGAATTACGCTCTTAGTAAAAACTGTTATTACATTAAATGGAACTATGACTTAATGTTTCCTTATTGTCTCCAAATATGTGCATTAACACTGTGAGATAAAACTGTAAGGTATGAAACATTTGTTTTCATTCACAGAGCTTTTAAATCTTTCCAGACAATTAGATGGATAGTTGAGATTTTCTGATTCACTATGGATAGTGAATAATCATCCAAAGAAATATACATTAGCTATTCTTATTTTTATTAGTTTAATGCTCTTTGCTATAATTTTTGAATACTTTTTTCAGTCATTTGTTTTTTACCACATGAAACTCATGCAAAATATGAGTACTACTTAAGTGATGCTTAAAAATATTATATTATTTAAATATAATCAACACATAGGGCAGTTTATCATCAGAACTCAAGTATTTTAGAAATTGAAAATGTTTATAGTCCAGAAAACAGAAACAGTTAACTTATTTTTTCCTCCTTTTAGCCGGTGATTTATTTAAATGCCCCAATTTAAGGAGAACACTAAGTTCTATTATTTCAAAGTAGAAAAAATGTACATCTACTTTTCTCTATACAACAGCGTTGAGACCTTCCCCACAGCATTCTGATGGAAGTTTAGGGCTCAGCTAAAACATATTTTGGGTTAAAAAAAAATATAATCTTTTCTCTAAAGGTTGAGAAATTAGTTTTCCTATTTCACAGATATTTGGCAAATAAGTCACTCTCCTAGTTAGAAAGAGTAAAAAAGCAGTACCATAGCTTGAAACAATGCACGTTGCTGGATTACTAAATGTCATTAGTGAGGATTAAAGTCTTGGTAGAGTGAGCAACACAGATTGAAATTACTGCAGCAAGTATAATACTAATGCTAAGACCAAAAAAAAAAAAAAAAGAGGGATGGGAATTATAACACGCTATCAATATGTAAAGCTTAATAGCTTTCTCAAATGTTATATTTTTTGTAAACCTTTATATCTTTTAAAATGTTTCTATACTTAGAACTTTTCTAAGTAACATGCAGTTAGTAGGACTGAAGTGAGAGTACAAGAGAAAAATACACAAAAGTTGGCTTGATTTACTGCAAACTTTGTAAGAAATGTAAGTAATTTACAAGTGTTAAGAGTTGAGAATAGATGTTGCTTTACAGAATAAATTATAACTGCCAAAAGCATTCCAGTTATTTACATTTTTGTGCACTGGCTTACACTGTACAATGAATACAGAGATGAAAAACTGAAGGTGAATTAATTTTAATTCTACAAAATTGGAATTCAGCTAGACAAACTGAGTATTAATTAACAAAGCCTTTCTATGCACATTCAGAAGATTATAAAAACAAAGACAACAACAAAATGATTCAGAAGCAAATTACAAACAATAAAAAAAATCATCATGAGGTAATTTTCAAATGCATCCATATTCAAATTTTGCAGTATTTGTACCAAGTGAAATGTATCTTAAGTAGGTACCCAAGGAACCATTTCAAATACACATACATGCACACATATATTTTAAACTAATAAAGTTTTTGCTGCATGTTCTGACCTTCAGACTGCTCTATGGCTGATCAGATGTGACGGAAGTAAAATGATCACACTTATGCTCTCCATTTGTGCAAATGTTCAAGCAACTACAATTCTATTACTGATACACTAATGTAGCTTTCCATATACATCTGAAAGATGGCACATACATCCAATGATGTTTGCTGACTTCTACTTAGCTCTTCAGGCAAGAAGTATTTTTCCTCACTTCTGTAAGTATTTACAAAGATAGTTTTCAATTGTAATGATAGTAAAGCAAATATTAAATGTGATTCATGTTCCTTAATCCATGATTTAATCTAGGAATGTAAACTTTAACCTCTATGTGTAAGCACCGCACCTGTTTTTCATTTTTATACTGCATATTTGATTGCAGCTGTCTTTTTTTAATGTTATTACTAGCTGTCATCTTCACATTACAAACTGCAATTAGGCTTGATGTTTAAAATGCATGAACTACATTTCTGAGAGCTGTTATATGAAGCATAGGTCACAGGTTATGCCTCTCTTTTGTATACCTTTCCCATTGCTGACTACTTTTTGGCAAGTATCTATCCTCAATCATTAAGATTAATTACCAAATCTACATTTTTCTGCAAGATGTATACACAAGGTATAGGAGAGCTGTGATGAATTAGCCAAGTATCAACAAATATTTCAAGTAGTGAAATCTGCCAATCAGGACTTTTGGGTTACTTTGCAAATGCAATCCCAACAGTCACATATACTCAAAGAATTTCTATTAATCTTTTAACTTGCAACAATTCATGAACATTTTATGCATATATTTTATGTATTAATACTTTTACAATACTTTTAATACTATTAATATATTTTATGTATTAATACCTTTAGTACTTCAAAACAGTTGTAACACATTTCCTTGTATTTTGCACCTTTCTGAAAAGCTGCTGTTTCTGCAAGTGAGAGGCATTGTAAGCATTGCTGGCTCTGCCAATTTGGGATTGGTAAATCTAAACCACCATGGACAGGGTTACAAAAAAGTCTCAACACCAAAAGGTCTTTAAGATGCACACTGAACCACAGCTGAATTACAAGCACTCACCCACTTTCACTATCTATAGGGTGTGCTGGCACACTGATATCCCTGCTGCCCTTCTCCCAGAATCTACAGTTATCATAGAATCATAGAATAATTAAGGTTGGAAAAGACCTCCAAGATCATCTGGTCCAACCGTCCCACTACCACCAACGTCACCCACTAAACTATGCCCCTAAGCACCACATCCAACCTTTCCTTAAACACTCCCAAGGACGGTGACTCCACCACCACCCTGGGCAACCCATTCCAATGCCTGTCTGCTCTTTCTGAGAAGAAATGTCTCCTAATTTCCAACCTGAACCTCCCCAGGAGCAACTTGAGGCCATTCCCTCATGACCTATCACTAGTTATCTGTGAGAAGAGGCTGACAAAAGGTGCCAACAGAATCCATAGTGCTCCAAAATTGCACCAGGAAAAGCTGTTTGCCTTTACAAGAATGCCATTAAATGGAGAGAATGTGAAGAGGAACATGCCAAACCAAGAGAATAAGCCCCAGGGAACTGACCACAAGAAACTTGGTTCCTTACCTTTTTTTTTTTTTTTTGGTGGAGGGGGGATTGAAAGCTATTTAACTATTGAAAAAAATAAAATAAAAATCAAACAAACAGTCACGTCTTCCCCCCCAGTCTTCCTTTCAATGATTTGATCAAAATGACATGGTGCATAACAGTGCGGACTTGTATCTTTTTCCTTCTCTTGCTTTTTCTGTCTTCTTTCTGGTGTAGTGGAACACTCTTCACAATCCATTTACATTCAAGGTGGGCTATCTAACCTGAAACCTCTGAGGAAGACCTAGACCCTAGATTGAGTATGCTGGTTCTATTCCCATGTTTGGCAGAGCTTCATAATGCACCCATCATAACCACTTATTCACATCTGAAGTAAAAAACAAACAAACAAACAAACAAACAAAACGTCTTCTGCAGCAATGGGAGAGATGCACAGAAATGATGTTGGATTTTTTATTTTTTAGCTTAGAAGTTAAACAAAGACATTTCTTTCTTTCTCAATGTCGATAACAGTTATTAACATAGCTTAAAAAAGGCAGTGTAAGATTATGCAAGTTCATTAAGTAAAAGCATGGGAACACCCCAGTGAAAAGGTGAGTCCATCTATAGAATTGTTACTTTCAATTAAGACAATGAAACTGCCTAGTCTATTCTATTAGATGCTTATTAAGTTAGAATGAACAGTTAAAAAAATAAAAAAGAGAATGAAAAGAGAATGAAAAAATCATGACTTTTTTTGCATTTATTTTACATATCCTTGTCTATAATGCTCCACTTTTTAACAGAGAACAAACATATTAATTCCAATATACTTTAATACTACCAATTATCAAAAGCAAGCTTAAAACAAGCTTACAAGATGCAAGAATCACTGTCTAGCACAATGAAAACATAACTCCTATATGTTAAGGATACGTGCACATGTGCACACGTTGCATATTACTAAACATAATATAGGCCTGTTCGTGAAATGCCATGTTACCAAGTGGTACCAAAAACCTACCTACTTGAAATGTGCTGGTTTACTCACTGACAAGTGATATATGCAAGCAAGTAATTTATTTATATTCATATATATATACGTATACACACACATACACATATATACACCAGAACCTTCTCTACTGTGTGTGTACTAGATTTCAATTAAGGCTAAACTAACTGAGCTTACTACATTATGCACTAAGAGTGCTAGCGAGACACCACACTGCTCACAGTAGGATTATCCTATAGCTCAGCCAAGCAGAAAGCACATGAGCAGGGAGGTGAGAGAAGCCACTCTGCTGTTGCTTTGCTGTTGCAGGCTTTTCCTTGAGGCAACCAGATGGAAAGACACAGTTCCCTAACCGGTAACTCTGTCTTTCATTCAAAGTAGTTTGTTTCACCTGCATTTCCAGTGACAAATGAAAGCCTGAGGCTTCATGCAAAGTCTTAATCAATCAACAGCTAGAAAATTGCCTGAGATTTGCAAGAATGTTAGTATTACTCCAAGTTTCATTCAGACAGCATGTCAATAAAGAGATGAATACTACTTGCTAAGATATCATACTGAACCAAGTACTGTAAATATTCATTCCGATTCAGAATTTCAATTTCATGAAATACTTGCACTACCAGTATTTAGGCACTCAAGCTTTACCATTACAAATGTTCCTGATGGAGTAAAAAAGTAAAAAACCAAACCTCTCAGATTATTTTTTTTTGTATTTTTTTGCATAAACTCCAGTATAAACTCCTTTCAGCATAAAACTCCAGCTGAATTCTACAGCTTAGAACATAACTCTGAAAATATAACTGGAAATACATATTACACTGGCTAATTGAAAATTGATTTGGAGATGAGGAATTAGTACTGGTGATTTCAAAATACGAATCAAGAAGTACAAATATTTACAAATCCTCAATGTGTTAATAATTATTCACTGAAATTCGAGTAATTGTGGATGATGAATGTGTTGAAGAAATTTGTAGTCTGTTCATAAACAAAGACCTCCAGAAGTGAAGTACAGCATTTTAAGCAGATGTATACAATTTATCAGTGCCAAAAATAGTAACCTTTTAACTAATCACTTACTACATTGATATTCTTCCTAAACATAAGGCATTCCCCTTAATTCAGACTTTATAAACTGCATTTTTGAAGTGGATACACTTCAAAAATATTGTGGCCTTATTTTGTCTAGCTTTGTCTGCAATGCATAAAAACCGTCTTAGTGAAACTAAATGAATAACTACCGTTCATGCCCATATGGAATGACAACAGAATTTGGCTCTATGTTAAAACCTGTCATACTATACCTTCAAAAATTAAAAACTATTATGGGGATTAATTTGCTGCACTGATTTACAACAACAAATATGTAGATGTGATACACTGGTATCACTTAGGTACTGTATCATCAATAAACATATGACATCTTCATTAAAAAATGATTGAGAATTATGAAGCTATTCAACCATCTGTGCTGTTAGGACTTCAAGCTTTCAGCATTATTTAAGACAGACTAGCTCATACACATCCCTCATATAAAATTAAAAAGATTTTTTTTTTTTTTTTAAACTAGAGGATGCTATTTCATTTAAGAAGATTTGTAGATGCTCTAACAAATTACATATCCAAAAAGAAACCAGACATTTTTCAGAAGTTTACCTATAAGACAAACCTTTAAAAGAAAATGCTTAGAATAAAATCTAGGTCTTGCATCCTTCCTTTTGGAAACTCCTTCTTTATTAAGGAGACTTACTGTCTCCATCAGCATCTATTACATCTCTCAGAGTGATTTCTTCCAGCTTCAAGGGATTCAAGCTAGTTAAATTTCTGTGATTACTCAGTCTCTTGTCCATACTGAGATATTTATTATTAGCATAACAGAGTTAAGCAGTCTGCACATAATAACTGCAACAGATGCTTACAGACTGTTTATTTAATAGCATTCAGAGGTTTAGATAAATTTTCAAATAAAATTTTGCAATTATATTTGAATGAATCCTTTAAAAGATAAATTTGTATATGTGAAATAGTATTTCTCCAATCACACAATCACAGACATACCTTTGAAAACCATAGTCTTCTTGAATTCACAAGATTTAAATACCTAAAAGTTTCTTCCAACTTGACTATAGTTCAGACAAATGTATAGGTATTCACCTGAGAAAGCATATAGAAATATATAAGTATCTACAAGACTAGCATATGAAGTTTCTTTGAAGTCTTTAAAATTACAATTGAAATATATATATATATATTATTTTTATCTTATTTATTTATTTATTACTTGTGGTTTTAAGGGGCTTTCTGACATCTTTCTGATCACACAGCTGTCCTGGTTTCAGTTAGGACAGTTTTCCTCCTAGTAGCTGGTAGAGTGCTGTGTTTTGGATCAGGATGAGAAGAGTGCTGATAACATGCCGATGTTTTGGTTATTGCAGAGCAGTGCTTGTACCAAGCCAAGGACTTTTCAGCTACTCGCTCTGTCCTGCCAGCGGGCAGGCTGGGGGTGCAGCAAGAGCTGGGAGGGGACAGACCCAGGACAGCTGACCCAAACTAGCCAAAGGAGTATTCCATACCATCTGACGTCATGCTAAACAATAGATAGGGGTGGCTAGCCAGGATGGGGGGGCCGGCTGCTCGGGATAGACTGGGCATCGGTCAGCGGGTGGTGAGCAATTGCATTGTGCATCACTTGTTTCATACACGCTATTATTATTATTACTATTATTATTATTATTATTATTATTATTATTGTTTCCTATCTTAATAAACTGTCTCTATCTCAACTCTCGTTTCACTTTCCCATTTCTCTCCCCCATCTCAGAGAGGGAGGGGGGAGGGTGAGTGAACGGCTGTGTGGTGTTTGGCTGCTGGCCGGGTTAAACCACAACAACAGCTTAGAGAGCTTGTGCCTGGTCTTGAGCTCGGGTCCAAGAATAGGAACCCAGAGAGAAAGAAATGACAAAAAAGGCCCAGATTTATTGCACCCTCATGTTTATGTTACCTCTCTTATATAACTAAACATAGATCTAATGATCATTACTAAAGCCTGAGTTACAGTTTTCCATTTACTTCAAATCAACAGTATTCCTACACAAGAGGAAAGCTGAGGAAGTCAAAAAGAAAGCTGGAGCTTACCTAGGACCAAAATAGCTATATGTATCTACTTACCTGAACAAACTACACACTTGTCTCACTTCAAGCCCAGAAACAGACACCCTGAATCCATTGCATTCATTTTTTAAGAAACTCCTCTCTATTAAGAAGTTTTTGTCTGGGGGCAAACAAAAAGGCCATGTTTCTGCAAGAATATTCTACTACATTCTCATCATTATTTTTTTTTTCCTTAAAGTCCTTTCCAATGAGGAGATGTGATCTTTCAAAACTCTCAGGTTACATATGGGACTAATCAAGATTATGCGGAACTGGATTTCCACATATCAGCATTTTATAAACCTGTGATTTGTAGTCCCACAAGCTATCCTTGCACATCTCATGCCATACTCACATAAGAGTATGCTGAGCCTCCAAAAATAAAGAGCAACCAAGCAGGTAGATTTCACATATGCCCTGTGCTGCTCATTACACTATATCTAGGATTGCTCATATCTCACAGGTCAATTAATCTAACACATTAAAAAGAAGTGGAAGAAAAAGACATTGAAGACCAGATTGCCTTCACTGTCTGTAACCTTTTGCTTCCAGCAATTCACAACCATACTTGCTAAAATTATGCATGTTTAGCAAGTGTATTACCATAGCAGCATCTCTCTGCTACTTAGCTTCCTTTTGCTGGGCTGTGTCAGAGTACACTACATAATTATGATTTCTTTTTACCCCATTCCCAAAGTGCTTCCTTTTCCAAGCATAATTAAAGCTGATATTCAATGTGATTAGTAGAATTTAGAATTTTTCTCTGAAAAAGGCTCATCTGCAGCTTCTCATTGGCTTATATAATGGAAAAAAGATATTTGAGATAGTTAAATATCAGCAATATATTTGCAGCTTTTCCAACAACACAACATTTTTGCACAACAAAAATAAAATATAATGAAACAATCAGCTAGAACAAAATTCTAGCTGCTTTACCTCTATTGTAAGAGTAGGAAACCCCAAAGATAGCTAGGGTAAAGACCCGTAAGATTCAACATTGCAGAGAAAATTAATAATTAATAATTTTCAGATAATTTTCAGATATGAGATTATAATAGGAGAATTAATTTATATAAAGATACTTTATCCAAATTCCTAAAATAATATTAATGAAAAATGCTGCATGTGTCACCCTTTAAGGATAAAAACACGTAAAAAAAAATAAAAAATTGACAAATCACATTCCTTCACAGGGTTTTTCTATAAATACAACTGGAATGAAACACCTCATGAGTTCATCTTCTTTTGAAATAACAGTTATTTTTGTTATATCAGACATATTGGTAACATTTTGTAAAGTTTCTGTTGTTGCTGTTTTTTGTTTTGTTTCGGAGTGGCATAAAAAGCAACGGGAGGAAGGAAAAGCTCTTGGCCTTCTCTTAATGATTATGTTCTATAATAAAAAATAATTTCCTGGAACCTCGAGGCATATACATTCACGTCCAATTAACCACGTACGACCAAATTTGTAGTGGAAACAGGCTCTAATTAAAGTTTTGCATCAACAATACTAGAAATATTACCAAATGATACCTTCATCATATACAAAAAATAATGAGCTTATTTTATTTCTTTAAAAACATGCTAATGTTCATGATGGTATTTCATTTTTTTTTTTATTCAGTTTATTTTGTTTCAGTCTATTTTTCCTCCTCCTTTGCTACCCACAGTTTTAACAAATTATCTCAATATATCTCTCAATATATTTTTGCCTTTCAGGAGAAGGAGTATTTGAACAGAAATTGTAGAAAATCATATACAAATATGATTTGTATTGGGAAGTGAAGTAACGTCCATTAATTTTCTTCTAGCCATGGTCTAAAAGCTTACTAAAAACTATCTAATATGCATGTGCATGAAGGCACAAAGCACTGAACTCCATAGATGCACACCGAATTTGGAAACTTTAAAATATATTGATGAGATTAGTAATTTTTGCCTCATCTACTGAATACATTTAATTAGATACGCATAATATCCAAGCAGATGAGTTCTAGTACAATACCACAACTGGATGTATGAAAGTAGTTTTATTTACTGAATTATCTCTGTGACAAATGTCATCTAAGAATTATTGGAGCACCTAAGCTATTTTTCAAAATGTCTTAGTTGAAAAAAAAATAATTAAAGATTTATTTAGTTTAATATTCCTGAAGCCTCATTTTCTAAGGGTTCATTCTACATTATTTACATTATTCTCATACTAAAGAAACCTAGATGAATAGTAACCATATCTTGCTATATTTTACCATACAATAGGATTGAAGCGAAAGCAAATCTCAGTGACTGGAAACCCCCTAGACTTTCCCCATAAGGAAAATAGCGTAATTACTATCTTTTCATTCTACCTTGAAGACGCAACATCCATCGGCTTCTGCCACTCGGTGCTGGTTACGTACCCTAAGTCCTACACCTCTCTGTCATGCCAATGCAGGACTTAATATCTCTCTGGATTAAGCCAGGGTAGTGGTTCCCACAGATAAAGCTGAGACCCTGACAGAGCCATCTACATGCTCAGCCAGGACCACTGGTACAGGCTGCCATTGGGGCCCATTTCCACCTGCTTCTCATACAAACTTGTAGCAACAATGCAATCAAACCCACAATTTTTAAAAGCAAACCAAATATTAATATATATATACATAGGCAAAGCTACTAGCTATAAATCCTTACATGTCTAACTGCAAAAATGAATGTAATGCTCAGAGACACAAATCAAAAATCCATAATGATGAAGGGAAATACAGTTTTAAGGCAAATCATTACTATACCATTGTGCTGAATTTTACAAACAAAGACATCAGTATTTATAGCTTGGTATCCCTCTGTAACTTCTGGAAAGCAGCTTGTTCAGTATTTTCATTCCATTGATATATTATACTTTCCTTATACCTGAGGCTAAAGGAATCATGTCATAAGTGGGAATTAATAAAGAACTAGAATTGTAGAGTCACTCATTTCATTATATGTAGCTCAAAGCCACCCTTTAAGACCAAATTGTTTGTAATGGACAATCAAAGTTCAAACTTTTATTTTTCCCCATTACAAAGACATGGAATAGAGGCCCCAAGTTATATTTTAGGGCAAAATTAACTTATTTATATGTTAATCAACTTTCCCAATACCTTTATCCAACTGGGTATTTTACACTGAAACAAGCTCTGAAGTCAAGGAAGTTAATTGGTTTCACCCAGTAAAAAGGAAAAGAAAAGAAAAAAAAAGCCACTACCTCTATGACCACCCTGACCTGGTTTGGAGTTCTCCCTTACTTGTAATAAAAGCAAACTTGTACTAATAAAAATAGCTTTGTTATCCTCTCAGAGTCTCCAAGCAAAACATGGCTTTGTAATGGCCAATTATAGCTCAACACCTGCTGTTGGGAGGAGAACCTCGTTACAAACTAATTTGAAGAACAGCTGCTTTAATGTTTTCTGAAAAATAAGTAATAGCTGAGCAGCCACTTCACCAAGCCTGCTAACCCACAGAAAGCCTGCTCCAAGACTGTCCAAAGAAGTCAAGCAAATATAAATGATTGCTTTGCCATCTGCAGAAAGTGATCTGAAATCTAAATTTGTGCAGTGCTTACAGGAAAACAGAAGTAGTAGTACCAGCATGTCTTCCCGCTAGCTATCTAGAATATGTCCATCCTAAAGACTCTGTCTCAAAATTGTCATTGACTGCATGCTAATAAATGCATTTAGAAAAAATGAAGACAAAACCAACCTATATATTTCTTTTTTTCCAGGCTGTTAATTTAATGAACTAATTTCCAATTCCAGTTAGATTTTTCCAATAAGAATTTCCAATATGATTCTCTTGCTATTAAAAACAAAAACAAAACAAACAAAAAAAACCCACTAACTACATTAAAAAAATACTAACTAACTGGATAAAGTTGTTTTGTTTAAAACAGAAACAAGAGGAAGATGAAGAAGATGTAGAAGAAATACACAGCATATCACAAAATTCCGGAAAATCTGTAACATCACCATCGTGCTAACAAACATGATTCATTACAAACATTATCAAGTTTTTTGTAAATATCCAAGTATATATATATGAAGTTAAGTCCTCACATTTGAACCACATACAAATATTTCTGTCCAATTGTGCATGAAGTACAAAGATAAGGTTGACTGAAATTGTTTTAAATGTTTCTCATGCAACAGCTGTTGACAACTAAAGTTTTGACAATGCCTATGAAAAAGATTAACTATAAAAGATAGTACCAAATATTAGCTATCTGTCCCACTGCATGAGATAAGAATGTCTTCCCCAGTCCCAACTTCTCTTTTCAACCCACCCTCTTGAGATGCTGTATGAAAGCACACTCTCTATGCTTGAAATTATAGAGGTGATAAAGATTCATGTGTGTAAAGGGCCAAAAGTATTGATTAAATAATAATTTTATTCCAGAAGGAGTATACAGAATGGCTTACAAAAATTTACCTTTCAATTGCTGTGAAATTACGACTAATTGGAATGACTGGAATGACTTTATTATACAAGAGGCTATTTTTTTAAGTTTAAAAAAATAAAACAACAACCAAACAAAATCATAATTTCTGAATTCTGTTCTGCCACAATAGAGTACAAATTAAGCCTTTTAAATTGTTTTAGCTTCTGCATCCAACACAATGTCATTGGTCTTGATTTATTAGAATTTCTGAAGGACATTAAGATTCTCATTTGTAAACCCATACATGCCATGAAAATATGACTAAAATGAATGGGGTTGATTGTGTAAGATGTATTTAGGAATCATTAACAGTGTGATGAGATTCCCATTCTACCTCTTTATCACACACAGCCTATTCAGGTTGAAATTTCTATACTGGGTTTACTTCCTTTCTATAAGATTGTAATTTTGCCATTTTGAGGAGTCAGATTACAGAAAATATTTTTTCCTGCAGTGATTTTCTCAAGATCCATCAATGTGTCCTTGGACCTACAGGAAAATTTCATGTGCCTGTTTGGGACATATCCTTTCCACTTCTTGTAAGAGGACAGAGAGGGAGGAAATATCTAGACTTGGAGAAGTTGCAGTCATTAAAAGAACCTAGAAACTGTATTTCCACACCAGGCATGTGGCAGCCCACCAGGGAGAGGACAAAACATAACTTTTTGCTTTCTTATAACTTTTACTGGCTTCTATGATAATGAAGACAAGAGTGAAACATCTGTCCTTCTGGTATTTCTCTCTTCCAGCTCTTTCTTCAAACACACAATAGAGTGGAATGAAAGCAGATAATGGTTCTGGAAAGTGTGCTAAAAATAAAAGAGATATTCTGAGACCCAATGAGGAACTGAGGAATGAACTGCTTGCCACATATACAGGGCCAACCCCCTTTTCCCCTGTCCTTTCCCTTCTGCCCCCGTCCTCCATCACCTTCCTCCTCCTCCTCCCCTAAAAAAAATTTAAAAAAATAATAATAATAAAAAAGTTGAATTAAGCTTTTAATCTTTGATAAAAAGCCATAAAAAGCCATACAGTAGAAGCTAGATGTGCTAGAGCAAGAACCTAAAGAGCAAAGCACAGACTGGGGTGCCCACAGACATGGAGGTAGACCAGCAAAATCAGACAAGCAGTCATGCCCAGATCCCAGAGCTCCAATGCCCCAAACTCCTGTGTTCCTGTAGTGTCAAATGTCTGAGAAAAATCTCTCTTTAGGATTTTTTCTGGTCCACTCCAGTGGCATCAAGCATGTGCCAAATATAAATTTATAAATTTAACCCCAGTGGCAGAGATTGTAAGCCCA
Source organism: Nettapus auritus (assembly GCA_011076525.1). Taxonomy (NCBI): domain Eukaryota; kingdom Metazoa; phylum Chordata; class Aves; order Anseriformes; family Anatidae; genus Nettapus; species Nettapus auritus. The sequence continues at coordinate 118,977,913 of CM021765.1, read as the reverse complement.
GCTGGTAACAACACAAAAACAAAAAAAACATGTACCCATACCAGAACTACCACAAATTATGCATTACAAACATTCAAAGCCACAGCACTAATTAGTCTGAAAAAATGCTTACAGCTGCTTCTAGTATGGATCCCAAATTTACCATACTCTTCAAACTTTGACAGCCCTGCACGGTGCTATCTCATTTGCAAAACAAGGATATTAATGCGACATCACCTTGTAGGCAGAATGGAAAAAACAAACAAACAAACAAACAAACAAAAAAACAACAATATTTGTGAAACGTTGAGATAAGATTGGAATGAACAGTTGCACAAGGACTGTTAAATGTAGCATTTCCTAGTTGTTGGCTTCACAAGTTCAAGAACACTTTGTGTTCATTTCTACAAGAAATGCCAGATGCCTCACAATAGTTTAGATTTCACATCTATGTTATCTTCCTAATTTAACCTCATCTATTTAACTATAGACTTCTTTGAATTTTCATATTAAAAAGATGTTACAGAACAAAAAGTTGCCATAGAGACATGTACACTCTTTTCCAATAATTTCAAATATATTTAGACTCATTATTCAGATCATCACAGAACCATTTATACTTTTATATGAAATATTCCAGGATGAGAGATTCTTTTTTTTTTTTTTTTTCAGGTATGAAAAAAGAACTTCAAATGGCAGTTAATGAATTTAGAAAATAAATAAATAAAGTAAGTAAGTTAAAATTGTGAACAGAAATGTTTTGTTCATAAATTAGAAAAAATATCCACCAGCTAGACCTATAATCTAGGGTCATTCTATATTTCTTTATATCTCTTATGCAAGAGGATGGTTTGGGGAAAAAGAGGTTGTTTTGCACTTATTTTAAAAGCCTACATTAATAATAATAACAACAACAACAATAATAATAATAATAGCTTTGACGCTTCATATGCATGCTTACTGAAAAGTATTATAGGAATCCTCTCTTTAAAGAGATAATATAACATTAAAGACTGAAATTGCCAACATTTTTAATGGGAGTGAAAGCAACCCAATACTGATGGAGAAAATCTGGAGCTGTCATTCAGAATACAATCCTTTTTATTGGCAGACATGATTCGGTAATACTGAGACCTTGTGCTAATTGATTAAAACAACATCAAGATGGAAATATGTCTTCAGAGGTTAGGAACATTTCTGATTCAACTCAGGAACAATTCTGATTTTTCTGCAGTTGTCACAAGTGATATGGGGTAATTAACTAAGTCTGGAATAATGTCAGACAGGTGGTACTTTTCTTTTGAAGCAATTCATTAGGGAAGACTTGTCACTTGTGACATTCCCACATAAATCCTGGTGCTAGGCATCTTCTTCAAACCAATTTAAATTGCTCACTTGAATATGACAATATTTTAAAGGAGATTACAGAATCATCTAATACAACAGCTTAGAATTTCATTTGGCAAATCTTTATTGTTAAACAGAAACAAAAAGCAAAGTTCCCAAATCTTGCATATAATCAACAAGAATTTTCAAACTGCGAAGACCCACAGAAAATAGAAAAGCTGCTGTCAGCAAGGAAATGAGAATAAGCACTGCCAGGTTGAATGGGAGGTCTTGGTCAGTGCACAACCGCCATTCTGTATCCCCTTCTCATCATTTTATCAACACTACTTAGCTCGTCTGTTCTTACTATGGTTATAATCACACATCAGATAAAGTTCAACAGGGAGTAGAAATATGATACTCTCCATAATGTTGTGGCATATAATGCTAATTTTTCTATTCTACCAGTGACTTCAAATGAGCCTTCTAAAAAACGTGAACTACCAAACAAACTATATTTTTTACATAAGCATCATTGACTAGAATACCTACATGTGAAAAGCCACCAGCAGACTGGAAAGAGAAAGCACAAGGTTGCAAAGTAACTTGTTTGCACTTTTAGATGATTGTCTTCAAAGAAGAATAGGTTTTATTTTTCAAAATTGTTTTTTATGTTGTGGTTTTGACTGACTGAAGGGAAAGCAAGAATACCAAATAAAGAAACCCAAACACCAAGAAAATACTCTCATGAAAATATGTTTAAAAGAGGTTGCAAAGACCTCACTCATAATGAATAGTTTTTTAAGACTACAGGAGTCTAGCTATGGAAAATCATTAACAGCATAAATTTAGCAGTAAAATCATTAACAGCATAAATTTAGCAGTACTAAATTGTCCTAAATAAGTGATTGCTCTAGTACCAGTACTGTACTGTTTTGCAGTTAGGCATAGTGAAAAGCTCAATAGGATTCTGGATTTGTTAACTGTAATAGCAACATTTTAAAAGACTTTACATCATGAATAAGTATTTTTAAACCGTCTTATCTCGCAGTATCCGATATGGAACAAGACAGCCTCTTAGCCTTTCCAGCAGTACGCTTACTCAAAAATTTACTCATGCTGCTGCAAATATGTGTGAGAAATACAAGCACAACATCAATTCCATATTGGGTTTCCAACAATACGCATTAAAGCTTGGAAATCTGATTTCCTCTGATTTTCAAAACTCCCTTTCCAGACAGAAAGTCTTTGGTTTTAAACAGAAGTCTTGGTGCCCTCCTGAAGGTACGTCAATTGTTTACTGTTAATTTATTCAGGGATTTTCAAGGAGCAATGATGTCAAAGATTAAGAAGCCCTTAATTTAATAGATAACGTAAGTTCTGGTTTTATTTATTCAAAAAAATTCACTGGTCATGATTTTGTACATGTTAACTCTACTAGTAAATATGCTTGATGGTAAATTACTGTCATGATAGTCAGGAAGTCAAAGCTCTTAATCGCTATGTGTAAATGGATTTTTGGTAAGAGAAGTCACTTCTACTGTGTAGTAGCCTTCTCTTCTTGAACTGACATTCACATCATCCATCATTCTCTGTAGAAGAAACATATATGCATGCAGCAAAAACAGCTTTTGGATTCTAAAAGACCCTTAAACGTTTACCTTGAAGAATGCCAATCATATTCCAATGACAGTATTTTTTTTTTTTTCAAGTCAAACTAGCACTGTCAGCTGCAAAGATACTGACAAGAAGCACTGAAGAAAAACAGCTTAATTCATTTTGATATGAAAAAAATCATTGATCAAGATTTACACAGCTACTGTCATCTTGGCTTTCATTGCAAAAGAAACTGGAAATCATGACAGCTTCTGGAGACAATTCTGCCTTGGTTCCTATGATTACTTCAAATTCCATACATTAAATATTAATATAAATGGTGAGTAAAAACAGCTTTTCCATCAACTTCTCAGCAATGAAAATGTTGACTTTCAAAAAATCACCAATCTGAACGTGAGAAGACAGATCAAAAGGTGCACTTGGTTGTACCATGGGACTAGAACACATTGTATATGTCATTCTAATAGCTATGTAACAAAGTTATTCTTTGGAAAAATCTTGTTTTTTAAACAGTGTGCAGATATAATGTAAAAATACATGAAATTAATTATTCCACATTATGCTGTTAATTTCCATGACCAATGAAAGGTCAGGTGCAAAGGTAACACATTTGCTTAGCTGTTAAGCTACTATGGTAGGATGCCTGTTCAGGGAATACCATCAAAGCTAGCCATACAAAGTCAAGCCTATTTTCAAGAGTAAGCAGCACTGTCTGAACTCTTGCTTTTTTCTTCCTTTGGAGTTAGACTTTGAATTTAGCAATCATTTTGGAGAATACAAATTATACCTGCTGACAAGACAAATATTTTCAAAAGAAAAGGTCATTGTAGATGTTGGGAAGTTGCCATTGCTTTCTGTGCATTCAAAAGACTGGGATTTTTTACCATTCCATGTTTGCATGTTTATATTCTTTCAATTTTAACTTACTTTACAACTCCCCTCTGCTGCCCCACCCCCATGAACTTCACTGATGTCTTACCCAGAAAGCTTTTGAGAGTAACTGATGGAAATATTTTAAGGATCTACACTCCAGCTTATCTGTTTACTGCCAGTAATTAAAAGACTGGTTAAAATAGTAGGCCAGGGCACCAAGCCAATACATGGCCATTTGCCTTATTTCTAAGTATATTATCCTTGGTCTTATAAGAATTTCCACCAAAACCAAGAAAGAAGAGGGAGAACAAAGAGAGATGAGTCAAGTGAAATAACCCCAAATTATTTCAAGTTGGACAACCCTACAATGTTTTAAATTCAACTCGGATGCTGAAGACTGCCAAATACAGGTATGTCAACACGGTGGTGAACGATCACTTTCATAGATCTTGCACAGCAAAATACATCACAGGCAGCTGCGCACACAGCAATTTCATCAGAGGCAGCAACAGCTTGTCCTGAGACAGATTATTCTTATGACATCTTGATTTCCTCACTACACAGTCTGCCCAGCCGGCTACTTTCCCAGTAGAACTAGTGCAGGTGTCAGGACTCTTTAGCAATGTAGGGCAGATACTTGTCCCCTACCCCAGCCAGCTGCTGGTTGCCCCCACAGACCTGCCAGGGCCCTTGCAAGGAGCCCCGACATCCCTCAGCTGTGCCACAGGCTGGCATCGCCTTGAGAGTAAGAACTATTTGCCAAATCAACAGATGTGCTGTGTGTGGCCTTCTAGGCAACCTCCCAGGGACGTATGGGAGGATGAAGTCTGTCACTGGCACAGATAAAAGAATCCTACATAAGTCATGTGATGAAAATAAGACCCACTGCAGAAGCTATCACAGAAGTTAGGTAATCATCCATTTCAAAATTTGGGCAATACAGGAATCTGCTCTGACAGAATACTTGAGTTTTACTGTTTTTTAAACATACTCGCATTCCCCTGAATTTCTTTAAGGTATCCCTTACTCAAGCTTTTCAGACAACTGAAGCAACTTTTAGCAGCTTCATCTTGATTTTAGCACATTTTGTTTTCTAAATCCTTCTTCAGATACAGCACAATTCCCTTTTCTACATGTCTAATATATTAAACCATATACATTCTGAATCTGAAATACTGTTTCAGCAGTTCCCACACTGTACTTTTTATTGTAACATCTAGTAATTTGACAGACATTCTACTTTTACTACTACCACTACTACAGTTGTTTGTTTGTTTTTACTATGCACAACTCATTTTCAAAAATATTGAAGAACTTCAATAATAAAAGTGAAAGCTAACTTTTTCACATTGTTCTCAGAATGTCAGCTAAGCATGACTACCTCATTCTTCTTAGTGAGCTTCTACTACTTGTGGCTAGTGGAATACATTGCTAGATCTTAATGTTTTAATATAAGTGTAATATTGACCACATTTGTAATGCATCACCCAACTCCTAATTCTAGAATTGATGTGCTTTGTATTACAGCACATCAAAATGATCAACTATGGTTCACACCTTGGTAGGTACATATGTACACACAAAGTTAGGCACTGTTTGTTTATACTGTGTACATTGAGAGTTAATTTCTGTAGTTTCAGCAGAAAGGAGAAACAAAAAAAGTTCATAGACATATACTTGGCTAGAAGAACTGAGTCATAGAAATGTTAAATGTTTCATCCAAATTCAGACATCTTGTAAAAGACATCAAATTAATGCTTTCATTTTGAATATCAGTCCTCATCACAAATCTGGATTTCTCCAAGTACTACAGGCACACTGCGCAAGATGCTAGCAGAACTCAGGTTTAACAATTCGCAATAGAAATCTACAGTTTTGCTTTTTAACGTGTTTGGAGCCATTGCTGGAAAGAGCAATCAAATAACCCAAACAAAAATAGAAAGAGAGCTGTTAGACATGCATCATTTTGCCCATTCACATCCATTCTGTTAATTATATCCATCACAGATAAGGAGAATTATATCATTTCAAAATCTCATAATGAATAGCTTGCCAGATACATACGAAATGGACCTACTTTTTCTTCTCTGAACTCACCCCAGAAAAAAAAAAAAAAAAAAAAAAAAAAACTATTCAAGTTTAAAAATAGTTTAGCTTCCCTGTCTACCCCCACCAAGACTCTAGCGAGCTAACAATTACTGGCTGCAAACAAAATGAAGTATGATTAAACAACTCGGTATTTTCCTTTAAAGATTACTGAGAAAGCTCACAGTACAGAGCTGTCATTCACAACAGGCTGCTAAAAATAAAAACAAAGATACCCAATTTAAATGGATAGTGGAATTTAAAGGAAAAAATGAAGAGCAGGTTCAGTTTGTGGTTAAAATTGCTCCCCTGCCCTGAAAATGCGCTGTAATGCAATCCATGAGGTTTTGGCACACACTGAATAACTTTTTCGATAATATAAGTGAAATACACCACAGTAAGAGCAGATGAATAAGTACCATTCTGCATGGTTGGCACAGAAGTAGTTGCTGCATTTAGGGGCAGGGCTGAGAAGCCTTCACGCTAACAGCAGCCCACAAAGCCTCTTTTGGAGCTGCTGTGCAGCTCTCTCAGTTTTTTCCCTGCATCCCTGTCAGCTTGTAATCTCCAGTACGAAGGACTGAACTTTTCTTATGCAATTGTTATGCACATTTTTAAACATAGGTAAAATAAAGCTACCCTTAATATTGTTCTATGAAAATTATCTGGTGTACGTGTATCTATAGTATTGCATATAACAACCTCTACCATGCTCTTTGCTGATCTACAGTAGAAAATGCAAGGATATAGTTTTGCCAGATCCTTATAAATCCTTCATTTATTTCCTCTATCACAACAACAAATTACTGCCCAGAGCTAATGCAATCCAAAGTAAGCACGTGTTCATATTTGCTTTAAAATATTCATGTATCAAATTAAATTTTGAATTTCACATGGCTTTGCATTGCTCCCATCAGCTCTAATTACTGATTTATTTTTGGTACTAACTGTTTAAATTTATACAGCACTCTCAATGAAAAATCTTCAAAGGAATCTGACAGAGATGTCTCCTGCCCACCACTACAATGCAGACCGCATTGGGACTGAACTTCATTCTGGGCCAATAACATTTCACAGAGAAATGAGGAACTTGGATTAAATCTTATAGGCACCATTTAAATACACAGGATAGTAATCACAGCAGGATTTTTGCCTGGCAATTGAGGTTAACACCCCTAACTCCTGCCAAAAAGCTACAGAATATTTAATGGCAGGAAGTCATCCCAGTTATATCCTAGCAATTTCATAGTATAAATGATGTAATAAAATTTAATATAGGATATTCAGCATAGGATATATAACATTTAAAAATATGAACTGCTGACTTTATACAGTATTAATATTTGCATGTACAGGCATGTTCACTGACTTTACATCTGCCTCCATTTAAAAAATAAACCCAGAAAGCCTATTTAATCTGTTCAGAGTTATCAAGGATAAAAGAGCACAGATAATTTCAGTACTATAAATGCTAGAATTTGGTTGTAGCACTTCATGTAAAAGTCTCAACAGCCATTAAAACAATCTTTTTTTTTTTTTTTTTTTTTTTTTTTCACCTACAGCTGTATCAGACATACAGAGTGATAAAGCTGAGGAACTTGGATTATATTTACAGTCAAATTATTAACCTACATCTGATTCATAGGAAGTACAGGTAGAACGTATGGAGGAAAGTTGTGTCACACCATTTTCCCCTCACAATTTAGGATAGGAAATCAGGATGGAAAGGGGAAGAGACCACTGAAATCTTATGCACAGACTTATGCTTTTTAGAAGCTGGTGGCAACACAGTTAAAACCACCTATGTTACAATATAATGCCTATATTATTTCTTTCTCCTTTCTCTTTTTCACCCCCAGTGTCATAAATCACACAAAAAAGGCCTAGGAATCATGAACAATCCACTTACCTTGCACTCTTGCTTTTATAGAAAAATAGTGAAAGGACCAGAAACTGCATCAGTCTGTATACATATAATTGGCAGCACCCTCATAGGCTTTTTCAAATAAAAAGCACACCATCAAAGAAACAACAAGAACAAAAAAAAAAACCCAACGGTTAAAATTTGGCAAAGCTGACACCTCCACACCATATACTGGATTATAAGTGGCATAGATACGCCATTGCTCATGCTGTTACAGAATCCATACGAACGTATAAACAGAGTACATAAACTTTTTGTTTATATACAACATTTTAAAAAAACATGAAAACTACCAAAAAAAAGCTATGAAGCTGCTCCCTCACACTGCCTTTCTAGTTGGATTGAGGAACGTCAGAGGGAAGAAAAAAAAAAAAAAATCACTGGTCCAAGAGTGTCTGTCTTGTTGTTTTGTGGTGTCTGACAGCATCTGGGGGACACATATGTGGTGGCTGGTGTTTTTTCCAAGAGCTCATACTACATTTTACAGGCACACCTACACTTTTGACCACATTCTAGCCAAACTAGGCCTGCGCTTATTGCTACCTCCCTCCCTGCTGGGCCATCAATAACAGTTTTAGTCCAGTCAAAGTTCTACCACCAATTCCGTTCAACAGCCCTAAAACAGAATACAAAAACTAGAAAACCTCATACAGCAACGCAACACATACCACACACACACACCTTCCATTGAACCATGACATTTATGTATTTTAGAATGTATCCTTTCACTGATTGCAATATTTTTTTTTAGAGCAAACAACTAGGAACCATTATGGCTTCAGTTTGTTTCAGTATTCAGGTTTAACCTTCAGGATGTATCTTCCATACTGCTAAACCTAGTGTTTGTATTCATATAGAAACTTGGAGACATCTGCTCCTTTCTCAAATCAGTGAAAAACTGTTATTTTTTTCCCCAAGATTAATCTTACTGCAGGTTATTTCTACACCACAACACATACACCCTATAAATCTATTTAAAATTATAACCTATTCAAGTTCACAAAAACACATCTCACACAACCTGAAAACCCCTCTATTTCTATATAACAGATCACAAGAAACAAAACACCTCTTCAGGTGCAGACTTGGGTCTCTCCATTTCAGCCCTCATCCCTTCCTCACCTAAAAGGTCTTTGCAAGAAACTGCTGAGAAACCCAGTGACCTAAACTTCCTGAAGTCAAAGTAAATATGTAAATATTTATTCATAAGTAACTCATTTTTTTTCAGTCCAGGTTACTAAAGTAATGTCATCATTTCTTCTAAAAGAGCCAAAAAAAACCCAGCTAATATTTATTTTTGTTTGTTTAAAGTCTATTTTATGTTGTGAAAATGGTTTTCCCAACCTAAGGAGGTAATATATAGCCAGACTTTGTACAAAGCTCACTCCTCTTACTAGCTATTGGCTTTCCTGATAAAGAAACAAGTAATGAGACAATATAAAGACTCATTCAAGCCTCCTCCACTTCTTCCTATATAAAGACTTCTCTTATGTCGCACATTATTTCCTCCTCCTTTTCCGTTTCTTCCTCATTACCTAAAGAGCAGAGCTAGTGACCAGCTTCTTATTTCAGTGATTTCGCAGGCCCAGCTTCTCCTCCCCACCAGTACTCTTAGCTTCTGCCACCACCAGCAGAGCATGCTGAACATATGTTACATACCAACAGTTACCTGCTTGAGGCATACCTGACAGTAACTTATAATTAGTGCAACACAGTCATTTTCTGGTTTGTTATTTTAATACAGTAGTTCACTTCTGTTAATTGAGATTAAACCCACTGATGGATATTATTTGTAAAGATTACGTTAAAGGAGGATTTAGTATTAATATATTAAAAACTCAAGAAGCATCAATATCGAACCACACAATTCACATCTCTGTTTTCTCTTTAGCATCCTGTGTTACTGGAAAGAAAGGGCTGTGTTTTGGGGGATGAACATCTCCTGATCTACTATCTCTTTCCCACTTGACACCTCCTCCCATCTCATGCCCAACGAGTCTCTTTTTCACCTGATCAGCTGAGGAAGTAGTCTTCTAATGACTACCAAGAAGAAACTCTGCTTGCATTTCCTCTCTCTGCCAGGCCCCTATGGTATCTCACCTTGCAGAAAAGTGACAAGGAAAGCACAGTTGGATCGCTATTGTTGGGAAGACTTCAGTGCTTTATTTTGGTTAGTGAGAGGGAACAAGGGCAGGGGGAAAATAAATACATCTTTATTCATTATCTTGTTCTGAGAAATGGTTTAGACACTGTAGTTGAGATTTCAAAATAGTCAAGAAAAAGTAATCAGCCTAAACTAGCTAAACGGTCTAGAAAATGTTAGCTCATTTGGCACTGTTTTGTAAACACCATCTTAAAAATGGGAGTTATCATGAAACCTAGCAAAAGTATGATCATACTTTTGTCATAAGAGAAGGACTTTGAAGGTAACAATGATCTCATTCTCCAACCAACAGCGCATGGATCCGTGTTAAGGGTAATACTGGCAATTGTGGTCAACTCAAAGAAGGGTGAAACTGGGATGAGAAGATTGGTTTTTTTCCCCCTTTCAGAAACTCTAATAGCTCTTTTGAAGAGAACCAACATTCAACTTGATAAAAGTCTGTGGATATTAATGTAATTCACTCATTAAATAGATTTAGAGCTTAAAGCCAGATGGGACCATTTGATCATTTAATTCAACCTGTGCACAGATCATTAAGTTTCACCTACTTATCTATAAAGTGAGCCAAATAATTTGTGTTTGGCTAGCAGATAATGTTCGGAAATGTATTGTTATTGATTGGAAAATATTAAAAAGTGATAAATGTATAACATCTCCTTGTCTTTATTTTCAGTGGTTAATTATCTTTGTTGATTTAAAAAATAAATAAATAAAAATGAACACCTTATTTACAGTTCCATTGTTTAAAATTCATTTCCATCCTTCCTTTTATGTATACCTTTTTTAAGGGGAAAACCCAGTTATCAGCTAGAACTTTTCACTCAATATCATCAAATGAAGTATTCAGGCCTTCTTCTGCATTGAACTAAAAGTAACCAAGGACCTCATCTGAAGCCTTTTCTTCCATTCATGTTCTTGTCACTTGCCTGCTCTAACGTCTCTTGGCAACCTGACAGGCAGCATGTGCTCCATGCCAGTCTTACCAGTGACCTGGATGAGATGTACTGGCAGGCCAGCTGATGGGTGATTTCCCTTATCCTTGTTACTCCCAACAGCAGGCATCTCCCAGCCTCTTCTGACAATTTCACTATCTGTACTTTCAGGGATTACACTCTTAACCAACAGGATTGCACTGATTGCACTGACAGCTTGTGTTTAATTGCTGATTCACTGTTATCCCCATCTAGAGCCAATTAAAAAATTATGTCCAAATTTTTGATGTTTGCATATCAAATCATGACAATTTATTCACCCACAGAAATGTTCTGGGGCTAGCTGGTTTTGATTTCCATTCAGAGAAGATAATTCTGTGCTGGAGAATAGTACCTTCAAGACCGTATTTCGAGTGCCTCTGAGCACGCACCTGAGCCAACCTCAGCCATCTCCACCCCTCGGGAAATCCTTAAGCTTTGGGCAACAGAAGCCATCTGTCTCTCACTCTGGCCAAGTAAAAATTTATTTTTTCCTAAGAAATAATGAGATGGATTGGCTAGGCACGGCTATGGCCCAAGTCTGCGTTTCAGATGAAGCAAAGCAGAGAAGTAAAACTGAGTGAGCTACCTGAAAGTCTACAAATAGTGGAGGCTGCTCTCAGTTTTCAAATAAGGTTCTGAAAATCCTTTGCTCTGTTCTAAAGAGCACTGAACCCAATACAAAGTGTGGTAATTTTTGGTAAGATTGAAAAATTACATTTGACCATCTCTGTGCTAAGAGTCTTATCTATGAGTTCTCTGTTCGGGGATTTTCCCTATCTGAATTCATTAATATATGCCTCTTCATATTAAGTCTATCCTACGCTCTACACTACAAACAAAAGAATCCTTATTTACATTAATGTATGTATTCTAGTGTGATTCAAATACATTAAAAAAAAAGCATTCAGTAACATTACTACTTAAAGTAAAATATGTGTTCCATTTGTTATTTTTGTAGAAATGCACCACTATACAGTATATATTTTTTTTAAGTTACTTCTGCTTTTAGAAATAACAGAACGATTTCTGCACTGATTTTAACCGCACTGTGAACAGCAATAAAAATAGATCCTGTACATGTAGTACCAGTGCATGTTACATTACTTCAGTAATACAGTTCAACCTCATAAACAAGAGGCACAGTAGCTTATAAGCAATGCTAATCATTACTGAAATTTCTTTTATATGTGTGGTCTTAATTACTCAATGTTTTGGGGAAAAAAAAAAAAAAGACAAAAGCAAATGTGTATCCAAATAAAACAATCTGCCCAAGCTGCCTAACCATTTAAGGTCGCCTTTTAATCTAATCAACTTCTAGAACATCTTAGTAGTTACTTCTGTGCTACTTTCATATCTGTTTTTTAATTAGCAGAACTAGTACAAACTGCTCTGTCTTTATTCCAAAGGAAAGAGCAACTAGTGGTTACAAACAGGAATATCTTTATGCCTTACCACATGGCATATTTTATTTAATTTTGTGTTGCAAACTGAGCACTAAATGGAGCCAATGAGTCATTTCTCTAACTTTTCTCTACATTTGCCTCAAGGAAGAAGATAGACTAGGTCTACTTCTCTTTAAGATTGTAATATTATAGAAATAGTACAATCACATTAGAATAATTCCCCAAAAGAGACCCACGAGAAATCATTAAACTTTAATATGCCATTAGATTAAAACATACATTATTGACCACAGAAAGGCTGCTGGCAGTTGTACATATGTCAGTAAAAAGGAACAGGGACCTTCCAAAACTTAGATGGGTAGAAACTCTGTTGGTAGGAGGAACAGAAGTGGAAAGAGGCGATTTCAGTAATGATTTCTGGGAAATTGATTTTGACACCAAGAAATTCATTTGACTTTTGTGCACTGAGTAATAAAACTATAAATCTTTAGCTATATTAATGTGTTGGAATAGACTTGATGATTAAAGTGTTTTGGCACTGGGTTATGAGATAGGTTAATAGGACATTTGCGAAGCTGTTCTGCTCCAATACCAAGCTGACAACTTAAACAACCATGAGTCATCACATCTTGCCAAGGAAGTTGCAAGGATGAAATGGATAACAAACCACTAACAAGACTTTACTTCTAGAATTTAGCAGAAATGTCACCTCTTGGTTTATACTACAGTAACTTGTGATTTCCCATGTGTTTTACATGTAGAATAATTTAAATATGATCAATTCAGAGCTCACAAAAGTAGTGAGCCTAAAAAGAGCTCACTATAACCTAATCATATGGTTAACAATATATAGAGTCAAACATTTGGAAGCTCTTAAGGGAATTCACAGAACTTTTCAGAAACTAAGGACAACTTTAAAAAGGTATAGTAAAACTTCTCACAATTTTAACAATATGTTCACTACCATTAAAAAAGGAAGGAAGGGAGGGAGGGAGGGAGGGAGGGAGGGAGGTAAAATGTTGTTTATATCCATGGTCCAGAACATCTGAATTTTCAGAATTACATTAACTCAACAGTAATTTCTCTCCTCCATAAATAAACAGGAAAAGCTCAGTGGATTTCAGAAAAATTCTGTTAGAGATCCCAAAGTTATTTTTTGAGGTACTCATTAGATTCTGACCCTGGAAATGGAGAAAATAACACTGACTTTGGAAGAAATGAAATTGGAAGAACAGAATTTGGAAGAACAGAAATTTGTAAGATGTATATTTTCAAACTTGGGAGTGTTTCCAGGTAAGCCTGACAGCATGATACCCTTTGATATTTCTGTACCAGTCACACAGTTCAAATTACGGATGATCCAAAACACTGTAACCAGCTGCGAATGCATATGGTGTAGTGCTCGCAATCTGGTATTTCTACATATACAGGGCAATCTTCCACTGGAAGTACAACCATAATCTCCCTAGGCAGATACATTACTTCGCACTATATGATCACGGACACAACAGGTGATCTTTGACAAGGCATAGTATATGCGGTGCACCAACAAAACAAAATGATTCAAATAAAAAGGTTCTAACCATAAGAAACTCTGAACTTCATATATAGATTCATAACCTTAAGTGTTGCTCTAACCTCCAGACCTTACTGTATTTTTTCACTACTGGAAACATGTCTAAAAACAATTTTATTTTTTCCCCCAGATGTTTTCCTAATACAACATCTCCAAATAGGCTAAGTTGTTATTCACCTGAAGTCACTAATGCATCACAAGGAGCAGCCATGACCTCTGGACTTTCCAAATATCCTTTCAGCATGAGTAGCCCTTTCACAATCAGGCTACTTTGACCAACAATCGGATCACAGCTGCACTTGGGAGAGTCTGTGGGACAGCATGTCTTCCAGCTGCTATTTAACATTCTATTAATCAGCCTCTCTTATTCTCTGCTTTTTCCTAACTATCTCTGGTTCTTGACGCTTGATTGTTCTGATTGTAGAGCTTAGGGATATGGTTTAGTGGAGGACTTGTTAGCATTAGGTCAGAGGTTGGACTCGGTGATCTTGGAGGTCTCTTCCAACCTAGACTATTCTGTGATTCTGTGATTCTGTGATTTTAGAACACAATAGAATTTCTACACATCTATAAAATCCTAAGTAGGGCTTCGAGAGCAAAATGCCAGCTGAAGGGTCAGCACCCAGCAGCACCATGGTTATTCACACCTTATGGAGAGTTACTGTATTAGTGCAGAGGAGGAAGTTTTTCTCCATCCCTCACAACACTCCATGAACTCTATGAAGTGTGAGATTACTGTTCCAGTATCCTTCACAGAAGCCCATGGTGTACAGCTGGTCAGCTTAGCCCATGCAATGGCCACCAAGCTGGGGACAATATTGCTCCCATTATCTCTCTGAAGTCCATATGGTGCAGAGCAGCACTTTGTGGCTCATGCCACACGATGCTGGTGTAATTCCTACTTGCTAACCCTGAGAGATGTAAAAGGGAAATTATAAGCAAGGCTTTTATCAACCCAGATGCCAAAACTTAGACAATAAAATTAACTGATAAGTCTCATTTCCTGTATAAGCTGCTTCCAGTTCAATTTATTTTGCAGCTCTCATGAAAGATTAACATTTTAATTTTAATTAACATTTTTTAAAAAATCAAGGCATTTCTGTTCCTAACAGAACTCAGAATGACCACCTTTTCCAGTTAAGAACTTATCCTTCGAATACAAATAATGACCCACAACCTCATTTATAAGCATTTCTCATTAAAAGCGCTAATCATCCCTTACTAGAAGTACTATACAAAAGTTTGCCTTAGTTTGTAGCATTACTGAGCTAAGCCAGTATTTTTGAAAGCATTTAAATAAATCAATATCTTAAAGCTCTTTGAAAAGGAAACACAAACTTAAATCCAATTAGCTTTAGTGAACACCTCCTTCTAAGTAACTTTTTCAGCTGGAATTCAAGTGTGTGTTGTTGTTGTTGTTGTTGTTGTTTGTTTGTTGTTTTGTTTTGTTTTTTGTTTTTTAAGGCAAATTCTTTCTTTCATAGTCTTTAAAGTCATAGATAGCTTTATTTAAAGCAATAGTTCAAGCTGGTTGAAAATAAAAGAAGACCCTTGAAAACGTTTAAATAAAATAAAAGGCCAGTGCTTCTAAGGGTATATCAAACAATACAGGCCAATTTTATAATATCATGAAGAAAGTATAAAGAAAGTATAATATAACACACTTGTGAGGACAACATAAAAAACTGAAACACCTGAGCATTAGAGGTATCCCATGGATACCTAAAGACAACCTAAAGACAAACATATATACAAATAAAACTTGGCATATTTGGGAAAGAAATTAATAAAATGTGACCAGGTAAGTTTCACCATGAATGACACTGCCTCTTTTGTTTTTAGTCTCAGTCATTCCTTCAACTCTTTTAATTATGTACAATAACTGTACATTCACAGTTTCTTAAAATAACTCTCTGTATGCCTGCTCCCTGTTGTAAATTAATCTGCACATCTGAGTCTTCAAAACAGGTTATTCAGATATTCCATCAAGAGATGAGAATTGAGAAACTCACAGCCAAAATAATAGATCTTTGAGTAAGATCTTTGCACATACTTGTGTATCAGTAACCTACTTTTCTCTGGACAACCGCCAACACAAGCAGCAGATAATAATTCTTACCTGTCAAGCATTCTGCACTGGAGTGTTTCTTCGCAATTAACAAAGGCAATTAAGAAGCATGAATATTAAAGGCAGCATTAAAACCTATATTTGCTAATTGATACTACATCAACTGGTGAAGACAGGAGAATTACAATAGCCAATTTAAAATCTGCACAGAAGTGCTTCACATTCTTAACTCCTGGTCAAGCTGAGGAGCTTGACTGCTCGTGCATCATTTCAACTTCTTCATATTACCACTTGTGGAATCTAATCCACAAACAGTAAAATCACCTTTTTCACAATGTCAGTCTACTGTAATTTTTAATATTATTTCACAAAATCTCTTGAGAAATCATACTATTAGAGTAGAAGCATTTCTAAACAACAACAAAAAACTAAGGCTAACTGCTTACAAGAGATACAACTTGAAAAGGAGAGGCCAACACACACAAATTCATATCAGTTAGGTGGAAAAGAGAGTTTAGATTCCCACACATTAAATCTGCATGAGACTTTTTTTCTTCTCAAATTAGGGCAAAATTTGGGCTGTATTTTTTTTTTTTTTTTTAATGAAAATGTTGAGGGTTTTTTTTGGATATCTGAGTTTATAGAAATATTTACTATGATGATTCCAAATTCTGAAGGTAGAAATACTGTAAGAACCATGGTGTTTTGAAAATAATATAATGGAGCACTTTAACAGGTTTTTCTGAAGTGGAAAAATTTCCATAATAAAATAACAATTTGAGCAAAAGAATCAATGAGTTCACATTTCCCAAAACTGTAGTTGGGAAGTTGCTAACCCATTTTGATAGATATTTCTTCAAACATTAAAAGGGTTACTTGACATAGCAAAGCTTCTAATATACTGCAGATGAATACAGTACTAGAATGAAAATGCATTTGCATGTAAATCCATCAAATTCAATAGTCGAAGAATGACAATTTGAGATGTTAAAGTAAAATGGCTTGCTATTAATGGAATTATAAATTTTGAAACATTGCAACTAAGCCTTCAGTAAGAGAAATAACCAGTACAGCTAAAGAACATAACTTTTCATAGCTCTTTTTTAAAGTGTAACTCTGCAACCACTACACCTCAGTATCCAGAAATTCCAACAGCCTCCTTTTCTGCACGCTTCATTCACTTTCGTCATGAGGAAGTTAACTTAGTCCAAGGGTGCCTGAAGCCCAGCCTTGCAGAACCAAGGATGTCAGCTCAGCAGTACTGTTTCACTGCTGTTCAGGAGCAAGAATTTGCCTCTACCCTCTTGCAACAGTTATTTGTCCCAAACTCTCCCACTACAGCAACAAACTGGATGCACCACAGCATTCCCCTTTTCTTTCCCATTGCACAAGAAAAAATAATAATAATATAAAATCATAAACAAACACCTCTCCCCCCCACCAAACAAGTCCTTTTCTTTTTAATAGTGCATCTCATTATATTCCATTTCTTTGGTGTCAATTTCAATCCCTACCTCCCCTACTGAACAAGGCCTGAGGATATATCAAAGATGCCCATTAGTCTTTGGGAATTTAAAGCAATCTTGAGATTTTCCCATACACAGTTCATCTGCCTCAATCTGTTTGTTCTGATCTACTTTATTATTCTAACACGGTAGTTAATTTGGAGAAGCACCTATGAGAATCCTTGCCTAATTGGAGCATTATTGCAGTAGAGATTAACAGGAGAATTAGTGCACTGTACGGAGGCAGGTCATTGGAACTGCCTTATATGCATCATGCTGCTCACTACTACTACACAAGGATATGAAAGTGGGAGAATAACTCATGCTGACCAATCCATCCTGTGATCAACAAGGCACTGACAATGTTACTCACAGCTATACATGACAAAAAAAAAGTCAACCTCATAGGGTCAGGCACTATAGATCTGGATCCAAAGAAAGGTCAACTCAGGAGTCATGTTGACAGTCAGATCTTCCGTCAGATGCAGGAAAAACTCAGTTTAAACAATTATTTGAGGATTATCAGAAGTGAAACAACATGATGCTAACCATACTATCCTACTAACCTAAAAACCTTCTGAAATCAAAGGCTTCTCAGGTAGGGATGCCACCTATCTCACAATCCAAGCAAAAAGTGACACTTGGAAAAATCACATAGGAACAAGCATGCTTAGGAGCAGGATCCAATATCTTGGTGACAATACAACACAGCTGAAGCCTAATAAACAAATACTCCTTTGAGTTCTCAAGGTAATCTTGTAAGTCGTTATGATAGACACCCATTACGTGGAGGAAAAGCTGACATAAATACCATGACATTACATTGACACTTGTCCCAGTCAAACTATTTACTCTTCCTGTACGACTTTTTTCTTTTTTTCTCTCTTTTGTATTGCATCAAGGATAATGACTATCAGAATACACCTTAAAAAGAAAAGGCATGGGATCTACCAGTTTTAAAATCTAGTTCTGAAAAAACACTGGTTACTAAACTACCTGGCTATAGAAATACTAGCTGCACGCTGTCATGTATAGTTATATACCAGTGTGAATTCTCAATTCTTGGCTATGCAAGACAACTTTGGAAAAATGTAGAATAAATTCTGGTGAAAAGTAGAATCTATGAAAATGAACTGTCTATCCATATAACTGAAAAACTTAAGTGTCTGAAGCAATCACTACAAATCTGTGGCAACAACCTTGTATGCATAATGAAGCTTGAGATGCTGATAAAGGTCATATGGTGAGGCTGTAATGAAGATTCATCTACTTTAGTCAGACCTTCTCTGGC
This sequence comes from Nettapus auritus, assembly GCA_011076525.1. Lineage (NCBI taxonomy): Eukaryota > Metazoa > Chordata > Aves > Anseriformes > Anatidae > Nettapus > Nettapus auritus. Next base: position 118,959,128 of record CM021765.1, on the reverse strand, counting down.
TTTACCAGTGACGGCATCCCATTATTCCCACTGGCAGAGGTAGAGTCATGTTTGTACACAAACTAATTAATGAAGAACTCTACCAAGACTTTTAGTGCAGAAACAATCATGTATGTTGACAGTTACTAATAGCAGGAGGGAATTCTCATTCATGAGGGATAAGGGCTATTCATAGCATTTAACTGTAGGCTAGTTGCTTTGTGGGGAGAAATGATAATTAAACTATTTTACTTATAAGAAGAAGAGGTAAGGCACGAGGTGTGTTGATATTATTTGTGCTATACAGGTATGGAAAAGTTTCTATTTATTTAAGGATTTTTTTCCCCAAAAACTCATGTACAGGTTTATGTATTTTTTTTCTTGCTCACTTGCCCTTTTTCCCCTCTTCTCCCTTTCTCTTTTTTTTAGCTTGTAAACTGAGAAATAGAAAAAAAAAACTACCTCAAATTATGACTGAAAATTTGCACTACAAGTTTCCAGTCACACAAAAATAAACCAGAGAAAAACATTTCTTCTTAAAACTGAAGAAAACAACTCGAGGAGTGGGATTGAGTTTGAAATTAGAACCTTAATTTAGGTGTCCACTCTAGAAGTACCTAAAAACTCATTAGAGGTGATGAAGATGCCTAGACTATAAAGAATGCTCTCCCCACTTAAGCACCTAGTACACTGGAGATATCTTAGATGGGCTCACTGCACTTTTAACAGAGGACCTGGCAGTGATGTGCTCTTCTGCATCAGCATTTGGAAGCCAACCAGGAGATGCAACAGCATCTCAAACAGCATGAAATGACTCTGTGCTGGCAAATAAACCAAGACCCCAGCAACAGCATCTACTGAGTCCCAACGGAGCTGAACAGCCACTAAGTGCCTGTTTTAAGGCTGCTTTCCAGGCTCTGAGACTAAATTTCCTATTGATGGTTTCCCTTGGGTATTCTCAGAGAGCTGGTGCTCTGCGGTGCCATGGGACCACTGGAACCCTTCACAGGGTTTGCATACAGGATAGGGGCACATGAAAGCCTCATCCTCCTGCAGTGACAGCTGGAGCCAGGCAGGTAAAACTCGCCATGCTTAAAACATTAGGTACTTAAGTGTGTGCAACTGAATCCAGTCCAAGACCTCCACGAACTGTAATGGAAGACAAAATGTTTATGTTTGGAGTCTTTATCTGAAGCTGAATTCCCCTAACATAAGTGAAAAGTTCCAACACCACCCTCTCTGCCCTCCACTGCCATCAGCTTGGGTGCTTGCCAAGAGTTTCAGCCAACAGTCACAATTCAGAAAGCGAAAGCACCTTTCAGAAAGCTTTAAGCACTCTTTCAACATGTGATTTTGTGAAGCTGGAGCAGAGATCCTGTCACAGCTTTAAAAAGAGGTAAGCAAAGAGTAATGTAGTGTAATAATGACCTTAGCAGGGGCTATTCTGTCATTATTTGAATGTTTTCTTCTTGCTTACACAAGCAGCAGGTTAATTTCTGTTTGAAGTAGTCATGGACAGAATTGGAGGGTTGGTAGCTGATCATTGCTAGGCCATTATGCAAGGAACTGAGACAAGCTTTACTCTAAATTAATTTGCCAACTCCAATTCTCCCCGCAAAGACACAAAACAACAACAGAAAACAACAACAACAAAAAACTATTCATCTTTAACACCAGTGATAAGCCTTCTTTCTAATTTCTTTCTAATTAAGGTTTAGTTGGTATCTGACCTGACCTGAAAACCACAGGGCTAATGCTTATGTGCTCAGGCACTACCAGCACTACCCTGAAACCTATTCTGTAAATGTTCAATATGCTCTTAATGCCCACTAGTCTCATAAGCAAAACTCATTCTCTTTAGCCAGCAGTTATTTTAAAAGAAGACATACAAAAACATTTTTGTGAAATAACTGATGCCCTTTTATAGGTTTTAAATTTAAGGTTACAGGAAGCATTGAAAATTCTACATAATACTCAGCCTGATAGCCTCAAATTAGCACATCAATGAACAGACAAAAACATTTCAGTAATAACTTCTTTTTTCCTGGTAATAAGGTCAGATACCTCTTAAAAATAATTATAAATTATTCTAGTACGTTCCTACGCAAAGGAAAGCAATACAACTATTAATAAATTATACTTTGCATGATCTCTGTAGTAAGATAAAATAATTAAAATGGCTGAGATGCTATCTACTAATATTATTTTAATAGCAGGTGATTATTTTTAAGTTCCATTTAGTAAAAATTATTTTTTTGTTTTCAAATTTAGAAGTACTCTTTAAGCTTTTTAAGTGAGCTGTTACAACACGAAAACAGGGCATATTGCTCCCAAACAGGGCATATAGAACAATCACATATGAAAGGAACTAGACTTGTAGACTTCGATAACAGCAAATCTGCACTGACTGAAAATGCAACAGAACTCAATTGTTTTTTTTTTTAATTATTATTATTTTCATTTTAAATAAGATGCTGGCACGGACAGAGTTTCCTGAGGAAACTCATAATCTGATCATAGGCTTTATGAGTTATGATTGCCCCTGCAATTAGCCATAAAGACAGATTGCATCCTTCTCATAAAACTATTCCATGCAACATAACAAATTAGACCATTGCATAGGTCTAGCCATGCAGATATAAAGAACAACTTAATAAAGACAAATAAATAGGAAAGGAAACAAGATAGTGCATTATAGCAAGCATTTGTAATGACAGGATGTAAATCATTTCCCTTATAGAAAAAAGGTTGAAATATTTATTAATTAAGTCCCTGACAAAATTCTGCCAATTAGATCTTATTGTTTCTATTTCCCACGGAGTTTCAAAATGATTTTATTTTATTTAACATAAAAACAGAATCTAGTACCTGTGGTTTCTTTGTGGCATAGCTTAACACAGGGACAACCACAGAGCAGAATTCTAAACATGACAGAGACTGCATTGCTCTGTCTTTCCTTGCTTTTCTTTCATTGCTCTTGCTTCTCATTCCTATTCAGGAAAGAAAAATGTTATCCCTTTAGCATCTGGTTCAGCATAAAACCATTATAATGCAATTAGCTAGACTGGGGACCAGCTGCTAAGTAACCAAAATTAAAAGATGAAGACTTTGGTAACAGAATTCATTCAAAGCCTTTCCCTTACAGAATATTTGCCTTTGCTGGGGACACTGATCTGGGTTAAGCTCCTAAGATTCAACATAATGCAGACCAGTGATGTCTGTTCTCACACAGAAAGATTTACCGCCCACTGTCACACACTCAGTTCTCTATTTTGTACATTCTGATCATACTTAAACCAGTTTTACTACTTGAGCGAAGTAGCAATAGTAAGTAATCACAGAATTTGAAAAATAGTTTTTTCATACATATTTTTAAACAAAAGTTGTTTATCCTTTCTTCCTCATAACTGGAAATTTTGCTTCAAAACCTGTCTGAGACTGAAATGTCCCCGACTTCTTAAAATAAATAAATAAAAATAAAATAAAATCAAATAAAATAAAAGTTAATAAGCATGCTTTATGATAATCAGCTTTATGAAGAGCTATTTGATTTTCAGACTTTTTTCTCACAGGTTTCTTCACTCAATCAAGAAATATATTGATTACTAACAAGACACAGAATTTGCATTATTGTTCTAAGAGTTTGCATTCATTAAAAAAAAAAAAAAAAAGTCAATTTTAAAGTTTTAATATGAACACTGTACCAAGAATGAAGAACAGTGGAGGCTGGATGGGACCTCCTAAGGTTTCTGGGTCCAAGTCCCCTCTGCAGAGAAGGGTCAGCAAGAGCATATTGCTCAGTTCCTTGTTTACTTGGGTGAATAAGGTTTCTCCAAGAAAGGACAAACCGTGACATCTCTGTACAAGCTTTTCCAGTGACCGATCATTGAGAATAAATTCTCCTTATACCTGACCTGAATTTCCCTTCTTTCAGCTCATGTTCCATGTCTCTTTTCCTATCACTGTGTATCTCTGAGAAGCATCTGACTCCCTGTTCTCTACAAACATCTAGTTATGTAATTGTAGTTGGCACTCCCTTCCTCAGTCCCCAGGCCGTATTTTTGAAAACTGAATTAATTCAGCTCTTCGATGCTACTTGCTCCAGCCCCCAATGATCTGGACTTGCTCCAGTATGCCAGTGTCTGTGGGGAATCCCAAAAGCAGAGACCACTATCCAGGTGAGTCTCAGGAGAGCTGACTTGAGAGGAAGTACCACTTTTTGTGGTGTGCTGCTGACCTGTGTTCATGACACAATTTTACCATGCTACTAAAATTCTACAAACAATTTCTCTTCTACTATCTGAAAATAAATTATCTTTCTTTTCATTTCCAAAGAAATAGAATGGTAGAAAAACTTCTCATAACCAAAAGATATTTCAACATGTTTAAATATTCCTTCTGCTTCCACAAAATAGAGTAGATTATTTGACAACGCATAATACAAGTCACCAGAACATGTACTGTGTTGTTATGAGGAGATGGAACTTAGTACCTGCCAATACCAATTATCCATAAGTATTTTAATAATTCAAATGAGGACAATAGTATGTTTACCCTGAATAGTGTTTACCTGATTCCTTTTGCTAGGTCAGAAAAAGGGAATGAATTGTATAAACCCAGCTGAAGCAGATAACATGCTAAAAATCTAGAGAAATTCATCTGTTCAATACTGAAGAGCTTGCTCAGTTTCCCAGGATTTCAATCACTCCAATACAAAATGTTACAAAATTTTGCCAGCTGCACTTCATAAATAGTTAAGAATCTAATTGTAAATGCTCCCAGGAAGGTACTATCACACTACCCTAAACATGATCCATAGTGATCTTACTGACATCTCTCAGGGTTTTGTTCCTCAGATCTCCTTTTGTCACAGACCTCTGTTGACACATCCACAGCTATGTGGCAATGCAGCACACTAACAAGCTTTGAAGTAGTTATGCAATGAAGATCTCTCTGAGATTGTGGGAATTTCATCAAGGTGATAAAATATGAGTCTAGTAAGTTGGGGAACTCACTGCTCAGAAAACTCAACCTTCCACAGGAAAGACAAATCACCAAAATAAATAAATAAATAAATAAATAAATTGATTTGTCTGTAAGTGTTCAGTTCTCTACTAGATCTGACCAAGCTGACTCAAAAGATTTTCAGTAATACAACCAAGATTTATTTTCCACACTCCAAAGATGAGGGATAAAGTAATTTATTTTCCTCTCATCACTGACACAAAATTGAATTTTGTTGCTGGAAAAGTCCCAGCTTCTGAGAAGCCATAATTTTTGTGTCCAGCATGTGGAAAAGCTAAGAGGATTTGAGTGACTCTTGGGAATTTCCGAATGGTTCTCAGTCTTAGCACTGCCCTGCTCACCCCTTCTCTGTCCCATTTAACTGTGTTGGTTGGCAAAAGTCCAAAATGTGGACCAGAGTGACTAGAACACAGGTTTGTTGGTAATTGAGGAGCATTCTCATATCCCACTACCCACCCAAAGCAAGCCCCTGTTGAACGAAGGAGTGGGAGAGGAAAGAGCAGGACCAGCTCCCAGCAGTACTGGGAGAGGAAAGAGCAGGACCAGCCATCATCATGGCAATCCAATTTAGAGCTTTTCAGAGCAGCTGCTTGGAGCTTGTATGACTCCTGAGCTGAAGAAAAAGTCAGTGGAGATCACAGTCAGATCTGTTACACTTGACGAAGACTGTATTTTAACAAGGAATTAATCTGGTTAATATTTTTATTTAAAGCATTAGATCTAGGAGTGGCAATAAATACATATTCTGTATTGCATAGTTTAAATGGTAGAACCACAGTATCTAAATTTTCTGAACTATTTAGAAAGAAAGGAATGACCAGGGTTAAGAGGCTCCATCCAATCTCCAGTAATTACCAATTACTCCTGTCTAAAGGTGACAAATATATTAATCATACTGACAACCAAATTCACAATCTCTTCCCTATGTATTTGTGCTCCTTTCATTTTTTTTCTGGGTCAGAGTTAATTCTGCCAAGGAGCATTTTGCTTAATCCTCATCATTTCTGAATAACTCAGGACATTCTGAGATTTAAAAAATGCTAGCAGGCTCTTCACTGATGTACACATCTTTTTTTTTTTTAAAAAAAAAAAATGTTTTGGTCTGTAGGCATGTATAAAAAGTATGAACAAAATCAGCTGATATTATAAATGTAGAGATTAACCCAGAATCCTGGCTCTAAACATAGCCTCCTGTGACCTAACACTACCTTCTCAGAACAAATCCTGGATGAACAAAGAGGCTTTACATTTGTCTTCTCAAAAGCAACAGTTTTCAGCAGACCAGTGGAGAAAAGAAGTGAGAGCAAAGGTTTTTCATTTCTAGATTACTTCTAGACACTACATTGAAGTAGTGTGACCAGGCATCTTCCACTGACTGTGGTTCTCAGCAATGAAAGAAAAACACATCTCAAAACTATGACATTACTATTGCACAGTTATGAAAAGACTTCAAGTAGACTACTTGTAAAAGAGCAATATGTCTTCATTTAAGGTTATGCATGGCCACCCAGTTTTCTTTCAGATGATTTCATCATATTATGTTGGTATTTTTATCTCATGAAGATTTAGATAGAGATCATGAAAAATAAAAATTAAATAAAAATGAGTAAATTAAGAAAAAAAATAGTCTCATAAAAATGTAAAATAACCTAATCAAACAAATAAATGAATGCTTGAATTTGTCAACAGAAGATCCACAACTAGAAGATTCCCTTGTTTCCATCCTGGAAAACCATGTGTCCATTTTACATATTCTAGTCAAGTTTTCATAACACATCCCATCCTTACCAGTTTTCCTTACCAGGATTTTGAGATGGCTATTCTTTTTTAAATTGTATGTTGCATTATTCATAATGTTTGCGCTTTCTACTAGCACTTAAGGTCCTTGGTGTCTACTGTTCTAGACAATATAAAAAGGGTAGAAAGAACAGCCTCTGCCTGAAGCATTTATATTTTAAATACTGTACAAAAGAGAACTTATGGCTTTATTCACTACAATGGGTATGAAAATGGCAGGATGGCAACTTGCCTTAAGATAGATAGTTATCTCTGTCAAAAAAGTTAGAGACGCTATTGTTTGGTGCTTTTTTTTTTTTTTTTTTTTTCCATATCACTTTTCCTTTCCTTTATTTCTCTTCCCTTTTATTTCTTTCTATAACACAGAGGTAGTTAGAAAAAACATCCTCCGATTACTTATTTTCATAATTTTATTTTACATTTTCCTCAAGAAATTTGCTTACTCCCCATCATCCCATATTGTCATCTGAAACAGGCAGACAATTATTCTCTTAGGCTGATTACATTTTATTCACAGGAAATCAAATATTTCAAGAAGCTTCTTTCATTCCCTTGACCAAGAGTAGTCCTAAAAACAACACATAGTCCTAAAAACAGCGCATTGTCAGCATTAGTCTGTTTTGTTAAACAGGTCCATAACAGTATGCTTGTCCCTTTATTTTTTTATTGAAAGTGAATTTCTTAAATATACTTTTGTACACACAGAGAAATTGCCTTGAGGAAAAAAAAAAAAAAAAAAAAAAAAAAAAAAGGTGCTGAGGATCAGCCTTGACTATCTCCATCACTTTTTAATGATAAAATGATAGCCTGGCCTTTTTATTATAACCTTTGAGAAGCTAGCTCAGTAACAACAGAATATCCTTTCACCTAAACTATGCACTGAATGTGCTTGTATTTATGACCTATCTGAATTGATGTTTTCTAACATGCAATATAATCTTTACTTTAAAATTGAATTTTATGGGATGGATGTCCTACTCCTGCGGATAAGGAGTAGACTGCATAAAAGAAAATGTTTTCCTCTGAAACTTCACCTGCATCTATCATCACTACATTTAGCTGGGCATAAAAGAATAACTATTAAACGAACCAAAGTCAAAACCATATTGGAATGATTCGAATTTCCTTTTAGTTATTAAGATATTTTGGTCAGAATGGTTATTCCTATAATGAGTACTGAGATGGAGACTCCCCATCTGCCACAATGGAAGTGGATACATCAAGAACCTGGCAAAAAGCAGGGCTGAACTGGGAGAAAAGTTGAACACTGCATTGAGAAGTATCAATTTATGATAATTTAAATACTGATTGCTTAAGATGGGCTTAATAAAACTGACATAAGAGAGGAATTTTCATAAGTTCTTCATTCTGTTAGGAATACAGTAAACAGAAAAATATGTATCACTTTTTTAGTCAAATCTAGTCAACAAGTGACAGAGGAAGATCAAGTATTTTGAGACACTTCCAGCCTTTGTGGGTTTCAGTTGCCAGATTCCCTTCAGTTGCCCCTCCCATGCACACAGACCACCTACCTTTAACTTTAGAATTTCCTATGATGATTTTTTGTCGGTTTGAATGCCCTCTCCAAACCACTTTTCATCCATAAGTTTAAGAAACAGAGTATAACTATGAGACCTGTTCACTTTGAAAACATTCTTAAAAATGCATGCATTTTATGTAACTGCTTACATAAGCATGTTCTAATCAGATGGCAACAGCTTGTAGTTATACATACAAAGGTTATAACAAATATATTGGGGCTTTCTCAGTAACCAAAGTCAAGTGTTTAAGTGAGAAGGCTAATCTACTAATGCACAGGCAACTGAGGGAACAAGACACCAACGTTAATTTCTTGCTTGGACCTGCTTGCAGAAAGAGTTTATTGCTCACAATTGTCTAGAACCTGAGCCTAGTGAGTCTACGCAGATAATTCAGCAGGCTAAGTTACATAGCTGTAGTTAAGCAAAGCAAACCTTACCACCACCACCACTCCAGCATGTTTCTGTGTGTTTTTTTTGTTTGTTTGTTTATTTTTTTTTTTGTCTGATTGTGCCCATAGAACACAATTTGCATTGAACAATCAATAAGCAATTACTTTTTATTTGAAAAACATAAACTCTTTATTCATTCATTGTTGAAAAGTAACCAAGAGCCCAATCAAAGCCCATTCAACTACATGGAAAAAATCTCCTTTATTTATATATGTATGTGTGTGTATATATGCAATTCCCCTTTTGGATGTTTATCCCTAGCTGCATACCCACAGTTATAAAAAGAAAATGAACAACCATGTTAACCCAGTTAATGATAGCCATGAGAATGTTCACAAGGGAAAACAGCTTCCCCTGCAACTCAAAAACAAAACAAAACAAAAACATAATCCAAGACTTCTTAAACTATCCATTTTACCGTTGTTGAATAAACAGTACATAGTTTTCTGTTGCTTTTGCAGAGATGCCAGGCAGTTGCACTATCTTTGATCTATTTCTGTTCAAGCTACATAGAGAAGTGTCTGAAACCATGATAATGTGCACTATTGATCCAGTAATAGTAGTAGATTATAAAGCAATCTTTTTTTTTTTTTGGTCTAAAAATAGGGGCTATGCAGACAGGATGTTCAGGAGAGTAACACGGAGCATGGGATGCACTTGTTGTTTAAAGCTGAATGATTTTTTTTATGGTGTATATGAGCCTCTGATTCAATTTGTTGTTTGCTTATTTGACAGATCACTCCTCACAATATAAGACATCCGAAAATGAGATAATCATGTTATTTTGTGCTGCAATATGGTTGGATTTTGTTTTCAAATATTAATAGTCTTATGAACTAAAAATATTTGTTCCATTTAGGAGCTGCCTTTTAATGCGCATGAGAGGCTACAGTCAAATCTGGAACTTAATATTGCAGAGAAGGACATACGCTCACCTACCCAGATGAGATTGCAGTAGACTACTCAGATTTCTCTAATGTTTTGCAGTCAATGAACAAGAAGATCAACTTCATTGTTCTAACTACATATTTTATGAACTGTGACAAGTTTGTTATAACTCATTTGCTCTAAACTTTTCTTCTGAGATTGCACAAGCACCAAGAGATAAACTCAGCAATGTCAACAAGCTTGGTGGCATAGTTCAAGCTGTGAAGGTTCAATAAATAGGTCCGTAAACACTGCAAATCAACACAGCTTTTGATGAAATGTCAAGCAAGACAGAGCTTAGCTATATTCAACTCAGCTTGAACTCATAAACCATTAACTGGCCTCTGTAGTTTCCAGAGAAATGTGTCTTATGAATAAAGCTCAAATGTTGAAATAATAGAAATAAGACCAAAACATTTTTCTTTTAAACAGAAGGCTAATAAAAGTAATTTAATAATGGGGAAATGCATTTTGATCAATCCAGTAAAAATAGATTTATAAAAACAGCCAATATGACAACACTGTATGGCCTTATGATAGAGAAACCATTATTTCATACCTCCAAGTTAGGAAAGGGTGCAAAAGTGGGAAGAGAAAATAAAATTAATTTTGAAATGCCCTGAAAATACTTCAGTTTTGAACCATGGCATTATTTTATTGTTATTTTTCTTTATGAGAGATTGAAATATTGCTTGTTTCAGAGAAAATGCATATTTTCCTTTTATTTTTAGGAGGAAGGATAGAATAATACTTGTTATAAAGTATCAAAGTACGTATTTATAACAGAAGCTAACATTTTTTTTTCCTTAGTGAAGCACTGTACTACATATATACAGTCAAGTATTCTCTCAATATTTTTTTTCAAATGGCTTGAAAGATATGAAGTTTCTTCAGCTACTTTTCAAAATCAATCCTCCACAGACAAGTCTATGCAATTACCCTAGACTGAACGCAAGGCTGTTTTTGCCTGATGGCCCACTTTTCAACCTATTTCTATACTACCGGTACAGTAATTAATTTGACCGTGTCCAAATTTGTTTGCAGTGAACTTTATATCCTTCTGCTGTCTTTTATAATGAGGAGTTCATTTAGCAGAGCAATGAAATCCTTGATCAGGCAGCATCTGTTATCTACAACCATACAAACACTTAGCACTGTCATTTGAACATGCCGTACTGTCCATCATCATGGAAAAAAAAAAAAAAAAAAAATCTGTATGCAAAAGTTTGCTTGTTTTTCCCTCCCATATTAACACCCTGTTGATATTCTCCAAGCAGTTTTGAATCCGACCAAACAAAAGTTAGGCAAGGCAGGGCCATCTGACAGAACCGAGCTTGCTCTTCCCCTCGGCCAGCTCCCTCCCGCTCTGTCCCTCACCTGGGAGTCCCTTGCACAAACTTTCCGCATCCCACCCCATGCAGGCACCCAGTGCCCCAGCAAGCCGGGGCTGTCCCAGCAGAAAGCAAACTGACCTAAATGCTATCTTTAGGGTCACACTGCTGCTGCTCCTTCTTGCGAATGTCTGCCGTATGCCTTTCAGCTGTTACTCACCCGACAAATCACCAGACATTTCCGATACCGCAGAGCCCTGCTACCTTCATGGGGAAGCTTTTTGCTGATTTCCCTGTAGGTACTTCTCTCTAACACATCCTGCCAAGTACGGAGAACCTGGAGGGAGACTCATTGCCTGGCGCAGGCAATGCTCACACGTAACCTGCTTTCAGCTTCACAGGCGCGAGGGGAGTGCAACCTCTTCAGGAACCGGTGGGAGAATTACTGCCGGTTTCGCTGCCTCAAAACACAGCACGCTACCCTCCCACGGTGGGCAGCCAGCGCCTGCTGCATGCCCTCCCTGGTTGCAGAAATGGTTTCTCCCTACACAGGCTCAATCTACCTGATTACGCTCCCTCCACATCGGAGATCTCAGCCCCCCCGGCAGCAGCGGGCCCGACAGAGTCATGCAGGATCTCTGCGAGGCAGGGCTGCTGTGGGCGGCCAGCCGCCCGTGGGGCGCAGGGGGAGCGCCTGGGGAGCATTCGCCTTTCGCCTTTCTGTATGGCTGGGAGGTTATTCTTCCTGCTCTTACAGTCCTATTCAAATAGGCTTAAAGTCCTTAAGGAAAAAAGGCTGCCTGCTACTCTGTGTATTTTTTCCCTAAAGCCAGCTTACGTCTTTTTGATATATGACAGTGTATTGCCATTTGCGGTATATTCCTCCCTCGCTCTCACAAGCAGATTAAATAGAAGACGTAGAATTCCCTCTCCTTCTCCTTCTTCTTCTTTTCTAAATTAAAAGAAGTGGGTAACACATATTGCCATAACCAACTTTAACACCATCTGCTGTCTTTCAGCAAACTTCACCAGCATGCTTGCTCCAAGCCTGAAAGGGTTGTGGTTTTTGTTTCATAAGCATGAGGCTGGGGGGAAACAAATATTTTTCTTCTCTCCTCTATTTTTTTTGTCTTTATTATTCCAATTAACCTGATTATTACATTACTGTTATTCTCCCAGAAAACTCTCCCTAATCCAACTTTTTTGACTATGTCAAAATGAATTCAAAGTTCCTTTACTAGTAAACTGGCTGGTTTTAAAAACACGTGTAGAGAAAAAGCAGGGGGCAAAGCGTTGATCGAGGAAAGATTTATTCTAGTATTTCAAGCTGGGCTGTAGAGCGTGTGGTCTGTCAGGCACTGTGCAGCATAAAACCATAACAGCCAGGAGGCAGCAGGTGTGGAGACAGTAAATATTTAGCACCACTCCGTTACAGGTTACTCTTGTACTGGTTTAAAGCAGTTGAAGATCTGTAAAATCTGGTCATTTCATTAAGTTTAACTGTTTGTTTGTTTGTTTGTTGTTTTTTTTTGTTTTTTTTTTTTTTTGTTTTTTTTGTTTTTTTCCATTGTTGTTTTGTGTGCAGTGTAAAACCATGAATTATAAACCTTGGAATCTTCATGGATAAAAAAGATTTTAGTCTTCATTCATTCAACAGCAGGCAAGAACCATAAAAAATATAATAATAATAATTTAAAAGAAATCACAAGCTGTATGGCAGCTTCCTAAAAAATAAGTTTTTAAAAAAGCACCATTCTTTTCTGTTTTCAGGACAGCAGTCCAGTCCAGTGGTATTTGCAAGAGACTAGACAGTGCCTGAACCTTTCTCTATGCTCTGAACTTCAGGTGGCTTCTCCCAAAGTTACCATGGTGAACCACAACTCTTCCCTCCCCCTGAATCCTGCACTGAGAGTGGCAGTATCATTGCTGGAAATGTCCAGCTTCATGGTCCTGGGTCCTGCTAACACCTCTGTGGAGTTCCTTAGTAAGAACTTCCTTTCTCAATATTATTTTTTTTTTTTTTTTCGCCAAAAAAATGTGCAACACAGGTGCTAAATACAAAGTTTATTTGTCTAGTTAGCCTGCTACCATCAAATGAAGCAAAAAGGCAAATTTGACAGTTATGTTCTTTGCAAAAATTGAAAGTTCAAAAGTAAGAGAAAATAGAAGTAGAGATCTGGAAATCCAGATGCTAAAAAAATAAGAAAAAATAAAAAAAAATAAAAAAAAAACACCACCAACAAAAAAACACCTGGAAGCATTGATTTCACATGAAGGAGATGTCAGCATGCCTGAAAAGTCTCCTTTTTTGCCACCCCTGACCTTTAAAAAAATAAGCATAAGTCCACAAGAATGTCCTTCTCCTAAGAATATCTTCTCTATAAGCCACTCCACATTTCATGGTGGATCTGACAAAAAGAGCTGACAGGCAGCATCATATATACTAGACATATTCATAAATGGGTCTGTTAAAATTACTAAACTTGTTTCTGTGTTAGCTGAAAGAGAAAATAAAATTAATGAATTTAAATAGGCTGCAGGAATGAAAGGCATCAGGTAATTTTTTATTTTTTATTTTTTAATTGCATGCACAAGATGCAATCTGGGCACTTTCTCCAGAATACTCCAATTACAGTACTGGGAATGTCTTGGTGCCTATAACAGGGCTGAGAGCACCTCATGCCACAGTAACATGTTGATGCACTTCTACAAGGCAATTTCAAACTTCCTACGCAAGCAGAACAGCAAGGACTAGGTTGCATGTTTTCTTTCTTTTGCCTGTTTTTCAAGCAAATTTTGGCAGAAATTGTGCATGACTGAAAATGTATATGATGGTGAGCTTATTCCAGCACTAGCATAACAGAGAACAAGGTTAGTAAGTAATTATAAATAGGGAAGATATGATAATCTCCATAATATTTACCTGTTTACTCTTTGTAACAGTGATAACATGGTATGTGATAATATGATAACATGACTCTTTTTAACTGTGATAACTCTGTAACATCCATGTCTTGGAATACCAGGTATTGTAAAAACATAGGAGTAGAGACAGTGTCTGTTCCCAAGACCTTCAAAACTTAGAAGAATTTGACATGAGCATGAAAAGCAATCAAGAAATGAAAGAGAAAATAAGAGTAAACCTATTCAGTTACATAAATTAATAATTCACAATAAAATAATGGTTAGAGACTACAGAGGATTCTAGCACTAGTCAGAGCACATTGCTCAATTTTTTAGTTTAGTTGGGAAGAAGAAATAGCAATTATTACTGCAATCTACTCATTCTTGCAGAAATTGTTTTCCATTGCTCTGCGAAAGGGCAGACTGCAAAGAACAGTTCTTTCCACCTCTGTTCTGTATTTCAGCACCACAGAAATACAAGGACAGGCCTCATCTAGCAAAACATTTGTGAAAAATCTTATTCCATCAAAACAGTTATTTTTTAAAATTTTTGTTTGGCATTTATCAAAAGCTTTTCTGTTCTTTTGTTCTGCAGCCCCCACTGTAGGGCTTCATTTTCTTATAGGCACAATCCTGACTGGGATCATTAGCTGATGCAACAAAAAAATACTCCTAACCATTTAAGCACCTTTGCTTAGGTTACCTGACACCTAAACAAAGTTACTGCTATTCAAAAATTTAGTACTTTCGGTGAAAGGAGAGAACTGCCTCTTCTTAAAGGAAGCGCTACAATCTGTAAACTATCTGCACCAGAAGATCTGCAACATTTCATTCCTGCATCCAAAAGAACCATAAAACTCTTCTGTCACACACAACCCATCGCTTCATGGATGAAATTTAGCTACAAATCAGTTGATGGGAAAAACAATATACCATATTGTACACCGTAGCTTACCTTTGGATTCATACCCCACATGGGACTCCTACTTTTGGACAGCTTTATCTTCTGGACACTGGACACCAATCCTTTTTCCCTGACCTCCGTCCACCTCAGGGGCTGGAAGGGCTGCCCAGAGCACTTATGGACCCCCTCTCCTACTCGACCCGCATTGAGCCTTCAGTAGCTTCTCACTTTGCTGTGGTTGCCATAGTTTTTTCCCTCCTCCTACATCACTGAAGCCTCCCTGCCCCCACTACTCAGCTAGGGGTTGACCTGGGGAAGGAGGATGTTATATGGAGAAGCTGAGGGACCAGATACTGTTACAGGTAATGTGGCCACTGAAAAGAAAAAAAAAAAAAAAAAAAAAAAAAAAAAAAAGAAGAAGAAAAAAATGTAGGTGGTTTGATATCAGAGAATAGATCTTGTTTATCTTTGTCTCCCTAGGTAATTTGGAACACAGTTGAGAAACCTGAATGTTTTTGCAAGAAAATCAGAGTTTATGCAGAGAATATAAATAGTTCTTACAAACAGCTCATGAGAAGAAGCCTTCTAAAAGGAAACCTGTTGTATTATTCTATAATTGAGAGCTGTTACTACTGAACGGGTTTTATACAGAGATACACATTTCCTTCAGGCTGAAGTGATTTTTGATAATCCAGGATTAGAAAAATAATAGCTAGAACAGAGGGAAAAAAGAAAAAAAGAAAAAAAGAAAAAAAAAAAAGGCTTTCAGAAAGGATAAATTGATAAAATCACAGGCAAAATCTTGATTCTACATAGGTCAAAGGAAAAACTCCACTGGAAATTGATTTTGCCTCAAGATCAAAAGTCAACATCTGCTCTGTTTAGTGTCACATTATGGAGGAAGATAGTGTTCGCTTGCACTGTGCTCAAGGGGCCTTGCTCAATACTGATGTATGTCCCTAGATGTCCCTATACATGTCCCTATACTCAAAGTGTATACACATAAAACTATTCTACATTTTTGAATATTTTCCTCATACTTCTGTATCCTTTATATATAATACATGTGTAGATACATATTATTTTAATATATCCTTATAGCTCACAGGTTTTGGGATGTTTGTGCAAATGTTTTTGAACCACAGTTTTTTTTCATCAACCTGCTCCCCAGTTTTTTACTTCTGATTTAGGCTTCTTCTTGCCAGTGTTGTCAAGCAATAGCAGACTCTGCCAATGAAGTACATTGCTTTTAAAACAGTGTTTTCTTAAGTTACAAGTTATAACAACATTTAGACTTTTTTGTTCTGAATAAGATGATATTAATAGAAAATAGAAGATTGTTACTGCTATATCATAGTTGCAGTCCCTGAAAACATCTCAAATGACCCCAAAAATGTAACTCCTTACACCAGATGGCTGTCATTTTTCCATTTACAATTCTTTTATGCATTCACAGCTTGGATTCCCTGATGATACTGTATGTAAGCCTAACCCAAATGTTTCTATTCAATATGATGTCTTGTTTGTGGTAGTAAAAGACTGCCTCATTAGGTCACAAAATCAAAATGTGCAAATTTTGCCATATAGCTGTAATAAAACATAAACAAATTACCTATATGTGGCAAAGGTTTTTATCCACC
This sequence comes from Nettapus auritus, assembly GCA_011076525.1. Taxonomy (NCBI): domain Eukaryota; kingdom Metazoa; phylum Chordata; class Aves; order Anseriformes; family Anatidae; genus Nettapus; species Nettapus auritus. The sequence goes on along the minus strand of CM021765.1, from coordinate 118,942,630 downwards.
CAAAGTTGGAGGATGACAGACATTATATGTTAGTGAGCTATTACTGTGCTTCCCACTGTAATCTGACTGAAAACCGGTGTATAAATATATGAGAAAGAAGTCTTTGGAGCCAGGGGTGTTTCCAGGAGTAATATACCTAAAATTTAAGGCACAGCAAAGATCTGTTTGATCCTAATTCCTTCCAAAATTATTTCACCATTACAATTAGGTAGGTTTTGACTCATTTTTTCAGGAATGTTCAGGGACTGCTATTACTGGAGCAATATGATGACTACTTGGTTGAATGGAGATAAAAGGCAGTTTCTGCCCTGGAAGACCATACATACTGAATTTAAACTGTGCACATAAGAACTAAAGATATTATCAGATGTAGCATAATGTACTGAAGCTTGTCCAATTGTCAGCTGGTGTTGTGATAAAGTAAAAGAAACTTTATTAAATCCCTATCTCCACGCAAACCCACTCTCATAGAACAGTCAACATCCGAGGTTACCGAACTGCCAAAAAGGCCAACCTTATCTGCAGACAACTGTCAGAAAAGCTTAAGATACAGAAATTGTCTCCTGGATATAATTGTTTCTAATGAATTTATAAATCACAGTTTTGCTGAGTTTTATAATCCCAATTTGCTGCATATTAATGTTTATATGGAGTTTGCATAGTGTAATAATTAGGCAAGTTATATAGAAAGAATTATTATAAAATATTGCTGTCCCTGTTTTCCCATTTAAAACATTTCAGGCAGTGGTAGAGGTCTCCAAACTTCCTCGGGGCAGTCGTTACTGACACTCCCTTCTACTGCACCTCATTTTTTTCCTTATCCCTGGACTCTGTTACATTTAATTTCTGCTTTCAGTGCTACAAGGAAACATCTCGGGCAGCTTCTGAGTAAAACCACAATTTCAGCCTCCTCATTCCCACCAGACTCCCAAATCATCGCTACACCATCTTTTGCACACCACCCCTCAAAAGGTGGTTTTACCTTTCCTGCAGTTCTTTATGCCAGCTAAGACAAGAACCAGGGTATTTCGGCACTCCCAGTGTATGTCGGTGTTTGCTTTCAACTGAATGGCCCTGGCAAGATGAATTAAACCAGACTGCTCTTGAAGAGGGGCCCATGCTGTATACATCTCTGGGAAGCCTTGAAGGCTTGACCTCATTGTAAGGGCTCCCTATGCTTCTTAGGAAAGATGAATGAGACGTAAACCCATGCCCTTTTGCAGTCCACTTGAATCAAGGAAAGCACATACATTTTCCATTTTCCCTAACCTTCAGTCTATGACACAGGCTTTTTTTCTGTATTTCTTTGGAAATAGAGACCCTTTAATCCCTTTCCTGATTTTTGGCCTTTTTTCTCTTTGGCTTCTGTTCTTATACTTTTCCCTGAAATTCCTGACCATTTTGCATTCCCATTGTGTACTCTGTCTTTAACGAAACAAAAATTAATTACTCTACTTGAAAATTGGAAGTAATGTTTATATTCTGTTTTCAGTAAAACTTATTCAAAGTTACTTATTGAAGAAGGAAAAATATACTACTGTAAGAGCAAAACCAACTGTATTTACATTCAGGTAATTTGCTTTTGCTTCAGAATATGTACTGGTTTCCACTGACCAGTGCCATTAGTCTGATCCCAGAGTATAGCTATATACTATGCCAAGAAATTAAAAATACGAATGACCAAAATGACAAACATGTAGAAAGCAGGAAGCAGCACATTTCTAGCAGCAGATTACTCACCCATTCTGGAGTCCTGGTTTGGACCTGAATCCCCAGAACATTTTTGTCCTTCGTTCTCTCATTCAAGTCCGAGCCCCATATTGCTTACCTGGTGGATTCTTAACTGATCACGTTTAGAGTGATAGCTCTAGTCTGCAGTACAATTGAACTTTCTTAGAATACACCTCACTGATAAGGCTTAATTCAACTAAAATGACCATTAAGATTAGTGTAAACTGAATTGCTCCATCTCAGACTTGCTGATAATCTCTTGACACAAAACAAATCTGAGGTTTCCAGACAGAATGAACTATGGTGCTCAGTTGAATACTATTTACATTGCTCCCCTTCCTCACTCTTCAGCCCCAAACCTTCTAACAATAATTTTGCTATAATGCTTGCCAAAGATTTCTTGATTTGATCCTAATTAGCTAAACAGTCCTGAGTCTGCATACAGAACAAAAGTTGCAAATGCTCAGTATGATAACACAAACTGACATACTATCCAAGACGCGTACTGTAAAATACACTAAAATAGTCATCAGTTCAGTTACAATTACACAAAAATCAATGCTGACACTGGACCTGAATCCAAGCAGAGAAATTATTCAGAGGTTTTTATCTTCAAGGAAAAAAAAAATACAGTGATAAATGTGGTTCATTTCTTCTTAATCTTCCTGTTTTCCTTGCTACAGTAGATTGAAACTGTTATTTTTAAACTGCAAGAAAACAGATTTGTGGAAATATCAAGTAATGGATATATTTAAGAGTTTTAGAAAAACAATTAGTCCTAATTAATTAATTACTATATTTAAATAGTAATGAAATGTAAGTAACAATGCAAATAGGAATGGATTCCATTATTTTCATAGTCATTGAAACTTTGATCCAATGCTGTCGAGCCAGTAAGGAGTTTCATAAATAAAATCAGTTTGTGATTCATCAAATTTTCTTCTGTTGGCAGTCTCTTTTCAGAGGCATATGTTTGGAAAATAGGGATTGGTATCTATCTAACACAGACCCTAATACAAATAGATTCAATGATTGCCTCATGCAGTATTTTCATGTTCTATCTACATTTTCAGTTTATGAGATTATGAGATTAATACAAAACTCAAATTTTGCTGTTAGTCTGCACACGTCCCCCCGCCCGGGGGGGGGGGGGGGTTTTTTTTTTTTTTTCTCACGCAAAGGGTTTACAAAGTTCAGTATAAACGCTATTTTAAAGAGACACATCTGAAGTGACATGGGAATTTCACTTTCATTCCTGTCATGGAGACATCATATAAGGACAAGTGCAATCATCCCCTGATGCATGAACTGTGCTGTGGACATATGACCAGATACAAACAGTCTTGTGACAAAGACTGACTGAATTCTTACCACACAATTAAGAAAAAGTACAGGCAGACACCGGATCAAATTCATTATTCTGAAGAGTGAAAGTCATCTCCAAAGTTACAGACTGGGCAGCTCTGGCATATCTGAATCTCATTCATGCCAAAACTTTGGAAAACCTTTTTTATTTTGACAATACTTGATTGCTCCCTAATTTATCTAGTCTTTTAAGAGAAGGCTAGAATTGGATTATTGTCTGAAAATATCTATGTAGAAAGAAATCTGTAATATCAGGCAGCTGATACATTTTTAAGAGTGAACAATGCCAAAAAAAATATTTCAAGTTCTGGTATTCTCTCCAAATTTTAAAATCATGATTGGATAGATTTCTGAAAAACAAACAAACAAAAACCTGTAAGGCTAGTTTAAAACTACAGATTTGGCACAAAAGCTCCAAGATGTATTACTAAGAAGTCAGTCTACTCAATTTTAACACTACGGAATCAGTTCCATTAGAGATTTCACTTGACTTTGGGTCATGTCTTTAACTCTCTGCAAATAATTAATGGAATAGTAATTACATAATTATTAAACAGCCTAAGATTGACTGAGGTCCATTTACACTTCGGGCTGAATTTGACTCTAATTAACAGAGATTGAATTTTTCTGAGACACGTTCCCAGGTCTAGATTAAGAACCAGCATTTTGGGGCTGATAAACTGCCATAAGCACATTTTAAAATAAAGAGACAGACATTCAAACACCATAGGGATAATGTTACTATGAGAATGTCTTTTTTTATTGAATATTTTCAATGACATCCTCCTTGTCAAACATAGCTTACTCTTGGATGTATCTTTAGAATCCTGTAAAAAACATGGTAATGATTCACTAAATGTGATTGCTAAAATGACTGCCCCACATATACAGTGCAATTAAGACTGAGCAATAAAACAACTAACAGAAGGGGTTTGCAGCTTTACAGTCACTTTGAGCTCCCATACCACTAATAGCCTATTTTGTTTTAGCATTCACGAATCTCAACAGAAAACTTTGTGGAGAATTTTATTCCAGTCAGGGAGTGCCAATGGAAAAAAAATAATAAGAAGATTGCCTGGGACCTAATGAAAGCTAAATGTAGCACTCCTACTGAACAAGCAGAAGGTGAAGCATTAAGAAGAACAGAGAAACCAGCAGGAATTGTATCTTCCTCACTTTACCGTCTAAACATGTTTACTATTTTTCCAAACCAGTTTGGAGATCAGTATTATACCAATTACACATTTAGGTCCCTGTTGTAAAATGGCCTATCTATTACATGCTTGTTGTTAAGCATATGAGTAATCCTACTGAATTTAAATTTAAATGTCTGCAAATACTTGTACTACTAGGACTTAAGACATGCCTACTGTTATATTTTGAAAGTATGAACTGTTTACTTCCCTCTTCAGTTCTACAGCCAGTTTTGCAAACCTTTAAACATGTAGAAAATGAGTGGAGGTAGCTATAAGACAACTTGATAAATTGTTAATCATACACAAACATTTCTGAGCCTTTTTTTTTTCCTTTTCATTGATCTAAAATAACAAGTATGTCTAAAAGCAAAGAGCGCAATCTTACATTTTTGTCTTTTAAAACAAGGTGAGATTCTAGCTGTAAATGGATACATAAATCTTCACCACTAAGTAGGTCAAAAGGTGTGAAGAAAGTTTCCAGTCACTGGAAATGCTGATATACTGCTCCAACCAACTGCGCAGTTTTAGGTTTCTGCTTGAGAACTATACTGAGAATTAGTAAAATGCAGTTATTGGTCTCCTTTATTGTTTTTGCTCCCTGTTCCTCCTTTCTGCTCCTCAACCACAATTTTTTTCCATCTTTTAGGTAGCAACTCAACCATTCTTTAGTTCAGACAGGGCATGGGGCCTGCAGGCCCAGCCAAGGACTGAGCAGAAGCAGGGGCCTCAAAGAGGCTGAAGGACTCTGACACATGGATGAGGCCAGGCTGTATGGCCTGGCAATACTGAATGCCCCCTGCTTGCTCTGTTTTCTAGAGGGGGTTGGTTGGCACAGACAGCATGGAGCTAAGTGCTCCCAGGGAAATGCTCTGATTCAGTGGGAATGGGAATCAAGCATTAATGCACTTACTCACACTCTGCTTGCCTTGTTACCTAAACTAGCGCAGCTTCACAGCACCCCAGCAGACTAACTTGTCGCATAATGCACATCTCCCACCAGTAAATAAATGATAATTTTTTCCCTCTCCCCTCAATATATCCGCTGCCTTCCAACTCACACATGAAGTGGAGGTTATAACTCTCCATAAAACAAAGGTTTGGCTATGTCCTTGTACTCTCTCTGTAGTAGTCTGTGCTATGCTTGCATTGAATGGCAAATGGAAATGAGAACATCATTTTAGCTAGAAACAGACTACCTGGAAGATCTCTGAGAATACCAAATGATGCCCTTTTAAGTGGATCAATGCCTGGTGTACTGTAACTGTCAACCCTCTCCTCCCCCCATTTCTGGAGTAGACTTACCGAACTAAATACAACAGGCATTAAAGAACATTAGCATCTAAAAGCTTCTCTCTTCCCAAAAGCTACCAAGTATTGACCAGGAAAAAAAAATAAAATAAAATAAAATAAAAAAATAGCAGATACTGACAGCTCACTTTCTTCTTCAAACTAGGGCATATATTAAGCAGGTTTTTAAGCTCTTGTGGCAAGCAGTCAGCATTAACTGACTTTCAATACTTGCCTTAAAGAAAAAGTGATGGAAAACCTGCTGTGCCTTTCTGTAAAGCTTGAGCATTTATTGCTGAAGAGAACTGATGACTAGCTGTTTATTTACTTATTTATATTCTCATTGGAATTAAGCCAATATCTTCCAACTTTATTTTTTTGCACAATAACTATATCTAGAAATATCAGATCAAAAAGGTTCAGTTGATTTGACAGGAGCCCTCTTCTTGCCAGTAGTGATGGGACCACCTTGGAATGTGGAAGCTTTCCTATTGCAAGAACCTTGTTGAAACAGTTGCTGCTCTCCAAAAAAAAAATGTGTTTTAACAAGGAAAAAAAATAACTCATTTCATATTGATGATTTTCTTCCCTCACCAGCTTGTTTTGTTTGTTGTTTGTTTGTTTGTTTTTTCGACAAAGCCACTTAGTCTTGGGCTAATGTTGCCATTAGGGGTTTTTTTGGTTGTTGTTGTTGTTGTTAGAATAAACCACAGTACCAGGCAATGGCAGCAGAAAAATATATATATACATATATATACATATATTTATACATATTATCAAAGCTCTGTATTAATGTCTTTAAAAAATATTTGCATCATAGTTAAAAGTTCTTGAAGAATTTTGATTAATTTGTATATTCCTAAATATTCACACTATTTTGTATTTAATTATATTTGCTTAAGATCCATTTGATAGGAGACACATATAAGAATGACTTATTGAGCAGTGGCATAGCAAATATTTTAAGGCTACCCTTCTTGACAAGAAGATGCTTATCAGCTCTGTAGAAGTGATAGAAATAAAGAGGGATACATGACAATACAGGAAATTTCCTTTTAGAGACATGGACTAACTTCAAAATCTAAAAAAAAAAAAAAAAAAAAAAAAAAAACTACTTACAGAAAGGGAAAGGGAAAAAGAACAGTGTTATGTTTGGTTTCTCTGTTCTGCATAGCACAGAAATCAAAGGGAATGTGAGATTAAAGATATGCCTTAGTTTTAACCATTTTATGATACTTCATATGGGATGTGACAGACATTTAGAAGAAGCCTGAATTTACAATATATACTGTCTTATATTTCAAATGTGGATATGGTACTATCTAAAGTTATTTCTCCACTTCATTTTCCTTATTGAATTTGTTTTCTTATATAGCCTTGGTTTTAGGCTTTCAAATATAGAAGTAAATGGAAAATGGAACAAAATGAATCATGAGTTTGCAAAAAGATTGCATTAGATTACCCGATATCCTCCTCTGAGAAGATAACTGAACTTCTAGGCAAAGAAATGAAATGGATTTAGTCTCTGAATGTCAGCGTTTGACAGTGACTCAAGTAGCTAAGCTCTAGCTGACTAGCACTGGAAGGCAGCTACAAAAAAGGCAAATTTAATGGAAGTCAACCTTGAGAAAATACAAATTCATAAAAGAATCACAAGGCCAGTAAGAACAAGGGCAAATGTCAATTAATGCAACAAACAAGAATCACTTGCTGATATTTACTTGAGTAGCTTTTTAAAAAGCAGACCTGAGACAGAAGGCATTAGTGATGTTTGCACAAACAGCTCATGACAATAACATCAAATCATGGCAAAAACAAAAAAGAGAAAAAGAGAGAGAGAATCACTGTCAGGAAAGACAGAGATTGAAATCTTAGACAAAAAGAATTAGCCAATGTTCAGGACCATTTGAATAGAAATGGACTGAAATTCAATAGCAGAAAATGAAGAATCAACAAATATGGAATTTCTGCTAAATGTTGTGGAGTCAAGAATTTTTTGAGTGCCTTAAGGGCAAATCCAAATTTACCAGTGGAAGGTGGCTATAAGAATAGAGAAATGCAATAATTAATCATATCAGATGATATATTTTCATGTCAGAGGAAGCAATGGTAATACTGTTAACAAATGAGCTAGACTGCAATGAACTAGCAATGTAAGGTTTGAACAGCAGCTCCCTGTTCCCCGCCAGACATCAGTGCTGCTTTATCATTGGACACAGCTACCTTGCCATGATCGATTCTAACCCTATGGACTGGGAGTCACCATTCCAGCAAACTTTGTGTGCAGGTATATATATATACATGTGTATTTACACGAATATAGAGATGCACAGATTTGACAAAAATGCAGAGAACTTTGGAGAATGTGTATATAAGGAAAAGAGAAAATCAGACCTGTGCATATTATCCGGTTAACTGATACTGGAACGTGCAAAATTATCCAAGATATGCGCTGCAACACATTCTTACAGTACACACTATTTCATGATATGCTGCTTACAGTAAATGCCAGCATGTGAAATACAGCTGAATTACGGTTGAGACGGCAAAAAAAATGGTATATCCAAAATCAGCTATTGTTTTCTGAATATATTAACATCTAGTCTGTGTTCCTTTAAAATGGACAATTGTTGACATTCCAGATGTAAAAATAAGAAGTTCCATTTTCAACTTCAGTCTGTTTGTGGATGACTGTACTGAATGGCATCATACTCAGGATTTCAATGGCCTTAGTAAAATGACAAATGTTTGAGGATGTCTCTCATGCCTGAAGTCATTTCCCTCAATTTTCCTCTGCTTTAATTTGTCCTGGCAAGAGGCTATACTGAATAAAGGACAGTCACTGTTGAATGCATACACTGTCAATTCTCTTACCAAACACTTATTCCCAATTATTTTTATTTTTTATACAACAAAAAATTCTGTATTTTATTATTGTATTCCTTTATAGGGGTCAGCCCCTCTCTCTCCACCCAATAGATCTATTAAAAATCTAGAACTCTTTCACCTTTACCATAGATCATCAAATGTCTTTATTATGACCCTACCAGATATTATGAATGTTTTCTACCGATCCACTTAACTTCAAGAACTAAAATATCCAAGTCTGTTTTAGTCTCCTGACAGAACTGAGATATTAGGATAATATAGGTATGCATTACTAGTTTTTTCTGTCTTCATAGATGATCTTGAAATGATCTACCCATAGTTAGGTCCATGAGAGCAGAAGTTACTCTAAACCAGAGTGCAACACCTTGCAAACTCAAGCCCTTAACTGAGGCTCAAGCCATTAAATAAGGACAGTTGTGTCCTGGACAGTTAATAACAGCGAGATTTCCTGCCCTCTAGAGCTGATTTAGGCTTACTCTGGCACTTATGCATCTCTTCTAGTGTGCTTGTTTCCTTCTTTTTAGTATTTTAAATAGTCTACATACTTTTGGTGGATTCATATTTGTAGGTTAGTAGTGAGAGAAATAATAAAACTTCAAATCTGTTGTTTTTAAGCACAACGGTTGTGTTTATAGGCCTTTATACTTTCTGCCAAAAAGTTTTAAACTTTGTTTTTAGGGTGCTTTCAGTGATGTAGTGTCCACCTTTTCTATCATTCATTTTTTATGGCAGAAACACTTTTTTTCTGACAAAATTCCTCCTCCAATTCATATTCTTCATTGAAAAATCCGTTAATGCTTGTCATCAGCTTGTCAGCTGCTTAAAACCAAGCTTTTTACAGCAATCAGTCAATGTCTTGAAATCAATTATGGGTAATCTAAAAATATTTCAAATTAAAAGTGTCATTATCACTTAGTCCAATTACTTCAATTGATTTTATAAAAGATTAAAAAGTTGGTAAAAAGTCTGAATCAATTTTATGTAACTGTGCTTAATTAAGTAAATAACTGTTCTCTAAAAGTTTCAGGAAGGTAAAAGTAAACTATTCCCCTCTGTTGCCAATGAAGTTGTTTTTAATTACAAACTTCACCCAAGAGGGACCACACACACAACTGAGATACGAAAATATCAATTAAAGTCTGACAGAGACATGAAGAGAGCAAGATCGTGAAAAATTTAGATGGAAATTTCTTTCACTTTGATTCTCCTCATTAGAAGATACCAGAGATAGCTATGTTGTACAGCAAATGCATTTAACTAACAGCTAAACCAGTGTTTTAACCAACAATATTTGTATACTTTTTCAATAATCAGACTGGGGTGTTTCAGTAACTGGTAAAGTTCACCCGGGCTTTTGAGCTCCATGTGGAAATTAATCTACAAAATGCAGTTTCATTACACAGTTATGAAATCAAAAGTAAATTTCCATAAAATATGCACAGATAACATTATTTGATTCTCTCTGGGGGACAGCTATGCAGACCAGCTTTTTACATAAGGTATTTTAACTCTTGCACACAAAAGATTTTAAATTTTGTATTTAAGAAAATGTTGAGGGTGAATCCACTTTAAAATACACCACTTATATCCCCATAAAATGACTGATCATTTCATCTTCATCCAGGTACAGCTCTGCTTGATGTCATGGCAAAGGCTTCACAAAGGCTCCATGATCAGCTTTATGCAGAACAAAACTAAGAAAGGCTCTTTACCTCTCAAGAAAAAACTGCTACAACTTGTTCTTTACCATTAAAATTTATAAAGCTAAAACTTCAGCTTTCTCTTACTTGTACCATTCATAATTAGTAATATTCTTCCCCTTTCTCTCACTCTCTCCTTTCCTAGATACTTCCTTTTATGCCATCCTCTTATTTAGTTTGCTCCTGACTGCTAAAAACTAACAATTTTGTTCAATTACAAAATACAAAGAAATAAAATATATTTTTAAACACGGCAATGTTTAAAAAATATTTCAGTTATTAGAATAATAAAATCCTTCAGTTGTTAAGGATTGTTTATGGAAGCAAGAGTGGAAAGCAGTAAAAAGAGCAATACAAGTTGGTGTTCTAACCAGCACGATGCTGATCACTTATATCACTGCTTAAGTTATTTTTCCTTGAGACAATCAATGCATGTTTTTTAAATAATGATTTCTTTTTAAAATAAAATAAAGTATGAAGAAATCTCATGTTAGGATGTCATCCTGAAGCACTGAACCTGAAGGAATAAAAATTTATATAAAGCTGGCATTGGAAAAAAAAATATTGGACATAAATTGTTAAGTTCCTTCAGTTCCCTGCTCTGACAGTTGTCAATTCCAACTGTAAAACATAATACTCTTCAATTATTTTACTTGATTGTGTTGGCTGTCTTTTCTATTTGGTAGCAAGGTTTCCCATTTGTAGAATGAGAAACTGACTTATGCAGCTTGAACAGTGATTCACAAAGTAAAATCTGTAAATGAAGTGAAATACGGGATTACATCTAGGCTTCAGTTACAGAAATTCCCACCAATGCCTAAACTTTGTGTTTGCCTCCACCTGTGGCATGTATATGTTCTCCATACAGAAGCAGCTGGGGCGTGACCTAGTGCTGATTCAAGTCAGGGAAACTTCACTTTGGTTTAAACAAACTGCAGCATGGATAAATTCTCAGTCATTGCTAAATGTGATGTTGCAGTTTACAGACAACTGAAAAGATTACTCCTAATTAAGTTTTTGGTACCTCAGAATGAAGTATTTTCCCAGATAACAAATACTATAAAACTGGATTAATTTCAAAACATACTGTATGCTTTTGCCCATTTGTCTTCCTTGTATTTACTGTCTCCTGTGATTTATTTCACTATATACTCCTTCCAGAATGAATTATATTAAGAAAATAGCTACACTACCATTCAGTGGCTGCCCCTTCTCCATTAAATACTTTCTGTTTGTGTTTTTTGTTTGTTTGTTTGTTTTTCCCCCACCTAGCAGAAAAACATAAAACATACTTGCTAGTGTCTGTTGACATAGGAATTTGGGTTCAGGCAACTGAAAAATAATGATATGCCCTTAAAACTTCCTATGCCTTTGTCAAATTCATGCTGGAAATTTCAGGAGTTAGGCTTTCAGCAAGAAAACCTAGTAAGCACTAGGAAGCACTGATAAATGAGACCAGAAGAAAGAATAAGCCTGAGGTTGATAGTTGTCTTCTGACAACTTAGGTGAGTTCTAAATTTGGTCTGCTATCTACTGCATTCCCAGTTGGGAATGAGTGTGTTAGCTTGCTATTCTGTGTGGAATTTTTCATCTTTAGCAGGAAAATATTTTGAATATTCTAGTACATGTCTCTCCAGTTTCTAGAAATATTATGATTTCTTCTAGTATTTTTGTGCAGTAGTGCTATGTTTATTCTAGGATAGAACTACTAATGGATTAATTTCTTCCAACATATATATACTATATATATATTATATATATATTTTTTTTTCCTTCTATTTTACCACAATCAGGTAACATTAACAGTGAAAGTCATGAAGTTCGTCTTCACTGTTAAACAAACCGCTAACAATATTTGCTTTTGCTGTCCTAGCTTGCTTGCTTAATTAATTTGCAGTTCTATTCTAGCTTGAATGTTAGGCTTCCTAACACATAGCTGGGACTAAATCATCTGAATTGTTTCTATTTGTCACAGTCCTTTCCCTCAGAGACATTATGTTTAAGATTCTTAACCTATTTGGGTTCAGTGAATTGTGCTGTATACCGAGTTCTAGAAGAATTGTTTATGTATGTTCAATAGCCCCTCTGCAATGTTTAGATACATTATGTAAAAAAGACAAAAAATCCTGGATTATATACAGAAAAGCCTGGATTATACACATCTTTGTAAGACTGAATACAAACTATTTGTTGCTTCATGAACACAGTGTCCTTCAGGGAGCACCACAAATGATGTGCATGTCCTTGAGTCCTTTGGATTTTGCATTTAGAATAGAATCAAAATAAGCATAAAATCATACACAGTCATATATCTCTTCATCAGCTGTGGACCTAGGGAGTCTCCTGCATGATGCTTTTTCCAGCAAAAACTTGGTAGTTAAGTTACCTTACCTACAAGTTATCTATAAAAATGAGTTTGCAACATGCAGACTTTAGCGATGGGATTGGTATATCTATTTCTTGTTCTTTTAAACTTCCAGTTTTAATGCTTACCTGTAAGAGGATACTAAGCATCTTTTTTGTTTCGTTTTGTTTTCTTATTGTATTCTGTATTAAGCCCTGTTCTTCAGCCTCTGATCTCTTTTGAGCAAAGACATTTTATTTATTTATTTATTTATTTTTTCCAATGGAAAACAAGGTCTAGCGGGAAATAAATCACACTTCAAACAGTTTCAAATGCAAGGCCACAAACACTGGGACTGATGCGACCAAATGCAGACCTGTATCCACCTCTTAGTCACCCAAAGCTCCACTTTCAGCTGGTGGAGAGGAACGAGCACAGTTAACTCAGGACTGATCTCACTCTGTAACTCTCTCTCTGGACTAGGCATCTGGGTTCCCTTAATAATACAGCAAATTTTTTTGTCAAATGAATCATTACTTTGAAGTCTCCTTGAAGGGATTATTTCTCTCCACTGAACAAATGGGAGCCTGAAGTGACTACCTTGGAGGTACAGCTTTATGTTATAGACATCTACAGTAAGGAGAAGACCATCTCACTTAATGATCCTTTTTCTGGATAGAGCAGAGATTATGAAATTTATGTGAGAGCAAGGTATGCCTATATAACCTACCTCCGCCCCTGCCATCCAAATGCTTTCAGTGGTCCACAATAAAAGGAATTCCTGCATCCCAGGCACTGCATACCAAACACCCTTGTGTTATTTATTGTGACTTGTCCCAGTTGCTTTTCAAGACCACCTATAATTTCTCCTCCAAAACATTCCATTAGTATAGTGGAAAAAAAAATAAAAAAAAATCAGCCACCTCTGTTGCCAACAAGTTGCTCAGTTATTGCTCTTAGAGTCTTGCCATTCTGGTGTCCTGGGGAGAAGTAGCCTCTACAAATCGTAGGGCACTAGAGTCAAGGAAGACTTCTCCCAGCATCCTGTGTGTGCATACACATTGCCGCTTTCCATTCCCAGAGGTAGAAGCACTTCATCAGGGCTCTGTGCAGAATGATAATAAAATTTAATTTGGGAATTCTCCATTAAATGCTGCTCTACGCTGTAAATTAGGTTCTCTTGTTAAACTGTTAATTTGTGTTGAGTCAGCATGTCCTAAAGGCAGCAACACCTGAAAGCTTGTAAAATTGACTGAAATGTGAAAGATAGAAATAAATAGTATGAAAGTCTGCCTAAACTGGACCGAATTTCCACTGCTAAATTTTTGAAATTATCTCCATTACTCACACTTCATTAAGCACTCATTCCATCCATGTCCCACATTTCAGACAACACTGTAAATGTACCGTGTGTGTGTCTGTTAATGTACCCAGTTAGTACAGATGGCCAAGGACTGTTTCTCAGTACAAAGTTCATTTGTTCTAGATATCTTTTTTTTTTTTTTTTCTTTTTTTTTTTAATCAAGTTTGGTTGATCAGATGAAATTCAGCCTGTTTGCATGTTTGGATGGACAGAAGGTCCATGTTCTAAAGCAACATCCAGTAAAGACCTCTAGGGAAAACCCCTCATAACTTATGTTGGTGCAAGTCCTTCTTAATGAGGGACTTGAAAATAACCTCTGAAGCTGTTCTGCTTCAATAAACCCATCCTTTTCCAGTGGAAAATTGTTCTGCCAGAAAATGTTAAACCAGTTTTGCAATATAATGTAATTCACTCTGAATGTGTGGGATTCATTACAACAGGGATTAAAATGACAGCTTAGTGTCATGTGAAGCATGCAGCAGGGGATTTGAGCCTGAGTTCAGTTGCTGGACACTAGGCCAGCTGAATTGTACTTACTGCTGAGCTACTGTAATACATATAGCTTTGGAATAAAGGGGCATGAGGATTAAGAGATATCCTTCAGAGAGACTTAATAATACAGAGATTTTATCACACACACACAAAAAAACTAAAAATAGAGACCTAGTGGGAAATTTATAATCATAGTAGAGAAATGGCAAAACACAAATAGAAAGTAAAAACTTAACAGTCATAAAAGCCCATTGCACTGATATAGAGCAGATGTTACACAAATGATAAGCAGCTGGTTTGAGGTAGACTAAATTCTAAATTATCCCACTGCTATCAATCAACACCCTTCAAATAAATTCAGTGGAAATGACAGTAAGCAAGAGGAAGTTCCTGGGGAAAATAAAACACCAGAAAACAAAAACAAAAACACAACAGTTCATGCACATAAAGTGTTAAGTTGCACCACAGGAAAATATTTGCAGAAGAGGTATGATAAAAATCGCTAAAACTACTTTTCAGAGTTTAAAGCAACAATATTGAGGGTCTCGCACAGAAAATCCAGAGGAATATTCTAAAAGGACGTGAATAATTCATGGTTTCTGAGTCAGACATGAGACAGATGATTGGAGAACAATGAGGTATCCAGGTGTGCTCCTGCCAAGCACAGTGACATGAGCACACTGTAAATCTGCCGGAGAAAAGCATATTCTCATCTGCATCCCGCCAAAACATACTGTGAACTGGCTTCCAGAAGACGTGTACCTGTTTTAACATCAAAAAGATGAAAAGCCCAGAGAAGGAGACTGGCTACTAAAATACCCTAGACATTCACAGAAAATAAATGTTCCCTGGCTCTAGCATGTATTAGGACTAACCTTAAGGTAATTGCGTAGTTCAAAATAAAATGAAATAAAATAAAATGAAATAACATAAAATAAAATAAAACAAAATACAATAACAAAAAAAAATCCTTTCCTGTTCCTTCATTTCCCAGTGTCTCCCTAACTTTACTCCCCCTTTCCCTCCCCTCACATACACTGAGTGACACATTTTCTGAAAACATGGTAGTAATTCTTTTATCTGGAAAATAACTATCTTTGTTGCAGTGTTTGATTGTTGTTGCTCACAGTGAGGGATTAAGTATAAACTGAGTTTTCTACTGTAAAATAATGCAATAAAAGCTGATATAAATTTCAAGATGTATTTTAATGAGAAATACTACCAGAAAATAATATGTTATAGGGTGATACCACTGACAGGAAGATATAAAACTGTAAATACCTTTACTACATGCCTTGCACGTTATACCCTACCTTTTCAGTCCAGAGGGAACAGTCGGGTCAAGCACTTAAAATATCGAACCTTTCCAGTATTCAGCATCTGTCAGGATGCCTATTTTACCCTGAATGATTCCCCTCCCACTTTCTTCTCCAAAATGCCTCCTGGCCTTGTCAGCTTGGGTTACTTGAACATGTAACCCAGTTTAAAAGCTGGTCTATACAGGTAACAGGACTTGTTCTGATTTCCTCTGAGACATTTTTATGCTTGGAAACATTCTGTCGTAAGTACAACATATGTCAAACCCTTAAAATGAATAAAAACACTAATTCAGCAGATTCTGTCTGCAAATTAGGTCTGGAGATAGGAGAGAATGCGTAATTACTACTGTGAATTTCCAAAAGTTTCTTTTTTTTTTTTTTTTTTTTTTTTTTTGGTTCAGGCATATGCTTGTTTCTTTTCTAAAACTGTTGGGCATAATTTCATCTGCTGCACAGGTCATATTTTACAGCTAAACAGTTGAAATAAATGAACATGCTATAGATTTGCTGCCTCTGGCAACTTGAAGACACAATATGACAATCCAACTGTTTTGTAAGGAGGCATACATAGCAAAGCAGAAAAAAATGCTAAGTACAGTGTTCACTCAACCTCAATTTACATGGACAATGTGATTAGATATATTACAGATACACAGCCTTTAGGCATACATGCACACATGTAGCTAATATGCACAGACATATATTGAAACTAAAACAAAAAAAATCTTTGCTACTATTAATTTATTTAATTCATTATTAATATTATATTACTTACAATACTGGGTCAGCTTACGTTTCAACATTTTCTTCATCTTGGAAGAACAGATGTGTAAAAAATTTCCTCTAAAACCAATGCAGTATTTTCAGATTTACAACTAAAGACATTTTTTATTTGGTGATGAATGCTCAGAATTTTTAAAAATGAGTTAATTTTACTTCATCTTTTACTCAGTAAGTCTGATCAGATAGCAGTGTGTAGTAACTGAAGTCCTGTCTCTCTACATTGGACTTCCTCCTTCCTTCCTAATATCTCAGAAGTCCCAGATGAATTGTCTGCACCAAACCAACAGAGAAGACCACAATACAATTGAAACCATTCCTTCATTCCTTTTTTTTTTTTTTTTTTTTTTTTTTTTTGGCATATGCCCTGTGCCTGGAGAGCCTGTGCTCAGGTTTGTAGCATATGCTGTCACAGCTTACTTCTCAGTGCTAGCCACATCAACTAGAAGGGCACTTCAGCATATGCCTAAAGCACACTTCCATGTTGCTCTGTGGTTGCAGATGCCAATGTGAGTAATACAACCTCATCTGAGGCACTGAGAGGAAACAATAGCTCAGCTTTATACTGCTGCAATTAAGATACCCATTCCTCTCTTCAGACAAATACTCTCAATACCTTTCACATCAGTTCTCCCTCCCATGAGCAGAGAGAAATCTCCCTCCTGAGCTGTATTTTCTCAGAAGGGCTTCCTCAGCTGTACCCAGTACTGTTAGGTGACCCCTCCTTACATCAGCCAGCTCTGGCTGGGGTCTTGTCCTCACAGGTAGATCCCTACCTAAGGAAGAGCAAAACATAGCTCAGTGACCAGGCTCACACCATCCCAGCTCTTTCATAAGTCTACAGACACTATCACTGAATTGTGGAAATCAATCTTGAAATAAGCTCATTATTTGAAATTCACAGCTACAAAATCTCTTGAAAGATGACAGTATGAAGACTGTGGGCCTGAAGTCTGCTATGAGATCTGTTGCTAAAAATGCATTAGCATCCCCATTATAAAATTGTTTTTCCTGATTTTCCTTTTGATCTCAGCATCTGTTATGTTTGAAGACTCACTTGCATGATGTAGATCATCATCAGCCCTTCTGTGTACAGGCTTTAGTCTCAATAACCTTGAGAGGTTCCTGCAGCAGATGCTGCACAGGCAAGGGCAGGACTTGGTATGACACAGCCCACCTTTGGGGTGCCTTAAAAGGGTGGAATTCCTTGCTGTGTCTTGACTTGAGTCACCGTGCTGTACAGGTTGACCTAAGCCCCACCACAACAGCATGCAGCCTGCTGGTTTCCCCCCCTCCATGCAGGCTCATGCAGAGATAAAGGGAGCAAAAGCATTCAAATGTTGTACAAAATCAAATACACACTAGCACATACACACTTGCAACTAAATGGCACCCATCAAGAGCACCAAATTTGTGTGCAATTGGTTTGATAGGACTGAACAGAGATGTAAGAAGAGGCATAAACAAAGGAGCTACCTACTCTCAGTGTGGACTCAGACTCACCATCACCTCCTAGGGACCACAACCCCCCCCTCAGTGGGGATGCCCCTGATGCCAGCTGCCAAAGAGGAGATTCAACCTGCTGTGGCCCAAACACAGTGAGGACATTAAAGGAGAAACTGATACCAGAGGGGTGGCTCACAGGACATGGACAATAGTAATGCACTCCTATTATTGAGATTAATTAAAGAATTAATCAAACATAATTACTTGTCTAGCTGCAGTAGAGAACTAAACAAACATTCGTTATCTTGACTTTTTTTTTTTTTCCTCCCTGTTTTCACTTGACTTTTGTTTTCCCTGAGTGATTGCATGGTTACTCCCAGAACACAAAAGAAACCCCAGGCACCCCTTTATTGCTGCAACACACCTTCCAGCCTAAATCATACCCCAAGACCATGTTTCCATTATTTGAAAATGAGGTATCCTGTGATTAGAAACCTAACAGGAAACTAAACAATGGAAACACTCTAAACTACAATGGAAATAAATTAAAATTTAAGACATGGTATTCACTTCTTGACAGCCAGCAACACTTCTGCAATTCATGTCTCACCGTACATTTTTTCACATGATTTTACAAAAAACTGCAGCCTGAGGGAAGAAGAGGGGCAAACTGATTGCAGGAAAATTTGCTGCATAATGAAATCAGACTAAGGCTCATGTTCATAACTAAATAATGATCTATCATGCAGGTGCACTTACAGTTTGTTTTAAACACTCTAAATAATCTACTAGTTGCCAACCTCATTGACGTTAACAGACATAAGATACCAATTGTGATGTCAATCTGTATGATGTCATTCTACGTAGATAATTATGCAAAATTATATTGAAGATGTCTCATATGGCAACACACTGTATTGCAATATATTTGTATCCAAGTCTGTATTGGCACACATAACCTTTCTGAGGGTATTCATGTTGCACAGCCTGTATATATAAATTAGAATCCCAACTAATCTTCATATCAAATAGGACACAAAGGGAAGAATTTAAACTTTGTCTCAACTATGAGGACTAGGATATATTTCCTGACCCTGGAGTCCCTTTGAGCAAATGAGTAGATCTCAATTCCATATGAGAGTAAGACCCATGAGTGTATAACTCCCCCTTTCCTACTACTCATCCATTTTCCCAGGAGGCAAGGACCTCTGGCCCTATGGAGACCACCACACACACAAGGCAGCTGGATCCCTTGTCTGCACAGCCAGGGAGCCACAACACCACAGCCTACCTCACTGCAAACCTGCTGCATAGTTTAGATACAGACTTGGGATGGAAACTCTTCCCCCTCCAGTAACTGCAGAGGAAGCCCAGTATCCCAATGTAGGCATTTAAATAATACACCTGAAGCTGGATGATGCAATTTCCTCTCTGATCCTTTTATTCATACCCACAAATGCACCCATTGTTGCTCATTAACTGTAATTTGAGAGCCGAGTTTCCGAACAGAGCACATAAGAGTGTAAATTGCCTAGAAATGTAGTGCTTCCCTGAGTACTTGTATATGCAGTTACTGTTCATCAACTTCATCAACCACAGAACCTGCATACAAAATCATAACCAACACCACACGTGATATCACACTGATCCTGCACGGATGTTTTTATCCACAGGGTTTCATATTCAAAAATCTTGTACAGCACGCAAAGACAAGGCCTAGCCTGAGATTAACTCCTGTTAAGAAGTTTGTGTCTCATGCATAGCATAGTTATCAGTTACAGGTTCAGTGACCATTATAAAAGCTTTCAGTAGAACAGATAATTGCAAAAATTTACTTTCCATTTATTTAAATTTTTATTTTTCTTTCCAGACTTGTGTACGGAAAGTTATGTTTTAAGCAATAACTGTCACAATTAAATAATGTAATAAAACTGTAAAATAGAGAAAGAGAAAGAGAAAGAGAAAGAGAAAGAGAAAGAGAAAGAGAAAAGGAAAAAAGAAGAAGAAGAAAAAGAAGAAGAAAAAGAAAAAGAAGAAGAAAAAGAAATAAAAAAAGGAAAAAAAAAGAAAAAGAAAGAAAAGGAAAAAGAATTCCTGCTCAATCATTACACAAATAGTACTAATATATAGTAATAGTACTAATATATACTAACAAATAGTACTAACTGTTTTTCTTTCCACTTTTCTTAAAAAATAAAATAAAATTAAAATTAAAAAATGCTTTATGGAAGTTCAGTTCTTCACTAATTCTCTCTTAAGAGGAAGTCTCCATTTGACACAGCACATGAAAAAATTAATAACTGGCATGATTGCCTTTATTTAGAATAAAAATAATATCTGTTTGTCGTTAGTACTGCAGGGAGGAGAAGGCAGCGCTCGCTCAGACCAACTCAAAGTTTAAAGTTTTGTGTGTCATTCTAATGACCTTCTGCTAACTAAACTGTATATTAAAAGTCAAAATGATCCAAAGAGAGAGAGAATATCATAGTAGTATCATTACTTAAGGAAAGACTTATCCCCAAAATTCTTTTAGAATTACAAAACCATACTGTTTTAACTGCTATAAGGTGAATTCAGTTGTCTAGCAATGGAAAATAATGCTTCCCAATATCTCAATAAAGCAGGAGTTTAACACCATATTTACAAATTACAGACAGGTCTAGCTTTATTTTAAATTAAATTATTTACAAAGTATTTCTAAAATACTTTCTTAATAAAGTTATTATTTCTGAACACTTTTTATGAATGTGAAAAGTGAAATAAAAAACGAACTGACTATAAGTAATGGTCACTCTAGGAAGCCTTTTTTAAAGACAGAAGAAAAAAATCCTGGTGTACACTACAGTATAATAGCATAGAAATTAAATAGCTTCCCTTGTTTCTCATTTGGCAATAAGAAAATGTCTCCTTTTGATAACGTTAAAATTTTGCATTACTAGTGGATTCATAAAATAAGGAGTTTGAACTTACATTTTCCTTACAGATCCACAACTTCACACTGGAAAAAATCATTCAGTTTCAGAAGAAAACAAATTTTGGTGAGAAGTTTGAAAGAAAAATATGCTCCAATTCCAATTAGTAGTCAGATTTTGTGTTTTATTTTCTTGAGTCTGATACTTTCCAAATAGCAAGTGCCTTGAGCACACAGGCAGCAGAAGGTAAAAATTATTTGAATCTTTTGGTAGCACTTATTATGATTTGAATAACAGAATTTATGCAGAAACAGGAATTTTCTGTGTTGTTGTTGTTGTTGTTTGTTTGCTTTTTTTTTTTCCCTTTGGTTGGCTAATTTTACCTATATGAAAAATTAATGGAAACTTAACCCTTTTTAACTTAACGACTACCTTGTTGCTGACTTCCAGACATTTGCCGTTGACTTCAAGGAGGTATTTGTGGATAGTTCTGTGATAGCATTTTACAGGTCAGTTCTTCTAAACTTTCTCTGATCCAGGAAATACTGGTTACATGTGTCCTGAATCAGATTTAAAAAGCAGCAAGCTTAACTTCAGGCAAACTTAATTACTATATATTTTGCAGCATCATCAGGAAGGGAAACAGTGTCTTGTCTAGGCAAAATTCAGTCCTTGTAAGAAATACCAAGCTGATGACAGTGAACAGACTTTGACACAGTGTGAGTCTCTTACACTGCTATGCCAGTTTGCATCAAGCTTGACTCCAACATATCACCTGTGAGTGCAAGGAATACTCTGGCTCTACCTTGTACAACTCATTTTCTCTGTGCCACTCTCTGTCAGAATACACCTCAGTTAATGCCAGTGAAAACCAAAGGTCTTCTTACACAAACTTGCTAACTGGGAAATGAAGGTTTTTATTACATATAAACCTTAATGCAAGAAAAATAATGCACATTAGAAGACATACGGTGCTAGGTATACCATGTTGTATTTAAAGTAATAAAAAAAAAAAACACATCCAAAATGCATACACTACTATCAGCAGAGGCTACCTGAGTACTTCAGCCACTCAGCATCAAAGAAGTTTGTAAGAAAATAAGACAAAAAAACAAACAAACAAAAAAAGATAAAACAACCTCTTTTAGACAGTTTCCAAGCCCACAATTAAACATGATGCTTTCTGTTGTGCCAGATAACCCATTCCAGGCAGAGGTAAAGGTGAAAGGTGACAAGAGATAAAAAGATAAAAAGCACTGTTTGGTGCTCCATGACAACATTCAGGGCATCATGAGACATGCTATTAATGGTCTCGTTAGCGTAATGATCAAAAGTGCATTTCTGGAATGATCTCTCCAAATGCCCATAGAGCACTGGTGCTGTTCTTGGAGAATATGTTTTGAATGCTGTTACCTTCACTGACACATGGGAACTGTGAAAGCTATTGATGTCATCTATGCTTTCATTTGCCAGTCAATTCTGCAACACTCTGAAGAATAACCTTGTTTTTCTCTCTGGCGTTTGGAGTTAACAGGGCGAAAGAAAACTTAAATAATTTACTTGTTCCTAATTGTAGCCTGGACGCAATGCCTCTCATTGTACCGATGTCTTACAGATTTTTAATGCATCTTACATCACTAATATTTTTTTCTAACAACAACAAAAAAATTAACATGGACAAACATAGTCACTACACTTCTTTTTCTCTGTTGCCTTTTGCAAAAAAATAAAATAAAATAAAATAAAAAAGTCATCACATTTCTTCACACACACACCCCAGAAAATACAAAAAGCTTTCATCTTCAAATTAAAAAAAAATAAAACTAACATTCATAGGAAGAAAAGAAGAAAAAAAAAAATGAAAGGCTCCCTTTCTACTAAATTGAGGTTGATTTTGTTTCTTTGTTTTAATTTGCATTTCTTGTGTCCTGACACTAGGGTGTCCTAGACCGAACACCAACTGTAATCCAACATATGGTCCAACAAAAAACCTTGCAAGGCTGAAGCCAACAAACTTATCAGAGAAGGATAAATCTGTCCAGCCTAAAAACAAGATACACATTATTGCAGTTGGGCAGAGATATCATTTGCATGTGCAAAAGTTTATCTTATATCTTTGTAAAATAACTAACAGCTAACACCTTGACTTGATATGTAACATAGAATGATGGATCTTGGGTACTACTTCTGTGTTTTTTCTCACAAACACAAGAAAAATCCTGTATAATCCAGTGTTACCCACACAAAAATCTTTACTTTTTACATTTTTTCCACATTATATTCTGTCTTTAAATTAAGTTACCCTGTAATTTATGAACTCAAGAGATCAATAATATTTATTTGCTCATATTTTAACCTGTGAAATCACCTAATGCAAGTATTGGAAATGTTGATGCAGGTCTCTTATTAAGAGACTTTCAAATTAATAAAGTGTCAGAAATCACAGTTCCAATTTCAATCAAAAAAATCAAAGCCTTGCTTATGCACTGAACTCACAATCCTATTCATCTAGAGACTTACTAAAATAAGAGATGAAAAACATGGCTAGTTACAGAGAAACAATGCCCTAAGGTGTCCTCTTAGTTTAAAACTATCCATTAAGACAAAACTCTTGTCTGGAACACAGGAGTTCTGAGGTAGGGTGAAATATTTTGGCTAGCAAAAAGTGTAATAATTACATTTCCCTTAGATTTTTCATAAGAATATATGTGTATATATATATATATATATATATATATATAAAAGTACTTCACTTCCACTGTCCTCCTACTTATGCTCCTAGATAACATAAAACAAATGGCAAATACCCAGTGGTTTGAGGTTAAGAAAAATATCCTTAAGAAATTACAATTTAAAATTATACATATGTAGATATATTAAAACATCTGCATTTCCTATAAATATATACACAAGATTTGCTAAACTAAAAGAGAATACTCCATCTTCTTTAGTATCCTGTCTTGATGGAAAATTAGTAACTCATTCAGCACATGTAAAAAATGTATAAAATACCAATAGGAAACTGGGTCGTGTTTTTAGTTTGCGTGTTGACACAGTAATTGGTCAATTATGTGTAATGGGGACTAACTGCTTCTTAAGAAAAACTACATACACTCTCTGCATTAATAACAAAAAGATTTTTTTTTTTTTTTTCCCACACACACATATTATGGAAGCCAAGCAGAGTAAAAGCACAGAAGAAGCTTGGAAAGGGGAAAAATCAGGCACCTGTGATTTGCACTAGCTGTCTAGAAGCATATTCTTCTTAGTAATCACGTAAAATTGTGAAGCTGGATGGCCTGACAGACGAGGAGATGTCAGCACATCTTGTGTTGTTACTAAATACATTTTGGGCCTTTAATACAATTATGTCTCTTGGGGAGAGTCTTTCTTCTGGTCCCCTGTACATCTTCTGGTCCCGTTGTCCTTCTCTTCACACATTACAGAGTATGACAAACACAGGCACTTAGGGGTAAATTAGCCAGTTCAAAATTGTGACTGTAAGATAAAATAGTTTCTTAGGCCCCCTCTATGTTCAGACAAGAAGAACAGGTACCTCTAGAGAACGATTTATCTCACCCTTGATATTTAAGTTACAGGTGAAACGGATCACCCTTCAGATCTGCCATTCTTTTTCCTCTTGACTACAGTGGAGCCCAGAGGATTAAATCTAGATGGCTAAAATTAGTTAAGATCAGTCTAACGGTACTAATAAAAAGTAACTACTTTGTAATATATTTAGGCTAAATCTCAGTGTACAATGTCAGCCTGAAAGTGAATTCTATTTTACCAAATCTGATTTGATTCAAGTGAACTTTCAGTGACATTGAAGAAAAAAAAAATAATAATAGTTTGGAGAACACTATAAAAGTATCTCTGTGATAATAAAAAAGCTACTAAAAAATGTCCTTTGCATTTAATTTTTAAAAAGACTTTTGATTTAAGAGATAAATTTAATTTATTGCTTGGGTATAAATTTTGGGCATTTTACAAAGGACTGAGGAACTATTGTACTATCTCTTGTCACTTTGCAGATCTCATTAGCATGCAAGACACTTGTATTGAAGGTCTTATTTTCATTTCTTACCTTATTTACACAAGCTAAAAGAATGGTTAAAACATTCAGTTATGTTCCTGAGATATATGGAAATATCTATTCATTTGCTTCAAAGAGCACTAGGGTTAAGATCTTGACTCCACAAAGAACACAGCTACTGGCTTGCCTTTGGTACTTGGCTAGTTCAGGGTGACTTGACCAGCTGGGATCCCCAGATATCTTTCAAGTTCACAGGCAGGAGCACCTGCCTGTGTCCTGGTCCCCAGGGTACACCCAGATGTCTGTCAGGGATGATTCAGAAACAAGTTGTGGAAATAGAATAAAGGAATAGAAAACGGAAGTTTGTACTGCATTCCTATTAATGGCCCACAAAGTGACAGTATGACCTTCCAGAACACCTTTCTCTGACATGGCTATGGAGGGATATGTATGGGCAGTGAAACCCACAGCCTGAGAAAATTTCAGAACAAGAAAAGTAAAGTGCAAATGAGATGAGTAAGAAGAGGAAAAATTTTCTAGAGGAGTGAGGGCAGGTCACTCAGAAAGATTATAAGGATGTTGTAAAGATGTGTAGGGACAAAATTAGAAAGGCCAAAGCTCATCTGGAGCTCAATCTGGCTGCTGCTGTTAAAGACAACAGAAAATGTTTCTATAAATACATTAACATGAAAACGAGGACTAAGGAGAATCTCCATCCTTTACTGGATGCTGGGGGAAACTTAGTGATGAGAGATGAGGAAAAGGTGGAGGTGGTTAATGCTGTCTTTGCCTTAGTTTTTAATGGCAAGACCAGTTGTTCTCTAGATACCCAGTACCCTGAGCTGGTGGAAGGAGATGGGGAGCAGAATGTGGCCCTCACAATCCACGAGGAGATGGTTGGCGACCTGCTACAGCACTTGGATGTACACAAGATGATGGGGCTGGAAGGGATCCACTCAAGGGTGCTGAGAGAACTGGCAGAAGAACTGGCCAAGCTGCTTTCCATCATTTATCAACAGTCCTGGCTATCAGGGAAGGTCCCAGTTGACTAGAGGCTAGCAAATGTGACGCCCATCTACAAGAAGGGTCAGAAGGTAGACCCGGAAAACTATAAGCCTGTCAGTTTGACCTCAGTGCCAGGGAAGCTCATGGAGCAGATTATCTTGAGAGTCATCACGCAGCACTTGCAGGGCAAGCAGGCAATAAGGCATGGGTTAGCATGGGTTTATGAAGGGCAGGTCCTGCTTGAAAACCTGATCTCGAGCTTGCTGGATGAGGGAAAGGCTGTGGATGTGGTCTACCTTAATTTGAGTAAGGCTTTTGACACCGTTTACCACAGCATTGTCCTCAAGAAACTGGCTGCTCTTGGCTTGGACTGGCATACGCTTCATTGGGTTAGAAACTGCCTGGATAGCCAGGCCCAAAGAGTCGTGGTGGATGGAGTTAATCCAGTTGGAGGCCAGTCACTAGTGGACTCCCCCAGGGCTCAGTACTAGGGCCAGTTCTCTTTATTAAATGAGAATATTAAATCGATGATCTGGATGAGGGGATCGAGTGCACCCTCAGTAAGTTTGCAGACGACACCAAGTTAGGTGCGCGTGTCGACCTGCTCGAGGGTAGGAAGGCTCTGCAGGAAGATCTGGATAGGCTGGACCAATGGGCCAAGGCCAACGGTATGAAGTTCAACAAGGCCAAGTGCCGGGTTCTGCACCTGGGGCACAACAACCCCAAGCAGTGCTACAGGCTGGGAGATGTGTGGTTAGAAAGCTGCCTGTCAGAGAAGGACCTGGGAGTTTTGGTTGACAGTCAGCTGAATATGAGCCAGCAGTGTGCTCAGGTGGCCAAGAAGGCCAACAGCATCCTGGCTTGCATAAGAAACAGGGTGGCCAGCAGGGCTAGGGCAGACTGTCCCTCTGTACTCAGCTCTAGTGAGGCCGCACCTCAAGTACTGTGTTCAGTTTTGGGGCCCCTCACTACAAGAAGGACATGGAGGTGCTTAAGCAAGTCCAGAGAAGAGCTACAAAGCTGGTGAAGGGTCTGGAGAACAAGTCTTACGAGGAGCAGCTGAGGGAGCTGGGACTATTTAGCCTGGAGAAGAGGAGGCTCAGGGGCGACCTTATTGCACTCTACAGGTACCTGAAAGGAGGCTGTAGCGAGGTGGAGGTTGATCTATTCTCCCACGTGCCTGGTGACGGGACGAGGGGGGAATGGGCTAAAGTTGTGCCAGGGGAGGTTTAGTTTGGACATTAGGAAGAACTTATTTACTGAAGGGGTTGTTAGGCATTGGAATAGGCTGCCTAGGGAAGTGGTTGTGTCACCATCCCTGGAGGTCTTTAAAAGACGTTTAGATGTAGATCTTAGTGATACAGTTTAGTGGAAGATTTGTTAGTGTTAGGTCAGAGGTTGGACTAGATGATCTTGGAGATCTCTTCCAACCTAGATGATTCTGTGATTCTGTGATTCTGTACACAGAGGAAATGAGGAGGAGCAAGTATTTTGCTTAAAGAATGGAAAAACTGAAAGACCAACTGAAGAACATTATGAAAAACAAAAAAAAAAAAAAAAAAAGGAAAAAAAAAAAGGAAGGAAAATGAAGGGTGAAACAAAAATAATAAACATAGGATGCTTCAGGAAGGAGATAAATCTTTATTTCCCAGTCACTTGCACTTGCTGCTGGTCAAAGCTATGAAAGCAGCATGACAAATTTCATGATGAAGTCCTGGCACAGCATTTTGTCAATCA
Organism: Nettapus auritus; assembly: GCA_011076525.1. Taxonomy (NCBI): domain Eukaryota; kingdom Metazoa; phylum Chordata; class Aves; order Anseriformes; family Anatidae; genus Nettapus; species Nettapus auritus. Next base: position 118,915,028 of record CM021765.1, on the reverse strand, counting down.
AGAACAGCTGTCAAAGTTCCTATGAACAATGAAGGTCCATGTACACAGAGATGACCACAAATGAAGACAGGTCAGAGGATTTTGACAGATTAAAATATTATGCTGCCTTGACGCTGTATTTATTTAACTCTCAGCATTTGTTGGACAGCAGAGCAAAATGGCAATAGATCTGTGTAACATGGAAGCCGATAATGAGGCAGGGAATCTATACACTATCTTGAAAACTCAAGCAAAGTACAGGCAAAGGGGGTGATGACAAAGAAAAAAATGTAACAGGAAATAAAAAAGTCAGAGATGCTGACTGTGAGCGAGAGGGGGAGAGAGATGGGGATGGCAGCCAGGTTCTGTTCTCATTTACCCTCAAGTCTTGGATGTGCAACTGGCACCACCATTTGGCCAAGCTCTTCTTATCAGCAAGAGGCAGAAATGAATGACAACACATACAGATGGAAAAGACCGATTTGCTGATCCACCTGTCTTCCTGACAGAACACAGCTATTCCCTATTGCATGTTTGTTTTGTTGTTGTTGTTGTTGTTTCCCCAAGCCTAAATGAAAGTCTTATGGAATTGAGAATGCAAGATGTTATCAATCTTCCAAGGATCTTTGTAAAACTAAATAACATGAGTATCAGGACACCTCATCTTTTCACATACTGTCAATATCAATTCATTGATATGCACTCTCGTATTCTCACATCTACCCAGAATCCCTATGTATCTGATATTGCAAATTTAATAGCAAACAAATACAATTGCAACAAAAATTCTGAGTCCCTCACCAGAAATTTACCCTCAAATCATTTAGACTACTCTTCACTGCACTTCACTGCACAGGTTTCATGTGGTCTACCTGAAAGGAGGCTGTAGCGAGGTGGCGGTTGGTCTATTCTCCCACGTGCCTGGTGACAGGATGAGGGGGGAATGGGCTAAAGTTGCGCCAGTGGAGGTTTAGATTGGATATTAGGAAAAACTTATTTACCGAAAGGGTTGTTAGACACTGGAATAGGCTGCCTAGGGAAGTGGTTGAGTCACCATCCCTGGAGGTCTTTAAAAGTTGTTTAGATGTAGATCTTAGTGATACAGTTTAGTGGAGGACTTGTTAGTATTAGGTCAGAGGTTGGACTCGGTGACCTTGGTGGTCTCTTCCAGCCTAGACGATTCTGTGATTCTGTAATAAGCCTCCCTAAAACAAACAAACAAATAACAAACATGATCAAGCTATTTTTTTCATTGGCCTTTGTCATCTCTCAGCCAGTTTTCAAGCTATACAGCAATGCTGAATAGAATATTCTAATTGGTAAAATTTAATTTTGTGAGTATAACAAGCAATGAGAACAGTGAATATCATGACTTTACTATGACCTGTTGTTGCCTTTGGGGCTATTTCAGATTTTCAGTGTCACATTAATCAGACCGATTTTTAAAATATCTTGTTTCTTGTGGTTTATTTTTTCATACACTACTGAAAATAGCTCTGCTAAGACATAGAGGTTGAAACTTTAGTGAAAACATTACTAACAAACTAATCACTGCATTGTGAAAAAACTTCAAGGACTTTTTACATAAAAATAGTTAATCAGTGAGATATTGATCTCAACTATAAAAACAAAAGGTGAAGTTATAATGACATAAACCAAACTATTAGGTTTTAATGTCACATTGCCACTGATGCAGTGTTATGGCTCAAGCCAATTTTATGCATAATGCAATTATTACATTGTCTTATAGACTTTTCATCACTTTTGTATATATTAAAACAGACATATAAGATGATACCAAAACATAATTGCATTTACAGCTTGAGCTCTACTGTAAGCAAGTTTAACAAGGGGGTTCATTGAGGTTTGGAATTGTATTCCAAGAAAAGCAAACCAATGAAAGTCCAAAGGAGAGCGTCTTTGAAGTTTTCAAAACTGGGAACGAGAACTTACGAGGTATCTCAATAAGTTCAGCTTGGTCCACATTCCTCCCTACCTTCATGATCAGCTAGTATCAAAGCCAGGATATTGGTCCAAATGGGCTTTGGTTCTGATAAAAGTGTTAGCATGTAAAATATGAAAAACAAACAAATAAAAACAAGTCTAAATGCAAACAGCCAACCTTTTCATGATACTAGTTTTCCATAGTTTCCACCAAAACAGAAATTGCAATGCTTTTCTGCAAACCTGAGCAGTTTCACTGCTCTCTTCACAAGATCCCACATATGTCAAATGTACAAGCTCATGTTAACATCCCTATTAACTAGTTGTCTGAAGAGGAACAACCTATCTTTGGTACTAAAAACCAAATCTATGTATTTCTAGGCAAATATAGCAAAACATGATTTTTGAGAATTTTTTTGCTGTGCTACACTGCTCTTTTCATAGCCATATGCTACATTCTGTCTTCTGCAGGACATGGTTGCTTTATTAACAGCAAAAAAAGTTCATACAAAATACATTTCTTCAATACTGCACTTTTAAAAGGTCACTTCTCCACTCACTGTTTTTGACAAGGAAGGGATACAGAAAAATTACTCTACTTTGTTCTACTCCAGTGTAGCACAGAAAGTTCTTAAGAGAGAAGTCCTTCAACTACAAAACCAACACAAAGGGGCCAATGGAACTGCCTGATTACCTGAACCTAAACGATTCTGTTACTGTCCTCATCATTCATCTGTGGGGGATCAGATTCTCATGTAGGTCACAGGGAACTGGGAAATTGTTTCTGAACTTTGTGCCTATTTTTACACATCAGAAAACAATAATAACAGCTTGGTTCAATTTGCCAGACTTGGCAATCAGCTCGAATTTCCACTTGGGCTTTTTCTGGAGAAAGACTACTGCAACCATATGCTAAAGCTCAGACCAACTCTCAAATGCTCATGCATTTGCTCAGATCACGTCTGTGAGCAGAGTACTCTCCTGTCGCCTCTCCAGTTTCAGTGATGAGGCTGCTGCCAATCCATGTTTCTCGGGATGAGGGCAGTGCCATGAGCCATCCCCGACACAGCAACTCACGAAGGTCTCACTGTGCTTGCAAACAAGAGCAATGCATACACTCCGTGCTACAGTAAGAGTGTCTTCAGCTGCATGCTATGCAGTCAGTATGCAGGGAAAATATACAGTAAAACACTTTCTGATTTAGAGATGATTTTTTTAAAAAGCCCTGAGATACCTTACAGCCATTTCACAACATGCTTTCTGTAAACAAGTTCAAATGTCAACAAAAAATACAGACACCACAGCACAGCACAGTACCCAAGGAGGCAGCAAGTGACGGTACTGTCAGAGTAGCAGCACCCTACTGTCCTCCAACTTGCAGGCACTTGGCTGGTGAAACCCAGTACTGCTTTTGAGAGCTTGCTTTTGAGAGTTTGGAAATCCGAACTGAAAATAAAATGCACAATGAAACAAATTAAATGAAATAAATCTTTTTTTTTTTTTCTTTTTCACAAAATAGAAAGGTCAACCTTGTTAAAAGCAAAGTAACTAAGAATAAAATAAAAGGTTTTTTGTTTGTTTGTTTGTTTTGTTTGTTTTTTATATCAAACCCAAGATTGATGGCATCCTGTTGATATTTTTTTCTCAATAAACTCAAGCAATTCTAATAATTTATTTATGCAAAGTTTAGGTTATTTATTAGGCATTTTGAAGGAAGTAGCTATTTTTTCCCCTATTCCTTACTCTAGATCTCTCCTTTTATGTATATATGTATTATGTATTTTATGTATTCCATAATATTGCTCCAACTATGCTTAATCTTTGCAACATGCTCAGAAAATAAAGATATAATTAAAATAGGAAACAAACAACATATTCACCACTCTGTCATTCCACAGGCTTAACGAAGTGTGTATGTACAGAGACTATATACTACCATGCTCAAATTCTGTCCTCTGGTGTTGAGGATTACCATTAACAAGACCATCATTTCCAATGACAATTTAACAGATTTTTATTTGAAAAACAAACAAACAAACAAACAAACAAAATTTCCCGGCATGAAAGTCTATTCTGTTTAAAGCTGGTTTCAACACTATTATGTCAGAACATAGTCTTTCCCCATTTCCCCATCTAAATCTTAGCTGCAACTTCTATTTTGTTTTTAGATGCAGATGGCATAAGTGTTGAAATTTAATGTTGTGGTTTGCAGTGTATTTCACCAGCCAGTAATGGGCAGTTTCTAAATTCCAGGGAACATGCTTTGTGTGTGTGTCTGTGCAGAGGAGGGTTGCGGGAGGTAGCTGTTGACTGAAATCTATTTTCTGGTAGATTGCCCACAACAGCACTATTTTACAGAGCTCCTTACTGTTACCACACTGTATGGTCACCCAGATCAGAGGGATAAGTGAAAGGCTGGGAAGCCATGACTGAGAAAAACACTGTTGCAATTCATAGTAAATGTCCTTGTAGGCTCAGGAACGTTAATGTGCTACATACTGCAGTGAGGCCAGGACATCCAAATAGCTTGAAACTATTACAAGTTAAAAATTGCCCACTGGTAACTATTTAAAGGTCATTAGTTACTTTTTATTTATAGTACATGTATTCAGCTAGAAGAAATGTGGTACTACATTGTTGGCCATAAAGGGAAAAGTTGGACAAGTTCTAAAAAGAGATCAAACCCTGATCAAACCCAGATCCTCAATTAAAGTAAAGTAAATTATACGCACTATCTTCAGCACAGCAAATTTCATAGAGTGCAGAAGACTGTGTGTCAGAGCAAGAGTTAACTGATGAACCATTATTTGTGTGTGCTTGTCCAAATATTCAAGAACTTGGTTGAACAAAATAATAAAAAACCTGTCCATGAAGTGTTGATTTCAAGTGCTATCTCACTTTTTCACAAAATTCACCTTCTTCTTCCCCTCAGGAAAAACAAAACTGCAAAAATAATAGATACCATGACAGCAACGGATACCCTGCTTCCACCTTTAAAACCAATATACGTGTCCTCACAGGTAACTTCACCCACAAGCAGAAATAAAATCTGTGTGTAAGATAATATGCAGCTTTTTTTTTTTTTTTTTTTTTTTCCACCTTTAATAATTTTTTTTTAAAAAAATAAGTTGGGTGATTTTTTTTTTTTGGAAAAGGACGTTTTTTTTTTTTTTTTTTTTTCCTAAAGGTTAATAATAGGAAACAGCTAAGTGATGCATTTACTATGGTCACACCCCTGAAGGGCAAATTGCTTTGTTCTCCCAACAATCAAAAAGTTCTATGATTCTTCCTGCTTCCATCATTAATTCAGTAATGTTCTGCTTTTCATATATACACACTGTTTAGTAATAGGTTCCTGTTTAAACTAACAGGCTCAAGGAGGGGAAAAAAAGAGCAAACAAAAACACCTTGAGGTTTTAAGTTTATAAGCGGAAGGAAAGGATTAGCAGGCTGCCCAGGGCTGTAGGAAACTGAAAATACCTTATCAACTTTACATGGTTGACTTATTGTACTTTACAGGCTTTTTTTATCATATAATCCCATAGTGTACAAAAAATTCTGTTCTAGTCTGTTCGGACACAAGTAGAGGAAAAAAAAAATAAGAAAAGGACTAAACAAAGTAGGATATAGGAAGAAGGAGAACTGAGAAAAAGTATCAAAACAAGTTAAAAAAAAAAAGTTTAAAAAAAAAAAGGTAAAACAAGCTTTATACATATGGCTTAACACTCATTTATAATTTTTAATAACATAAATAAATACTGGAAACATTTGCTCACCTGTATTTGCATTTTTTATTGTAAAGGTCAAAGAGGTGTATAATGGTTTTGCAAAGAGAAAAAAAGTAACTGTAATAAGGTCTATTACTTACTACACTGCTCAGTAACACTAAAACAAAGAGCAATGAACTGTACTTTTGGAAACTCTAAGGAATTGCCTTTTATAGCAGAAAGGTCAAAACAGAATTTGGAAGTGAAGCTATTAAGTTACATGGCCTTTATGTGTCGTTCACAGTTTACCAGTGAATTTGCAGGAATTTTTGCCCTGGGCAACAGACCTGTTCCCTTTCAGTGTCTAAGTAGGAGAAACCAATCCCTTTGCACATAATCCCCTCTATTACACTCTTTCAAGTGTTATTTCCCTGCTTTTGTATGTATCTATACCTATTCAAAACAAATGGAAGCCTATTTCAGAAGTGCTCTCCTGCTCATCTTGGAAGGCAGATGACACAAGCCCAAGCACACAGCAGAGCTGTGTGAGGACAGCTGACATGCATGTGGCAGATGCCCCATCCTTTACGTGCTTTGTGAAAGCACTTCCAGTCCACAGGAAAGCTCTCTGAAGTTGAATGAGACAGCAGAAGGGGTGGTGATAAATAGCTGCACTGAGAATGTCATCTATTTAAGCTGCACACAGCACTTCAACATTTGTCTAAGAGGCAGCACCAAGATAGTGTTTCACAAGATTGGTCAGCCAGGGATGGCCACACTCCTTTTCTACCAGGCCAGAGCAGCCTGGACATTCACACAGAGAGGCTTTCTGTGCTTGGGCAGGGGACAGTTGGGATCTTCAGTGCTACATTCTGCAAAGTATTGCCTGACACATACCTGAGAGCAGTTTCTCTGATCTTTCCCCACTTTTCACCCAAGGCACATGAACAAAATAAAATTCTCCACACCTCCCTGACAAGTCCACCTACAAGCGTTTTCCAGAGTAATTCCATCTTTCTGCTGCTCATGGGAAAAGCAGGAAAGGCTTTGATCAGTGAATTTGACTTAGAGGTATAATACCCTTCCGCTTTTGCGAAGCCAACATTCAATGTTCATAATAAATTTAAGAGAAAAT
>CM021765.1:118673892-118908253 GCA_011076525.1 Nettapus auritus | reverse complement strand
TACATGACAGAAGAATCTGCCTCCCTCCCTGAATGTAAATCTCATTTAAATGAGCATTTCTGAAACCATCTACTTAAACCAAAGTTTTACGGCAATGTTCTTGGTCAAGTCCTTTAACCAGCTCAGGGATAGATGGCAGGTGCTGTTCCCAGGCAGGGTCACTGGGGGGATCTCATTCACAGTTCCAGGTTTGGACACTCCCTGGGAAATTGGTAGTGACAGAAGATGAGGTTTCAGAAGGGAAATGCTTCATAGCATTCAACCACTCTGGACCAAGAGTAAAGTTATTTATTTTATCTAGGAGAAAACCAAGGCAACTGCTGACATTTTTGTGGCAAACATTGTAACTATCATTTCTGCCAAATGGGAATGTTCATCCATCTGGCTCATTAGGAGTCTGTACTCCAGTTAATCCAGGTCAAATCTGTCTTATTTGTGTGCAGTGGAAACTATTTTCAGAAGGCCTGTACAAGGCCCACACATCGAGAAAAAGAGCTATGCAGAGCTTGGGGCATAATGCAGAGCTTGGTCCCACCACATTTCCGTGATGGCAACCAAGTCATAGCCTGCCTGCTGCACGATGGCTTCCAGCTCCTCTTGTTTGTTACCCATGCTTCATGCATTAGTGTAGATGCACTTCAGTTGGGCCATTGCCTTCTGCCCCAGCCTTGCCATTGTTCCCCCTGGTACACCTCCAACTAGCTTTATTTCAGCCCCATACCCCTTCTTAGGTTGGATATTAGGAAAAACTTCTTTACTGAAAGGGTTGTTAGGCACTGGAATAGGCTGCCCAGGGAAGTGGTTGAGTCACCATCCCTGGAGGTCTTTAAAAGACGTTTAGATCTAAAGCTTAGGGATATGGTTTAGTGAAGGACTTGTTAGCATTAGGTCAGAGGTTGGACTCGGTGATCTTGGAGGTCTCTTCCAACCTAGACTATTCTGTGATTCTGTGATAATCACTGTTCAAAAAAAAAATAGAACCTTCTGTCATAAGTACCACTAAACAACATGATTTAAATGTGTCAAGGCTCATTATTGATCATACTACTAGGTACAGAAAATATTTTTTTTTATGCTAAGATATGTGTTCTTTATATGTATAATTGAGAAGGAAAAAACAAACAAACAGACAAAAAACCTCCAGGTTGTGGAAAAAAAGAAAAATGAAATAAAAATAAATAATGGTTTTCAAGGATAATATTTTCATTCAACTGATAAGTTACAAGGACAACTGATAAGCTATAGGACTACCCAGACTTTCAGCGTTTTCCTTAGTAAATCTTTAGAGCTATGTCTCTATTCCAAATTAAATATGCTTACATCATTCTTCATAAAGCAAACATAGAATTGCAGAACAATACAGGTTGCAAGGGATCCTCAGAGGCCTTCTGTCCCGATGCTGTGCTCGAATCATGTCTCCCCTCAGAGCTACATCAAGTAGCTCAGGGCGGTGTCCAGCTGAGTTCAGAACACCTCCAAGGAAGGAGACTCCACAGCCCCTCTGGACAACCTGCTCAAGTGCTCAGCTGGTGGCTTTCATCATATTAAAAAAAAATAAAAAAAAAATGTTCCTTGTACCTTGTCAAAATTTTTATTTTTTGGAAACCTGTTTCATCCTTTCCCTGTATACCCCTGAGAAGAGTTTAACTTAATTTTCTCCATAACTGCCTATTAGGCAGATGAAGACAGCAATTAGTTTCCACCCCCCCCCCCCCCCCACCTTTTCATGGCTAATTGGCGAGTAGTTTTACTTTCATCACTAGGGAGAGTAGAGTTTCACACTCTGTACACTTCCTACGTTTTTTTGTAATGATGGGATTATAGGTCTTTCTCAGTTTGCAACTAAATATGGACCTAGCAGTAAATAAAAGGATGACAGCATCCTACATTCACAGCATTTCTCTCTTTTACATAAAAACGCTTAGACATATACATATACCATGTACATCTATTATATTGTTAAATATGCACAGTTACCTGTGTTGTAGGTAACATGTCTAAAGATGTCTGAAACAAACTCAGACATTGGTCAGGGAAACCACGAGTGGCAAAATTGAGTTTTAACTACAAAAACTGTATTACATATAACATTTAAGCAATAATGACAATAATAATAACATATTTTTTGACATAACCCTTAAAACAATTATACAAATTTTGAACAAAGCAAATACATCTGCCTTAACAGGAAAAGGGTGAATCCATACCTAGCAAGTTCATCTTCAAATCAATTGTGGATTGAGATACATATGACCTCTGTGCAAATTTTCCTTACATTCAGTATTCTAAATCATGGAAATTATTATTTGTGAAAAGTTTTTTTGAGTCATTCAAGGGTAGCTACAAAGAAGGAGAAAGTGCTTCTATTTTAGAACCAGAACACTCTGTTACCAATGTATGTAAAAGAAATATACATGAATTAGTGAAGAAAAAAAAAAAAAAAAAAAAAAAAAAAAGACAAAGGGAATGATAATCTAGTGATACCTTATGGCCAAATCTCACAGAACAAGGAACACGTAACGAGAAATAATTTTTTTCTTGGCTTCGAGTAGAGACTGGTTGTCTGCCTCCCAGAAGCCAATTCTTCAAGGCAGTCAAGCCCTGAAGTGTGCTGGCAAGGCTAGTGAGCCTCACTCTCTAGCCAAGATGTTGAAATAGCCAAGAAAGATTCTTACTGGGTGATGTTTCAATGTTTGTTTGTTTGTTTTCCTCATTATAACTAATTGCCATTGTGGACAAACTTATTCTTATGCATGTATACCAAGCACAGTGATCTTGGAATAGCAAAATCATTATCAAAGGGTGAACCAGGAAATTCCCACAACATCTTGTCCACAGCAGGCTTGCAGGTTCCCAAGAGTTTAAAGGAACTGCAGCACAGAGTTGCAAGAACCTAATTGGAGACAAATAACAGTAATTTTGAACAGGCAATGAGGTCACACTCTTTGCAAGCACAAGACAAGGAGAGAAAATCATCACAGACATTCTTCACAGTATGATTCAATTCAAACTTGTTATCAAAAGAAATCTTTGAACATGGTATTGTTGCACTAGGTTTAGGTGTATGAATTAGTAAATCAGAGAAGCTGCAGTCAGTCAAGTTTCATGGAAAATGGCCAGGGGAAAAGATTTGTAAGTGTATTAATATTTCATAGTATTGTAATGCTAAATGCAGTATATATTAAATATGAAAATAATACTAATTTTCCAATTTTCTCTAGGAGAACACACTACAAGATGTTTTCACTATACAGGAAAATGCAAGGATTGTTTTTTTCTGATAACATTGAAACACATTTTCTATCCCAGCTGAGGATATGAATTGGGTTCCCAGCTGAAAACCACATTTTTCTCTGTCACCTGCTTGCTTCCTCAGTATCCAAGTAGCTAGCAATAAGAAGGACTAGAAACGCAGCAAGATAAATTGAGAATCCCTACAGAAAAGAGATAGGAGTTTACAAGGATCAAGGAGGAACTAAAAATATATGGTCATTCAGAGAGAATGATTTGGGAAGTAGAGATTTACTAGAAAACAAAATTGCCTCACAGCTGAAGACACTGGAATGTCTCCAAATCTGGTTTTGAGGAAGAAGATGAGGAACAGTTGGACTTTCCCAACATGTTATGGTAAGTACTTAGCTTATTTTTCTTGGCTCAGAGGAGCCTCACCATAGAGTGAGAGACTTGTGTTCTTTGGAGATAAACAGCAAAGTACTATAGGTGAGAACAGTCATTTTCACAGATCAAGAGGCAATATTATCTATACCATGGAAATAAAATCCATGGTAACTCCTGCTTGTTGCTTGATGATTACGGCTCCAGAGAGGATAGTCTTTTGTTTTGTTTTGTTCTGGTGTTAGCTTTCTAAAGCAGCAAGGGAGTAAGATCCTTTCTGGCAGTGAGAAGGGATTAGTGTATCTTGCCGATGATTTGGGGTCAAGCCTGGCAGTGTAACTGCTGGGATGGCTCTTAGCAGTAATGAGGAAGCTCTCTGAAAAAAGGAAAAGAAGGATTCAATATCAGTGGCTATAGCAATTCATATTAGTACTTCAAAAACTTCAAGTTACTGACAACAAAAAGAGTGAAGAAAGAGACTGAGCAGGACACATGCCAGTGGTCCCCTTAGCTGCTGAGAAAGGCAATCAATCTCCTTTCAACTTTCCCAGCTTTTCGTACTGAGAGGTAAAAGGCCCCCAAACTTCTTTTATACAAACTATGTAAAAACTGGCTCCAGATTTCTGTGGAGGTGGGAGGAAAGGGGCAATGAGAGAACAGTGAAAATACATTAGCACGAGAGACCCAGAGCCACATAGTTGGCAGGGTGGTTTGGCAAGGGCACTGCTATCTGAACAATGAATAATAGGACCAGCACCAGGATGACTGCTGTGGATGGGGCCCCCATGAAAATGCAGCATTCCTTTCTTCCCTCGGTCATGTCTCCAATGAATGTATCTCTGTTTCAAGAGTGCGTGGGTCTGCTAGCCTGTGTCTTTATCCCAAATCACTGTGGCAGCACTCCCTCCATGGCTTGCAGTCTCTGCTGGAGAAGGTGGATGTGTCCCAACCCAGGTGGTTGCAGCAGGCACAGAGACCTAGAAGGCAGTGCAGCAATGACATGTCTGGGAAAACACCACAGCCTCTTAAAGTATCTGGGTACTGGTGTCTATAGAGGCTTCTCCTCTGAACTTGAATGAGAAAAAGCAAGCTTATACCAAGTCCTGCCTATCCACAAAACAGGTGAGAGTTAAAAACGTATAATATAGATGTCCCAGCTAGCTATGAAAACTAAACCAAAACTTTCGTTTTGCAAGAAAATTCTAAATTAACTTAGGCTGTGATGAGTTAGATCCATTACAATTTATGCACAATCTGTAATTTATGTCATGCTGCATCAACCGATAATATGGTTTACTCTAGACAGAGAACAGGATGATTTAGACTACACATAGACCTCCTGAAGCAACATGCAACAGGCCTGTCATGCTGGGAAGAGAAGAACTGGGAAGGGCTCTGAGTCAGAAACCAGGGTTTTCTCATGCTGATTATCACACTCACTTTGTGAAAGCTGTAATTCCAGCAGCAAGGTCTCACAAATCTATGTGTTAACCAGTGTGAAAAGACAGTGACAAAGATGGAGGTAAGAAATAAAGACAGCTAAAATATCCCCCCATATTTACTATTCCTACTTGTATTTCTGTACAGTCTTCTGCACCCTACATTCTCATGCAAGCTCTTTGCAAATGTGCATTATGTTGGTATAGCTCCATGGTTGCCACCTCCTGTTCACATCTCTACTCCTTCCTCAAGCCTCTCTGGCTGCATTCTGTCCACCTGCTTTCTTCCCTCTAACCCACACATTCCCACATGGCTTCATACAGCCTCCCTGATTCTGTTTTTCCATCAGTTTCTACTGTCTCCAAAACACCCTACTTTTTGAAGGGCATCCACCATTTACTCTAACATTTATTTCCAAGTGCAAGGTCCTGCATCTGGGCTGGGACAATCCCAAGCACAAATACAGGCTGGGTGGAGAATGGATTGACAGCAGCCCTGAGGAGAAGGACCTGGGGGTGTTGGCTGATGAGAAGCTTGACTTGAGCTGGCAATGTGGGCTTGCAGCCAAGAAATCCAACCATCTCCTGGGCCACATCAAAAGAAGCATGGCCAGCAGGTGATCCTCTCCCTCTACTCTGATATCTTATGATACCCCACCTGGAGCACTGTGTCCAGCTCTGGGGCCCCCAGCACAAGAAGGACATGGACCTATTACCCTATTAGAATGAGTCCAGAGGAGGGCCACAAAGATGATCAAAGGGCTGGAGCACCTCTCCTACGAAGACAGGCTTAGGGAGTTGGATTTGTTCAGCCTAGAGAAGAGAAGGCTCAGGGCAGACCTTATAGTGGCCTTTCAGTACTTAAAGGGTGCCCACAGGAAAGCTGGGGTGGGACTCTTTGTCGGGGTGTGTAGGGATAGGACAAGGAGTAATGGTTTTAAACTAGAAGAGGGTAGATTTAGATTAGGCATTGCAAAGAAATTCTTCACTGTAAGGGTAGTGAGGCACTGGAACAGGTTGCCCAGAGAAGCTATTGATGTCCCATCCCTGGAGGTGTTCAAGGCCAGGTTGGATGGGGCTTGGAGCAACCTGGTCTAGTGGGAGGTGTCCATGCCAATAGCAGCAGGGGTGGAATTAGATGGTCTTTAAGGACCCTTCCAACCCAAACCATTCTATGATTCTATGATTTACATCATCAAAACAAGTTATTGTAATTGTTTTGTAAATCTAGGATGCTAGCTGTGTTAGTACCAGAAACAAGGGATTTGCTGATTTTCTGGTGCATTTCTGATTGTCTAACAGCACTGACATTTTTGTCTATTAAAAATGATAATGATATTGTTAATAGTTAGAGCCCTATGAAAAGGTTTCTCTGCATGAAGTCAGGCTTGAGTGTTACACTTAATCTGCAGTTACATTTTAAATTGCATTTATATTACAGCTTAATTGAAGTGTGCATATGATTTCCTACAAATAGTACTTTTAATTGTTATATCAATATTAATTATAATGATTTATACATTCATTTCACATATATTATGATAGTGTTAGATTATTAATTTATTTGAATTATAGTGGAGTAAACTATATACTGACATAAACCAGTGATGTCATTTTCCCTTTTTTCCTCATAAACATCCATTTTGAAAAACTTTCTCCAATATATGTATCTTGTTACTGAGTTGTTGTTATAATTATTAAAATATCCTCTTTTCGTTCCCTTCCTTATCATGTTACCGAGTACCCTGTGATACCCTTCAAAATAACTAGATCTTTTCACAATTGTCATAATAGCTAATAACTGTGACCACCATCATGCAGGGTGCTTGATGCTTCACAGACTCATCCCTGGGTCTCTCCTCTTTCCTGCAACATCGTTGATTGTTCCCAGCTAGAAGCCCTGGCCACAGTAATGACAACTTCTATTTCATAAAGAAAAAATGTTCTTACTGTCTTCTGCCAACCTAATTTCAGTATTCAAGTTCATCTACACAAACAAACAAAACATTATTTTTTTTATTTTCTTACGATGATTACAAATTCAGAATCACATTCCAGCCTCAGGATTTTGCACAGTATATTGGCAATGAATAGCCAATTAACATTTGTAGACTCATTAACTGGTACGTATCTACAAAGCAAACAGTTGACACATTCATTTTTATTTCAAACTGTATGCTCCAGACAGTATAAAATATGGAGTACATTGAAAACTCTCAGCATATTCTGAAGTCCAGTACAACTTCCCAAGAGTGCATTCTCACCAAAAGAAACAGACAATGAAAAAAATCCAGCGATTTTTACAGTGTAAAAAACACAGACTTGCATCATTATAAACAAACAACAATAATCTCCGGTGTTTATTAGGAAAAGGCCTCAGGCAATTATTGCAGTGTTATGCTGTTTCTGCATGAGAAAGAAATACAGGATTTCTAAAAGCAACTTCTCATGAATGGGTGCAGCTGTGGATATAGCTGTAGACCAAGAAAAATACAAAGGATTATAATAAAATAAAATAGATCAAAGAGAGGATGCAAATTCACAGGCTGCAAAATTGAAACAGAATATAACTTTGAAAGAAGTAGGATCAACTTAAGGAATCCTGGAAGCTGTGACATACAGTAAATTTTCTTTTTGTCTTAAAATACCCTCTCTCTGAATAAAAAGCTGCTGTATAGAAGTCCATCCAAATCAAGAGTGCTCAAGTGTTTTAGGTTCCCAGATCTTCTCGCTAGAAGACTTCTGATTGATTTCTGATTCTAAATCCACATTTCAGATCCTGCAGGTAAAGAAAACCTCACTTCAAGTATTTTATGTTAAATTTCCAAAAAGTTCCAAGTAAAATACTGACCAATTTTTGGAAGATCATGTTACCACACAGACAGCATTTAGTGTGCTACATTTTTTTTTCCCTGCACTTTAACAATTTAGAATTTAAAATACAGTTTGTAACTCAGGAGCATCACCAGCAGGTGGAGAGTGGATGGTGGATCCTTCCCTTCTGGTCAGCCCTGGTGAGACACATCCAGTGCTGAGTCTGGGGCTGGGCTTCCCAATGCAGGAGAGACATGACCTTACGGGAGATAGTCCAGCGAAGGGCCATGGAGATGATTAATGGACTGGAACATCTCTCCTTTGAAGAGAGGTTGAGAAACCTGGGACTCTTCAGATGAAAAAGTTTGGTGGGATTTTATCAATGTGTATTAATACTTGATTGGTAGGAGTAGAGAAGACAGACCCAGACTCTTATCCTTGGGGCCCACTGACGGGCAAAAAACAGCGGACATACATTGGAATACAGGACATTTCACATAAAAATAGTAAGGAAAAAAAAATTACTGTGAGGGTGGCCACACCCTGGAACAGGCTGTGCAGAGAGACTATGGAGTCTCCATCCTTGGAGATATCTGAAACCTGAGTCAACATGGCCGAGCAAACTGTCCTCACTGACCCTGCTTGGAGCAGGGAATTTGGACTAGATGATCTCCAGCAGCCCCTTCCAGACTCAGCTGGGCTGTGACTCTGTGAAGTTTCATCAGTTTCATCAGGCTGAGCAACAGCTTCTGGAAGCATTCCAAGATAGCCACCGCACCTCTTAGGAGCTTCTAATTAGTCAAAAACCTCCACAGACTGACTTATGACACAGAGAAACTGAGTTCCCTGGGTACTATTTAGGGCCAAGATGCTTTTCACTTTCTAGATAAGAATTTCATACATAAGAGGCAAAAAAAACTCTGTACCTGTAACAGGTAGATTTAGGAAAACAAACAAACAAACAAACAACAACAACAACAACAACAACAAAACTGGCCACATTTGGAACAAGTCCTTGTTCAAACCACATCCTTCCCTCAGTTACGGGGAGGATTACAGGTCAAATAAACTTGCTTCACGTTTCCCTACAACACATCACAAGAAAAAATGAATCAATTCTGCAGTAGCAACAGCTGGGAAGACTTGGCAAAATGACTGTTAAGTCAGCTTAAGATAATATGCAAAAATTAGCAAGCCTTCTTGGAGGAGGAAAGAGCTTATTTAAAGCAGTTAAAGCAGTAAAGCAATGGATGTGCATGACTCAGAGAAAGGGGAAAACGGTAAAAGGACTAAAGAAGAATTAAAGAGAGCTGACAGAAGCATCAGTAAGAAGAGTTTGTGCTTCACAATTCAGCAGCTCTTCCCCAGGAAGACTAGGTTCATCGTGACAGGACAGAATGGTGAACATCTAAAATAATTTAGTTTGTTTCAGAACATAACATGTTTCCAGTTACAGCTTTTCTAACAGTTGAATAACAGCATTAAGCTAGTCACTGTGCTAAAAATAGAAGGATTTGGGGATTGATTCTGATTAGACTGCGTTCCTTTGGACAGGAAGTAGAAAGAGACTATGCAATCTAATAGATTTCTCTCAGCAAAATTCTGCCCCTACTTACAGTCTCTTAAGTTTTCATCATTCAGGTGGGAAATGCCACTTCATTGAGTATATCTTTTACTCCAAATAGACTAAGTAGGTGTAATTAGGTACAAATTCAACTTATAGCCTCTATATAAAGATGAAGGGACTGATTAAAGCAACACCTTTTAAACTGTATATTTAAATCAGTATCACAGAGACATCCTGTATCATTCAGTTACAAGGATGTAGATATCACAGAATCTTAAACAATTAAAGGAAAATATTTAAAATTCAGATTTATGATGATCTCTTATTCTTACAAAGCTTTTTTTTTTTTTTTTTTTTTTCCCATCAAGTGTTTTACATTCTACTGTGAGGTATCTGCTCCTTAAGTTCACCATTTATTTCACAGCATTATGTTTCTCTCCTTGCTCTGTTAGAGCTTCCAGATTTTTTTTTTTAATTATTAGGATGAACAGAAGGAAGAGAATCAACTCTATAATGCACTTGTCCTTTACAGATTACTATAAAAGGAATTGTTCTCATGTTGGCGAGAAAACAAGAATTCCTTTTTGTGAAAAGTTACTTGGCTTCACCTTTGGTTTCCATTTGACCTCCAATGCAACTGAAGCTTTTCTCCTCTGTAAACAGAGTATAAGCAGAGCAAACACTTTAATCTGGATCTTCTACATTTTTGGAGGGTGAGTAACCATCACTCTACCAAGCATTTATAAATGTGGCCTTAGAATTTGGTGTAAAAATGTGGTGTAAAAAGGGTGGGGCAGGGAATAAGCATTAAATATGTACTAAATCATACGGTAATGAGGTTGACTGAAAATCTTGTCAAATTAATATATATATATATATGTATACACACTTGTTTTTAAGTCCAGTGCAAAATACTAATTCTTTTGGGGCTGCTAACAATCTTCACAACACAAAAAAGTATAAACGGAGTTCATCTATATAAGTATGGCTACCTGCAAATTTACAATCAGTTCATCACAGGTTAGCACCTTCTGAGTTCCTTCCCCTTCTTTTCAATGAGCTGTTTACAGAGCCCCTTTTAAGCTGGGCAGGATCACTGCCCTTGAGGTCATCCTATCTCGGTCTCTGCAGCAAGGAGTGCCATCTTCCCTCTCACTCCTTGTCCTCAACAGACGTCCTCATGTTTTCTTTACAAGATGATCAACTTTGGGATAGGTTAGACAGCCAGGAAGGGCTGGGAAGCTGGCTGAGGCTTTGTAAGCCCAGGAATGCTGCAGGGTAACTGTATGTCTAACAGTATTTTCTCTGTATCAAGGAAATGGGCACAAATCACATCTTTAGCATCACCCATTTATATCAGAATGCCTCCTAGGTTCCTATCAGTTTATTTTCAGTGTCCATCATCCAGACACTCCACAAGATGCTGTTTAAGAACTCTAAAAATGCTAAGTATATAATATTACCAACCTTTTAGAAGATACAGTGCCTGTGTTAATTTTCTACCACCTTAGCAACAGCTGGGAAGCTCTGAATTTTGTTCAGAGAGAAAATAATTCATGAATAGTCTTTTCCATGGAGAAATGTAGAATCATAAATAAATTAAAAAAAAAAAAAAAAAAAAAAAAAGAGAGAGAATGAAGAGAATGAGAGAACAAGGTGAAGTGAACTACTGAAATATTTGTGTGTGATGAGCAGGAAGAAGCTTGGAGGCAGGAGATGGGCAGAAATGCCGGAGTTCTTCACAAACTTTCTGATATGTACACCATCAGCAGGGTGCTAGCTGGGTCAAAGCAGTAATAGGTCTCGCTACAGAAATGTCTCTTATGAGAAGCTTGTACATGGCTAGGTCCAATAAGGACATCTTCCTTTCTTTCCTCTCACTGTCCCCCAACCCCTTTGGTGTTTCTCTCCCTCTCCTGCCTCTGTAGTCCATGACCTTCACAAGACACATATGCTTTGACAGCAGGCTGCAAGCCCCCAAGGACCGGCACAGCTTTCTGGGAGAGAAAACTGTTGCCTTGCTCCGAATTCAATCAAAACCTGAATGTGCCAAGTAAAAAATAAACCAAGGACATCATTATTCCGTCTCATTGTGATTTGGCTCGCCTTCAAATCACATACCCGGTATATCTGAAATAGCAGCAACGCCTCCATTAGCTGAGCCTTCCAGCACTTTAATCAAAGTATCTTTCAGAATAAAGAGGCAGAAATGTCAAATTCCAATCACCCTTTAAATTCCTCCAATCCCCTGTGCTACACAAAACTCAAAGCCTCACACGTGGACAATCTGCCTCACAGAGAAGTGTGCACACGCACAGACGCTCAGCCACAGGCAGTGGGCAGACATTTTGGAAGGCGGCAAACCCCACGGGGGGCAGTGAGTGGGCAGGCTCCCAGACGGGCATCAAAAGCCCAAGGTCAGCAGAAACCCAGTCCCCCTTGTGATGGCAACCTCCATGCTTTGCAAGACATACATGTTAGCTGTCTGCCTGCGGAACAACACTACAAAGCTAGTCCAGTGCACACTGCAAGGAAAGGCTGGCCTGCTTTCTTTTTAAGTTTATATTAAGCATATCAGACACTGGGTTTGCTATTTTTACAGGGACACTTTTGGAAGGGGAGAAACCCACAGCTTTCTCAGACCTTACTGACAGCCAGAGAAATAAAGTGGTCGAAAGAAGCAGGTGCAGAGGTTTGATGAGCCCAACTGAAACTGACTCAGACGGTGCGCTCTTGTTCCACAGCATTCATGATCTCACCGGGTCCCCAGGGATCTCCCAGATCTTTTAGCAATGGCAGAGTAAGCAAAATGGTTTGGTTTCTGTCCTCATTTAGATCATATCTGTATGCAACATAGATTTTCAGGATACAAACAGCAGATGTTATTCTTTCTCCTTTTCTTTTTTTTTTTTCCTTTTCTTTAAAAATAAATTCCCAAGCATAAAACATAGCAAAATACTGAAGAAAACAAACCACCCTTAAAACTTACATACTTTTGCAATGTATTCTATGAGGAAGCTTTTATAACTATAATTTTTTGACTTATATCATGATAATTTATCAGTTGTAGATGATGATCCTTTAAAAATACTTCTAAGAAAGGTGCTATCTTAATCATTGTCTTGTAAGTACTTAATCAAATTTACAAGAACATACCCTTTTGCTTGAATAAGAGTATTTCTTCTACACATGCTTGCATGCTTGCACTATTTACAAACAATATTTTGCCTTTAGGAATAAAAGACTCTAAATAACAAACATAGATTGAAACAGGACTTGCAAACAGAACCAAGGAAGATTATGACTCTCTTGAAACTCAGGCTATCTGTCCTTCAATGCACATCTTTTTTTATTATTATTATTCTTTTTTATTTTATTTTTTATTTTTTGCACATTTAGCAAGTAACCTAGAGTGTAAAGCTTTGTGGTACCTGCAGTGAGTACCATGAACCAAAACAAACATCTCTGCTCCACATCTTTTCCTGGGAAGACAAACGAGTGCATTCTCCAGCGCAGCCCATCTGGCAAGCCTCTCTGCAAAGCCACAGTCTGCTAACCATTATTTCTGCTTTCCATAAAGCTCAGTCTTTGATAAGGCACAATTATTTAAAATTCCTGGTGCTGTTCTGCCTCCCCTGACAGTGATACGGTATTATTGCAAGTGCACTCTCCTCGACAGCACTGTGATGCTATAAAGTTCTGCTAAATTTATCGGAGGTCTTTTCAGCAGTTAGCTATAACAGTACAATGGTTATCCTGCTAAATGATGATTAAGCTTTGGGGTAACATTTAATTGAAAATGTACTGTGAAAATCAACAAGTCAGCCTTTTCAAATCAAGGCTGCTTGGTTCACAATCCAGTTGAATGTGATTTTGTCTATCAGTAATCCATGACAAATATATATGAGCTTAATCCTGTTCCCTCGGGCGATCATGTAAAAATGCTTACTATCTTGGGTAAATCTGAGGTTAAAGTAATTTCACGCTATTAGCTAAGGGTTAATCTTTCTCCTCTCCCCCTTCCCAAATATTTTACCTTTTCACTTATAAATAACTCTGTCTGGTCAATAACTATACAGTAAACTATATTGTACTAGTAACATAAATTAATCTTTTTCCTTAAAAAATAAATAAAAAATAGCAAAGGGGCTCATTTTCACTGGATTACCAGTTTCACGTGCACCAAGCTGCTGGACTCCTGCTCCCTGACTGAGGTCCCCTGCCAGAGAGTGGTCCTGGAGCATGCAGGGTCTGGCTGTGATGCCCTAGGGCAGGCTGGGGACCAGGGGTGAGGAGCAGACTCTGGACTGGAGCCTACAGGATATGGGGACTGGCTTCACCATCACTTCTTTCCTCACATCCATGACCTAAGGACATTTGCTGTGGTCCTCCTCCCACCTCACTGAGTTGTCTTGGGCCATGGCACGTAACGTGGCCCAGCAGGAAGAGTTAGGCAAGGTGAGGCACCTGAGGTGTGTGTGCCTCACCAGGATCATTTTGGAGCACCTGCGTTGGTGTCAGCTGAGCTTTCAGAGTGCATTCCTCAGTTTGGCTTCCTCCCAAAGGGATGCAGCATGTGCACTCTGGGACAGCAACCAATACACAGCAATAAGCAGGAGCATCAGGGAATTCTCTTCAGGAATGAACTCCTGACCTGAGCTAAAACCCGAACTTAGATGGACCCCTGCGATAGTAACACTGGTAAGACAGTCCTCGTGGCCACTACATTTCAGGCAGGATTAGTTTCTTTTCTGCACTGCCCCTGGTTTGATGAATAATTCTATTTTTAGTCACCACTTTGTGCAAATCCAAGCAGAAAGAGGATGCCTGTGTGTAAATGAGATCAGAATTTGGTTCCATTTGAGACTAAGGACACAGAAAGAGGATTATATCTGCCAGAAGAAGAAATACAGGATATGATACTGAATACCCTAGGGAGGGTGGCTTTTGAGATAAAGCTTACAGTAATCTCATCTTAATTAAAACCAAATGAAATTTATGGCATCTGATTTCCCTGTCACTTTATTATTTGGAGGTCACTGTCAATGAACCTGTAGAAATCTAGGAATAGATGGTCCCTGCCACAAGGAGTTTCCAGTCTAACTCAGGCTGAACTACTCATTGAACACTGAACAGTTCAAGAAAGAAAATAAAGCTCAAGGCAGGGAATAAATACCTTTGTGAAAGGTCATCCTCAACTGAAGTGAGAGAAAGCAGGAAAATGAGAACCTCCTTTTACTGCTGTGGCATGGGCAGAGAAGAAAAGGGCAGAGATGGGTGTAGGGCTTGAGAGGGGAAATTAAGAAAAGAGAGAGGATGGATTTAAAAAAGAAAAGGGGAGGTGTAAATAACTGCTCTCAGCTCTAAGAGCAAGCAGTTTTTGTTCGATACAGAGAAAGAAACAAATCAAGTGCAGGAAAAAAGTAGGAGAAGTGACACATCTCAAATGAAGGCTGGGGATAAATTTGAGAGGATTATTTTGGATACATTTGTAAAACAGTGCGGATATGGGCTTTCCTTTTTTAATGAAATGTGACTATAAAAAACCTTAACAACATGATACCAAAATACATTGAAAAGAATGCTTTGTGCTTTAGAAGAGTCAGGACACAGGTGAGGAAATCAATTCAGCTAAATAATTCCCAAGAAGTGCTAGGACAGCTCCCTTTCAGTCTAGATATGAACAGAGTTAGACTCATATCTAGACATAATTTAGCAAGTGATTTAATGGCTCTTGTCATGAATGCTATTCAGCTGCTAGATGCAACTCTGGTTTGCTACTCATATTTTTCCAAAGCTCTAACGCAGCTATTTTTTTCTTTCTTTCACCTACTATGTTTTCAGAGTGCAATTATAACTTCTGTGCTAAGCAGCAAAGATCTTTCGCCCTTACTTAGCAAGCACCCACCCAGTTTCCCTCACAGCTCCCTCTCTTCTTCAAGGCTGTGGACAAAGCTGAGCACTGTATCACTAGTTCTAGAGTGTGATCTTTTGCCCACCAGGAGGAAAACTCCTTAAGAAAATCCTATGACAGTGCTTCTTCCCAAGCCCACACCCAGTATTTTCAGAAAATATCTGCCTCCTAATTATTTAATGTTATGACGCTGAACTTATAATTCTATCCCTTCTTGAACTGTCAGACTGTTCAACAAGTAAAGGGTCCACTGCAGTGCCACTCCTAGCAGCACAAAGCTGATTTAAGTCTTATTTTCTGCCCAAGAAAATGCAATTTGATTTCAATTTGAAAAAAAAAATTAAAAAATGAAGCAAACTATAGTATAAAACCATGCCTGCATGCTGGCCTTTTCTGTTTTAAGCTTCTTTCTTGTCAAACACAAAAAAATCTAACATTATTTTCACGAATTTTCATCAGAAGTGAGTGACCACACAGCCCATCATGTGTTATTGCGGGAAATGACAGTGTGTATGGCTTCAGAAAAATAACAGAAAAGCAGGAATGCTATTACTATAAAGGCAGAGGACTAAGCTGAAAGTGGAAGAGCAAAAACAGATTATAAAGCAGGGGGTGGGGACCACAGATTAAGTCTGGACAATACTGTCAGTTTGGATTTTTTTCAGCACAATCTGTTTTGGGAGCCTGGGTGGGAAAGGAAGAAGAAAGATTGTCTGGGAGTGTGGGAGATGGATTTTAAAACCCTCTCTCATTCTTTTATTCTTGGCTCTCTTCATTCTCTTCATTCTCTTACTCCTGGCATCATCTTTTTTTTTTTTTCTCCTTGCTGCACATAAAGGATGGCTTTAAACCTTTAAACTAACAAACAAGCACGAGTCTGAAAAACATGCCTGCTCTTTTCTGGGAAGCGCATGGGAGAGATCAGCTGCTGCTCACTTGGAGCAGAGATGCCACCCCCTCTCTCCATTGCTACCAGACAGCTCAGTGATGAGAGATCTCTTACTGCCTAAGTTAATATGAGGCACTGAAACTGCATATGCCATTAAAGTTCAAAGTAACTGATTAAGCCTTTGATGTGTTGCCAAATTATTATAACAATGACACTTCTTTTTTTTTTTTTTTTCCAGCTATTTATTCCAGTCTGTCTTCTCAATATTTATTTATTTTTTTTTTAACCCCACACTTTAATAAGTGGTCAACCTCAGTAAGAAATGCATTATTTTTATTCAGAGGAGAGCTGGGTACTGCTTCGGGATCCCTGCTTTTATATATAACGTGCTGGACTTTACCCCCTAATAGCGACCACAAAATTCTCTTTATTTCCCCCCCTCCCCGGTGCTCTCTTTCTTTAGAAGACTCTGAAAGCAAACATTTAAAAATGCATGCTGTTAGTGGGCTGCCTAGCACTCTACTGCTCTGTCAGGATGAATATTGGGATAGATCATGTCAGTCTGTTCGTACTTACAATCATCTTCCACTTCCTCATACCAAAGCACGTGAGCAGACATGAATCTCTCCACAAAACAGAGGAAAAAGAAAACAACAGCAAAGTGTTTCTTGGCAAAGTATATTCCCACTTCGCTGCTCCAGTCGCTGAATTAGGCTTGTCCCCGCAGAATGACACACACGTCCCTGCATAAGCCCCAGCAAGTTTGCAGGGGAGCATGCAGCAAGAGCCCCGGCGGGATGCAGCTGGCAGCCAGCAGGGTCCGTGCCGGGCACAGCAAGCTGGGGATCCTCGCTGCCACCCGGCCGGCACCGTAACTCATGTCCTGCTCTTTGGAGGCCCCTACATGTTTCAAATTCCAGGACCTGCGCAGAAGCAGCGCTCCGCGCTTCCCTCAAAACAAAGTTGATTTCCCATAATAGGACAGCCCATGCACTCTACATATAAGGCTCTGCTTCCAGGCTGGCATGTGTAAGGGATTTAAATTATGTGTTAGGGCTTTCCAGCAAGCATTTAACACGTCGGAGTGGGGCAATGACATTTCCTGACCCCTTCGCCCAGCTGCCTGAAGCCCCCTATGGGCCAGATTTCCCCCTCCCCAGCAAATGACCCCTAGCCCATCCCCAGACAGGAGCCTCCCTATTTAGAAGGGGGCGGCAGCTCTATACTTTTGGGATTGCAATTACTCTCCCAGTCAGGGGAAAAAAAAATAAAAAAAATGTTCTTTCCAAACTAACTGTGTAAATACAAACAAAACTTATGGAAAGTCAGTACCTGCTTAAAGAGAAAAACAAACCAAAACAAACTGATGACTTATATTTGACCTTTCCACCTTTCCACTCACAACTAAACCACTTAAGTACTGCAGCTAGGCACAGCCCGGGAACAATCTGCAGAAAACACAGTGCATGCAAGCACAGGAACATTCCTTAACTCCCAAATCCCAAAACCTCTGTGCCCCAAACGGGTGAGACCTGGGCCCACCCCCTCCCCTGAATCAGTCCCAGACCTCTGGTTTCTCATGGTCCAAGATCCATAGTTTCTATGAGAAATTAAAAACAGGTATCCACATAATACTTTGGAACAGGACTGTGGCTCCTCCACACAAATCCAGACTTTTATACAGCTACTTTCTAGAGTATATATTTAGTACACTACATATGGCCTGTAGAGATAGGTCACAAAGAATAATGTTATTAATTCATAACTTCATTTGAAAAATAATTTAAAATAATGCACTTACTTTCTTCATTATTTGTTTTTCAATCTATCCCCCCCCAAAAAATTGAAAAATATGTTACTCTGCTTTAAAGGCTAAGCATCCAGTCACGGTGATTACAAGTTTGTAAGTAAATTCCTGGATTATACAGAAAAATAAACACAAAAGTAAAGTCCATAATATACCTTTACAGCCACTGGCATTTTCTATATCAATAGTCAAATTAATACCCTGGAGAACCTGGAGGTACAGTACATGTCAAAAGACTCCTACGGACTAATTTGCAGTCCACAGGAACTGCAAGTCATGAACTGATGTAGAAAATAATCTGTAGCAGAGCAGAGCACTCTGTGACAGCAGCAGCATTTTGATTATTTGAGGGAGAAGGAAACTCGGGAGAGGAACTGCTTATTGTGCAAAAGTTCTTTTAAAATGTTTACGGTCACACTCGGTAATTCATACTGCTAATAACTGAGGCCCAGCGATGTATGTAAGGAACAAGACGAAAATGCTGGAACTGTGACCCTCCTGACTCCTATTCATTTCAGTCTTTTAAGGTGACAAACTTTCTCTTCAAAACTTTGAATAGAAAAAAATCAGGTGCCTAAATCTCTGTTTCTGAGTATTACCCTCAAGGGTCTTAGGCTTGACAGAGTTCTCTCTGCAGTCTGTCTTACACCTAACTTCAGCTGTAGCCCACAAAATTGATGTGGAATAGTCATCTTCTCTGGTAACACAGCTGAGACCACCTGATCAGGCTCTGCAAGAATTGCAGAGCTACTTGATACTTTCTCCTAAAACACGGCTCAAAGAAGCAGTTGGTGGTAATATTCAGAATGACTTACAAAACTAAATGGTCCTCCACATGCAGGAAATCCAGGTTTGTTCCTCCTCTTCTTGCTGGGGGCATTCAGAGCTGCAGGGCCTGCACAGGGGTGCAGAAACATTCATCCCAGAAATGTTTTCCCTTCCTGATACTGAAGCTCTATCACTCAGTGGGAAAAAAGTCAAGGTTCATCAGGCCATAGAGAGAAATAATTAAAGTCAGTGGTCAAAACTACTGTTTTGTTTGTTTGTTTGTTTAATATATATATATATATATTGTGGTTTTGTAGTTTTTTTCTTTTTTTTTTTTTTTTTTTTTTTTGTCTGTTTGATTTTTGGGGGGGTGGGGCTAAAGAAAATTGAGAAGCTTTTAAAAATTAAAGTCTACTTTCAGCATTGGTTTATTCACAGAAACGTCAACTCTACTGAGAAGTTTTATGCATCTGTCTGTGGCCACTGGCCATCATGGTGTATATTTATATTAAATCTATAACATAGAACTGAATTTATGATTTTGACACACCAACCTCGCTTGTTTATAGTGTTTTTGTTGTTGTTGTTGTTGTTTTGTTTGTTTTGGTCTGAACCAGCATTAAAAACTCTGGCTCTCTTCAAATACAGAAAGCAAACCATACCCTTGCTGTATATCTGTGTCAGGTAATTTCTGGGTACCCAAGAAATTGGGTAGCCTCCCCGGAGGCTGCCCAACTCACCATTCCCTCTAGATGCTGTAAGGAGCAGGTTCCAGCTGACAGCACTTCTGCTGAGTGCTCAGAGATTGCAAGGCCCTTGCAACAAGAGGGGAGATGAGCAAGCCTCAGTCACAGGGATGGTGGGCAATCTCGGAAATTTAGAACAATAAAAGATGTTTTGTTTTGCTTTCAAATGATAGCTGCAACTCTAGTTTACTGTTGGCTTCCTCTTTCACAAACAGTAATGGGTTAAATGAAAGAAAATAGTCTGTTTTGCTGAAATGGCTAGGGTGATTTTCAGCTATCCATTAACAAACACTTCATACAGAAGCTGTTTGTTTTGCTGCTTGAGAAATCCTTTCAAAACCAAAGTGCTGATAAAGTTGAAAATATCTCTTTTCTAATGGTAAGAGCATGACAGTAATGCAAAACTGGAAACAATTCAGAAGAACTCAGTAACAATTTGAAAACAAGGCCCAACAATAAACTGTCTGTCCAGGGACCATTTAGGAGATCAGATTCAGCATACGTCAGTCAGCGTGACCCTTGAAAAGAAGTGGATTTCAACATTTCAGGTCTGGCAGCCAAGTTTACTGTCTCAGCAGGATAAACTGGAGAGAGATTACGACTTGAAGATAAGGGTTAAACCTCAGACCAGGCATGCAAATCCCATTCTCAGGTGGTCCCCTTCTCCTAGAACATATTAAAGGGCTACATTGAAACTCAAGACTGTCAATAAAAAGAAAAGACACAAATGGAAAATTATGGTCTTGACTTGAGAAATATGACAGTAGCCAGTATAATTTATATGGGAGGACAGGTCCCCAATTAGACATAAATAAATAAAATGAGAACTTCAGGTTAACAGCCTCCACAGAGTAACTAATCTTCCATCTCACTGTAATTTGCTATGATACAAATAAATAAAAAAGCACGCCATATTGACATTTATACCATATAACAGCATCTCTTTTCCTGTTAACAGATAAAACAAGAAAGTAACAAATAGGTAACATGCCGTGTGAAACTGATTTACAAACCTCTTAGGACTTCTCAAGCATCCCAATGGTAAATGTTTGCCAACTCAACATCAGGCAGAGTGCTTAGAGCATAAACCTAAGACATAATATTTTGATTATAATTTCAGAAAACATTTCAACCTTTATTCCACCCTGTTTTTTACTTTGTGCCAAATCTGACCAAATAAATAAATAAATAAATAAAAACAAAACAATCCAAGTCTGTCACTCAGTTTAACCATTAGGCTCATAACATGATCTCTCTGTGCTCTTGCCAGTATTTGGAAATCTATCACATCTATCTGTGTGGGAAGAAGTGCTTAGCTGTAGGGACTGGGACTGATGTGAAAAGTGGGATGGGAATCTTTTAAGCACTAATGCACAGCATGTGGTTTTGCCCTGGTGGTATACTGGCTCTGAGTCTTTTTATTATGCACTTCCTGTAATGAAAAAAATCACTTGCATGTCAGCAACAGAGGGGAAAAAATCAACAGCTTTATCACAACAGAAGTAAACACAAAGCATCTGATTTTCCTGTAAAATCAGCAAGAAAAAAAGAAAGTCTTTCCAACATGAGTAACTGAAGCAGAATTCTTACTTTCATTTTTCATCCTATTTTTACTTCAAACTCTATAAATTATTAGTACAGGTTGCAGGGATTTTTTCTTTTTCTTTTTTCTCTCTATGTTTATTTGATTGGCAGACCAGAAAGAGAAAGGCAAAAAGAAATAAACAAAAAACCACTTGCTTTTAATTCTAAAGGAAGCACTAAGTTTTGTCTTCCAGTGTAGCAGATATTAACCACTTTATAGCCTGAAAATTAGCAGTCAATATAATGAGTAAGGCAAAGCCTTTTCAAGTGCAAGTAGCTGTCATAAACCATCCAGTTTCCACTCTATATATTTCCATATCATGCAACGTTTCTGTTTGAAACCATGATGTAACATATGGACTGGCATATTATTTCATAACAGTTTTTATCCCAAGCAATCTATCTCCTTCATGCTGTAGCTGCTTTGGAATAGGGCCATCCTCTTTTTGGAGACCATCTAGCAAAAAGAAGGGCTGGACACCCTTCTTACTAGTGCAACAAAATTAACATCCAGAAAAAACAGCAATAATCACTACCTGTTTTGGAAAGCTTCAACTAAAGATGAAGCAGCATTTTGTTGTTGTTGTTGTTGTTGTTTGTCTGTTTTTATGGAAACTCTCTTTGGGGCAAGGTCTCAAGCAGGTTTAGCAAGGCAGGTTTTGCTGCCTCCATTTCCTATATGCATAACAGCTTGTGTGGTGTAGATCTTCATTCTCACATCCTGTCAATCATCCAACTTTAAGAAACTTTCACTGTAGCAGAAGTGAAATCAATCTAAACAGGAGCCTCTTTGACCAGAGTGCTCAGGAGATGCACTGAATCATCAAAAGGAAACCACAAGAAAATATAACAAATTATATAAAAACGAATATTAAGAGTATAAAGAAGAGAAGAAGGAAATTTTAATTACTGATATATACATGGTAGGAGTTGAAGTAATGAAGAAGAATTAAAATTACTCGGTTATACCTACATCATATTTGTTCTTCATCCTCCAGAGAGGCTCAAATAACCAGAAGGGAGAACATCTTATTAACTAATATTCCTTTCTCTAGGCATATTAGCCATGTAACTCAGTTCAAACACTGTAAGCATCCCACATAATCTACAGAGAGGATCCTCCGGAGACTGTCTGGTTTTCTAAAAAATAGACTCTTGCACCAAATTGCCCTCTGGGGTAGAGGGCCTGGCTCTTGGCTTTCTCTTATGTTGACTCACCTACAGTTGTCTCTTCCAAACATGAGAAACCAAGGTAAGACTCTTATCTCTGTCTTCTCAAAACCCACAAGAAGAAAATATGGGCACAGGGACCAGAAGTGAGACAGCATATCACACCTGGGCCCGTATCTTCACAGAAAAAAACTTTCCACAGTTACGATTGCAGAGTAGCTCCAAAATTCAGGTAAAATGTACCCAATCCTGAAAGCTGTTGCAACTCCCACAAGGCAAGTCTGTATTCAGCATCAGTATCTATAATGGAACTGATCCCCGATTCCACAAGCAGTAGTTGCTAAAACACAAATAACTTTCTTATTTACGTTGCATGTAAATAGTGAAATATTAACTAATTTTGTGTGCCCACTTGCAGGGATGAATGTTACTGAGCAATTGTATTGTGAGCAATTGTATTGTGCATCACTTGTTTCATACACACTGTTATTATTATTATTACTATTTTTTTATTATTATTATTTTTGTTTCCTATCTTAATAAACTGTCTTTATCTCAACTCTCAGGCTTCACTTTTCCGTTTCTCTCCCCCATCCCAGAGAGGGAGGGGGGAGGGTGAGCAAACGGCTGTGTGGTGTTTAGCTGCCGGCCAACATTCACAAAGGTGAAAACAACTACAAACCCTAATCAGTAAAGAAAAAGAATCGAAGCACAAGAACATGAACAAAAATTGGAAGATGTTTGAAAACACTGTCTAGGTGCCTACCTGCCATTAAGAAGCAAAGGTCTTCTGGCTAAAAACAAACAACTGCAAACAAAACCAAATTTAGTTCAGAAAAGAAGCAGGTATTTAAAGAACAAAAGCAAATACAATACATAAGGAGGAGAGGAAAAATGCCAAGCTGATTGCAAAGAATATCAATAAGGAACTGAGAGTTAATTGTGAACCAGAGTCAGCAATCCATACATAGGAGACAGAGAATTCACCTAAGTCGGCAGGCAAGCTGTATCAGCTGTGCCAAGAACAACTCAAGGTCATTTTGCATAGCAAATGTGTTTGCTGCTAACATAAACACAGACTTCTGTAGGGAAACACAACTTGGGCTCCAGCTGCCTAAGCAGTACTCCTGTCACCCATCATGTACTCCCCTAGTTTTACTCTGCTCCAGTCACTGACTGGTTCAGCCATGGCCAGTTTTGATATGACACTATGAAAGCCACAAATAGGAGAGTGCTTAGCATTACAGGTACCAAACAATCAAGCTTTCTTTGCAAAGAAAAGACTGAAGGAATGACGTGTTTAGTCTGGAAAGGCAAGGCAACGGGATATATACCTGCTTCCTTTCAGCATGCAAAATGGCAACACTTCAGTGTAATTTTTTTTCACGTGCTGTGGAGAGGGACATTATTTGGGTAAACCCAAGTTACATTTGGTATTAAGATAAATGGTGAGAGGACCATATTGCTTATGTACATGAAAACATATGCACAGGGATGTTGTCCCCTTTAATGGAATTTTATATGAAAAAGTTTAAAAAACTATTTCAAGAGTAACAAAGTACATTTGGCCTATCTCGACCCTTGCAGCAGAAGAAATCTAATCCCTCTCACCTCAATATTTCTGTAGCACTCCAAAATGAGAGTTACAGACTAGTTAACACAGCCTGTCACACACATTTCAAATTTGTATTCATCTGAAACAAAATTAATTGTGCAGATAAAGGAGAGCAGTCCAATGGATACAAGAGTACAAAGATAATCTTGAGACCTAAATTTCATTAGTAGCTCTGCCAGTCACTCATCATTCAACCATGTTTTTTTCTTTCCCATGTAGAAAATGAAGAAAACATAAGCTAAACAAGTGCTAAACACTAGCATGATTAATTATTGTTTAAGATATGTGACAAATGGCTTAAAATATAGGACTATTAAGAGTGTGTGTTTTAATTACACGGATTTCACCTTAAGTCCCCGTGGATGACAACTGCTCAAAGCCTTAGCTGCAGTGGCAAAAGACTGTCACATTAAATCTGTGAAGGCTGCGTTATTATGACAGCAAATTATGATGACAAAATTCTGTTAGTTCAAGTCTAATGAAACATTACTGAACACACTAGGATGAATGTTAAATTATTTTTGCACAGGTCTATATGTAGGTTAGTACATCAAGATGATGGCAAAATGAGGTTAATGCAAGTCTACAGAGCTGACGGTACAAAAGTCAAGATGATTGCAAAATGATGATGCTGCAAGTGAACTATGATTAAAAAATAGGATGCTAAACATAAAAATGTGTTAAGATAATATAAAAATAAACCCACATAAAATAAAACCAAATAAAATTTTAGTTAAAACAAACAATGTACTGGATACCACCAGTGTTGCAATCTGATGCCTTGCCAAACTGGCCAATGCAATCAGGAAGGCGCAAAGTCAGGATGTCAGCTTTACAAATAACTGTCTATAAATTGTTACTAACAGTATCACTAGGAAAACCTTCCCACTAATAAGAAGCAATTGACTCTATAATTAAAAAACATAATACATGTAACAAAAATAATTTTTAACATGTTGATTTTTCCATTATATTTAGCATTGCTGTAGTCTCATCTGAATATTATGTGCATTTCTGGGCTCTACAACATGAAAAAGATGTTAAGATACTTGAAAGTGCCCAGAGGAGGGCTATAATGCTGGTAACAGCGTTAGAGGTAGAGAAGAGGCTGAGTACAGTTGGGTTGTTCCGTATGGAGAAGAGGAGGCCAAAAGACAACCACAGTGCTCTCTGAAATCTCCTGAGGAGGGGAAATGAAGCAGGAGGTGCTGGTCTCTGCTCCCCAGTGATTGATGAAAGGATGTGTGGGAATTCCACAAAGCAGCTCCAAGGCAGGTTCAGACTGGACATTAGGAAAATTTTCATTACCACAAGGGTGGTAAAACACTAGAACAGGCTTCCTAGAGAGGTAGTTGATGCCCAGTGCCTGTCAGTGTTCAAGAAGCTCTCATATAATGCCCTCAGTAATGTATGTGCTTTAACTTTTGGACAGCCCTGAAACGGTCAGGTAGTTAGGCTTGATGGTCTTGGTAGGTCTTTTCCAACTGAACTATTATAAATATTGTTCTATTCTAGAACTGTTCTATTCTAAATATAAAGATTATATATATATATATTAAAAAAAAAAAAAAAAAAAACTCTCAAGATTACTGTCCTAAAAAAGCATCTAGTTACATCAGGGAATTCCTTTCTAAAATTATTCCTATTGGTGTATTTCTCTCTTGTACACTGCTGGAGTTACAAACATACCTCTAAAACACATATCTTTATCCATTAGTCCCAAAAGAAACTAATCTGATCTTGGGTAAATTCATATATATAGGATCCATGATATTATAATATTAATGAGATTACCTATTTACTATGTAGGCTGTTCATAATATTTTTATGTAATTAGAAAAATAACACTAGATAGTGTATTTTGTTAATGCAATGTTTAACTAGGAATTCTAGCATATCAGAAAAAATAATTCAAGATCTAAAAAAAATAATAATATTTTTCTCTGCATTATAGGCCTTTCTCCATCTCAGCTTTCTATATAATGCTAAAAGTTGCACCTGACTTCCAGTGTGGCAACAGCAGATAATCATATGTCATTTTAAAAGACTGGCATATCTATTATTTGTTCCATTGTAAGTGAGGTAGTCTATCTTCTTATCACCAAGAATATGTGATGCTCAATTCCTGATCAATTACAGTGATGAAATACAGTGTTTTGGCTAAATAACAGTTGTGTTTTTTTTCAAGGAGTTTAGGTTGTGCCTGACCTTTAAGTACAAAGCCTGAAAATTTTTATCCCATTTAGTACGGAGTAAGGTGAAAAAATTACTTTCTTTGTAAATGTATTATTTTTTATTAGGCAAGTTACCATCTTAATCAGCAAAACAACAGAACAGAAAACTCACATTAAAAAACAATTTAAGAGGTAGCTCATTTCAGAGGTAAGTACAGAATAGCTTGTGCATTTTTCTGTTCTCAAAATAGTTTCATGGCTAATAGAGTACAAGAAAGCAGATCGAAATGATGGGTTCAAAACTCAAAGTTATCTTCCGAATGAAAACTGCAACAGTCATTATCACTGCATAAATACATTAATATTTAAATACATAACACGAGTTTTTATGGAGACACACATACATACCTTTTGAAGGTCGGTCAGCAGTTTTTAGAAGACTTGAAAATCAGTACAGCCAGCTACTTACTAGTTTGTCTAATTGCAGTGAACCTATGCCAACTTAAATTAATTGTTAATCTGAAATGTAACATAAGAAAGGAAACACAGACTGAAAGTTATAAGTGAAAAAAACATACAGTGCACCTTCACACTGCCAGGTGATTTTAATCATACTAAGTATATTCCAGTGAAGATTTACATTCTGATACCAATGAGATAAGATGTAAAATTCACTGAACTCAGAGATGTGCTTTAAGAAGGAAAAAAAAATGGAAAATTTTATTAAACAGTATATATTTTTCAACACTTAATGATAAACAACAACAATCAAATGACGCCTAATTATTAAAATGACATGTAGATTGAATTAAGGAGTTTTAAAACCTTAAAAGTCCATTGGGTAAGGAATGATTTCAAATCTTAATTGTTTTAAAACATCTAATTTCTTCAGTGCACTTTAAATTGCAGATTTGCAGAATTTGTATTATTTTTTTGAGCACGTTAGTTGCTGATGCAATATTGTATGCAATTGCTCACAGGACTAGACTTGAGAGTTGACAAAAGTCCAAAGGAACTGTGTGCTGAGGGGAAATAATTGGTTTCTCTAAAAAACATTTAATGTAAGTTTCAAAAGACCAGAACTGGGTCGGCTTTATTATTACTATGGAAACAGAAATAATTGACAGGTTTTGTTATAGATCCTCTTATATACGGTCTGAGAGCTTTCATATGAGCAGAATGCACCTCAGACTATTTTTATGCAGTAAATCATGGATAATCCATGTTACATAAGTAAAACTATTTGGTATATTAATATTTGAGAGATTAGGCTAAATTAAAAAAATTCTAAAATGAATCAATCCATGTAAAGATAGAGAGAACAACTTGTCCCATATGGAAGACAACAGCATCACAAGGATTAGAAAAACTAAGTATTGGTTTCAAGCTCTGCAAACATTTTTGGAGAGGTGCAGATTGTTGAATTTATTCATCTAATACTAGCTTTGGTGCTTCACTGTAATTTTCCTGTCTTATACTTGCTTCTCTTGAAAGGTACAGGTCTTCCATAGACCATAGACCTCCCTTAGACTACCAGCCCAAGCTGGTGGTTCTAGCCACTGTCAAACATTTCACATGGCCTGTGTTTAAGCACCAGATTTCTTCCCTACCACTTCAGCAGAAGCAATGACTTTTTTTTAATTTTTCTTTTTAAAACCAGAAAAAAATATTTCACATTAAGGAATTCTGTCCCTTTGCAACCATTCTGGTGCCTTTTTTCTTTCCAATTTTATAAATATAGGTATGCTGATCTTCTCGTAAGGTCATTCTTGACCAGAATATAGATGCAAAGTCAAATCAAGGATACCAATAAAACTGGAAAAAATATATGTGAATCAAAAATATATAAATAAACATAAAATAGTTTTATGATACATATTTCAAGTACAAAATGCATCAAAACCCCCAATAAGTACTACAGCCTCTGTGATAAACTGTTTCACCATCAGATGGACGAGAAGTACCAAGCGCAACACCCATTTTCAAATAACTCTTCTAGAATTAAAAAACAGTATGCCCAATCAAAATACTAGTTTATAATTCCAGAAATTATAGCACAGAATAGAATTAATAGACGTAGATAGGAAGTAGCAGGGAAATTAATTTTACAGAGGGAAACCATTCTTTACATATCTGATAGGTTTCTTTGAAGGAGTCACTAAGCATACAGTGAAGAGAAACCTTGTTTATACAGTTTAAAACATTATTGGAAATGTTTCTCACTAAAGACCTTAAAAAAACAAAGACCCACTTTCTCTTATTTTAAAAAAATAATAATAATTGAATCATTAAAAGACAAAAGAGGGGGAAAAAAAAATGCCCAAAGCTTTTAGCTTTCTCAAACATGTACATCACCAGCCAAGTTTCACAGCAATCACTTCCAGAACTGGTCAACATATAAAGTACATTTAGATCATCACAAGTATCTAAAAAAAAAAAAAAAAAGAGAGAGAGACAACTTTCAAGTTTCCTTGTGGTCCTAAGGTATTCAGGGAAATAAAAATTAAAGTTGGCTGCACAGAGATGCAGCAGAGTCTCAGAGTGTCAAATAGGTGATAAAAAAGACAGATGAAATCCAATATTGAGAATATGAGGAGAAAAAGAAATTTCAACTTTACGTACTGTACTCAGCATGGGCTCTGAACTAGTTATTGCCACTCAGGAAAGAGATCGTGAGTTATAAAAGGTCTATGAAAATATCAACTCCATCTTAGAAGCTGTCAAAAAGCAAATCAAATGCTGGCCATTACTATGACTAAAATAGAGAGCACCATACAAAAAATCATTACAGCATTATTTAAAGTCTTCAGATGTTCATACTTTGAATACTGAGAGCTGTTCTACTTCCCCCATCACTAAAACGATAAAGCAGAAAAAGTAAGGACAACAGAAATGATTGAAGGCTAGAGAGAAATGGCTTTCCTACAAAGAATGACTTAAGAGGAGTCTTCAAGGTAATGTGACAGGAGTGTGAATGAGCATGGAAATTGGGTCCTCTAAAACTCACAAGGAATAAGAGATTGCCCAGGGGAGGTACACAGCAAAGCAGATACGATGCATCCAGGGACCAATTATCTCCACAATGCCAGCAAGAGGCTGAGCCCTAGATAGCCAGGTACAAGTCCAGGAAGAGGTCCTAGTGTCATCACCGAGGGTTCTGCAAAAGCCATCAGCTCCATGTGTGGAGTGGACAAAAAGTGCCAACCCAGATGGTGGTCATCTCCATGTGTGCTGGGAGCAAATCAGAGGAGGTCATGTGGCTGCTACAGAAACCTGTAGTGTGTTCATATAGGAAGGGCTATGTGAAGAACTGGTCTCCAAGTCTCCAGAAGAATGCAGTGGAGTTAGAGAAGAGCAACTGGAAATAATTGTGGGGTTGGAGCCACTGTCTGAAGAGCGGAAACTCAAAGAGCTAGGACTCTTCAGTTTGGAGAGGAGATGGCTCAGAAGAAGTATGACTGAAATTTCCAAAGCATGAAGGGGGTTAGCAAGGAAGTTAATTACTAAATCTTCCAACACAACTTATCCTAGATTGGTTTAAAGCACATCAATAAAGTGGTTCTTCAGCCACTGGGCTACCAAGATCTGTATCTTGTCACCCAAGGAGGTTATAAAGGCAGATATTTATCAGCTGATTTAAAATAGGGTTAGATAAATTAATGAACACATAGTCTATAAACAGCTACTAAAAGGCACCTGGTCTTATAACCTCTAACATTTTAACACAATAACTGTAGACACTGGGGAAAGATAAGGAAATGGACCTCAGAAGGTAGACAGACCTGTGAGTGTTACCTGACTAACATTTCATTTGCTATTTGCTAGAAAAATAATCTTGAGCTAAATGCACCACTAGTCTGACCAAGCAGGACATTTTGTATAAAGTACATGGAAAAAGGACTGCAGCTGAACATAACTGAGGTGTATTAAATGACGAGTCTTTAGAGAAATGAACAGAGAACAAATTTTCAGTGTCTTTCATAGCGCAAGAACTGGATAGGAAAGAGAAGAAAAATGAAAGAAAGCAGGTGGCTGGTTCAAAACTAGCAAAAAGAAGTACCTTTTCACATGACTTGCTACTAAATTATGGGACTCTGCTACTGCAAGCTGTGGCTGCCAGAAGTTCGTGTCATCTGGCTGCTGGCAAACTATCCTTGGAGCTCAGCTTACACCCCAGCCTGCAGGAGCACAGTGCCAGCAGCCAGTCATCTCAGACACCCCAGAGGAGCTTGACCATTCTTAGTGGAAAAAGTGCTTGGCCTTGTCACCTAAGAGTGTCCCACTTCAAGCACCAAGTAGCACACTGCAGACAGGGTCTTACTGGCTCTTTTCACCACGATGGACTCAGTCATTTCTTTCTTACCTCTGTCCCAGTGTTTCTCAGGCAAAATGCTGCCGATGAGCTTTGATGGGAATTGTACAACACAGGTTAAATCTCTGGTATTATTTTCATCTTTTGTAGTTACAGCCACCTCTGAATTTAATAGTGCTGTGTGTTTTAGTACAGCAATGTTTGTGTGACAAAATATTAAAGAGCTTTCAACCTTTTTAAAATATATCCTGCTTTCCAGGTTTTAAATATAGCTGGGAAAATGCTCACAGCTCAAGATCGGCATTCAAAGTCTCAGTGTGGAGGCAGTATTTCATTTCAGTTGAGAGGGAAAACAGTATGTCATTTTTGTAACCATTAATAGAAGGGTTCTGTGGGTTTTCCACTTTCTAGATTTTTTCTCCTAGTATGAGAGATTTTGCTGGTTCAGGTTAAGCAACTGGACATATTAGTAAGTGACAACCCCTGATGACAGTGAGCAAGAAAAACAGAATTGTCTATTAAAACAGGTTACAACATTAGCTCACCTTTTCCATAGTTTTTAAAGAATCAAACATCTAATTCTGTAAAACAGAAGTCTGTAAAACATAGCAATGTAGTCATAACTACATGATGCGGCGTTTACAAAGCTGTAATTGATTTTAAATATTGAGTTCATATCTTTACATTCAGGAGACAGGACAGATACTAAAAATAGAGACATGTGAGACAGAGTACTTAATTTGCATTTCCGAAATCTTGCAAGGAATCAAAAATGTTCTTCATTTCAGAGACTTCATGGATTTAAAAAGGATGCTAACCTTTGCCACACAACTCTCAAGTTACATTAGTGGCTTTCAATGATATTACTTCAAGCATTTTCTATTTATGCAGTCACTGTATCAAAATGTCTTGTTTATTGACATAACGTTTGTTCTTTTCCTTTCTTCCTACCTGCACATATACAAAGGAATAGAGTTGTCTGAAGACCCATAACATGCATCACATACATATACATCTCTATGGAATTCAATATATGACATAGGAGAATAAGAGGTTAATTGCATTTCCAACATCCATCACCATAGGAACTGAAATTATGTGATGTTTTATTTTATTTAAAACTGTGTGCCTTCCCCTTCTCTTAAGAGCTTCATTAGAAACAGGAGGAAATGACAATCCATTAGAAATAACCATCCCTATACAGTGATTAAAAAAAACAAAAAGAAAAAACAAAACACAAGACAATGAACAGCAGAGCATACATATAGATTAGGGTGTATATATATATACACATTCAAATATATACATATACACATATATCTACAACTATAGTATTGTTTCAGAGTAGATATTTTAGAACAGATAGACGTGGAATACAGGGGGAAATGGTAAATGTTCAGGACTCGTTGCCATAGAAAGTATGACGGAAGTAGGGCGATTGCTATACCTGGTGCTGACATGGGCTACCAGGTACCTTAGTTTAAATGTATAAACAGGGAAAGCTCAAGAACACTGAAATCTTCCACACAGCTACAGCTCAGAAAAACATTCCAGTGCTTATTCACTATGGGATAAATATATTCTCCTTCCTGGTTGACAAACTGCATAAAACATCTTGGAGCTTCTTAATGCACAGACATCAGCCCAGTCACAATTCAGTGATGGATGATACAACTCATGAACCATTATACGTGCCCATTGTGGTGGCAGTTCTTAATTTCTTTTATAGGGAAACTGCTAATCTATCAATCTTTGAATTGTCTGTGCCTAATCCTTGCTCAGTCTCCCTTGCTCAATCACTCTTGACATAATCAACTTTATCAATTATTGCACAATGGGTAATCTCTTGCTACAGAAGAGAACATCAAGAAGGTGTGACAGGATTACTACAGGAATATTTTGCTTGTCCCCTACATCATTCTTAAACTATTAGGCCTCAGAGCCTAATGAAGTTCAGCACTGATGTGCCCCTCCAGGGTATTAACTCCAGATTACTACCCATGATTTGATCACAGGACATGCTATAAACAATACACAACTGTCTGAAATATTTTAATTGTTATGTATGCTCTTCTGCTAAAATGTTGTGATCAGCTACCTCAAAATTAAATCCCTTCAATATTGTTTTCCTATGCATATAATCATCAGAATATTCACATAGCAGTCTGAGACTACGGCTGTATAGTTATCTTCAAGACAATCAAATGTTCCAGTTATCATGGTTGTTTGTCCACACGGGAGATTTTGTGCAGAGTAAGGCTGAATTTGAATTTACTACTCACTAATTATTTTGGGCTGACTCCTCATGGACACCGTAGTGTGAGCAAGCTCTTCTGCCTTAACTTAGAAATGGGTGTGATCTTATGCAGGGGCACTTTTGGGGCTCAATAGAAAGCATCAGATGAGGGTTAAGCTATTTGCACACTGTAAAAGACACATTCAATTTTTGTATGCCTTTCTCCACTTGCAGATATACCCTTATAGATTATCTCTCTTTCTATGTTATCCAGTTGCTTTCTCCTTCAGTCTCATGTCTGGTATTTAAAAATAAATAGCCTAAGGTACAGATTTATAAGCTACCAAAGATTTTATTTACAGATTTATAATACCACCAAAAATATCCTAAGTTTCAAGTTCAAGAGAGGCCAAGGTTGCAAAACATTAAGCATGGTTTCTCTTGCCTGATCCATTCTGCAAAAAGTCTATCCTAAGAATTTCTTTTTCACAACAAACTTCTGACAAAAGAGCTGTAAGCTTTAATTTTCTTCCTGGTGTCTTAAAAGCATCTATTAAAAATGTTTTCCTCAATAACTAAAGCATTACCAAAAATAAATTGTCTTATGTACAAACAGCAGTCAGTTTGTGCAAATGCAGTAGGATGCATCCTCAAGACTGACAGCATGAAACATTCCAGAACTCTTCAAGAAATATTTTTTGGACATTTTATTTTATTTTATTTTAGCAGAAGTGCCTCTAATTGTGCAAGGTATTTTTTAATATTAAAAGCTTAAAAGTTTCTCCAAGCTCCAGAGAGAACAAAAATTCAGAGTTTTCATTATATAATACAGAAATAACTTCAGTCAAACATACAAATAAATAAATAAATAAATAATAGGAGTTTCAGAGGACAATTCAAACACATATAACATGCCAAAGCCCATCAAGTCTTCTATCAAATGTAGACCATCTCTTTGATAGGATGCGGAGGAAGGGGAAAAAGGGAAAACACCCCAGCGTCTGCCACTTCCTCCCTTAGAGACATTCATACACCCACCTATAATATTGGTTGATAAACGCACAGACAGACTGAGGGCAGTCCACATTAATGGAACTTTAAAAGCGTGCAAAAAGACAACAGAAAAAAAAATAAAAAAACATGTCCAGGGGTTGAG
The DNA here is from genome assembly GCA_011076525.1 of Nettapus auritus. Taxonomy (NCBI): domain Eukaryota; kingdom Metazoa; phylum Chordata; class Aves; order Anseriformes; family Anatidae; genus Nettapus; species Nettapus auritus. The sequence goes on along the minus strand of CM021765.1, from coordinate 118,874,447 downwards.
AGAGTAATAATAAAAGTCGCTATGCTCAGTTATGCTGTCAGAAACAATTTCCACAGAACAGGGAGATTCAATCATGCCATCATTGACTGTAGGGAAGGTGACAGTGTCCAAGCCAGCTGCCCACCAGGCTCACTGCAGCAGCTGCTCCCACTCTGTTCTCTTACAATTTGTCTCTCCCAAGAAGGCTCTGGAGGCTTTGTCAAGCCTGGAGGGGACTGAACGCTGTGCAGGGGAGATGGGAAGCTGGATGTCGGGAGGAGCCTCCCCTTGGCGGCTGCCCAGTGAGGCTGGAGGCTCCCTGGACACAAGCCCCCTGTGATCCCTGGGCCATCAGCTGGTGCCCGCTTGGTTTAGCTTTTGCTGTATAACCCTGTACAACCGGTGTAATGCCTGTCGTCATATGCACTTCTGTGACAGGTGGCAAGTAAAACAATGAGCTGCTCATGGTAAAATGAACCATCTCAGCCTGAGAGCAACATGCAGCACAGCAGGGTAAGGGACAGGGGTGGCAGCGTAATTATACAAAAATAAGGACAGACCTCATCTTCTAACTGAATATAAACTGGGAAATAAAGAAGTGAGATTTTTTTTCAGAATTACCAAGAGCCATGCATTATAGAAATCCTCTCTCTTCTTCCAATCATATAATTGGAAGGTTATTTGCGTTTGTTATGAAGTACCTGTGGCTAATTACAGTAATCAGGCAGAGATTTATTCCGAGCAGAGGAAACACACTGGAGCCTGCACTGTCAGATGCTGAAGCTCCCCCACGTGCTGCTGCTCAGGTGTCCCAGATGGGTCAGAGCTGCACTTCACCATGTAATGAAGCAACCCAGAACTACTTACCCAAAGCCTTGAACTTAATTAGCATCAAAGCAAGGCAACCAACTTGCAGTGACTAAGTTAACAAATTTGCTCCTTTTTATTCAGGAACCTTCCATGATTAGCCCAAATTATTATTATAATTATTCACATTTAATTCACTGTATTGTTAAAATAATATTTAGTCTACAGCTCATTCACCAGGAGCACAGATGTTATAAATGGGTTTATAAATTTTGAATATATGAGTAGATCATGTGGCTCAAGGTGTAAGGCTCAGAATCAGAGTGCCCAAGCAATTATCTGCAGCACTGGGTTTTATGAAAATTTCCCTACCTTATACTCTAAATGCTGAATAAATATTGAATAAATTGATTGTCACTGGCCAACTTAGTTGCTAGGCATTTTTGGAAAAGAAATATAATTGAGGCAGAAGAAACACATACAAGTGTCTGTAAGGGCAAATAAAACAAAACACAGGTAATCTCCACCATATTTGAAAAGTCATGGCAGTCAGGTGAAGTCCCCACTGACTGGAAAAAGGGAAACATCACTCCCATTTTGGAAAAGGGTAGAAAGGAAGACCTGGGCAACTACAGACTAGCGAGCCTCACCTCTGTGCCTGGGGAGATCATGGAATGAATCCTCCTAGAAGCAATGTTAAGGCACATGTAGGACAAGGAGGTGATCCGAGACAGTCAGCATGGCTTCACCAAGGGCCTATTGTGCCTGGCCAGTCTGGTGGTTTTCTATGATGGAGTGACTAAATCAGTCAGCAAGGGAAGGACAACCAATATCATCTACCTGAACTTCAGTAAGGCCTTTGACATGGTCCCACATGACATCCCACATCTCCAAATTGGAGAGAGATGGATTTGAAGGGTGGACCATTCAGTGGATACAGAATTGACTGACCGCAACTCTGGATGTGGCTGTCCAGTGGCTCTACATCCAGCTGGAGGCCAGTGACAAGTTGTGTCCCTCAGGGGTCCATCTTGGGACTGGTGCTGTTTAATATTTTTATCAAGGACAGAGGGATGGAGTGCACCCTCAGCAAGTTTGCAGATGACACCCAGATGAGTGGTGTAGTCAATACAATAGGAGGAAGGGATGCCATCAAAAGAGAGATGGACAGGCTGGAGAAGTGGGCCCATGTTAACCTAATGAGGTTCAAGAAGTCCAAGTGCAAGTTGCTGCACATGGGTAAGGGCAATTGCAGACATGAGAACAGACTGGGAGGATAACTCATTAAGAGCAGCCCTGCAGAGAAAGACTTAGGGGTTCTGTGGACAAAAAGCTTGACATGAGCCAGCAGTATGTGCTTGCAGCCCTGAAGGCCAACTGCATCCTCGGCTGCATCAACAGAAGAGAGGTCAGAAGGTCTAGGGAAGGGATTATCCCCCTCTGTTCTTCAGCACCTAGAGTGCTGCATCCAGGTCTGGGGCCCTCAACACAAGAAGGATGTGGACCTGTTAGAACGGGTCCAGAGGAGGGCCATGAAGATGATCAGAGGGCAAGAGCACCTTTCCTATAAAGACAGGCTGAGAGAGCTGGTGATGTTCAGCCTGGAGAAGAGAAGGCCTTTCAGTACTTAAAGGAGGCTTATAAGAAAGATGGAGAATGAGTTTTTTACATGGGTAGATAGTGATAGGATGAGGGACAACAGTTCTAGAGCTTAGGGATATGGTTTAGTGGAGGACTTGTTAGCATTAGGTCAGAGGTTGGACTCGGTGATCTTGGAGGTCTCTTCCAACCTAGACTATTCTGTGACTGTGAGTTTTAAACTAAAAGAGGGTAGATTTAGATTAGATGTAAGGAAGAAATTCTTTATTCAGGTGGTGGTGAGGCACTGGCAAAGATTGCCCAGAGAAGCTGTGGATGCCCCATCCCTGGAAGTGCTCAAGACCAGGATGGATAGGCCTTTGGGCAACATGGTCTCCCATGGCAGGGAGGTTGGAACTAGATGATCTTTAAGGTCCTTTCCAAGCCAAGCCTTTTGACGATACTATGAAAAGGCTAGGAATGCAAAATACTAGGATTTTCCAGAAGCTCAAATACCATAACTTTGAATTAGGCTGTACTTTGAAAAGTTGGCAGACTTCCAGTTAGTAATGTATCTGATGTTTGGAACAGAGCTCACACTGGGATGCTTCACCTCAAAAGCATACTTGTAAAGATGCTAATAAATCCAAGTCAGCATCTGACAACCCAGCCCATTCAGTGCAACTTCTGCACGTGCACACTTGCAGGAACTACACAGCAAAAACAAGAACTTGCTGCTCTGCTTCCAGTGCAAACCCTTCAAAGTCTTCTCTTCTTAAACATTTCCCCTTTTCCTGACATATTTCTCTTACCACTACAACTCTGTAGTCCCCAGATGTTAACAACAAAGATAAACAAAGCCCGTTTTGCTGAAAGATCTAGTTCAGGAGAAGACTGATGGCAATTGTAGTGCCCCTCCAGTGCTGCTGCTCCTCCTCGCTTCCAGCATCAGATAATCTGAGGGCAAAAGGAAGAGGCATTTGGGCATAAGAAATAAATACCTCATCCCCCGAAGAAGAAGCATGGAGAAGAGAGGAAAGGATGAATGGAGAGATGAAATAATTTGTATACTGGGGGGGGATGAAGAAAAACAAAAACAAAAACAAAAAAAGGAGTCTTTGGGGCCAGGGGGAGTAAAAAAGAAAAGGAGATATCAGATATCTAAGCAACTAAGCAGGACCCCTTCAGTGGAGGCATGCCCTTGCCACCACACCACAGGCCAGGCCTCTTAGTCCATAGGAAGCCAGTGGCCTCTGCTGCTCTTCTCCTGCTCTTCTGCTGGTCTGTGGGGACTAACGTGTACCCATGACAGGGCATGAGTCTTCAAAATCGGTGCCAATGGTGAGAAAAATCAGTGGAGAGCACAGAGAAGCAAACAGGATCTATCAGTCAAAAAACTGGCAATAGGGAATTATTGACCAGGAGATCTACAATGAAAGGGATTTTTTGCTTGTTTTCTTTGTGATCTTTTTCCTTCACAAAGGGACATGAAGTGGCCATTTGAGACACAGGACTGACCATAGCTTAGAGAGCCCCTGACAGGCTGTGGAGCGGTCCAGGCAAGCCTCAGTGCAGCCCCCAACCCAGCACAAGCTGGGATGTCCTCTCATGAGTGCAGGACAAGCATGTGCTGGGACCTGCATGTGTCACCATGGTGCCTGCTGCCCACAAAGATCATCTTCAAGCAGACAGCGCTGCACTACAAAAAACTTCTGGTCTTGCTTGGGAAGTGGCAGCTGCTCTCTGGTATTTTTTTTTTTTCCAAATTTCTTTTTATTGACACATTGTATATACTATTTACAACATTTTTTCTAGCTCTGAACTAACTAATGGAAACACCATAACAGGTCTTAGAATAGATTTCCTCTAGCTGGAAATTGAAATATATTTTACAGAAGCACGAACACACTCAGGCATATTTTCTTTTAAAAATCAAGTCTATGGGCACGGCATGTACAACATGATATAATGAAAAGTGAGAGGCATAAATGCCCGCTTGCTTTTAAATGGGAACCACACCTTTCTCCCCACCAAGTACAGCATGGGACAGAGGACATAAAAGATGCTACTGTTGTGATGGACTCAGTCAAGGGGACAAGTCCTTCTGTTTGAGGGGACAAGCATGTGTCCAGGGAACCTATCCTGGCTCTGCTGTGGTGGCACCTGTCTTTAAGACCCTTGTTGTCTCTCTTGCCATCAAGATGTTACCATCACTTCAATCAGCTGTTATGATCAGTCCACCCAAAAAATTCAACACTTAGCTGAAGCTTTAACACCTATGAAAACATCCCATCATTTTGGTACGATTTCAGCTTCCACCACGAGCGCAGGTTAGATCTCCGTAAGAAATGTCAAATTCTTTCTCAATCAGTCAAACAACTGTATTGCACAATTCCTAACTATTCATGCTTAAATGTATCATGCAAATACTGTTTCTGCTAATAGAGCAATGCAGGATGGTTGTTCAGTTGCCTGTGCAAAATGAGCTGATGGCTGCAACTTAATTTACAGTGGACAAGAGACTAAACTGCAAGGAATATTAATTGTTCCCTTTTTTGGTAGAAGCCGAATAGAAATGAAAAGTAATGTGCCCTAAACATCCCTAGTTCAGGAAATAATCACAGGGCAACACAATAAAATTTAATTAAAAAAAATAAAATTGAAAAGGAGAAAGGAGAGAAAGAAGAGAAAGCAGTGTGTCAACTGTAAATGAATAATACACAGACATGTCCACAGTGATCTGAATAATTCAGCACACAAAATTAAAGTATGTTTCACATCTGCCACCATAAAAGATAAAGCTATTGAGTCTGCTTTAAAAGTATAATGATTACAGGAGAACACTTCTGATTCACGCTCGAGCCTAGTTGGAGTGCCAGCCCTGTGGTCCCCACAAATAAACATCTCAAAGCTCTGGGTTGAAAGAGCTCCAGATGCAAATGTTTAATTAACTCAAAACAGGCAGCAAACTTCTGAAGTGCCACCTGTTACCAGAATGTCGCCGTGTTGCCCAGCGATCAGCCAAGGTCCCAGCAACCGTGGGGCACCTCCACCAAGCGAGGTGCACAAAGCCACCTCCTTCATCACCTCTCCTACTGCTCACCAGGGAGAACAGCCCCACTCCCTGCCTCCCACCCTACCTGCAGTTCGTCCTACAGCACTGCCCTGTCTCCTTGTGCCCCTGGGTTTGGGACAGAGGCCTAAAAAGCAACCCTTCCAGACCAACCCTTCCAAGGCCTTCAGCATTGCAACAACACACCATGTAAGACATCAACTGGTTCCATGCACATGCATTTTCCAAGAAATACTTCTTTTAAAAGATGAACAAAAACAAGATGGCTCTGGTGGATCCAAAAAGCAAGAAGAAATGCAGTGAGTAGCAAATTCCTCCTAATGGAGCGACACACAACAGCTATGGTTTTACAACACCATTACTCCATATGTACTCCAGCAGCTGCAAACTGGGTCCACTTACTTCTGGGTGGACATGAGGGAGCTGCAGCCAGGGCTCTGGGGCTTTGCTCCCCGTGGCAGAGTAGCATCCCTTCCTTCCCACCGCCCTGTGGTGCCAGCCTTTGTATCTGCACTGAGCACCTGCCCACCAGCTGGAGAGAGGCAGCTCCATGCCTGTCCTTGGACAAGCACCAGAAGGATTTCTGGAACCCCCAGGCCATTTCACATAAAGTAACAGTAAGGTTATACATGCTTCTATGTTGGCATTTTATGTTAGAAGGCCTATTACAGACAACCCAGACATTATTTTCATTAAAATACAGGAAAAAAAAAAATCAACAAACACAAACACACAAACAAAAACCAACTAAACAAAAACTTAGTGCCTTTGCCTTCAATAGGAAAGTGTTGCTGCTAGCTAGTTGTTCAATCTAGACTCTCCAAAGCCTTGACAGGGATATGGGAAAAACAACTTGGATTTCTTCTAAATAAACCACCAGAAAATCTGCAGCTTTTTTTTCATTTTAGGAAGTTAGATATACTTGGAAAAATGCACTCTAGGTATTAAAAAAAAGAAAATGGTTTTTAATCAAAATATGGAACTCACTGTGTTTTTCATCAGTGAATGACCAAATCCTTTCTTCTTTTGTACTCTGGAGTATTAACAGGTGGCCATAGCCCCTAGCTGTATGAAACTACCATATGCTACAGAGATCAAAATTAATAAACTAACTGTACAATGTGCCAGTTTATTGTGCTTGCATCTCATTTTAATTCAATTCTCCTCGGTGTTTTTATTACTAAAGAATCATGTTTGGTGATTTTTAGCTTTAATATCAGTAGCTTCCTTATTAACAATTTTCAATTGCTTGTTCTAGTATCATGCCAAGTAGCTACATGTACAGAAATATATTTTTGGTACCACATTTTGCAACACCACTCATACTCCTCTATGAGTTCCTCTGCTAAAAAGTTAGCAGTTGTGAACACATTAAATATCTTAACAGTGGAAAAGTTAACAGATTTCCTCTGACATATGATTATGTGCACAATAAAATATGCTCTGAAACTCATTTAACTGTACAAATTCAGTTCTTGTTAAATACTAATCAGCCAGAACAAGGCATCACACAATCTTCTGGTTCATTCTCCACTTGGTACCCTTAACGGCTCTTAATTTTTTTGTTTTCCCATATAAAAAATGCTATACTATCGACAATGAAAAATAAACCCACTGATGCAAACACTGCATGTGTATGGAAACAACAGAACATGGCTGCACACAGAGGGAACGAGCAGAGGTGCCTTCAAATATAAACAGGCAATGCTTATCCAACTCAGCAAGCCTCTGTGCTGGCTCCTAAAATTAAGTTTCTGCCAAAAACTACTAAAAATTCGGTGTCCAAAAAATAGGAGGGAAACATTATCCATATTGTAAACCACTTGCATGACAATTATAGCCTTGATTTAGTAACCGTTTATTCATGTGAGCAATCAGTACTCCAGTGAGTAGTTCCACTGACTTCTTAGCCATCATTTGTGTAATGGCATGCTGTAGAGGGGTTTCATCCTGCTATGCTTTAGGGATGTTAGCGGGGTCACTGCCAGGACTTAAGGGGTCCGGCACAAGTTCACCTTGTGGTTACACCAGCTCTAACCCTTTGCCAAATGCCTTGGCCTCCCTGTTCAGAGTATTGCCCAACACCAGCCCCAGATGGCCTCCTCCCCAGACTGTCTGGGAGGACCTGTGCCTTGAGTCTTCTCTCCTTTTGATGCTGATGGGCCATGCTGCTTTTCTGAAAACATTTTATTTATCTTTTTGTCCTTGATCTTGCAATTTTATTTTTACACCCTCAATGCAGACACACCATGATGCTGGGAAGAATGGTCCCATCTGGGTTACAGGCAGGTTACACACAATTGCATGGCACTGCCAGGGAGAGCTAAGGTTATCACTTGGGTCCGGAGATGTATCTTCAAGTGTACAGCACTAAAACTATGGAAGAAAATACCAGAAAACACTGATTTTTTTTTACCCTATTCTTACAACCTCCCAACCAATGACAAAAACAAAGAGCTCTATTCACCCAGCTCCTTCCCCAAAACCTATCTCAATTTTTCTTCTTGTTCTCAAAGGCCAGGAGATGATGAGCAGAGGCAGCAGTATTAATCTTTTCTTAAAGTACTTGCTCAAGCCCACCAAAATCGATGGAAAGAATTCCAGTTATTTTAACAGACTCAAATCAGAGCCCTCAGCAGACATGATCCAGCTTGAGCATATGCCATCCTAAAGAAAAAAGGAATTAAAAACAAAGCGCCTTCTGTTTCCTGCACAGGTACGATTAGTGGCTGCTGGATCCAAACTGCTTGGTCACGGGGAGCCCGGGACACGCAGGCAACTTAAAAGACAACAGAAAATGCTAAGAAAAATGCATACTAATCTAGTTTGTCAATGTGTGCAGACTTCATTGAATTGTGCAATTCACGTCCCCAAAACACAGGAGCTGCTTTTATTTTTCCCTGATATTGTTTTGATGTTTTCTAAATAAAGCATCTTCATATTTAATTTCCAAATTACACTTCTAAGCTAGATTAATTATATCACTGGAAAGCTTTTTCATAAGCAGCTTTTCAAAGGATGCCAATTCTTGATTTTTTCAGGTAAAAAAAAAAATCTAGAAAGCTTGACTATATTTTTCTCCCACCACCACCCCCCCTCACGCCACCCCCCTTTTGTTAATTGTGTGACACAGCCAGGAATTTAATTATTTATACAGATCTAATCCTGGACATTTGGCTAAAATGATTGCAAGACCTATTTTCACTTATGACCCACTGAAACTTGAGTTATTGCTAAAATCAGAGCTTAATCCCCTAATCATTACTGGTGATAAATTTGAAGAAATGAAACAAGTTTTACATCAGAGATGGCAGCAGAAGGAGGCTGTAGGCTATATATGGCTTTTCATCAGCAAAACTATTATTTTAATTCAATTATCCCTCACTTTTGTTTTGCTTTACTCTTCGTCCAACAGTAGAACTACTCAACTTTATTGTTGTATATATACAGCAGAATGCAACTATGAACTATATAAGATCACAATATAATTCTGCTAATCTATACATTCCTTAATTATAATCAAGTTAACACTCACTCTGAAAAGTACAACAAGCACTTAGAGTTAATACAATCACAGTAGCCAAAAGACAATACAAAAACTCAAAACCAAAATAACATTTCTTAAAGAAAGCATCTTCCATTATCTCAGCCTTGCACATCTATTCCAATTTACATTTAAGGAGATCTGTGCTGTCATAAAATAAATTTAAGTACTAAGTTTCCAAGAAACATAAACTGAACTGTAATTCCATTGCACATGAACATATTCCATCTTCTCAAAGAGATGAACTGTGGTTTCAAATATTGGCAGGAGGCCCTCTTATAATAAAATTATACATATACTGTATTTCCCCTGATGTCTTTCATATTTTTTCATAAACAAAATTACAGTGACAGTGCAGTTCATTACAGGAGGTTTCATTAAAGAACTGGTTTATTTTAAGAGAACACCAACAGAGAGCTGTCTTTGGGGATGTAGTTGAGTAAAAAGTCTGATTATGCCTCCGTGCAAATAAGCCAGAAATTATGCAGGATTTTGACACTGTAGCACAGGAAAATCCTCTTAACAGACACATGGAACAACCTGTTCTACTGTGGCGCTGCATTAATAAGCAGGTGCAGTGACATCAGCTCAAAGATGCTGGGTTCAGCCCCTTCTAGAGGTGGCTGCCGCTCCCTTCCCCAGGGCTGGGTGCCCCAGCCCCAGATACCACAGTGGAGACCCCAGGGAGATGCTGTGGCAGCTGGAAAGTGGGGGCTCCTCCTTCTCTAAAGCTCAGTACCTCACTGGACAAAACCCCACCAAGCAGCCCAGCCACCCCCATTCACCCTCCGGGCTGCACCTGGCTCTGTAGACAACCGGACAGCACAGCCTTCCCAGTTTCTTTTCTGTTATTTCTTTCTTTCTCTTTTTCTTCTGGTGTCATTAAGACCAGGTCCTAGAAAGCCACTGCATACTGACCAACTGGCAAATTTTTCATATTTTGAGTCTGCTGCTTCTCTTTCATGCAAAGTAATCTCCAGTTTGGGATTAACCAACTGAAAGGTCACCCCGCCATTCAGCTTTTTCTTAGAAGCTTAATCCAAATAAGGGCAATATGGTAGTTTTTTAAACTGTGCTTCTCAGTTGCATTAGATATGCTGTCTCCTATTGTTATTGCCATTTACCTCCCTAGTATATAGTACTAAGATAAGACACAATCTACATCATCTATGACTTCAGGGGATGGGTTGATGGAAGAGTAATTTCTCATTTTATTTTTTGTTGTTGTTGTTGTTGATACTATTTTCACTCTGCTCTCTAGCATGACAGCTTCAAGGTATCTGTGATAAAGATATGCAGCCGAGATCATTGCAGGCTCAAAAATACTCTCCCTTCCCCCAGAAAAGATCAGTTCCAGGATTCCTAAACTTCTATTTTTAATCTCTCCCAGAATGCAAACTTTATTCCCTTTTTCTACCCAGGCTCCCACAAAGAACTCAATGTCACACACAAAAAGCAAGCACCTCTCTGTTGTCATTTTCCCTTAAGGCAGGGGCAGAGGCTGGCTGAATAGAGCCACCTATCTTCCTGTACACTCAAGTCCAGACACTACAGACTACATCTGTAACCCAGCCAGCAGCACAAGGAATCAAGCTATTACCTCTGAGGTATGACCACAATACCTTTTAAATGTGAAGTCCTTCCAGGCTGCCATGTTTCCTTTTAACAGCTTCAATGAAAGAACAGCAAAGGGCCGTGGGACAGATTTTCATCATTCCATGTGGCTGTCAGACTGTTTTCTTCTAATGACACTATGTATACATAACTCACTGTGGCTTCAGAAGCATATTTAATGTATGATATTTTAAGAGCTGCAGAAAATACGATGTTAAAATTCTAACATGAAAAATAATAGCATTATGGCTCATTACATTCTCTATTGCAGTCATCTGAACTGTGAGTAACGTACTGTCATCCTGTCATCTCATTCTAAAAGATCTGTGATTGTGTTTTACACTGTCATTTATTTCAGAGACATAAGAAGGCTGAAGTCTTTAAGTTCTGAAATGGATCATAAACATTTTCTACCAGTCACCTGAGAAGGAGGTACACTCAAAACTAGGTCTTCAAAATCAAAAAATCCGAAAGAAATAAAGTCAAAAGCAGAGAACAACGGAGCCAAAGTCATATGTATACAGTGAGATTACTGTTTTCAGTAACAGTAGCAGATCTTATACATTCACTCAAAAGACTTATATTTTCACATTATCTTTAAAAAAAAAAAAAAAAAAAGGAAAAAGAAAAAAAGATTTCTTCCTTATCTCCAGGCAGTTCTGGTTGCTAGTATTTCCAACATCTCTCTGAAAACATGGGGATCGTCAAAGCCCTGCCAACCTCATTACAGCACCTTGGAACTTCTATTCCTGTGTTGCTTCTCCTCTGCCATCACTTGTGCTACACTTTGATTAAGGAAAGTTCACACATCACTAAGGGTTTACTACAAACATAGCCTTTTCTTTAAAATATTCTTTGAAAACTCCTGTTGGATATCGTAATGATCCAGCAAAATTTGTCAAGCAATGTGCAAGTCCACATTCAAAGCGTATTAAATAACATCCAGAAATGCCAGGAGGTTTCAATGCCTCTGTAAATCATAGAAATTTACATTTTCTACTTAGTAAACTTTCTATTTAAAAAAATGTTGATTACTTCTAACCAATCCTACAAAAGTAGTAATATGGCATGTATTTTAGGCATGTTGATATGTAGGCAGAACTTCCTATTACATTTAAATGCTATACAAAAAATTCCCATGCCTGCCATGATAACCATAAAATAAGCTGGCACGTTGGTATCTGCACAATTGCTGGCCTTAATTTTGTGTCATTCTTTTCTTTTGTGGAAGCAAAGCCAAGCTTGAATCCCACAGGATCTGCTGAAAGCCTGCTAACTGCTATCTTCTCCAGTTCCAGCAAAAGCCACTCAGCCCCAACCTCAACCCCTGCCACCAGCTTGGAACGCCAAGATGGGCAAGCTGGAGAGAGCTGCAGCTCAGTCCTGCCAACAGCCTGCCCCTCTCCAGGTGTCTCAGTGGGGGGATGCTTTAGAAACCAAATAGGGTCATTGCGGTCATCCTCAAGTATGCATGCCCAGCTTTGTGCACTCTGAGATTTAACAAGACAGAAGGCTGCCAGATTAGAAACTGTATCTACATTTAGTATTTTTTTTCTACATAAAAACAAACACACACCCCTTCAGAACCATCCTGTGTTATTCCATCCCATAAGTAAAAAGCCACATATGATTCAGAAGCTAATTGTCTACCTTGCAGGGTGCCTGAAAATGATAAAACTATTTAAAAATATTTAAAACATTTTTAAAATGCTCTGCTTAAAATGGTGAGTTTCTAATACAACTTTTTTTTTTTTTTTTTTTTTTTGTCTCATACAGTGGATACAGAGGTATCCAGTGACACTATGCACATTTTGTTTTTACACCATTCGCCCCATGTTTAACCCTGTCTGTAGAGGGTGGGTAGCTGCTTCTGAGACAATCCCAAAACATATTTGAGGGTGACACACGGCCAGGGTTTCCCATTGACAACCCGGGGCAGGCCATGGGATGATACAGAGGCTGGGCAGTGATTCAGGAGACAGGGAGCACACCTGGGCTCTGGGGGCCGCAGCCCTGACCCCCTCCTCACCAGCCTCCCTGCCATGGAGTAGGGCAGGAGGCAAGGCCAGAGGCAGGCCGAGGTTGGCCTGGATGTAGAAAGCAGTTCACCGTCATTCCGCTCTTTTCGTACACTTCTTCCTTGGGGTTTATTGGGGTGGGAGGGGAAAGGAGGGTTGAGCTGCTTACAGGCACCACACTGCTTGCCTCACATTTTCTATGACTGCAAAGTAGTACCTTCTCTTAAAATATCACCACCTTTGAAAACAGCTAAAATGAAATTCTAAGTCGAGTTTCTTGAAGTTGTTCTCTCCCTGAACCTAACAAATGTTTCAGGTCTGGAGGGCAAACACAGCACCAGTGCATTTCTCCGACTCATTAGTTTGCTTTTCTCTGTAGGATTTAGATTGACATCTACTGGCCTACCTCGTGACACAACGGCCCAGTTCTTCAAATGTCAGCTCCATCGTCCCTGCTTTGTAAAGCTTCCCCTGGTACAGCAGCTTCAGAACCACGGTTTTAAAGCAAAATGGTTCAGCTTAGCCACTAAGGCAGAGACTACGGATGTGAAAACAATATTCACATTATTTCCCACCTTTTATTCATAACACAAAAGAGATCAAAGCCAAGAATTAGGACTTCAGTCTTAAAAACAACAACAACAACAATAAAGTAAACATGCCTGGGAGGGGGCTTGCTGCTGGGTTAGTCACCCACTTTCAGGTCAAAGCAGTAATGGTGCAGCCATTAAACTCATCTACTTTTAATAGTCAACTTATTTAGAACTTTTTCAAAGTAAAGGGAAATTGAATTGTCCGATGATAACATGCATACAAATTATGTCATTGTACATAGAATGCAGACGCATGTTTCTCTTCAAGCATCTTTTCTTCCATTTTTCCCATCCAAAATTCCTGTATGTAAAATGTTAAGCTCCTAAAACTCTAGGCCATCTTAATTCCAAGAATGTACATATGCCTTCAATCGAAGGCTCACAAATGGCTATCTCACCATCAGTTATGATTAAAACTGTGAGCACAGATTTTTGGGGTTTGGTACATTTGTTATTAAGTTCTCTTGGCCATAAAATGCATATAAACAGCCCCCAATTGTACACGAAGTTTAGAACAGACTCATTTAGTTATACAGAGATTAACTTTTAGGAGAAGGTTGGAGATAGGTAGATCAATAATTATGAATTGAAACAGGCACTCAGGCATACAATACGTATCTGTATACTTTGCCTTTTCTCAGACAGTAAATAATGTATGGGTCAAAAAAGATTTTATTACTACTAAAAATAGTATCTCCTTTTCCTGTAGCTCAGAATAACCTGTAACTCCCTGATTTCACTTGGGTCACATGAAAGAAATAAAAGGAAATTCAGAAGGTTGCACAGGAACACACACTTGTTTCTTGGCCACTGGCAAACTAGTGGCAAACACCTTTTTTTTTGTTTCCTCCCTTGAGTGCATTACATCAAAAGTACTAACTGTATAAACTGACCCACTTCCTTTAGATTCTGTGTTCATGTGAAGAAAAGATCTTTAAATGTTAACGTAAACAAAAATCATATTCTATTAGTCTGCACTATTTTAGAACAACTCTTCTTCTCGTAGTTGAAGATCTTGTTTTTCCCTTTCCCTCTGCAATGTGGTCTGGATTTAGTCACATGCACACAGCACCAGGAGCTTCAGAGAAAGAAGTTTCATAAAATAAAAATTGCCTCAAAACACCACAACTTCTTCCAATAACAGCAACTAGTTCAATGTTCTGAGTATTGCCAGAAACCAAAGTCCTGTCACTGAAATTCACTTATTCACTTACTCACTTCACGGGTGCCAACAGTGCCATGCTGACATGCTGAAGCGTTGTGCTAAATTCTTACAGCCCCTCAAATTACTAGGTTCTTCAATAAAGCTTTCATAACCTCAAAGCAGAAGATGGAGATTCCTAATTCAACAGCTTCAGACTTCACTAGTTCTAGAATTAGAAATATCTCACCACAGTCTGACCTCATTAATACGACTGACTTAATCAATTTGTCACAAACCAGGGAGTAGAGCTACAAGAGGTGGTTCATTGTTCAACTGAAATTAATTAATTGCTTGTAGATGCAGCTAACACTTTGCAAATGGTTGTCTTGGTCCTCTTAAAACTTTAAAGCGATGCTAACATTTACACTGGTCTTAAATTTTTGCCAGGTTCAAGATAGGAGTACAGGTTTCACCTCACTTTTCTATAAATGACAAGTGGAAGACACTACTGTTTCTTGGACCCAAATTTATAAAAATCAGAGACGATTTTTTAAAAAGTTAACTACAGCCATGCAAAGTGAGAGTGCTGTACCTGTAAGTCTAGGGTTTTACCTGTCTGTAAAATATCACATCTGCAAAACAGTCACAAGAAGCATACATGACTCTCCTCTTGATTAACACGGAGGAGCTCATGTTCATTAAACTTGAATCCCCCTACACCCTTCCAGTAGTGACTTCCTTGGGCATCCAAACTTATTTTCACAATGGGCTGCCCCTCTGTTTGCCTGTGCAGCTAAGTATTGTAGCTTACACCTAAATCCCACCAAAATCATCACACTAGGCTCCACATCACCTTCACACCTGACAGCCTGGTCACAGATCAGAGGCAACAGGACCTTGAGAATATGGACTGACCTTCCTGTCCTCAAGGAACACCTCCGGGCTCCCCTGCCCTCAGGAGCCCCACCTCTTGCTCACCCAAGGGATAGTTGTAATCTTCCTCTCACCTTCCCCCAAAATTTAATTTATGTAATATTCAACTGGTTCTTAAACCCCATGACACTTAGGAACAAAAAGTGTTGATAAGTATTTCCAAGCAGTAGCAGGGAACGGGAGGCTTTTCCCTCCCCCAAAATTCCTGTTTCATATGTAAAAATGTACTTCAAGACAAGGTTTTTGCTTGCTTGCTTTTCGTTATTTAATCTTCCTCCTACACCTGTTGGGTCTCACCATCTTTGATGAAAACAAATACATCTTCAAAAAGGCATAATTTTCAGCAACAAAACAAGGACCGTAGGGCAAGCTGTAACTACTTTTCTCAAAGGCATATTAACTAAGGTTTTTTTTTGTTTGTTTGTTTGTTTGTTTTTAAGAGACAAAAAAAAAAAAAAAGGAGTATCTTTCCACTTTTCTTTCCAAGTATTCCCAATGCTAATCTGCCTAACCTTAAGATCAACATCAGGTGTTTTGATGCCCCAGGTGTTTTGAGACTGCCCAGTGAGACCAGGGGCTCCACAAGGTCCCAGGACACAGCCCTGAGCAGCCAGGTCCTGCCCCGAGCAGGCCCCCTCCGATCAGCCTGTTGTACTATGATCTTGCCACTGCTTGTTGCCCATAGGTTTACTTCTTAAAGTGAAGTAACCTTGAGTTGTCAAGCTGTCATGTTAATGCTGAAGCCTGCAGTACACTCCTCCCTGAAGACACAAGTGAGATTGATTGCACTTGTGATTTGTTCATTTCTACAACTATCTTACCATTAATATCCCTTTTTCATCCATTTGCAACACCTGCTAAGCACACAAAATTGATTATAACGTCCAATTCAGCAGGTAAGATCTTCTGGGATATTTTTTTTTTTTTTCCGTTCTTCAGGCTGCACAGGGAGGGAAGAAGGAAAAAAAAAAAAAGTAGGGTTTCAAAAATTAATTAGCTGAACAAGAGGGAAAAAAAAAAAAAAAGGCTTAGTCGTTTAGTCTCGTCAGTACTGCTTTGAGTCAGTGTAAGAAATTACGCTGTTGCCTTAGTGCAGGTCCTGATTTACGTATCCAAAAGAGCTATATCTCTGAGTAGATTAAGCTAGCTACATGTTTCAGCTTTAAGTGCTCATCAAGCCAAGAGATAACAGAACTGATGAATGGGACATTTCAGATCCTTAGAGAAATGAGTACTATTACATAAAATGTGTGATTTGAATTTGTCTTTCTGCTTAGGCTGTGCCATCCTAACAGCATTTGTAAGTAGAAACAGAACCTTAAAAATCAAGAGCTGCCATAGTGCTTTTTCATCATCATCTGATCAGTGAAGTATAGGACTTCCAAATCCATATACTTGCACTGGAATAATCTGCATGTTGTAGTTTCTCCTCCCCAAATCAATTTATTACTGAATAGCAAATGGAAAATGAAGTTATTATTTCCATCTGACAAAAGTGAGTTTCTTGGTCATTACCCTATGAAAACTGAAAGAAACCACTCCTTCATTTAACTGTTGAGAAGCTTAATAATAAAATAACTTTGCACTCTAAAGGATGGGTATGATATGCCATTAGTTTTTAATAAAGCAGTTTCCTCAGACTTGCTAGATTTACAGGCTGAGAAATAAACTGCTGCTGATGAATCAATCTGTTTCCCCTGCAGAGATGTCAGAAGAGACAGGGCCACTCTAATTGGAAAACCAGACAGCAGTGGCTCTGTTAAGGCAAAGGCTGTATCGGACATTAGGGACTATAAGTCTTCATTCAGCCCTGCAACATGTTCTACAAAACAGTTGTTGGCAATTCAGTTTAAAAGTACATCTGAATCTTTAACGGGCAAGGAGAAATAAAAACCAAGGCTGCCTTTGGCTGACCTTTGGAAACTGAAGAAGACAACCACTGAAAACACAAAAGCTCCTCATGGCATTTTTCCTTTTGTAAAATTATTTCACAGCATGGGACAACCCTGGCGCAGCATACAGCAAGGTGACACCTGGAAACTCCTTCCCCCATCCTGCTCCACCTATATAATCCCATCCTCTTGCTCAGCTGTACCACCCCAGCAGTTGTGAAGGGGTGGTATAGCCCCTGGCAAGAGGGCAAAGCAATGAAGGAGTGTGCCAGTCCTCTCATCATGCCTTCTGACTGACTCAGTTACTGGGAACAGATGCCTTGTCCCCTTGTGTTATTACACAGTGAATTACTTTATTATGAGATGATAAACTCAAATATTAATCTCTCAAGCCCTATTTCAGCTCAAAATGTATGGAAGTATTCTGTTATTTTAAGCGTGCTTAGTAGAGTCAATCATAGCAGTTCCTCAAGGCCAGCATTTTGAAGGTTTATGAAAGGTTCTCAGGTATACCTTGTACAGGAAAACATGCTCCAGCTATTTGTCTTGATGACCTCTGATTACCCTGGTTTGTAGAATTTGTTCTGCACAGAAATAGTTTTAAATTTAAAATATGCATACCCCAAATAGGAAAGATGCACTTTTTTGACATTTACATAATATAGTCTTACAGGTACAAAATGATCTGATCTCAGACAAAACACAGAAGCAGTACCATATGTGTACAGTTACCCAGATTGTTAGCTATATTGTGCCTGAAGTTTTTGCTCAGTGCTGAAAAAAAAAAAAAAAAAGACCTTTACTTTAAAAATCCACCATGGCTAAAATACTACAAAAGTAGTCGTATGTGGTACTTGGTCACTTGGAATTCCAGGTCTGCCAGAAGTAAAAAATGTTTTAAAATGTCAAGATTTTAACTTGACTTGAGTTTGAGTAAGAAATTGCCCAGGATTCAGAATGGATGTAATACAGATCCTTATCGAGTCTGAACTAGTTTACTCAGCACTAACATGAACTAATATGACAGCTTTAGTTTACTCTATTATTTGTCTAAAAGTGCTATATAAATCTGCCTGGAATTCTGCCAGATGGTGCAGAATTACTGAATGACAGACTGAGGGCATTTATTTATATTCTGAACTTTTTAGGACTGTAAGTACAAACAGAAACCTACGTCTCCAACCTAATAAACTCACTAGCTTAGTGCACGGTGGACCAGCCTGATTTTATGATTGAAAGTAGATTATTTTCTTTCAGTCAATTTATCTCGGCATAATTAAAAGACCCTAAATACTTACAGTGATGATAGGGAATTATTTCCCTGGGAGATGCTTGGACATCAAGTTTGAATACTTCTGCACATAAGTAACTATGTATGTTGAAAAATTCCACTCCACCTAAAAGGAATGCTGCTCTTCTCAAGACTTATTCTCAGGATGTGGGATGTCTGCGTTGCAGCAATTACTAACAGGAAAAGGCAATATACTATTCAGTCCTAGTGGAACTAACTAAAAAGATAAATAAAGCCCAGAGCAGGGCCTTAGGCAGAAATGTGAGCCAAATTAAGTCTCCCATGATAACTCAATAAAACTTTAAACTAATACTTCATTCTTACTGTTCCACTGAAACTAATTCTCCTGTGTTTAGAAATTAGCCAGAAATTACAGTGAAACAAATAGAGTACCCACAGAATACAAACTTAATATTCCATAAAAAGAATATCCGACAGTCAGTCATGCAAAAATAAATCTCTGTAATTAAATTTCTTCTTAGAGAGCTCAGTATGGTTACTGCTGTTTTTTTGTTGCAAACTATACTTTTCAAATATTTATTGTTAGTCCATTAATTTTAAATATCACTTTCAAAGCATTTGCACTAAATCAACTTCTCTTTTAAACATTTTGCTTTTAGTAACTCTTTTTATTACTTTCTCCCCAGACAGTATAACATCTTTCTCAAAACATTTATAAAGTACTCAATTGAAGGCTGGAGGGAAGCCTAACAAAACAAAGGAGTCATAAGCCTTTACATTTCTGGGTTCACTTTTAAAGACATGCTCAGTTCCAACAAGTTTCAGAGATATACCCACATGTGGGTATACCCACAAAATGCATCATTAGGAATCATTTTCCACTCAGTAAATTTTTCACATTAACATAAAAGTACATTTTCTATTGCACTAGTTGTCCCAAACACCCAAATTCGTAGCTATCACCTATATACATACCTGAAAATCAATTTTAGGTACTTTATGAAAATTGTTATATTTTTCTTTCTTTTTTTTTTTTTTTAGATGAACTTTACTCTCAAAAGAGTTGTGTGGCAAAATATTTATTTCATTCTAGCTATATTCTCAGAAATAATGGTTGCTATATTCCAGGGAATTCCTAGGAACAGTATTCCAGGAATAAGAAAATCAGATGCATGTATTGGAAGCTAGTTAATTTTTACAGCATTTACAAGTCTTTTTTATTCTTTCTTTGCAATTACTGTAACCTGGTGCAACAGTCTTACCAGATATTTATTCAAAGCACACTAAATTAGCTCAGATTTTGTATAACAAATGAAAAGTCTGGGGTTTCAAATCTCACAAAGAAAGTAGAGAAAATTCAGTAAACTGCCTTCATTTTGAATTTCATTACTTCTGCTGTAAATGCCACTAGAAGGAAGGGTGATGATACCTCTGCTGCAGCCCTCAGCCTTCACCCTCCCCTTCTCAGTCTTCCTCTACCTTCAGACACTCAGCCCTCGTTACCTAGTGTGAAATTGCACGTTTACAGTGGAGGAATGACAGTCATCTCAGGCAGATTTATATGCAGACCAAGTAATACACATAGGGCCTTCTATAAAAAAAGGTTGGTTAGTGCCTTACAACAAAGAGAGAATCTTCACCAGTGCTTTAGGATTGAGTCTTAAGATGATACTTCATTGTCTTACACCACTGTAAATATTCAAAAATTGCACAAAATTAAGAGTGAAGTAAAGGTTCAGTACTCCTTAAAATTACTGAGAATCACAGGGTGATTCAGGCTGGAAGAGGCCTCTGGAGGTCATTTGTTTGACAACCTGCTCAAAACAGCATCAACTAGAGCAGGTTGCTCAGGGCCAAACAAGGGGATCCCACAGCCACTCGAGGGCCCCTGTTCTACTGTTTGATGGCTCCCACAGAGAAAGCCAGTTTCCTTACTCCTTATCTCAATCTCCTGTGTTGTGTCTCATGTCTCTTTTCTTCATGTCTCCCTTCTTTTTGCTGTATGCCTCTGAAGAAGAGCCTGGCTTCTTCTTTTTCTAAGCCTTCCTTTTATGTCAGGTAGATACAGATAAGCAGTAGGATCTCCTGAGTCCTCTCAGCAACTTTCCATCCACCTTTTAGTCCACTAAACCAGCTCATACCTCACCAGTCTCTCTATTAAGGGTATAATGGATGACATGCCTTACATGTCAGAGGATTTGCTGATATCAAGGTAGGCAACCTCAGCTGCTCTCCCCTTACCCACACAGCCAGTCAACGTATCAGAGAAACCAATTCAGAAGGTCATGCATATCTTGCCCATGGAAAATATACACTGGCCATTCCCAACCACCTTCTTGACCTCTGTGTGTTCAGATAGTGGTTTCCAGGAGGATTTGCTCCTGTAGCTCCTTGCATCCTCCTCCTTGTCCTCCCTGAGGATGGATGCAATGTTTGCCTCTGGTCATGGTGAACCTCTTCTGAACACCAGTCTTTTGACAATGACAGACAGTAGCCTTGCAGCAACTTCTGTCAGCATCCACAGAACTCTGATGGTCCTTTGGATGTGGACACTTCCAATGAACTCAAAAACTCCATGACTGACCTCCTCTACTGCAGGTAACTTCATTCCCCCTGACTCTGCCACTTGGCTCAGAAGCAGAAAAGAGGTGAGGGCAGAATTTATCAGGAGAAACCAAGAAAACACAGAAAAAGCTGAGGTAAGCAATACTGTAGTCACTAGGTTTCCTGCTCCTTTGAAGAGTGGGCCTGCATTTTTCTTCTCTTCACCTCATTCCTGGTTTCAACTCCAGTGAAGCTGTGGGTTTCCTGTAACCCCTTCTCTATCCATGCATGTTTCCACAAAGCCTTTGTACCTCTCCCTTGTAGTCCATGCCTGCTTTCCCCTTGGTTGTACTTCATTTTGGTGTGAGCTCTGACTGGAGCTCCTTGCTACCCTACTCGACGTCCTGCTTGATCTGTTTGATTTCCTATGTGCTGGAAAGGACTGTCCTTCTGCTTCAAGCCCCTCTGGCCTCCAGAGCTGTCTCCCATGCGATCCTGCCAAGATCAAATCTACTCTAGTAAATCTTTTCAGTATTTACTAGATTTCACAGAATTCTTGACATTAAATTACTGCAGAGCTACCAAACTTTTTAAAAAATTATTATTATTATTCATAAAAAAGCAAACCTTTTCAAACAGATTTACACTATGCCAGTATTTCTTTTCTACATATTATACTGCCTTCTCTTTCTCAGAGCCTCATATAAACCAGGAATCTGTGTATGTAAGTCATTCAGTAAATAGCACAGTCTCAAGTGGTAAGTGCAAAAGAAAAAAGATCTGTAGAAGCAAAAAATGAGAAAAAATATTATCCTAAGTCTGCTATTTTTGTACAAACAATGTCAACATGTGGGTTCATTCTGAGCCCTGGACCAGTTGATTTCATATAAAATTAATTATATGAGACTGTGCCAAAGTCATTAGTGAGGCTAGGTCCTAAAGTCAGGATGAAATACAAGGTTGTCCAGGAAGAAAAGCCAAATCTTTAAATTATTCTAACACACACAAACTAGTCGATGTTTTCATTGGTTTCTCTTCAATCAATCTTCAGTGACTAGTATCTAATTATAAAATTTTGCATCTACAAACATTAAATTGCACTACAAAATGATTTTTAAAACTTGACTGGAAGCATACAAGGAAATATACCAATTTACGTACTGGTGTTTTTTTCGATGTATCACACAAGCAGAGGCAGTTTATACTAAATGTAGCCACTGAAAAGAGTATTTTATAAAGGACATCCAAAAAGGCCAGAAAACTTGCATAACATTTTTGTATCTGCCATCATGTTCTCGTTACACACTTTGGTCAACATGCCATTCGTATTTACACTATTGTAGGGTTTTAAGAAAAACCTCTGTGATTGGGATCACTGCCAGTCAGAGGCTGCGGGTGGCAAACTAAGGCCCCCAGTGCCTGTGTCCAGTGTGTGAGCAAGGGCTCCCTGTGAGGCATGAGTATGATGGGTACACCAGTGTGTTCAAAGAGCCGGTAAACTCCTGGGCAAGAAGTGTCATCGTATCATGGACCAAGCAACGGTAAATGGGGCTGGCAGTCCCACTCCATCCTACTCACCCCTCTGACATCAGCACCTTCCCTCCTGACCCCCACGCTAGCACCTCCAACCACCCCCCCCCTACAATGAAGGAGGTTAGGTAACCCTGCCCATATGGATGAGCCTGGCACCTGCTGCCCCTCTGTGGCACTGCATGTTTCCTGTGATAACATTATTAATGTCACTTGTTATGATTATTAAGGAAGATATCTTAAACATCTGCAACCAGAAGACCGATGTTTTTTCGTTATTCAATTTATTTTTGTTTCAAAATTTCATCAAATAGGTACAACTGCAGTACACATACTGATGATGTGCTGAAGTTCAATGTCTTTGCAAATTAAGGTTTCACTTCCAGTATTTTCTGCATCTGCTGTAACGAGAAATTCTCAAGAAAATGACTATGCTGAATCTTTTGGGTAGATTTTAGAGAGTTCACTTTGAGTTGTACAGGGATACAGTTGGAGCCCTGTAATCTTCCTATCACACTCAGCTGGAAGCTGCCTGATACATCAATCTAATGCAGTTGGAGCCTGCTGCTTACAGCCCTTTCCTACATCCATCTATCAGTTGTATGTTCGGATCAATGAGAAAGCAGTTACTCTGCTGAGAAAAAAAAAGTGATAAAATAATTGTAATAGTCATCTGATGACTAAAGCACACTGATCTTACTCTAATGGCAATACCAGCTTCACAACAAAACCTTGGTACATAACAAAAATGCTGTGGATGGCACATAATATCTTGCTAAGTATCCTGAATACAGCTGTTACATGAAAAGAAACTATACAACACTGTCTAATTTCTAAAGAAACATCCAGAGGAAAGGAAATACGCAGAACATGAAAAACTCACTTTTGCAATTAAAAAAAAAAAAAATCATTGAAAGAATCTACCATTAACTAATGTTTAAATTAGTCCTTAATAGCCAAAATATTATTAAAATATTTTAATAGTCCATTGAAGCTGAATATCAAACTTTACTCAGTGGTACCTGAAAACACTATTAAAAATAATTAATCCAAAGAAGAATAAAATATCTCAGACAACTACAAAGAGCAAAGAGCTGTATGAGTCACAGGGGAGAATGACAAAGGCACAAAAGATCAGGATGGAAACTCAGCCAAAATTCAGCATAGTTTCAGAACCAGAGAACAGAGGAAGAATTACAAGGAGAGCCAAGTTACAGGATATGCATGAGTAAACAGTTTGCTTTTCTGTCTACAAGCCTGGAGCAGGCATACAGAGAGAAATGATTTACAGGTGCTAACTAATAGGTTAATCATAATATGTAACAGGTTAATCACACAAACACACATTAACAGGTTAATCTCAATGCATTGTAGAAGTAGTCAAATAAGAAATTGAAATTATATTTATCCTCATTTGTTTTAGGGTTTCTATAGAGCCAGTCTGTTTTGTACTTCCTGGATATTAAACTGTTCATTAATCTGCATGTTTCCTTAGTGTTGCCCTGCAGGGCTAATATAAATACTGCATTCATTAATTCACACATAGTCTTTTCTTGCCATTACTTATCTGTTATAAAGTTAAACTGTATCGGTCAATTTATTAATTATTGCAATGCCTTCTGTAATAGAAAACAACTGAAAACATGAACCTATCAGATGCTACCATTCAGTCAGGTATTTTTGATATGGAAAAAAAAAAAAAAAAAAAGTAGCATAAATATTTCTAAATTCTAAGAGGTTGTGCTGATTGTGTATATTCTACCCAGTGTCTCTGAATTAATTATTATAAATCTTATTGCTTCTTTTAGTCACTCTCTTTGAATCCTCTGATGATCTCACTTTCTCAATAAAGAGAGTGCCAGGGGGGCATAATTTTTTCCCTACTTTCAAAACAGCTCTTCTATATACCAGACCAATTTCTATTTTATTTTTAATGCAATCTTTTTTCCTCATACTGCTTAAAAGGGTTAACACGGTTACTGGATTACTTGGTTATCACACCTAATTGCCCATCCACCTCTCATCTTTATACAGGTAAACTCATTTACTACTTTCAGTATTGGGTCAGATGCATCAATGCAACGCTTTGCCTTCTGTGTGAATATGGGCTACTAGCAATAACATCTGTGTTTATTGTCTTTAGAAAGAAGTCCACACCAACACACGCATACACAAAAACAACAACAACAACAACAACAAAAAATGTATACGTGCCTTGGGAGCCCCTTCTGCCTGTCTGTAGTGCAGTATGGCCCCTTTCATCACTCAACGTACCCCTCCTTTACTGCACAGTTCCCACTGATTTCATGTGCTGTTACTCCTTACATGACATATGGCCTTGTAAGTGTCCTTGTGCCCTTCTCCTTTCTGCAATGCAGGTGAACAACTCCAAAAATGACATTTCAGCTGAAGGTGCTACGGTTGTGCTATAACTGTGGGTCTTAGTGGAGTGGGGGGCCTGGGTGTCTTCGACAAATTAAAGCCCAATCAAGCACAACAAACCACATGTGGTTCTTTAACAGAGCTACCCGTTAACAGCTTAGACAATAAGACTGATTTGGTATTGCTGGAGGACACACAAGTGCTCATTAAGGAGCGGAAAGGTGTTCATGCAACATCGGTGCCTCCAGCATTCTCTAAATAGGACTAATCAAACAGTTGCGTTTCAGATAAAAGAACATCTATCTATTAAACAAGTGGCGGCTTCATGTTTGTGTTCTCAGCTACTAATGCTCAAAACTGTTTATTTCCAAGCATCTTTGAAATACGGAAATCAAAAATGTATTATTCAAAATGATATTCATGTGGCAACAAAAGATAAATTGGAGAAAATCTCTTGGTTAATATTTAAGCATCTGGATACAGCTGGAAAAAGGCAAAAAATTATGCATAAGTAAATCATCACAAATTAATGGAAACAAATTAGGTATGTAGAATGCTTCTCTTTGGCATATTTAGGTTAAAGGAGGGAGAGGGCAACACGAACACAAGTAAACAATACTTCATTGCACAAGGCCTCCTCTAATCACATATAGAAACAAGTGAGCTTTTTAAAAAATATTTATGCATTCTTTTAAGAAAACTATTCTGGCACCTGCTGATTCATAATATCTGCAGGATCTACATAATTCATAGCTTGGTATTCTACTTTTTTTTTTTTTTTTTTCCTAATTATGCTAACAATGCTTACACTTAAGTTGTATAGTCTGCTACACTACTTTTTCCCTGTCATAACCACAGCTTAAAGCCCAACTGAGCAGGCTCCATTGTCTGCAGGTCATCTGAAGGCAGACCTCTGATGAGCAGCAATGACACAGGTTCAAACACAATGTTCTTGGCCACATGTAGGCTGACAGCAACTATATGACTTCTTTTCTTTTTATTTCTTTAATAAACAGAACTGACTTAGCTGCTTCCTGTGTTCAGAGCCAAGTCCCTAGCTGCTCCCACTGGGCTTTTATTCTTCAGCCACAGACTGACTATAGGCCCTCGAACTGCTTAAACTCCTCAGCATCATGGGTACCTGACTATATGTACTTTTGTACTTATATACAAAAGTTTTTTGTTTGTTTGTTTGTTTTTGTTTGTTTTTTTTTTCTTACAAAGAAACAAAAACAACGCACCACACTTTTTATTTTTTTAAAATGTTTTGTCTACATGAGTACTCGGACCATGGTCAGAGGGCATGGCAACAGTTAAGTGAACTCCTGCTTAGGCCACAAATCAGCTTTTCTCATGTAATCAACTGCAAAAGTTCAGGGGAAATGCACACCCTACCTCTCCACCAGCAGAGGATGACTCTGGGTTAGAAAGATGGGAAAGGTACAGAGAAAACCAAATTATTAGAACTCAAGTTCTCATCAGTTCCTGCTCTAACTCAGCAGACTCAAGTTTTAAACAGAAGCCCACATCTAATCATTTGCAGAAGACAAGCTACACCACATACACTTTATATATACACACCTTATACATATATACCTTATATACCTTATATATATACACCTTATATACAAACACACATAGACAAAAAGAAAACATGACACTCCTTCACTCCTCAAGTAGTAACCTCTTGTGCCTGCCCTCCCAATATGCATAAACTGTAATGGTCCAAAATCTGTAACACACTTCAGTTTTTAGGTCACTGGACAATAGCCCACAAAGAGCAGAAGGGATTGAAAATTAATAACGCTGCTGGAAAGAAAAAAAAAGCCAAGAAAGAATTATACTATCAAAATATGTAATAGCCTACTAAACAGCATTAGTTACCAGCTTTTATTTATTAATTTTAACAGAACATTTCAAATTCCTTAAATGTACAATATACAAAAAGAAAATTTAAAGTTAAAAAACATTTTTTCTCATTTGGAAAATAAACCTGTCTCTTCCTAGTAACTTTTTATTGCCTTTTTTGAGGAAAGCTGTTACTTACATACCAAATATTACCAATGATAGCTTGTATAGAAAACACTGTCATTTATTTCCTGTTGCAGAGAAAGGGCATTTTTATTAATTAAAACGAAGAGCCACCAGTCTTGGCCATACTACTGTAGAATGTAGTCATTACGTGCAATATCTGTGATTTGTAGTTTTGGGGTTGTATTTTTCTCCTCTCTCTAGCAGTTATTGGAAGATTATGATTGGAAAACAGCCAGCTCTTACTAGATTAAATGTTTGTTTTCATTCTGGGGTTTGAGGAGTTTTTTGGTACTCATCATGCCTGTAATAACTTTCAACCTCCAGTTAAATACCTGTCTCTCTGCTCCTCAGCTTCTAATTTGTTCTTTGAAAACAGAGGCGCTAAACGATATACCTTTTAAATGCTTAATCTGTAATTACCTACTGTAATGTTTTCCCTATGTAAGTGTAATGACAGTGCATATACGGCTCGATTTACCTAGGAAGCTCTTCCTACATCAGCACAGTCCATCTTGCTTTCCTACTCGCTTTTCCTACCCCTGTTCTTTCCCTGCTGTTGTAATATTGAGCTTTTGAGAGAGATACAAACATTGTGGATGACCTTGTCGGAGTTTAGGACCTAAATGGAAACTCTCCTGCAGTGCCACCAAAGCCATTTGACCTGACATTAAACTACAGCCTGGACTTGTCCTACCTAGAGGACTTTGCTTGCAGGCAGAGGCAGCACTGACATTGCTCTGCAGAAAGGAGGGCAGAAGCTCCAGCAGGTGGTCATGTTGGCACCTCTCTCTCACTCTAAACCACATCCCAGTTTAAGTGCTTAAAGCCAGGTGGGCTCCATCTCAACCTCAGGTGTTTTCTTTGCACACCTCTACCTCCTTTGGGCTGTCATGGCCATACACCCCCCCTCCCTTCATGACAGATGTGGTCTAAGCCGAGCTTGAGGAGGAGGAAGAGGTTTTCTGTTCTCAAGACCCTTTGGCCAACCATGATGCTCCTGTAACACCTGGCTGCCAGGCTAAAGGGAAACCACAACCAGAGAGAAATGCAGAAGTCCCAAAGACAAGGTGTTAGCACGTCCTCCCTTCCCACATATATGCATCTGCACAGCTCAGACATTAAATACAACAACAAAAACAACAACAACAAACAAACAAAAAAAGGCCAAAATGAGATATTGCAGTCCCCACACCCTCCAGGCATCCAGCCCCAACCAGGCAAAGACAGGGCTGCAGCACCACCAAAGCCACCCACATCCCCGGAGAGAGGAGATGGTAGGGGTAAGCAGAAATCAGGCAGCCGCTACTTGCAGGCTTCATATTAAGCTAAAAATCAACCTCTCATTGCTAGCACTTTCAGAGCAGTGTTCATGAGCTCAGCAGGGTGCCATTTTCATCTCTTCTTTGATGTGAGAAGGGTGGAAGTGATGGTGCATTAGAAACAGGAATGAAAGGGGCAGGTTGGGAATCATTAAGCAAGCTCCCTGTCTCTTTAAAAGGAAATGTTCTTGAATTTATTCAGCCGTTTATCTCATCTGGACATATTAAAGCAAAGTATCTACGAAGAGAAAGAAGCCCCGTGTTCCAGTCTCACTTCACTTTGGGATATACACGTGGTGTTTCTGTAGCCTTCAGGTCTGAACTACTGAAGAGCTACAGTTTAATTAAGCATTACAACGTTTATAAGGTGTAATTGGCCTTGCATCTAGTTCATTAAAGCAACAGTAGAATAATTCTGACAGCCCAGCCATGAGACAAGTTCACACAGAGCATTAACAGCTCAGCTCCCTGCACATTAAGTCAGTGCATATTTTCTGAAGAGAGGAGATGAAATAGTGCTAGTCATCTACTGCCTGTCAACTGTGCACCCAGAAAAAAATTCTAAAGAGAGATGACCAGGAGCAAATAGACAGTTTCCAACCTCATTACTCCTCATTCAGCTCAGCATATGTCAAGTGTTTGCACTAGGCAAACTGACATTTTAGCTTACCATGGTCTATCCTGGAAACCTGATATTTATAATGTAATCATTCTATATCTGGCCCTGGAGCAGCTGCAGTTAAAGGAAGATGAGTTATTAAAGAGAAAGTCTCCATTTGGTGGCTATTTGGTAGGTGAAAGTCTTGTGAGACTGAAATACTCACAAAATACTTTTACTCAGCTGGGACTTTGAAGTAAACTGAAATAAGATGCTTTCCCCTCTGCCTCACCTGAAATTCACATACTTAACAAAGGTATAGGCTTTTATATGACTACTGACATTCCCAGATGCAAACTTCCCAGATGCATCATCTGCCTGTGAGTGGGAAAGTGACCCCTGCCTGGGGACATCTCTCCAGCACTTATACTCTTATTCACAGGTAGTTTTGGCTTTTCTTCACCCAACCTTACTTCTCCTCTGTCTTCTTTGGGCCATTTCCTCCCATAACTTTACTTGTCATTAAGAGAAATTTCTACTTCTCTTCTCCGACAAGAACTAATTTTCAGGAAAAACGA
The DNA here is from genome assembly GCA_011076525.1 of Nettapus auritus. Taxonomy (NCBI): domain Eukaryota; kingdom Metazoa; phylum Chordata; class Aves; order Anseriformes; family Anatidae; genus Nettapus; species Nettapus auritus. Next base: position 118,845,035 of record CM021765.1, on the reverse strand, counting down.
GCACTGACCTTTGCAGTCAGTAGACCTGTCTGCAAAGTTAATCCATATGTAATTTTTCCTTGGTGCTGACAGGCAGAGCACAAGGAAACTTACACTTGAGGTATATCAGCGTGGTCTTTGAGGCAAACAAATTCCCACTGCCTGCTCTCCAGGCACATGCAAGCTTTTCTCCACGAATGCTCTGACCCAAATACAACTTGTATGGCACTAGTTAGTAGCTGAGCTACTCAAGTACAAGAACAACCAACACATGCTGTTAAAACCATGCTACTACACCTAGTAAGATCTATTCATTTATTACTGTGTTAACATGCTCAGTTTTTACTGCATCTGGAGGGTGGTCAGGGAACGCAAACTTGCACTCAGAGCACCGAAGGTGAGCTAGTATCTGCCTCCAAAGGAGAAGACAGAAAGAGACTGATGTGACTGATAATAACCATGCTGAAACTCAACAGCAGCCTCAAAAGACTGTGAGGAACAGAGAGGCTTGATGACGTACTACTAAGTCTTTTTTCAAGCTGCCATCTCAAATAAAATTTGTTGTGAGCAGCAGAGGCTTATGTCAAAAGAAATCCCTGACCTTTAATGAAGACTACTGTGTAACAAAAACGACACTATAAACAATCAAAAATCCCCCTTGATTAGTCTTGCCTAGGCTGAATAACCTGTCAGCTTTAGTATCACACAATACCTGCATTAAGTGAGTTAAATCACTTCAAGGAGCTTGATGAGCTGCTTCTGTGACAGTGGCCCAATTCTGCATTGAGTTTCATAGCTGAAACCTTGCCAAGGTGACTTCCTCATTAAGAACATAATTTAGACAAGTATTTTTAAAACAGAAGGACTTCCCACATACATACTTTAAAAGATGCACAAAGGGTTTTGCTAACAATCATCTTGAATGCTCAAATAATTTTTGAACACATTTTGACCATCACATCAAAGCACACTACATTACATACTGCATTATGACAACGAATATAAAAGACATGACAATTATATGGACAATTGAAAGCATGAATAAAAAATGATTGCTAAATTGGAATGCAGCACAGCTTATAGCTTCTGAGAAGAAAGCCTCTGACTTGAAGGTTTTTAAACTCTATGAACCCGACTGCCTCAGCAAAAAAAATTATTTCTTCCTAAAAAATGTATGCACTCAAGTCAAAGCTCAGGTCATACACTGAGTTTTCAAATACTCAAGAGTTTTGCTGAATCAAGACTCAGCATGAACTGTGAGCAGCAGCAAGTAAGCTTTGGTCTCAAAACTCTGTTCAGGGCAGTAACTAGCATCAAAATAAATTCAAGAAAGAAAACAAATAGTGCTGTTAACTCCATTAGTCTATAAGCTCTCAGAAAGCAGTTAAATAATCTGCTAGCCTTTTTCTTAAAAGCACCTTCTCTTAGAAGCAGCTGATCATTAGCAGAAGTACTAATCTCTATACTGTAATGCTCTATACTACAGTAACAGTAATATGGGATAGGATATTCTAATTATTAATGGAAGCGTCACTGTTAACACATTTACCTAACTGAAGCATGTATGCCAGGACACACAAAAAAAGAGTCTATGTCCAAAACAGACCACCCCATATGGATATTTTCACCTTCTACCAAAATGTGGGACAAATTGGAACAAGGACACACAATGCAGTGACCCCAGAAGCGAGAAAATAAACAAAGTGCTTCAAAAGGATTTCTCTTCTAAAATTGAAGGAAACTGTATTTCAGAAAGCCATTATTCTACAATGAGTAGCAGGAGTAAGACATTTAAAAAGCAATGTGTGTAACACTATTTGGAATGAAAGAAAATACCGATTTTAGAGGTTTGCCAGATTTGTCTGTGCATCCATGAATAAAGTTCAAAAGCATAATGAATTGGTTATACCTCAAACAGTGGAAGGTGTTCTCAGACGGAGCCTCAGGCTGAGGTGCAGGCAATGAAAGACAAAGGAAAAACAATAAGGTTGCTAATCCAAAGCCAGTACCTCACACATAACTTGCCAAACAACAGCATTTGTCTGTCTTTTCAGGAACTGTAACCTTCATTAAAAATACACTAATTCAGGCTTTCTGTCATCCTAAACCCTTCTGTTGCCTTCTCTCCTCAAAAGACATTAATTGAAAGGAGTTTCTAATCACTTCCATCAGTAACAGGTCACAGTTTCTTGATGAGAAATTATTCTCAAGTACCAGTTACTAATGTATGTTTCAAATACCAGGTCTTTAATATCATAATTGAAAGTGTTGGTATGTCACCAGAGGACCAAGTTCAAGAGTGGGAGACCAGTGCAGTATTTATGCACAGCTGAAGAGGAGGTGTAAGGCGCTACTTGGTGTGTAGCTGCCACACAGTGAATGCAAAGGGAGGAGAGCAAATCCACTCTAAAGAGACAGAAACCAGGAAAATCCGCATTTGAAAAACAAAGACTGACACTTGCTAGACCTACCTGTGGAGAGGTCACTGAAAAACGTTGGCCTGGGACGTAAAAATCACAGTCCTCAACTAAGACATCAGTCAAAGTCAATGAATGGTTCAAGCCAACAAAGTTAAGCTAAAAATTAAGAATGGGAGGTTCTGTAGCATAGTGTTCCAGTTGACTGAACTGAAATACTCATGCAAGCTTTCAGCTACAAAATGCGTATTTGTTTAGATGCGGGTGATTAACCAGTGCAACAAAACAGTCAAGAGTAGTAACGCATTCTGCATTTGTTGTTGTCTTCCTGGGTATCTTTCTGAAGCCCATAGTTTAGCCAAATAGAAGTTATTGGGATCAACAAAGGGGTAGCTACGTGAAACGTAATGGTCTAGTTTACAGGAGGTTAGACTGAATGATTTAGTGATCCTCCATGGTCTTAAACTTCTGAATCATGCAGGAAAAGACTGCAGAGCTCAGGAAAGGAACACAATGCTTGTAACCCCCCTTCTTGTGCTTCAGCTGCACATCTGTTTGCCATTTCTTAGCTCAGAAGGAAAAATAAGAGTGCATTACAGAACAAAAATTCAGCACAAAAGAATCAAATATTGGTGACGGGATGCTGAAGACTTGAAGCAAAGATTCCATGATTAACTGAAATTACTGAAGATATATCTTAGTGCTGATTTCTGTCAAAAGGTTTTTGTTTAGTTAAGAAAATGAATTAACATCACTGTGAAACTTCTCCATGTATAGAAGACATCACTGTAAACTAACAGAGGGCAAATATTTGTCAACAGTACTTCAGTAACAAAGAAACAGATGAACGAAATATTTAGTAACTGTTAAGGCTTCTCCACCATCATATCATCTCTCTTGCCTATAATTTGGAGAAAATAACAGTATTTTTTCTTTACAAATTATATACATTTACCCTGGCTTTGCAGAAGCCAACAACAGCTCAGACAAATCTGGCCTTACATCCTAAAAGAAATTTTCTTACTTTTATTAAGACAGACATGTTATACAACACAAATGAAACTCAATTTATAGACAAACAGACCTGAAATGTGTGGTCTTTGAGAAAGATCAGGTTCACATTTCAGACAGAAACCATGCTCAATAGCTCAAATCAATCTCCGATGTTCAGTAACTTTCAAAGGCTTTTACCTATTACCTATTTCAGCATTAGAGCTATAGACTTTTTCTACAAAATAATAGAAAAGAATAACTACCCATGCTATAAAGACAACACAAGGTTCTTGGGACATTTAGATTCAACAAATATCACAGTGGCCTGTTGTGAGCTATGTATAGCTAGAAAAAATCAAATTTCATCTGCCACTCTGTCAGGCTGCATTCCAAAGTCAGTTTATCACTGCACCGAATACCAAGGTATTTATCTTCCCTGGCTAGGTTAATCTTGTGTTCCATAATTATCATGACTGCCATAAACACATTCAATTCTGTTCCTGCTTTTGCAAATGTTGCCAATTTGGGGAGAAACTGAGCTTAAAAAGAACTTGTTCTTGTTTGCATTCAACTTAAAGGCAACAGAAGAAATTAAGAAATATGTTGTATTGGAGGTTCTAATTAAGAGAATGGCTGAGGTTGGAAGGGACCTCCAGAGTTTATCTGGTCCAAGCAGGGCCACCCAGAGCAGGCTGCCCAGGACCATGTCTAGGCAGCATTTGAAGATCTCCAAGGCAGGAGACTCCACAGCCTCTCTGAGTAACCTGTGCCACTGCTCCCTCATTCACATGGCACAGAAGGGCTTCCTGGTTTTTAGATGGAAATTCTTGTGTCTCAGTCTGTGCCTACTATCTCTGGTCCTGTCACCACTGAAAAGACCCTGGCTTCATCCTCCTTGCACTCTCCCTTTGGGTATTTATATACATTGAGATCCTTTGGAGCATCCTCTTCTCCAGGCTGAACAGTCCCAACTTGCTCACTCTCTCCTCACAGGAGAGGTGATCCAGTCCCTTCATCATCTTCATGGCCCTACATTGTACTCCTTCCTGTATATCTATGTCTACCTTGTAATGTGTGGGGAGGGGGGGCCCCCCCCGGGCCGCGGCGGCAGAACAGGACACGGTGAGGCCATGCGGCCTCACCAATGCTCAGCAGAGGAGAAGGATCACCTCCCTCCACTTGCTTGCAATACTTTGCCTAACGCAGGACACTATTAACCCCCTTTGTCACAAGGGCACACTGCTGGCTCATGTTCAACTTGGTGTCCATCAGGACCCTCAGCTCCTTTTGTACAAAGCTGCTTCATTATATTCCCATGGATCAAGGTGAGGCTGACCATCCTGTAGTTCCCTACGCCCTCTTCCCTCCCAGTCTTGAAGACAAGAGTATTGTTCGGAGTCCTCAGGCACTTCTCTCAGTTGCTATGATCAACCAAAGGTTATCGAGAGTAGCCTCACAGTGACATCTGCCAGTTCCTTCAGCACTTGTAGATGCACCCCATCAGGGCACCTGAACTTACATACATCCCATTCACTTAAGTATTCTCTGACCTTCTCTTCATCCACCAAGGGTACAGTTTCCTTGTTCCAGCCTTTCCCCCTGGTCTCTGGGACTTGGGCTTCCTAAAATCTAGTCTTGCTGGTAAAGACTGAGGCAAAGTACCTCAGCCTTTTCCACACGCTGTGTCACCAAGTCCCACACCTCATTCAGCAGTAGGCCTACACTTCCCCAGTCTTCCTTTTGTCACCCATGTACTCATTACTAGACCTGTGATAAGAACTTATTTTTTAGCCTCTAAAAATCTTTAAAAGATTTTTGTGTTTGAAGTATTCCAAGCAGCAAAAAGAGTACTATGAATGTAGATGTTTGTCAATATCTCTTCTTGTGTAAATGATGAATTTTCCAAAGCACTTTTCAGGATTTTTTTTTTCTTGTTTCCTTTGATCATCTGACAAATCCTCAGGATGCAGCATGTTTTAGGAGTCCGGAGGCCTGAAATCCCCCTGTGCAACATAGCTAAATAGCTTCCAGTTCCAGATTTGGCTCATTTGAAGCTGGCATGGTGCTCTTCACTGCACATTGTAGTTGTGTCCTAAAGCTGTTGAAAATATGGTGAGCCAGGGATCATTCCTGGTAGATACACTGCCATTTTTACTGCAGATTATTAGCACCACTGCTGCTAACATCTGCTCTCTTGCTGCTTTGTGTAGGAAAGGACAAACACACCCTGCCTTTCCATTATGACAACCACATGAAACCCCAGGCTCAAAAATATGCAAACCAAGAATGCTTTTCTTGGAAGAAGAAGAACAACAACAACAACAAAATAAATAAAAATCTCCCCTTTTTACTTTCTGAATTCATCTGAAATGGACCTACAGGTTAATTGGAGAAAGAACAAGCAGGAATGGAGGAATGGAGATGAGTATGCATGGATTCACTGCAGTCTTCCATATACTTGTCGAACAGGATCAAGAAAACCTTGAATTTTTCATCACCAAAAGCCAGAGTATGATGTGTGCAACTCCAAAAAAATATTTAACAGAAAGTTTGTTTGGAGGGCTGAGCATATCCTTTAGTTTAGAAGATGCAAAAGTTAGAGCAAAATCCATACCCAGCCCACCTACCCACTCCACCCCACCCAGTTTTTGTTTGGCTTTGGCTTGAAGAGACACGGCATATACCACTGCATTACTTCAGAAGAATAGAGACTAATAATATAGTCTTCAGCTCAACTTAGCAAAGGTGAACTACATTTTATGATGTTAATGAAACCCAAGCTCACGCAGAAGCTGAACAATTTAATAAGGCTCTAGCTAGTTTACAAACTAGTTTGCTGACTACAAGAGTCCAAGGTGTATGAAGTACGAAGAAGCAGAGTTTCTATATCTCACTCCTCTCCCTGTTTAGGATAATATTCTAGATGGAAACGAAAAGATACAAAATCAAACAGAAGTTCTTGTTCCTGTGTAATGAATTTCTTCCATAACTGCTAGTTCACCAAACACCTCTCTCTGTGATATTTCATTTCTGGAACAGGGATAATAAAGTACCTAACAATCCAGAATTTGTAGAGCTCAGAATGCACCCATGTTTGCAAACCACCTGGAGTCCTGCAGAGATGAGACTCTGTGATGTGAAATATAATTATGTCATTATAAGAGGGAATACATGTGCACATGGATAGGTATGTTCATATCAATGTTTCCTTATTTCAGTTTTCCTGAACTTCCAAAATCTCCACATAAAAGAAAATTTTTACTTTTCTACCAAGGCTAGACAAGCTTTCTAGAACTTCACCAGGGAGCAAAGTGAATAAATCTGAGGCTGTAAATTCATGTTCCTATGAGGGGATCGAGACTACATCTCACTTGTAGAGTTCTGGGGTTACAGAACTGGAAAAGCAAAATGTACTCACAGAACATCTCAGGTCAAGTGGATAAAGTCACCTTTGACTTCTGTGTAGAAGTGGCAATATGCCAAATTGAAACACAAATCTAGAGAGCCACAAGCATCATTAGCACAAGTAACAGCAGATTAACTTGAGAAATTATACCACAATGACTGAGTTTCCCAGATGTACTAAAAATATCTACACAGAAGAGGCAGACAAGGCATCCTCAAAACAAAACAAAAAAAACCCACACAAGGCCTTAGGGAAACCAAATCCAAAGATGACTTCTGTCTCTTTTTAAAATCTCCTTGTGGTAACTTGAAAACACATGATCACACAACTACCTGTATGTCCAAGAACATGCATGCAATCTCAAATAATACATTAAGGTAGAGCAATCTTTGCTGGAGAGAGCCTTCCCACAGGGGTAATTCCAGGATGTCAACAATTGCTATGAGTACTGATGAAGAGAAGGAGGGTTCAGGATGTAATAGAAAAGACACAAATCTGAAATAAATACAAGAGCTAAGGAATGACTCATTTTCAACAATGATAATAACAGTGAGGGTAGGCTGTAGAGACTGGTCACTGTTATGTAACAGAAAATGCCACCACAGCTATTGAATATGGCTAGGAGGTGATCAAAACTGTCTTTATGTGTATAGTTCACATCCACCGGTTATTTACCAGATTAAGTATACCTGACAGAAGAGTCAATGTGATATACACAGTTCAAAGTGGCAGCAACACACCTGTCTTGTTTATTTGTTTTGCATGGTTTGAATCTGATCTTACACAACTCCAGGCAGGGTGACAGTGGCATGCAAAACAAGTTGATGTGATACATAAAATTTGTGTGTCGCTTTAGCCTTTATTTAAGAGTTTCAATAGCCAAACACTTTCTTTTACATCTCTGGAAAACAATATATGTTAAGTTTAACCTAAGTATTAACTGGCATTTTCAATCTTGAATATTACCTACAGACACAGTTCAGAAAGCAAATGAAAAAGGAGCCAAAGTGCAAGGAAATGCAGTAAATACTAAAAAGTAAAATAAAAGGTGAAAGGAACATAACATGAAAGACAAGAACAAAATACATTTTCACTTTAAAAAAAAAGTTAACTACTGATTAATAAAATGAAATCACAAAATACTTATACCAAAATAAATAAAAAAATATTTCTTTTAGACATTTTAAAGGACCATGGGAACCATAAATAACTGTTAGACAAGCCCTAAAAATAAAGTGTTCCTGATTTCCAGTTTGCTGGCTGATTTAGTACATGTTAGAGGATAGAAGTAGATAGAGGACAGAGACAGAAGCAGATACCACAGACGATAGAAGTCACCTATATGGGTGATGGCAAAGGAATGGAAAAATGCCAATTAAATTGTGAATAAACTGATTTTGTTTGATCAAACCAGGGCCTAAACACACTTACTGAATTTCTGCAATTGTGACTAATTTTTCACCTCACATCTAATGGCACCAAGCTCCAAAGATGAAACATGCAGCATAAGAACGGTTCTCCTTCGACATTTTCAATGCACTGCTTTTCAGTTTCACTAATATATTCTTGTTCTTGTATTTTCAGAGAATTGATGAAGGACAAGAACATATTCATCCAATGATACTCATTATAACATTTGTTCAGAGGGAACAAGTCTAGGTATTCCATCACCAATTTCCATAGATCTTTCAAGACAGAAGTAGAAAGTCCTGCTTCTACCATTAAAGAGGTTATTGCTTGGCATTAACACCAGGATGGGATTAGGGGTTCACTCTCTTTTTAATGCTCCCAAACATATTTGAACAGCAAGTGCTATGTCTTGCGTTGTTCAGGCACTAAGAATCAGATGAATAACTGTTTCATGTAGTTACCTGTAACACTGTCAGGAATCTTATGCATGTTTCAGTGTGGTGCAGCATCTCCCTGCCTGGGCAGTTTCCTGTCAATACTGTTTCTCAGTTCAGCATCCCAGATATATGAATGCAGCATTTCCCAACATTACAACATCAGAATTCTAAGGACTGTTCTGCTGAACAACATGTAGTGCCTAGTGTTCAGAAATACAGAATAAATACTTGAGTAGTTAAAAAAGATCAATTATCTTAATTATTGTATTCAAGATTTTTATCTTCTTCTATCCATTCTCCTGAAGGGACAAACCTCACTCACTCTCATGCTGTTTACTGCCCAAGGCTAACAGCATTTACTTTAATATTAAACTTCAGTACTGATCTTAAACGGCTGTAAATAGGATTACAAGGGAGCAAGTCTTTGAGGGCTTGAATCTTCATTTTCTTGCTCTTAGCTGAACGCATACACCATGACAGCACCATGCTGAGAACCATTTGAAATGCACAGAGAGACAGCCATTTTCTAAATATAGACAAAAATGGACCCCTTCCCCTTTGTTGTGTTCTTTACGCCCAGTTTCCAAATACAACTTTTCTCTTAGGGACTCAATGTTCTTCAAGCAATGATTACAAACACATGTGAGTACAGTTTAATTTTAGGTGTGTCTTACCCCACCTTTACTTATCCTGGAAGAAAAAGGAAGCTCTCACTGCTTTGGATATGTTCTGACTTTAAGTAGGAATTTAAAACTTTACTCTTCTCTTGAATTAGTAGCAGTGCAAATAATAATGCTCAAAAATAAAAAAAAATAATCTGAATGAACAAGACAGACTTTAGGAAATTATGCTAGTAGAAGAACATGATTAATGAAATTAATCCTGCTTCGTGTATAGATGAGCTTTTCCTCACTGAATTTTCAACTTCCATAATAACTCATGAGTATCTCTTATGATGTTCTCATGTAATGGAGCTCATTACTTACCGCAAAGAATTGGACTGTTCAGTGTACTTGTAAGCAATCAGTAAGACAAATGATTTACAGGTGCTAAACATCATGCCAGAGTGTACAAAGAAATATCACAGGTCATATCTGTGATAAGAAAACGTATCTGCAGCAAAGATTAACATTTCATTCCTGTAATGGGGTGGGATAATTTAATTTCTTTGGTTATAATGAGAGAAAGTACTGTTAGGCTTCCATAAATAATCTTAGACTGGCCAACAAAAGTAACAGATAAAGACATGAACCTGGCCTTCTGTAACTAGTTTGCTCACTCCTCCCCAAATCCATTTCACTGAAGGCAGGAGAATTATCCAAGAACACCCAGATTTCCACAGGTGTCTCCACTGAACCCTGACATCTACTTTAATGTCCAACTCTATTCTCTAACTTACACGTAAAGCTAGAAATAGCACCCCCTTCACAAATTCGAGAAGTGGACCAAAACTATGACTGGCCTGCTGTACAACCCCAAGATCAACAAATAAAAATAAAACCTCTCTTAACCCCTGACAAAGTAATGGTGACCCTTTCTCATTCCAAAGCCTTTACACTCCTGTTGTATCAAAAGGCCTTCCTTAAAGGCCTACAACCCTAATGATTGAAACAAGTTGCTTGTCTGTTTTTTCCTATTATTCAGTGAAATCTTGGAACAGAAATCCCAGTAGTGCACAGGCAGATAGGAGCTTGGTGTTGACAAGTTGTGAATGTCCAAAGCTCAGAGTCAATAGTGGGAAACAGAGGTTTTTAATTCCAAGTCACATGCCTGGTATCAGTAATGAATAAGATAAAGTGCTGCCAAGGTAACACTCCATGCACATAATATCCTTTAATCTTTTACTTACCTCACTTACCTCCCCATTTAAGTGGGATTTATTTTGATTTTTATTGTTGCTTTTTTAATGTTTAAACAAGTTTGTCCTGAGATATAATTTGCACCCTCCAGCTGGGTGGTCCAACAAAGCTCTTGAACTAACTAGACTCCGTATAGACCCCATCCTACTTCCATTCACTCTTCATACTTACAGTTGTAATTTTAAAAGAAAAAAAAAAAAAAAAGGGGGATTGTTTTAAACTTTGATCATGTTAGCAATGGTGGAAAGGGAACACAACCTCCAGAACACAACCCGTTATGTTAAATAGCTTTCAACTTCCAACAAATTACAGTTTACTCTTCCTACCATCTGCTAGCAACCCAGTAAGATGTCTTAAAACCTCAACACGAAGCCACGTGTTCTCTTCATCAATTATCTCAGATTGAAGAACCAATGCAAAAGCTGTAACCTTGTTTTTTAAACTCCAGTAGAAATAGATGACATCTGTACAACCTATGTGCTGTGAAATGTCACAAAACTCCATATGAATAGTTTTTTAACTTTTATTTCTTACACAAAAAAATCCCTTTTTATGTAGTTGTTTTGATGATATATCTTCATTATATGTTTTTCTCTCTTCTAACCCTTTTGAATGCGCAGCTTACTACAGCCACAGATCATGGTGGGTTACTATTGTTTTGCCCCACATCTCTTTCATTCGTAAGTAGCTAAAAGCAAGGATTCACCCTGGGAGCTGGTTAAAACTCAAGTTTCAGTTGTATGTTATAAATACCACCTATGAAAAACTCTAGTGCATGCACTCTCCCTAGTACACAAAAATATTAGCAAAGCCAACACACTTGATGTTTTCCAAATGTTAATTACTCATGCTCCTGACACTATTTCAAGCGCATGCTGTATACACTACCTTTAAACTAGCAATAATACCCTCTTCATGATGATTTCCATCTTTTTAAAGCAAATTCAGGATAAATACCTCCTGAGTAACTCTCCCTGCTTCAGACATAGAGGGGTTTTATGTTACAACCTATTTTTATTTATTTATTTATTTTTAACTAAGTATGAGCTGTAATCAACACTCACCCACTCTATTATCAGTTATTCCTACAAATAACCAAGGTTGAGTCATTACCTCCTGACCATTTGGAAAGCGCACTGGGAATAAACCTGTCTAAAGTCACTGTGGTGGGTTGACCCTGGCCAGCAGCCAGACACCTACCCAGCTGCTCTCTCACTCCTCTTCCTTGACAGGATGAGAGAGTAAATATGATGAAAAAGCTCACAGACTCTGCTATTCCTTCTTCCTCATTCTCTGTCCCTGCTCCCACAACATCTATATCCAATACGCTAGCTTAGGAAATGGGCATCACCATCCCCAAACCTCTATGCTATGTCCTTGCTCTGTATTGTCAAGGGAACCTCTCTATCTCCAGGGGAACACTGACACGAGCAAGGCTACTGCTTGCCCACTTGGTACCCATGCTAGGGGAACACGGAGTTGCTTTTCCAGTCTTGTAGATATAGATCTGTCCAGCAGTGCCAATATTAGTTTTTCTCCTTTAAACTCACACAGAGCTGGGACCAAATAAAATCCCAGAGAACAAAAACTGACAGCTTCAGCACTGATTCACCTCTCCTCAATGGTTTCATTGCACTCCCTGTATTTCTACAAATCGTGGGGCAAGGTATTAAACCAGAAAACTATGCCGCAACAGAAACTAAATAATAGGTCTTATACTATCTCTTAAATTATAATGAATACAACTGTTCTGAGACATTTGCTTACTTGGGTAAAAACCATTATTGTGTCCTGACATGGCAAATATCAACATATTCTATGAAACAACAGAAGAGAAAGTTGGTCCCCTAATAAGGCACCTCTACCTTTCCCACACGTATCAGACTGATTTTTCTCTTCCATATGTTTTTCTGCCTTGCTCTTTCAATTTCAATGTTTCTCTAGAAGTACAGACTGTGAAGGATTCCCAGTGACATACTCACACTCTGGTTCAGACAAAATACAGCAATTAATATCAGTACCCTTATGTTTCTATGGTACCTCAGAATTATCAATAGATTGTACGTCTGTATCCTAGAATCATAAAGATTGGAAAAAAAACTCTAAGATCATCTAGTCCAACCACCCCCTGCCACCGATATCACCCACTAAACCAAGTCTCTAAGCACCATGTCCAACCTTTCCTTGAACACCTCCAGGGATGGTGATGCCACCACTTCCCTGGGAAACCCGTTCCAATGCCTGACTACTCTTTCTGAGAAGAAATGTCTCCTGATCTCCAACCTGAACCTCCCTTGGCAGAACTTGAGGCCATTCCCTCTTGTCCTATCACTAGTTATCTGAGAGAAGAGGTCGACCCATACCTTCCTTTCAGGTAGCTGTAGAGAGCAATAAAGTCTCCCCTGAGCCTCCTCTTCTCCAGACTAAACAACCCCAGTTCCCTCAGCCGTTCCTCACAGAACTTGTGTTCCAGACCCTTCACCAGCTTCATAGCCCTTCTCTCGACATGTTCTAGGGCCTCAATGTCCTTCTTGTGGTTAGGGACCCAAAGCTGAACACAGTAGTTGAGGTGTGGCCTCACAAGAGCAGAGTATAGGAGGACGATCACCTCCCTGGTCCTGCTGGCTACACTATTCCTGATACAAGCCAGGATGCTGTTGGCCTTCTTGGCCACTTGAGCAAACTGCCAGCTCACGTTCAGGAAAGTGCTAACACCCCCAGATCCTTTTCCTCTGAGCAGCTTTCAAGCCACTCTTCCCCAGGCCTGTAATACTGCATGGGGTTGTCATTGCCAAAGTGCATGACCCAGCACTTAGCCATGGTGAACCTCATCCCACTGGCCTCTGCCCATCGACCCATCCTGTCCAGGTTCCTCTGCAGGGCCTTCCTATGCTCTGGCAGATCAACACTTCCCCCCAACTTGGTGTCATCTGCAAATTGAGGGTGCATTCAATTCCCTTGCACAAATCATCAATAAGATATTAAAAAGGATGAAAGTGTGCTACACTAATCTCTAGCACTCTGTGCAAAATCCTGAAGTCATGTTGTTAACAGGGACCACAGAACTCAGTCCCATTTCTGTTAAAGATATATGACAACTTCACAGCTTGCCAGGGTTTGCAGCCACAATTCTGGTTCTCCTTTTTGAGGAAAGGAATCAGATCCTTCATATTAATTCCAGGTACTTCCCTGAAGCAAATAAATCACTTCTCTCTATGCTTCATGAAGTGCCAGATACACCGTTGTTGTAACAAATAATAAAATACTTGAATTAAATAATAATCAGTGTTCTGTTGCCTAGGTTTACACAGCTTTACATGAAACTACTTGATACATTTTGCCCAACAGAGTTACTTGAGATATTGTTTATTCGATATGTCAACCAGGTCACTCGATTCCATACTAAATACCAGTTTAACTAAGGACTCCGGCAAAATTAATTTACTTGCTGCCAGAATAATCCTAACTGATGCTCTTATGGTAACACATTATTTCCCTGTGGTTACATTACCTTTATTATCTGCCCTAACACTTTGGACACTGTTGATGATTAAAAGGAAGTCATATTTAGGCCCATATAATTAAAAAAAAACTGTGCCACTAAGGAAAGTATGGGATTAGGTCTTATGACTGACAATCAGATATTATTTAAAGTATTTTTAACTAGCTAAACCAACAGAAATTAAAGCATAGATTCTCTTAAGAAAATAAAATGTTTGTTCTTTGTTGTTCCAAGGGCGGATGATCGTGCTGGTTTTGGTTTACACACATGGCCAAGGTAGAAGGAGCATTTTGGAATTATGCATCTTAGTTATATCTTTAAATTAGGAGACTGAGACCCTCATCAAATCTGTCTTGGATACATTTGATCTTGGTTCAGGATGCATCCTAGCTAGCCACTTACCTAATCCTCATTATTTCTCAGATTTTGAAACAAAACAGAACCTGGGGATAAATATAAGTAATTACTGGATTTAACAACATCTGTGATACGCTTTCTGTCCTTGGCTTCTGAAGACATATCTGAAAAGGCACATGTATACAAAGATTTAATCACAGGATCAGCTGGGCTGGCAATTCACTTTATTGTTTTTGAGGTATTTTGCTAAGTACCAAATTCATTCATAATGTACAAAGCCCTTTCAGTAATCTAAAACCAAGACCAGTAAAAGTGAGAAGTCTGCAATTTTACTATTAAACTGAAAGTTACCACAGACATTAAACCATAAACATCCACAAATTCTTTTAGCAACACAAACTTCAGTTTTAGTCACCAACTATTTTAGTGGCACAAAAACTATTTCATCAAAGCACCCATCCAAAAAGATTCCATCCGTTACAGCTGGGGAAAGTAGAAATATAAAATTTTCCAGATACATGCAGATACCCAATACCTTTACTTTTCTACTTTACTATCAAACCTGATTCAGTAACAACTCAAGATGTGAAAATCAAGACATTACATTTTTCAATGTTTGCAGTCCTTATCTCATACTGGACCAACAGCGAATGAAAAGCAGCCTAGGACTGCAAAGTGAAAAGCCTGGTCTTTGACAAATACCCTTTGTTTAAATAAATAGGTGAATATTTCAGCTTGCCCTTTTTTGCTTGTACCTAGAGAATATTTACTAAATATCACGTGACCATTAGTATCAAATTAAAGAGGAGATCCCATTAAAAATGGTATTTTGTAGTAAAAATAAATAAAAATGTTGAATAAAAGCATACTATGGGAATATATAAATAGTGTTCCTAAAAAGGACAAAGCTGATCAATCTGTTTTCAGA
This sequence comes from Nettapus auritus, assembly GCA_011076525.1. Taxonomy (NCBI): domain Eukaryota; kingdom Metazoa; phylum Chordata; class Aves; order Anseriformes; family Anatidae; genus Nettapus; species Nettapus auritus. The sequence continues at coordinate 118,829,747 of CM021765.1, read as the reverse complement.
ATCTTTGTTTGCGTTATGTGTTGCAAAAATATATGTGACCCACATAGTGGCTATATAAAAATAACAGGCTGCTCATAAAAAGAAAGTCTAGAGAAACAGCATGTGGTGGTTTTATTTAGTGTGGCTTTTAAGTTTCAGGGAAACAGATCAATATAAGTGATCAGGAGTGAATGCTAAAAGGAGTTGACCCCATAAAAGAAATTCTACATGCTCTTTGTTCCTAAGCATCAGAAGGACACAGAAATGGAAGAAAGTGAAACTAGATATGGATTAAGAAAATACATTTTCAGGCAGCTTAGTTTTTGTTCAAATTTTGTTTTAACTTTTTCTGATCTACCTCTTTTCCCTGGTTGTGACAAGTCATGAGGGGTGCGAGGGAAGGAAATGGAGGAAAAAGTCTTTGTGGGCAGCGGTCAAAACCAAAAGCCTCCTTGATAATTTTAGTATATTGAGTTCCTGTATTATCAAGAAAGTCAGAACACTGGTTACATCTATGTGCAATGTCTTTAGGGATATGTAAATTAAAGAAACACCTTGTAAAGAACAGTGCGTCGAAATGTAAAACATTAAGCTGAGAAACTCAAGGACACTAATGAAAACACTATGTGCCTAATCTTGTTTTACTCCTCTGATTTTCCTTTAATAAGACTAAGATCTCTTCTAAAGACAATATAAGAAGAAGAAGGAAAAAAAAAGTGCAGTGCAAAGAGAGGTTTTTGATTTTTGTAAACAGGTACAACTTAAATCCTTATTCTGATGCACAGATGCTTGGATCATATATGAAAAGTTTTTAAAAAGATGCAAACTAAGCTATTATTGTTTGATGTTTCTCTCATTTCTTACAGAGTCCTGACTTCTCCCTTCAGAAACCATCAAGACTTGAGACAGTCTCCCTCCCTTCACTTATTCCTCTTTCACGGTTGCATTACTGTGACTACCACATCCAAGACATTTTTGCAAGGACTCCACAATGACTGCATTCACTACAGTTCTGCAGCATATCACCTGGACGTTTTGGAGACAATGGCACAGAATAAGAATAAGGAGATGGGCTAAATCCTTCTAAGACATGCAGCAGAACATCAAGCTGAAGGATTTCTTGTTATTTATAATTGAAATACAGTAATCTTTTGGTCTAAGCACCTAGTGATTTCACTAGAATGAGAAGAGGAACACACATATCAGCCTTCAGAAAATCCTCACATTCTTCTCTGGATGTCTTACTGAGCAAAGTCCAGCAACTGTTCAGATAGATGAATTTTCCCCCTGCCCTTCACTCCATCCAGCATTATGCAGGAAGTTAACATGGTGCTTAGCTACTACTGGCAGCTTTTGGAAATGTCAACATTTCTTATGGAGATTAAAATTACAGGATTTCAGGGGAAGGTTTTTTAGTCCTCTGTGACCTTACTCTGGAATGGAGGGAAAGGATATCCTTTATCACTGAATACAGCCTCCCAAATTGTTAACAATTTTAATTCCATTAGAGAGTAAAAGTGCAACAACAACAAAAAAATCACACACAAAAAACACACCCCCTAAACACAGAATTTGAACTCTGGATCTTGAAGGAAAAAATATTTATGGACTTAGTTATTGATACATTTTGTTTAGGCATAATATCTTTGAGGAAAGCTGGAAGAGTAAATCCACATGTTCAGTAATATCCCCTTGGACAAGCTTGACTCCCACACATGGCATTCCCCATGTATGTTTTACAAGGTGATAACCACCCATTCTTCAAATGGCTGTCTCATGGAACACCTGAAGCCCTTCCATTCCTCACTTTACCTGTCATTTTTCTCCTGCTGTCCTTCTTCCTCCAGTGAATTTTAGAACTGATAGATTTTATTGATAGAGAGAAGGTGTTTCTTCTCCCAGTTTAGCTTCTCGTGATCCTTGCCTGAAATGGTCAGACACTTCCCCACACTTCCCCACTAAAACAGAGTTTCTACCTCATCCAATACTTTGCCATCAAGCACCAGCTGTACAGCTCATAACCAAAAAGATCTCTTACGGTCGACAATGCACTGCTACTTTCTTGCAAGACTCCTCCAACAAGCAGCAGGCCCAAGGACAATTTGGTTTTGTCTAGAACCATCCAACGCTTCTTAACTCTTCATTCCAACTCATATGTCCAGTCCCATATTAAAATTTAATGTTTCTCTGGACGATGTTCAAAAAAGGCTTATCTGCAGTCCTTCTGGAGCATCAGGCAGATCTCCCTCCTGTGCATGTTTTTCCTCACTGACTTGAGCAGCTCCCTACCCCAATTCCTTTTTACTACAGTAAGAACAAGACATTGGTGGAACTTGCAAGTGCTGTACTCAACAGATGTTGATGAGAATTATCATTGCTCTGTCAGGCTGCTCCAGCTCATATTCTTTATCTGTTTCTGCCCAACTCTTTTCCTGTAGTCACCTCACACTTGTGTCCCCCTTTTTTTTTCCTCTTCAGTTCAAGTACCTAAGTATCAGCATATATCCTGATTTCTCTTCTCTGTTGAACTAATATATGTACATATTGGAGATACATACCTGTAAAAGTACATGGAAGTGAATGTATTTATCTTGTGCTGTTGCACAGTCTAGAACTTCAGATTTCTTATCCTTGACTGGAATTAATAATCTGAATCATGTGAAGCAGTGAGTATAATCAGCTTCCACATCATTCAGTAAGTAACGCTTTACATTTTACTTTATTATAGCTAGCCAATATGCAAGTTAACTTCCTGTACCCCTGCACACCTTTTAGATCACCCTTCCAAGAAGTGATTTGAAAACAGTGGTCCCATATCTAAATAAAGTGAAAAATATTAGATATAGACATTAATTCAGAAACACAGAATAGAAAGAGAATTTATATGTAAAAACAAGAGAAAACTTGCATCAGGCTTAAGTAAGACAAATACACAGTTGAATATCTGCATGGGATGGTGGAAACATCTGCTGGCTCTCATTGCTGCTTCTCTCCTCTTTTCTATTTCTATTCTTTTGCTTCCCAGCCCTCTTTGAATATAGATGCTTTATTCCTATTATTTTTTCATCTTTGATTACTAGTTTGTAAAATAATAAAAGGAAAGGAAAATTGAGCTATTATTTCCTTTAGCCCCACCAGATCTCGAATATCATGGCAAAGGTCCAACTCAGTGCTCTGCGTATTGTATTTTAAATTGTTATTTTCAATAGTCATCATTATATACAGGAGCTTGCTCCTTAGACAGGCCTGTATTACCGTAGCTCTATGCTCTATTTATAATCAACAGCTAGCTCCACCTAGCGTCAGCTTAATTCCTCGGCGAAACAAAAACCTAAAAGCAAAAACTACAAAAAATAATAATAAAAAAAAATATATATATATATAAAATCACTTATCAGATGGATGGTGGTTACAGATGGCACACTGTTACAACTACTGGCATCACAAGGAAAAGACAATTTTAAGTAACTACAGTATGATAATAGCCAGCCACCACTCTCGTCACAAGGAGCAACCAGATCTTCAGAAGTACAAAAATAACACTTGCAATATAGAACAGTTTACTGCTACTCTGAAAACGTGAATGGCACGTACGCTGTCTATGTGGGTTATTCCCTGTTTTTTTCATCATCAACAAGGACAAATTATTGTTAATTTTAACATAAATTCTCTGAAATAAAACAATATTCTTTTTGTCATCAAAACTAAAGAACTATTTTTGGCTATAGGAACCCCATAGTAATTCTGTCCACTGATAAGAACATCTCTCCTCCCAGCACTTATAAAATAATTTAAAATGCCTCTCAGAGGTGATCAAAACAGGGAAACGCTCACACTACCTAACAGTATATCAATTTTACTGATCTTTACCTTCAAACTTTCTAAAGGCTGGTTCACTGCTGTGTATCTAGAAACATCTATCTTTCTAAAAATGTTACAGCTTTACTCAGCAACATTTACTGTTTAATAGCCTGATCCTCTTTTGACAAGACTACATAAAGTACAGCCAGAAAAGTCATTTAAAATAAGGTCAGAAAAGTGAATATCCAGTCTGACAAGACATTTCTTAGGGGAAGAAATCTTGGAAAAAGTGATATACCTGCTGAAGAAGAGAGCTTGTGTTGAAATAAATCATTTTGTATAGAACAATAATCCAAATAATTTAACAATCATAATCTGTGAGCTCTATAGCAGAGCTTGAATGGTTACTGTACCTCTGAAAAGGAAGGGAAGAAAGGTCCTGCTTACACGTTGAGAACAACACTTCTTAGATCAGGGCGATCCAGCTGACAGAACTAACATCTGTTTTAAACCTCTTCAAATCACCTGTTCAAAACTGCTAAGTGGTTTCACCCTAGTGGTGATAAAATATATTTCAATATGTACCATGTACATTTAATGATTGCTCCCCATGACAGAGAGAAAGTATATATGTTGCAAAGGGGAAAGTGGACAGGAGGAAGGAACATACATCAAAAAAGGTACACATACTAAGGCAAGCACCTTTACATTTCCTCAAACTTTCTTAAAATAGTCAGATGGAAGTTACGCTTCTGACCTATGTGGTTTAAAGTAATCACAGTTAAATTCAATGATTATACAAGAAAACTCACTGCAACACAGAATATGAATTTAATAAAATGCACACAAAGATTTTCTCATGTTTCAAAAATAAGAATACTCCGATTCTCAATAATTTAGCAATTACTGTCATTTCTCATTAACAGACTTCAAAATCCTATCTGAAACAAGCTGATACAGAGAAATTAAGAGCAGTAATCAAGCGAGAAATGATAGACCAGCTGGGTAGGCATCAAGTTGGCAAAACGTGAATACAGTTCAATAGCTGAAACAGATGCTGGAGTTGTTGAGAAACCCTGCAGGAGATATTGATGTATTTTCTTTATATAATACTGAACAACCAAATAAATGTCAAGAGCAAAAAACTGATGGGGAATAAAACCTGTCAGAAAAAAAAAAAACAAACAAAAAAAAACAACTATAAAGCTGAGACCTGCAATAACGTGTTTTCATTATACCAAAACATTCGTGCATGCATCTTCATTTCCTTGGGATTCCTGAATATGCCAATATATCAATCAGAGCTTGCTAGTGAATCAGAGGGAGCCTCTGCTAGTCTTCTGTTTCACATTTGTTTGCTTCTGTCTACCTGAGGCTTCACAGACTTAGAAAAGACTTTATTCTTCAGCCTCATCCTAACACGACACTCTTTCAAGCAAGTGATTCCCTGAGCTTGGAGGCGATCAGGAAAGAAAAGGTAACACAGGCATAAACCAAACTGCAAAATCCATTTTGCAAAAGGAATGTTGTTTTCAGAGTTTCCAGACCTCGGCAACAAATCCTCTGCCATCAGCGGCAGCTCATTCTAGCATATGCTTTGTCATGGTCAGTTTCTAATTACATTCATAATGATGCAATAGCTTTGATAATCCTACCTTCCATGCCAGCTGCTTTTCTTGTCACTCCATCACGCCAATAAGTTGGCTGCCGTAACAAATCAAGATAGTGCAAAACAGCATCTTTCCTCCGCATCTGTCATCTTCCTGAAAGCATTCTATTACTGCCGACTGCTGGGAACCAGAAAGTCTATTTGAATTCCAGCAGCTCCCCTTTCGCATGATTCAAGTTAGGTTAGGTGGGCATGCCTAACATGATTCTCTCCATCATTTATTATGCAGCTGCTACACCGTCGGTGTGGTAACCACTCTGACCTTATCTGATACGTCAGTCTTGCAAACCTATACCTCCGTGCAAACACACGAGCCACAGAAGCATCTTGCATTTAATGAGCATTCTCTCTGCCTAAAGAGAGTGCATCTGCAAATCTGTTTCAAAGCCTGCTGCTCGTATTGTCCTCTAAGGCTGATGCAAGTGTTTGAAGATTTTTTTAGTCTTGCATTTTGTCTTTTCAGAAAGCATGATTCTTCAGAAACGCTTGAATTATTCACACTTCAGCTAAACGTTTGCTGATTTCTGTCCAAACAGCACCTTCACGTTGAAACTCTCGGCTCGAAAGCTACTTCTGAATAACAGTACTGTGCTTTCAGTCTCTCAACTCCGTTTCATTTTAAACATGGCTTTTATACTCAGCACCTCAGTATGCATTTAGCTCTTTCCATTGCAATGAATAGCTGTCTAATGAGGGAACAGTAGCTTTTAAAGCAATTTATCTAGACCTACCTGTAGGTGACTTTTGCTTTTGCTTTTTGTTTTAGACATTTGTGAGCAGTAAGCAGATTGCTCTGTTAGAGCATCTTGATATTCTTAAAGTGGTAAGAGCACCATCAGAAGCTGCTTTTCACCAGCCTGTGGAGGACACTCCGTAATGAAAGAGTTTGCTTAACCGTGTCTGAATATCACAAATTAAAGGGACAGGAATTTGTCGTCTTTATGTTTTCTGTTGGGGTGCGGGAAAAACACAATTGTGTCACTGATTTCAGAAGAACATTAATAGAAATTGACATATCCATATCAATCATCCACCGAGTTAAATTAGCTGTCTCCTCCCACCACTTCTGCCCGAAATTCAGAGTCAAGGCATTTCATTTTTAACACATCTGCTGCTTGCACGTAAGCTGAATAAATGCCCTCAACCCCACACTGGAAAGTTTGAACAGATGAGACAGAAAAAGGAACATTTTAAAACACTCAACAGACTGGCTAAAACCTGTTAAGTGAAGCGGGGAGAGAGAGAGGAAGAACTAACAGAAGAAGACCTCCTCAGCCTTTACATGAGGACCAAGGAGTAGCGAGGAAGGGGAACAGACGCTGTCCTCCATGAAGAACTTTCCCTGGTGGTGGCAGTCAGCTGAGGACTGCTCACCAGCTCTAGTATTCCTGGCACAAAAAGACTCACAGGGTTTTACTTAAACTTCACTTCTTCACTCAAATAAGATATGTTCAACTTCTCTGTGGCTGTCCCCTGATGCCAACACATCAATCCTTCCCTCCCCCACAACTTACCAGTCTCAGTTCAGTTCCTCAACCTCTTGGCTGTGGAAGGAAAAGCTAGAGAAGATGAGCTTAGGAGAGCTTTAAACCACTGAAAATGAATGGAGGGAGGGGGGAAAAGAGAAGTAGAGGAAGGTAAGAAAATCTATGTTGAAAAAAAAAAAATAAAAATCAGGATATCCAATAACCTCTACCTCCCTGAGCGCTGGGCCTTCATGAACAGCGTTATGTCTGTGTGTGACTGCAGGGCACATCCCTCTTTCCGTCCTCAGAGTTGTGGTGACAGGGCTTAGCGCTGAGGTCCCAGCCCCACCTGGCCTGTGGCCACCGACCAGCAGTGCCGGTGACTCACCAGTACCCCAGATCTGTCACAGAAGAACCCAGTGCTGCGACCAGGCTTACAGCCCCCTCTGCTCTCGACCATGTCTAAGTGGCACAGCTGACACCTGAATGAGCTAACACAGCATGGCGTGGTTTATATTTGATACTGTGTTTATTCCTAGCATGCTGCCAGAAAACGTCTTTTTAGAGATTTCATGTAAATAAAGGAGAATTACTACATCTGTTCCTCTGTCTGTAGCAGCACATATCAACATGCTAATTTTGCATTCAAGGCAGAGACAGGCCTATCATATAGTTACAAAGTGCACAACTATAAACTGCCTATCTGAAAATACTGTCAGCTCCTTTTTGTTCACAGTTCAAGTCATTTCTGAAGTGAAACAAACCAGACAATAAATGAGGACTGACTCTGAAGTCCCTATAAATTCAAAGTACATAAAAGGATATGCTTAATATTTCACACTTCTGGCTGCATAATGATTTCTAAACCGCAGAGGCAGCAACAAGGATTTTACATGGTATTTCACAAAAGAGTTTGAACATAGCCCATAGTTGCAGGGAAGATCTAAAACACTCAGACTCACCATAGACTTCACTTCTGTTTGAGTGAATTTTAAGCTATGCAAGATGACGGATGGAGATATACAGCAAAGTATTTCATATATAAATATATAAATAGCCCAGATAATACCGGTAAAAACTGGGGCCATCCAGTATAGGATAAACATATGTAAGCAGAATTGCATCATACCAGAGAAACCAACACCTTGAAGGAAGTACAAAAAGGAAAAGGGAGTTAAAAAAAAAAAAAAAAAAAGTTTAAAAAAAAAAAAAAGGTGTTTTTGGAGAGAAGTATGGCACTACAACGAAGACCCACTGGGGTTTATTATTCAGTGGTGACTTCCCTCCAAAACAGCATATATTGGATGTGATGCTGTTCAGATCACGACTGTAAGAAGTAGCTATTTTTGAACCGGTATTTTTTATTTATTAATTTATTTATTTTAAGAGAACTGTAATATACCAGTTTTGGCTACTTCTGCATACACTAGCTGTATAGAAAACTAGCCTAGACACAAATGGAAAATATGGGAGGAGAAACCAGAATTAGTCATTCTGTCCGCATACTAATAAGCCAGATTAATAGCTAGCTCTGATCTCTAGTTTTTCTGCATTTGTCTGAGAAAACAACAGCCTTGGCTTCTGTTTATTGTAACTGGATTCAGCATCTGCGTAAATATAAAAATAGTAACCTACTCATATGGAATTCATTGCTTTAGAGACAAAACTCCATGGGTAGCACTCCCAGACTCTACATATAACACAAATACATGATCTTTTGTCTTATATCGAACTGCCTCCAATTTGGGATTAAAAAAAAAAAAAAAAAAAAAAAAAAACACTCATCAAGTGGTATTCTGCTTTTTACAAGTACTGAACTCAGTGGCCAAAGAAATTCTAGTCTATTTGGGTAACAACGGTGTGAGAAAGGAAGAAAGAACATCTCTTTCTATTATTTCCACAGCTTATGGTAGAGACATGTCTATTCATTGCAATTGTTTTACTGCTGCTAGAAAGACTAATTGGCTTACTCAGTGTGCTTGAGTTCGATTATGGTGGTATATGCATAGTACAATGATAGCTAAGATACAATGTAGAGTCTTCTTGCTGACATTCCTTTCTTTTTGTTTTCCTCTTTGCAAGTACTAATGACTCCAACTAGGCAAGAATAGATAATGGATCACTGGAAAAACGAAGCAAGCAGATTGGTCTTGACCTTCAGCCCTACAGGATGCTCTACATGATGCAATCTCCCTGGCATGCAAAAATGAATGCTGATTTTACCATGTAAAAATTGTTCATTTGTTTTGCTAATATGTCTTTGGAAGAAAGTCAATTTCTCTTCCCTTTTTCTCTGCCTCCCATTATTCTTACGTACTCCTGCCCACCCCTAATAACTAACTAATTCAATCAATCATGCAAGAAATTACCTTAATGATATACTGGGTATGTTTAGATTAATAAACATCTCCAGCAGGAGCCCTGGGAAGTTTGTTTGGGCAACACAGGGAATAATAATTATTTCTTACTGTTAACCACTACGTTAACTATTTCTTAATTTCAAAATTCCTGATGTATAAAAGCTGTCCATAAAGAAACGCTTTCTCATAGACTCAGAGCCATCAGACATCAGAGCCATTTCCTTTAAATGAAAGTATCTCAGTAGTTTAGAGAGTATGCCTTATAACATTTATAGAACATGTAACTTTGACTGCTCAAGGGTTAAAAAAATTGCTCCAGAAGAGTGAAAAAAAATATATAAAAATGAATGGTACATATGGATTTTATCTCTAGAAACTAAAAAGCGCCCATTCATCTTGACCTATGGGACTCAAATGGAAGAATCCAAATGTATCATCATCCAAACAGGACCCGTGTCACCAGAGAGACTTTTCAGATAGGCATGGACTACATCAAAATAAGTATGGCCAGCAGGTCAAGGGAGGTAATTCCCCCTCTCTACTCTGCTTGTGAGACCTCACCTGGAGCACTGCATTCAGGTCTGGGGCCCCTAGCACAAGAAGGACATGGACCTATTGGAGCGAGTCCAGAGGAGGGCCACAATGATGATCAAGGGGCTGGAGCACCTCTCCTATGAAGACAGGCTGAGGGAGTTTAGGTTGTTGAGCCTGGAGAAGAGAAGGCTCACTTTAGAGTGGCCTTCCAGTGCCTAAGGGGGGCATACAGAAAAGCTGTGGAGGGACTCTTTGTCAGGGAGTGTAGATAGGACAAAGAATAATGGTTTTAAACAAACAAACAAAAGGGTAGATTTAGGCCTTAGATATAAGGAAGAGGTTCTATACTCTGAGTGTGGTGGGGCACTGGAACAGGTTGCCCAGAGAAGCTGTGGATGTCCCTTCCCTGGCAGTGTTCAATACCAGGCTGGATGGAGCTTTGAGCAACCTGGTCCACTGGGAGGTGTCCTTGTCGCAGGAGGAGGTTTGAAATTAGATGATCTTTAAGGTCTCTTCCAACCCAAAGCATTCTATGGTTCTGTGTCTGAAGTTGGCCTGTCAGACATCTGGCAGCAATTCAAAGAGCTCAGAGTATTGGAAGTTTTTGCTCACCTGCAACATAGTTCGTTAAAATATTTTGTGTAGAAGTCATATTTTTTGCTTTAATAAAAATTCAGGTGTAGGAGGTGTTCTTTATAAACTCAGAGCTTAGAACACACTTATCCAAGGACATGTTCGGATTCACGACCAACCTTTCAAATGAGATTTATCCCATTTATTGTAAGCGTGTCTATAACAAAGTTTTGCAAAGCTTTCTTACAGCAGTATTATGCAGTGATATCCTCAGCAACCCCAGGATTTCATATTACAGTACCTGGATAAAAAATTACCTGTAGAAATGTTACAGAAAAAGTTTTCTTTGAGGGCATCTCTAATGGCAGAGCACAACACACCAAAAAGTGGATACGCTACAAAAACTTTTTGAATATTGCTCTCTGATACTTCCCAGGGCTCACCTGAGCACTGCTATAAACATGGATAATACCATGTTTCAAATGCAGAAACTGTTCTGGATTTTTAACGGCAACCTCTAGTTATGTCTAGAGATAAGTCAACACACATATTCTCACATAACACATGTATTTCAGTGACAGTGAATTTAAAATATTAGGTTTTAGCAAGAGGAAAAACTAGTTAACTCGTTCTCCAAATATTTAACATACACCAGAAAGCAGAAACATACAGACTTTCATTAACACTCAGAGAGTTAGTGACCTTGAACTCTTCAGGAAACCTTATTAATTTGCTTCCTCTTAAGCGAATATTCCATGTGCTGGTAGCATAAAACTGAACAGCGAAACAAAGCTTTAAAATGCTAATTACATAAAACATGTATTTTATTCTCATACAGTTCCTTTTAAATTAAACTGACTTGAGTTACACAGCTCTAACCTTCTTCCATTTGGACCTTTACTTCTGTGGGGAAAGCACATTGTGCAGCAGTACTGGGCTTGAAATAATTATTGACACAAGCATCTTAATTTGTTCATTCTTTCTACAGCTGCAGTTCATGTATAAGATGATACATAACAGATGTATCAGGAATGAGTGAAAAACCAAACGTGCACACCTCAGTCTGTCTATACCAAGCTCAATGTGTTTTTGAGCTCTTGAGCATTCTCTCCTGGTTTAGCTCTTCTGCATAGTACTATGTGTTTCCCTCCATTTTCACCAAGAGGATTAACACATTAGCTAAATTAGGCAGTTGATTAAATTTCAGATGGTCTATGAAAGTTTTGGAGTTCATAGCTCACATGCATTCAAATGCTTTCTGTTAGGTGATTTTGCCATATCGTGACCTATAGCAATGTCTACTTATCTATATTCAGTTTTAGTAGTACTTCCATTTCACTGCATTGGTTTTCTGCCACGAGGTGGACAAGAGCAATCACCTGGCATCACAACTTCATTAGCCTGACATCCTTCCATTGTGGGAAGTTCAGATGTTATACATGGAGGATGTTCTCATCTTCTGTCACAAGGGGAAGAACAATTAGTCCTTAGTTAATGGACTAATCTAAGTTTGCCAAATACCTTGGCCTCAGTACTGCTTTACAGTTTCTGCAGAACAACCTACGTGTGTACTGTGAACCAAAAGCCCATTTTGCATGTCACGATGACATTTATCATGATGGTGATAAATATAGTATTAGCTACAATTTTCACCAGATATTTCATATGTCTTAAGATTTGAGACCCTAATCCTCAAATCCAGTTTCAAAAGCAGGCCACAATAAGAGAGGCCACTGCCTTGCAGGGCAGTAAAAAAGAAGGTCAGAGCTCCCTGTAAACTACATAAACCAGCCACAGAGGAGGGACCATTGTCTGAACTGTGGGGCACCTCAGCTTCTCCTCAAACTTTGGCCAGCATCTTCATTCACTCTCAGAACAGCCACTTTCACTTCCGCATCCACAGAGCATGTATTTGCCACGGGACTTGCATCTTTCTTATTTTTCAGTACCATGGAAATATGTAAGAATTTATATTTAAGTTCCCAGACTGGCCAGGGTACAGCAGCTTATTTTGGCTGCCCCACAGATCCTAGTTAGAAAGGCATACAGTAGTAAGTTAGAGAGAACTTTAGCAAGAACCTGTTCTCACTCAAACGGAGATGAAAGCAGATTTAGAGCAACGCATGACCCTTAAAAAGTCAGTTCATGGGCAAATGCAAAAAGCAGAGTCCCGTGGCATCAGCCATTCCAAACCTCACACCTGTGGCAGCCTGGAGCCATACATGAAACCATGAGCACTTCCCAAATAGATGGGAATAAGGGAGAAAGAAATAACATTCTGCATTGTGTGGGTGATTGATGTGTAACTCCCAGATTAGTTGAATTAGTAAAACTGTGGCCTAATTAAACCTTCTCTCTTGCATCTTGTCAGAATTCCAGTATATCTGGGACACTGAATGGCACCAGTGAGCAGGGTGGAAGCTGCCAAGGATCACTTTGCTTGCCAGGCTTCATTTTTAACATTATTTTGCATAATATCAGGCCGCAATTAATTTTGTATTGTATCTGTACAAAAGCTGAGATTTGGATGATATCAACAGAGAATATAACATAGCCCAAAGATTTGTTAAAACAATTATACAAGTTGAATTCTTAAACCAGGTATTACACATGGAAACAAACTGTTCTGGGAATATATGTTCCCTAAACAGTTAATATCTCATTTTTCCACTCTTCAAAATTCAGAGTACATTCTGCTCAGCTTATAATATGGTATTACTTTACTTGATTTGCACTTATTTACATTACCATCCATTTTTATGCAAAAAATGCAGAACTTAACGACCTCATTATCACCAGAAAATAAGTATCTTTCAGATTTCCCCAAGAAGCCATGACTTCATGCAATACAAACAAAACCAGTTCTGTAACAAGCAACAGACACATGCATCAACCCCCATTCAACAGGAGCGGTGTGTAATATGGAGATGCTTCTGCATGCAACATCTGTCTAGGTCATTTTGGAACTAGTAGATGTGTCTAAAAGCAGAGAAAGCTGTACAACATAAAAAGGTAACTGGAAAGCAAAGACAGACTGCATAAAGAGGGGTTTGCTGCCCATGTTGTAACCAAGCTGCTGCATGCAGTTCAAAAATGTAAGAAACAGCAAAGGCTACTGGCAAGGTTTTACTGACCTCCTCTCCTTAAGATACTCAGCAATTCCACCTCTCTTGAGATGGAATTACAAAATTCCCTATTACAAAATAAGTATTTAAATTTGGTCCATAATCAACAGCCAAACCCATCCAGAATGCCAAGACCATCATTGGCATTGAACTTGTATATTTGTGGCAGAAAGGACAGAGTGTGGACTCACCATCAGTCTTGTTATCCTAGTGCATGCCTTTTGCATGGCACAATTTTCTTAGTTCTAAAAGCTACGCCAAATTTTCTGTTCCTCTGTATAATTACTGGGAAACATTTTTGTTTGAATTTAGAAGAGCTGAGGAAGAGAAAGATAATGCTCATACATCATGGTCGCACTGGTGCCCTGTCCATGAGGGCTAACCACCCTCTCCTGGAAGGGCCTGCTCACATTTTCCCTTATGGGGAAAAATTAAACGCCAGCAAAGATGCATCCCTGGTGCAAGAAGAAAGCTTCTTCATAATTTTAGGCTTTTCCCTGTCTGACGTTAATATATGCACAGTCAGAGTAGCTACAGTTGCTGCCATCAATATATTCCTGAAGCACTCTCCATGTCTGTCAATACTTCCCAATTCAGACTTGCGTAAGAGCATCACTCACGCTTTTGCTCTGGCTGGCAAAATGGGACTACATTACCAGTCAGAAAATGTCTTCTGAAAAACACCAAGAAACAGTCATATCAGCACTTCTGTTAGGAACAGAAGTCGTCTCTTGACTTCCAAGAACTAAGTTTTGGCCACAAGCCTAAATCAGCAACTACTGCAGACAGAACATGTGACAAAAAAAATATGTCACAAGGGAGAAAAAAAAAATAAGGAATGCCACAAAGTAAGTCTCTCCCTCCACCTCGAGTAAAAACAAAAACAAAAAACAAAACAACCAACCAAAAAAAATAAAAAAATAAGAATGCTCTGAGAGCGTAGTCATGCTACAGGTTTATAGATCAGTCCTTGAATCATACGAAGTACCACCAAAGCCACCGATGCTCCTACATCTACATTTGTTGCATTGTCTTCTCCTAAGACATGCTCAAACTGAGACCTACATTGGCCTACTATATCAGTGACAGGGTGAGAAATCAGTTCGTTAGTCCAGTATAGCTAAGATACAACCAGAGTTAAACCAAGAGCAGAACAAGGCTTATGAAAAATAATCCTTTAATGAACTAGCTTCATTTTGTTCAGTTTATCACTTCATGAAAAATACTGTTCAACTGAATGTATTTATTATGAAAATATATCAAAAATTCCCTTAATTTTTAAGCACACTGTGGACTGACAGTGAGTCATTTGCTGTTAAGCATTCAAATACTTGATCTTTAAGAAGTCTGTGATATGAATGGAAAGATATGGCAAGATATAATTTCTTTCTAGCCTACAGGATAAGTGTAATACGGTCACTAGGAAGTTTTAGAAAAAGCCCTAAGGCTCTGAGTCCTACTGTGAAAGAACTAGGAATTTATGGTAAAGCAATAGATAAAGAGAACCACAAAAACATTTTATTTCTTTTTTTCCGCCCTTCTTCCCCCTCCCCCAACTCCTTTTCTGGGCCACTTGTGCTTTGCCTAAGGCATCATTCAGGCAAAGTTAGGCTGTTGTAAGATTTATTGGATGGGACCAGAGTTGGAATGTAATTTTCTCTCGTCACATTCACACAAAGATATTGCATCCTCCTGCACTTCCTAGCTAAGAAAGGCATATTTAATTGCTTCTGTGCCTGGGTTCTGGTTGGGGGTTTTGGGAACTCGCTTCTATCACTGTGTCAAGTAATACCATGGCACTACATACAGTTCTGCTCGCAGTGTGCAGACTGAAGTGTGGAAACTTAAAATTTGTTTACTGGGAACACTGATGTAAGCAAAATTTGATTGCTTCAATGATCTCAGAAAGGAAAAAAAAAAAAGTTGGACAGTGTCTACAGTAACTTTGTTTTTAAAAATCAAGAAAGCAATCTAAGAACTAGGAAAATTTCTAATCCAGGTAAATCAAATCCAGTGCCATATAATATTTAAACTAAATTCAGTAAATAAGACCAATTATGTCCAAGAATGCACTGATCCCTGACAATGCACTAAACTGCAGCTGGATATCATAACAACTTAAGGTAGTTATATAAACATATCTATTTATCTACATAGAGATATAAAATGTCAACATTTATAAGGACTTATTTCTTCTTTATCATTTGGAGCCTTCAGCTTTAGTAGTGACTGGAACCTTACCACTTTCGTAAGAAGTGCTGGGCTGGCAGGCTAAGATCATAATTGACTGCAGTCACTGGCAGCCCAGGACAGAGTCCCATGTTTCCACCTGATCTACTCTTAGTTGATGTCTTTAGGAAGGGGAGAAGAGGAGGGGGAAAAAACAAAAACAAACATTATACACCTTTGCTGGGTCTACAAAAAGCTATGGCATCATTCTCCCATCACCTGGACTATCAAAATACAATTCTTAGAGTGAACATTTCAGAGCTATCATGAGGTAGACTACTGCATGCCCAGGCTATCAGATGCCTGAAATAAATTACCTGAGGAAGTACTGCAGACTTTGAGTACAAAACAGAATTTGGGGTGTGTGTGGTGGTTATTGAAATAGGCCTCTCCCTTCAAGCACCCTTTCAAGTTTCCCCACAGGCTGTAGTTACTAGGTAGCAAGAAAGAAATTGAAGTTCTGCTTAGTAACCCATACCAATCAACGTTTGTAACACTTGGTGTTGATCAATATCTGAGGCACCTTGCCCTCTCCCTACATTTAGTACTATCCACCTAGAAAAAAAAGCATAAGCTAAAAACTGGCTGGGCAAAAACAAGATTTATAAGTTTCTTCTTCTATTTATCACATCTGACTGTCAGGAATTAAAACATAAAAAATACATTATATCTAGAGCAAACACTTGACTACAAGGAAGTTACATAATACGATGAAGCAGTTTATGAATATTATGCCTAATCATTCATTCTTCCTAATATCTCACTGTCATCCCTGACATGAACTAAACCAAAGCAACATCAACAAATCCTCAAATAGCAATCCCAGTGATGTGTTATGAAATCTATTTTTCAAATGAAGTGGTATTATATCAATAATTGTTCTCTGTGATGGGTGTTGAGGAGATTATTTTCCTGATTGCTAATGAGATAACTATCCCTACATATTCTGATCTGAAAATACCTATGAGTTATTATTACTGCTGTTGTTCATACCTTGGCCTGTGACATCTTTGGATGTATTGCTTCAGAAGCCATAAATGAATGAATTAATGTTTGCTAATTTTAGCATCAAACTGTATCTCTCTTCTGTTGGAAGACTACATTTTTATGACAGAAGAGACCACACTATGCAAAACCGCCCCCCTTAGCAACACTAGCACATGGTTTACCACCAAGCTAAAGGCCACATCTTTTTTTTCCAGTGACACCTTCATGCTTTCAGTGCTCTAACTAGTCCATGTCAAAAGGAGGCTTTGCCACTGGCTTAAATGAAGTGTGGATTTTTCCTCAGAGGCTTTCTGAACAACAATTTCACTTATCAGCAAGATTTTGGCTGTGAATCTGAAATCAAGAAAAAAAAGAAAACACTCAAAACTATAGAGCTACATAGCCTATATTCCTATCCTGAGGACAAGAACATTGGTTCTTGCAGCAGCAATTAAATATCCCTTTCTTAGCTAGGCAATATGGTTCTCTGCAAATCTGCAGGGGAAGAAAATGAAATAACTATTTTATTATATTTTAATAGTCATGACATAACAAAAGAACAAGTAATATACTTTCATTTCCACATTCCCTAAGTGGTCAACATATGAAATGCACCTTCTCATCTCCCAGGACTACATGATTTTAGACTAGAAGAGGTGGGAAAAAAGGCTAGGAAGATGATAATGTCACATTGTGCTCTTTCTGGCCACCTGTAAAGCAACAAATTCTCTAATCAGAGCAGCACAGGCAGAATTAAAAAAGTGAAAAAATGGACCTGAGTTAATTATTTTTTTAGGTCCTATTGGGTGGTAAAACCATAAGCCAAACATTACAGCACTGCCATATGAAAACACATTCTCCTTCAGTAGTTGAGAAGCAGTATTTGCATAAATGCATTTAATCACCTCAATCACCTTCAGATCCTGTGCTGGGATTAAGCCCTGTATATAGTACCATATTAAGCACCATCTAGAGCAAGCTGGACAGACTGAACGCCCTGTTTTTTTTTTTTTTTTTTTAAGGTAAAGCTGATGTCTGAGAACAGAACATCTACTTTGCTGTTAGCAGATTCCTCAGCAGAAGACAGCAGAGCCAGTTGTCTGAGAAGAGCCAGAAGGTAACTTGTTTAGAAAATATCATAAAGGAATTAGGATTTACCTGTTTTGATAGAGAGAAGTTGTGCTGTGAAATTCTACAGGATCAATTTATATTTCAGTGTTGACACTGAGAGGACAAAAAACTATGACTATGTACTTTTAATAGAAAGCAGATACGCCTTCATTTCACTAAATCATTAACCAAATAATAATGAATGCTTTAGTCTCATTCCAGAGGTTAAGGTTTATTCCCATTTAAAATACAATACCTCTCCTACAAACTGCTTCATGAACACACCAAAAAACTTAGAGGCTCTGGCTACACTGGAGTGTAGATGTACTGAAACATGAAATAGCCAACTCATTTACCATGAAAAAATCTAATTGAGATGATTGGGGTAGGGGTGGGGGGAGGAATCTTACCAAGTACTGCATTCAGAAAAAGAAAGAAAGAAACAAACAAAAAAACACACCAAGGAGACAAATCAAGATTGATTAAGTTAAATTAAGGGAATATGAGCTCCTAAAGTTGTTGTCTGAGGGAAGAAAATCAAAGACCATTTCCATCTCCCACGGTGTTCACAACTGAAGAATCTTGAATCTGACGTTCAAAAAGAGTCTTGAGCTAATGGCAGGATATATAGTTTTAGCCAGATACAGTTATTGTAAAAGCACATTCCCAAGGCACATTTTCCATGAAATGCCAGCCTCCTGATTAATAAACCTGTGCAATTAAGTTTAAATGCATATGGTAATTAATAGTTTTTTAACCCCAAAACTATATAACTGGTGCAAGCTAAAAGAGACAATTTAATACAATGTTAAAATACAACTGTAAAAACAACATTCAAGTTCACAAAGGGAAATATAGACTATTAGAGTGGTGGAAGTTTTTTTTCCCCCTACAAAATCAGAAACATTTTGACGTAAAACAGCATTTTTTTTCCAGATAATATCATTCTAGCTTCAGATTTATGACTGAGGCTCATGTAATTTATGCCTCGAGTTTATCATTCTCCATACTTCCAAATATCCTATGATATTACTAAATTCAGTGATTACCCTTTACAGTAAAGAAACCTTAGCCTAGGTTTCTTGCATCTTTATCAGTATGTTCTTTGCTAAATTACTCAAATTTAGATGAAAGTTATAAAGTCTTCCTCTCATCCCTTCAGGGAAGACCCAAATTGGGACCACTTTCATAATGTAACAAAGTAGACTAGGAAACATAACAAGGATTCATTATTTTTATAATCTTATTCATTGTTGATAGTATATTGCCTGCCAAATATAGTATTTTAATTTCTCTTAAAAGAAGAATCAATTGATATATAAAATTTACTCAATATAACTATTAATCTGATTTAGCAACTGAAAACAGATTTTACCCTACGAGTCTTAAGGTTTAGTGGTTTGTTTGCTTTTTTTGTTTGTTTTTCTTTCCCTTTTTTTTTTTTTTTTTTTTTTGAAAATTACATTCAAATGCTTTTTATATCTGTTCCCTAACAGATACAGCAATCACAAAGCTGTAATCCAGCTGGAAGCATAACCATGACACCAGAAGGCAAACTGATTACATCTTACAAGATCTACACTTCCATCTAAATATGTTTCAGTAGTGAAACTCACTTCAGACGAGTTCTGAGCCTATTTTCCCTATAATTTCTCAGCAGGAATCAACATAAGCAATACTTTGATGATCGTATTTCTGCAGGATTACCTATAGGCAGTACCTTTCTTTGCCTCTAGACAAAATAAGATAAAATAACACATTCTCAGAAAGGCAATCCCAAAGGACTGAAATATGTCCTGTGCCTTTGTGGGAATGTTTCCATTCTTATTTTTTTCATACATATTATATTAGGTTGCTGTTTGTTTTGTTTTGTTTCAAAAAAAAGGGGTAGCAGAGTTAGTTTTTCTCCATTTCAACAACAATGGTCCTTTTGGGCTTTCTTTCTTGCATGTTTCTTTTACCACCATCCTTTCATGACCAATCCTTCAGTTATTCTCCTACCCCAAAACAATTTTAATAGCTCTCCTCCTCCCTGAGGAAGAAATCCCATCTAGCAGAAGGTACCAAGAGCCTGCTGCACAGGAACTCCTGTATGCCAAGCACTGCTCCATGAATGAATTCCTCTAATTCTGCAGAAGTCACTCTGCTGATCTTTGGCTGGCTGGCTGCTTGCATTTCGCATAGACTCAAATGGTGATTGCATCTGCTCACTCCACTTAACAAATCAGGATTTCACTCTTATGCCCAGCAGTAATATCTCAGAATGGATTAGTCATTTAAGATCAGCTATGCTGAAGTAGAGATGCACCCCTTCAAAACCAAGTGAAACTACAGCTAATATTGACTGTTCATTTCATGTTTCAACGAATTTAATTTGTACAATAACATTAAAATAAACATACCCTCATGGGTTCAATGTATATGGTAGAAGTCCCAACAACCCCAGCTCAAAGCATTCCCTCCCACAGACCTCTTACACAGAAAGGAAGAGCACACAGAATTGAGCCACCCAAACCATAGGGCAGGTTTCCCACCGTCAAAAGCGATACCAAATTCTTCCTCCAGTGGTGCCAGGGGACACAGGCTGTGTGCTGCTTAAGAAAGGGTGTCATCAGCAGGCTCACACTGCACCCAGTAGCCCGGCATCTTATATACTGCTTCGTGACAGCTTCTGCAAGTAGAAATATCTTTCTCTATCACCTACAGATTTTAGAGACTCATCTGATCCAATGTATAAACACTCCCTGAGAATTAAGTGACAAAGTTTGGCACCCAATCTGGCACAACACTGAGAATTTGGGACTTTCTGAAAAATCAGATATCGTGGAGTTAAATTCAGTTCTGTGACATTAACATTTTTCAAATTAATTAAAATTGAATCTCAGAAAAATGATTTCTCCCCCCACCCTTCAGATGCACCTGTATAAACCCAGAACAATCCTTTGATTAAATCACTAGGAAAATTTGTTCTGTCGGAGCAGGACATCTCCAAAACCAAACGATTTTTCCACCTCCTTGACTGCATTTAAAGAGACATTTAACATGATGACAATACAAATCTTATTGCCTGTGTACATGCAGCTACACATGACTACTACCAATGATGTGTGTTCATTTCACTAGCGTTATGTTGGAGCTTAAAATTATTTGTAACCAAAGCAATTTTGTATGGTTTGAGGGATCTTATGCAGGTCTTAATTGTCTAAGTTCCACAGTGTCTAAAAACAGATGATAACCGGACTTCAAAATGAACATGAGTTCTCAGGACTGATATGTGAGAAACTCCTGAAGGCAATATATCACCAACATTCAAAAGCTATCTGCCTTCTCACCTTGCCTAATTATGTACTTTATATAGCTGGAATTTTGAAACTTCAAATTCACCAGACCACATAGATTCATTAATTTTAAAGAAAGTCATATCTAGGAAAAAAATATATATATATAAATTCATACAACCCATGTATTTGTTCCTTTGCATTGTACAATTTAATGCAAACATTTGATGCTTTAGTTTCTAACTAGTCAATGTATTATTTAGTATGATACATTTCCAAACTGTAACTGCACAACACCAAATTGACATTCTAAAAAGTCTTTGCTGTTGAGAGACAAGCTAAAAAAACTGAAAAAAAAGTCTGAATTGTTAATGAAGTTACTTTCAAATATGATACTGCTGGAGTTCCATGCTACTGTACAGATCTGGTAAAAAAAAAAAAAAAAAAAAAAAAGATTTAACCATCACCAAGGCTGCCACTAAACATGAGAAGTAATCATACAGTAATCATACACAGTTTTATTCCATTAGTCAAAGCATCTGTGAGTGACTCAGAACACAAAGATTAGGGAGAGAGACACTATGGCATTTGGAAAAACAAAAACAGTCTTGACCAAAACCAACATGATGCATTTTCTATGTTGTCACTGTTTAGAAAGCAAATTGATGAATGAATGATAAAACAGTGAGAAAATGGCTTGTATTATTTTCAGATGTGACAAATTAGGACAAGAAATACTAGCCAAAATTACTGCCAGTTCCATTGCTAGAAAGACTTCTAGTAACAGAGATTAGATATTTTCCCAGTATTATGAGGTCCTTGATAGTGTCTACTTTGATTAGAAGCACAATGAAATTGGAGACAAATTATCTATTCTGTGCTTTCCCCATGGCTAACACAGTAGGACTCCATTTTTCATTGACCTCTGGGTGCCCTCTTAACAGAAAATGACTGCAAGTAGTGAAACAATTAAAAAAAAAAAAAGCCCTACTTCTAAATATACCATCACAAACTTGTCAGCAGCTCAGTTCTGTATCAAGCTTTGCTGCTTGAACCTCTAAACTAAATACAGAAAGAGAACAAATGCCTATGGCATAATTGAAACATCTAGCTAGAATTTTCAAGTTCTATTTGTAGAAACTGTAAATAGATTTGCTATGTTTTTAAAAAAACATTGTTCAGAGATACAGAATACCAGTTTTCTCAGATTGGCTTTTGCCTTTGAAAAGCTCATAGGTTTTATCTGCCAAATAAACATTAAAAATGAACAAAAACCTTACCTGTTAAGATGCAAAGGTATATTCAGAAGAATTTTCAAAACAAGCAAATTGAAAACACTTAAGAATGCACTGGGTATTGTAAAGTATGTCTCATATCCATTTCAAACCATTCTCAATTTAAATAAAGCTTACTAAAATGGATGCTTATTTCCTTACTCTCACCAGGCTGATGTGAAACAGCTTTTCTCTTGTTCACTCTTTGCTCTGATCCAAATGTTTAATGCTGTATTTTATTTCTCCTTTTTTAATCTCCCCTTCAGATAATCCCTTGGACATAGGTTATCTGTCTCAAAGTTTTCCCCTCAGTTTTGCTACGTTTCAGCTCTGCAAGAACACACAGCTTTTTGACTGAGTCCTAAGGAAACAATATATAAAACAATGGACCAAACCGTTTTGGTCAGTTAGCTAGTTACCACAGCAGAAAAGCAGTGAAGGAGGACACTAAGCCAAGCTTTTTTTTTGAAGCCAGGATACTGTAAAAACAAACAAACCAAAAAAACGCATTTCCATGGGATAGCTTCAGGTTTCTGAAAGATTTCCCTGCTGGGCAGCTCATTAACAAGTCAGGGATATTGACTCAGGCAGATTCCCTGGTTTTAACAAGTGAACAGCGAAAGAGTGGTACAGCCTGGAGATGGATGACAGATTTAAATGTATTGACCATTAGGTCAGGTTTGGAGCACAGATGAATGAATGCTTGCTAATTTTGTAAGGTTCATCTCAGACTGGTCTTGGAAAGCACTTCAGCAAGTCCTTCAGCAGAAAGAAGGCAGCAGATAACATCCTTTACTGTGATCCACCAACACCTTTTATGTATTTTACCTACTTTACATATTCTTTTCCCCGCATTAGAGTTAATGCTTTAGGAAACAAAGGGCAGGGGCTCTTTGCTCTTTAACAAACCACCCACACTTTCAAGTCTTCCCTACTTCTCCTGGCAGCTTCATTTCCATAAAAAACCTTTAAGATAACCCATCTAATGCCTTCTGGAAAACTTAGCTTAGCAAACTAACAGATCAATAGGTTTGCCCAGCATGAGTTCCCTTTAAAAAGACCACGTTGACTCCTCTCTTGCCTACTGTATTTAGCCCTGTGTTCCCCCATTCACCATTTGCTATGGTTTCTTCGCGTCTGTCCCATGAATTCTTCAGCCTGAACTGGTGATGGTTTCCAGCTCTCACCTGGTATCCAAAAGTAAAAAAGTTTTAAGTGAGAAGCTTCATGTCCCATCCCAATTAGTAGTTTATCTCAGCTACGTCATATTTGAATTACTTAAAAACCCTCTAGTGATTCATATCTGATATTGGATATATATTAACATTGATTTTGCCTGTTTATCTGTATTTTTTTCTACCATCTCTTCAATTGGAACCTTTGATAACACCCTCAGAGGACTATGTTAGTAACAAATATTTAATAGCTCAATATACTTCCAAACTTCTTCAACCAATGTTTTCTCCATTGGCATTTTTACACAGATTCAAACAAAAGAGACAATTAAGACAAGAAATTTCCAACCTCCCTCTCTGAGTACAACCTGAGTGCCAGTCCATTAAGTTTCTAATTCTCCCTGATAAAATTAAAGCCTTATGGAAGACCATAACAGACAACAAAATCCCTAAAAGAGAATTATTTGTGAGCAGTACTGCCATCTACTGAATGGCAACTCTAAACTGTGAAGTAATTATTTGCTATACATCTAGCAGTACTTTGAAAATTTAAGTACTGCATTCATACCTCATAGTGCCATTTTGTCTTCCATCTTGGCCTGTGAATAGCTGAGAGCAAGAAACACCATGAAAGCAAAACATGCAGGTGTTATGTGAGCATAGCTATCAGAAGTGGCTAGCAATTCCGGATGTTCAAGTTTAGAGGTCTCAAAAAGACTGCATTTCGGATGGCAGGTGCTTAACTTCTTAAAGCCATTTTAAGACATCTTAAACTGACTTCTCAGACACTCAGACTTACCATTTACTTTTCAAAATGTCAGCCTCAGTACTGCAGATAGCTTAATGCCAAAAAAAGCCTTTTTGCTTTCTAAAGCAGCTTAGTTTAAAGTTATGTAATATAGCAGATAACCATGAGCACTTCAGGAACAGAAAAGGTTTGTAATATTTCAATATACTGTGAATTTTGTTTGCAATTGGCACAGTTCCTTTCACTGTGCACAAATAATTGTTTTTTTCCTGCACCGCAGTGAATCAAGGACATGGCAAATCAAGATTTATAGCTTTATGGAAGCAAAGTTTTTGCTAGTATTGTGCCTGATATATTAGAAATTATCATCTTAATATCAAGTGTTGTTGTACATTCTTAT
The DNA here is from genome assembly GCA_011076525.1 of Nettapus auritus. Classification (NCBI taxonomy): domain Eukaryota; kingdom Metazoa; phylum Chordata; class Aves; order Anseriformes; family Anatidae; genus Nettapus; species Nettapus auritus. Next base: position 118,805,039 of record CM021765.1, on the reverse strand, counting down.
CAACCCATTAAAAATAGAGAAATATATAAGAAATCATATACCAATTTAGCAAGTACAAGTTAGGCATAATTGCTTTATATTGGAAGTCAGGGCATAGATAAATCATTAGATGCCACACTGAGAACTGGATTCAAGATATTAACTAGAATTGGGATTGTTTTGAGTGACAAATAGAGGAAAAAAAAAAAAAAAAAAAGGCAAATGCAAAAAGCCTAAGAGAACTGGTCAACAGAAGTAGAGGTTTTCCTTTCTTTTTTCCTGCAAGAATTAAATGTATTGGAAAAGTGAAGAGAAATCAAATTAGGTCAAACCACTGAGCTGAAAGCCAAGTGGAATTAACAGATTTTAAGAGTTTGTTTAGCAAGATAAATGATTATACCATCCTTTAACTCTGTCCACTTAGATGTTCTGCAGCCAAAAGTCTTTTTCTTAATCTATCATATTACAGTTTAAATACTCTACTAATTAAGATGCTAGTTCCCTAGCCTAGATTCCACTACACACTACTCCCAAAGACAAAGGAATTATAGGTTGAATAACCTGGAGGAAACCAAGAGCTACCTACCTCATGGGCCAAGACTGCTGTACAGAAAGACCACAAAACTGTTTACGTATATAGGAAAAATGTGAAAGAACTCAAGGCTTCCAGGAAAACATCACAAGAGCATCAACCATCAGGTCTCCTGTGACAACAGAAATCTCATCCACACTGGAGCTTGCTTCCAGTACTGCATGAAGAGGGATGGAAAAAAGGATACTGAGTTCATGCTCCACCAAGCTCAGTCAGCTCCACTGACATTTTAGTTGATTCCTCAGAGTCCATCTAGGCTTGCAACCTGATAAAAGCATATTCCTGGCAAGCAGCTCACACCTTAAAACTGAAAAAGCAACACTCTTTTACAACCAAGAAACAGCACTCCTTTTAAGCCTCAGGTCTATAAAATTCAATCACTGTGGTATACTGCCATCTTAAATAAAAGGAATGTATAACCTCTGTTTTTATAGGAAATCATGTTACAGGATATGGTATTAATTATCCATACGAGAGTCTAATAAGAAATGTAATCAAAAGGTTATACACAGATCTGAAAAAGAACTAATTACAGTAAAACCGTGATATTTTCACTAGTAGTCTCAGTCAGGGGAAATGGATATTCATCATGAATGTATTCCTGGCAGGTTATTCAGACAGAAGAAATATTCACAAAAGAAACCCTGAAATAATTAATACACTAAGGACCTTTTTGATGAAACATAAATACACTCTGCTCCAATGAGATGTTGCATTCAAATTTTATTCTGTGCAATACAAGACAAATTTAGTACAACCAGCAAAACCTGAGACCAGATACAGAAGTGTGGTTGCATTTAACAGTAGCAAAAAATACTTACATACGTACCAGTACAGAATGAGATATAGGATGGTCTCATTTTGATACATTGCATCAACGTCAAAGATCATCAATCATTGCATGTATTTGTTTTTTATTTGTTTGTTACGGACTTGGATTCAATTTAAGGACAACTTCACCTATGCTATTAGCTGTAAACAGTTTTCAGCGGTCGATACATAGATCCTAGACATGCTTAACTCAGATAACTTCAAAAGTCATAAACAAAACATGTAACAGGCAATTGTCCAACTTCTCCTCATCAAACAAAATAAATAATATCCTTCCCCAAATGGATTCAAATTACCCTCAGTAATTCTTGTAATACACATCCTGAAGTTAGCACCAATGACATCAGCTCAATTAAGCCTCGTGTACTGTTTTTGTAATGCTCTAAAAACAGTTCCTCTCCAGGTTGCATACATACTGATCAATACATTGGGTTTCTTCAGATGTCTGTGCTTCCAAGGAATACCTAATTACACTCATACCTAATTACAGCAAAGCTATTAAAAGTAGTTTGCAGGTGTCTTTTTGGTTTGTGGCAGAACTGCTACATCCAAATCAAATCAAACAAGACTGGGACCACCCTTCCCTTCTGCCTGCTCTGTGGTACCACTCAAGGTATTAGAAAGGCTGCCTAAGTAAGGCACATGGTGCTTCCCCAAAAGAATCCCTAAAGAGGATAGAAAAGGATACTTCCATCTTTAAACAACAACATAAGTTCTGTACAATAAAAAAGTAGCTTTTGAACTAGAGGTTATACTCCTTTCCTCTTGAAGCTGTTGAGATAGGAAAGCAAAAAACATAGCTGGAGCTGGTATTTGTGTGCTTGTCAGCAGACTGCAAGCAGTGATCAAAGTCCAAACCCTGGCCCCAAACTTTGCTTGTCATTTTGTACTTTTGCCTACTGTGTACTCCAACAGTTGCTCCTCCCCAGAGCCCAGACTTCCCTGATGAGACGAAGGTGGAACCCTCTGGGGTCTGATACAGCCAGAAGAGCCTGGGCAGACTGCAGCACCGCAGGCTAAAGCTACAGCAAAACGCTGGGTTTGTGGGCAAAAGTGGGGAAATTCCCCTTCAATTTACCTGCTATTCTAAATAATTTGCATCCCTAACACACATACAGGTTCATTATGTTCTTGCTATTGCACAGTACCACTTACAAATCTCCGATGATACTACTAGTACTAGAAAACCATAAGGAGCCTTGGGTTGTTCCACTAGTAATTAACAGCATATTTATCTGATTAGTATCTGACTCGAGCATCAAATGCCACAATGGCAAAAGCTCATTTCAGTACTGCTACAAGTGCCAAGCAATTTGCTACATAACTCTTCAACCACTCATAACAGCACTGCTGCACAGGTCACATCCTCCCTGAAAAAAAAAAAAAAAAAAAAATCCCCAATGAACATAAGCACCAGCCTCTGAGTAAAATCTCACTAGAGTCTCACTGGAGAAGAGTTTTAGTAGCATGCCCTCAGATGCAGCACACTAGATCAGTTCTTCACCATTATTTCTTTCTTCCTCCCCTGAGATCCCAGCAAAAGCAGTGCTGACGGTCGAACAAGAAATCCTGAAAGCTGGGATAACACTTCAGCAGCATACCGCAGAGAGCTGTTGTGTGCCTGAGTTAACTGCACCTAAGCACTGCCAGCAAGGTAGTACAGATAGCTGTTGCCTACTATTTCTTCTCCCTCCTAGATTTTCCTAAAAAATAAATAGAATGGCTCTGATGAAGTTGTAGAAAAACTATGCCAAATGAAGGCATATTGTCTGGAAAAAGCATTAAACTGACCCAATAACTTTTATTCCGTCTTGCTTGACAGCCAGAACATTACAACAACTGATTTGGGACTGTGCCTGATTTCATCCATTTGCAAGGAGAAAAGAAAAAGAAAAAGAAAAGAAAAGAAAAAAAAAAAAGGCAGGCTTATTGGAGCATTTAGAACTTTCTTTACACTGAGCCAAGTGCATCATAAAGAGAAGAAAAATCTAATACCTACAACAAAATAAAACAAAGATGGCTGTACATAAGCATTGTTACACCCACCTCTCAAAATCACAGTGGTGTCATGCCAGCTCCTATGAAGATTTTCTGATCTGCTACAGACTCTCATATTTTGATTGTTAAATGGAAACAAATTAAACCAAGTGATTTTACATGATAAAGCATTTACAGGTCATTTAACAGCACAAACATTTCCTATAATTTTGATTTCTGTTTTGAAAAGGGGTGTGTAAAAAGGAAAGAGAACACTTCAGACTTTCCTGATTAACCCACTCATTTTCTTTATACTTGACTTCTAAATTAGACAGCTGTTCATACCTCTAATCATAACCATAAATGTTATCTCCAAATACAATCTAAGAATATTTCAAGATCCCCCCTGAAAAACCCCAAAATTTATTTGGTGCTTTATATTTATAAAATCATACATTATATATCAAAGTAAACAAAAAAAAAAAAAAAAAAAAAAGTTAATCAATGTATGCAGTGTTCATCAATTATTAATGTGAAACAAGGCATAGGAAAGATTTTTTGCACTATATATTCTGATTCCGCTTACCACTCATGGCACACATCATTTTGCACTGTATATATATATATATATATATGATACATAAGGACCTCCCAAAAAGAGGACAGTTAGGAAAAGTCTATGAAATCTTTTTTTCAACTTTCCCTTTATTATTCTGAAAAGAAACAAGTTATATTGACCTTGAAATCAAGATGTTAAAAATAATTGGCCTCTGTAGTACTTAACTATATATACTCACACATCTTCACAGATTTTATACATGTATAACGTACTCTCTAGCTCACAAGCTTCCTATGCTGTATTCACAAAAGAGATGTTTCAATTGATATTTTTCATAGCTGATCAAGTGTATTAATAACTAAGGTATACATAATATTCATCAGTTCTTTACTGCAGTCAAATACTCTGTTTTAGTTTAATTGCACTCAAAAACATCAAAAAAAATGAAAAGCATGAGAAAAAAAAAATGACATGCTCTGTTATTTTCCTTGTTCTCTTGTTCTTGTTAATCTTATTCAGTGTGCATCTGTAGAAAGGAGATCAGATACAACTGAAATAACAATTTGATCTGTATCTCAGCCAGCCAGAATCAAGAACAGGCATAAAAAGAATCAATTAGATCTTACATTTTGTTTGATCAATTAACAAGAAATATTTATTTATGATCTCCTTGATCTAAACAAGTATTAACCGTTAGTTAAGACTTCAGCAATACCATACAGCTTGAAGTGAATATTGAAAACTAGTTTTAGACATATTATCATAAATCCCTAAAATTCTTACAATGCAACTATCCTTGAAAGTTCTTTACAAATATCTTGTTGCTGCCTAGATGCTTATTTTGTATGGACTCTGTTCTGTTCTAGCCTGTACTGAATTCAGTGGAAAAGGTATTACACAGAGAAGAGGCCACACAGAGAGGCCACAGAGAATCAGCGGGCTGAGTTCTCTTTAGACTACACCCAAACTTTTGCCACCACCTCCAACAGAGTCAAGGCACCACATTTAATACCCTTCTGTGGTTTCTCAGACAAGTTCAGCCAACTCAGACCCCCCTCACCTTGCTTTTTGATGAGGTGAATATTGACTATATATGAAGATTACATAGCTATGTAACCACTATAAAAAGACTATATAAATACAAATGAAGAAAAAAGTTATTTGATGTTACATTCACAGCTATATGCCAATGTGTTTTCAATTCTTGTAGCTAATAAAAAGTCAAGTTAACATTTTCATCCTGTATGATGGTCTAGCTCAAGGACTTATTTGTTGCTGCTTTTATTTTTTGCTCGGAGTTGAGAGCTATTGCCATCTCTGGTGAAGTAGGCCACCTCTCTGAAACTTGCAAGCATGCATTCATAATTTTTTTTTTGTTACTCTAGTCTCTTATTTTTTCTTTCCTTTTTTTTTTTTTTTTTAATCCATCATGATCCCATTTCCATGGGATTTTCAATGTTGTTACTTAAAAAGAATATATCCTTCCCATCCCATCTTTCCTGAAAAAGCATATTACGTTCTTCTAAATGAAATTTCTGTAATTTATTATCTAAATACAGGATGGATTAGCATACCTAATCCTTATGGAAAAACAGGAACTCCCTCACTGAGAAGCTGGAGGCAGAGATGCTATTCCCACCTAGATCTAAGCGCGACATGCACTGGGGAGCACCGTGTGGCTCATAAACCTCAGCCACCTGAAAGTGCGCTAGAAAGAAAAATATGGGCAAGGTGAAAGTGTTGCAATATTTTGATGAGTTCAATTTTCTAAGAGAAGGAATCCTTAATTTTATGTACCCAACAAAAAATTAAATGCATCGGAAGATTTTTTTTTTCTTTTGTTTCCACAGGAACAGACTTTACCTATAATTATAGCCTGCACAGCCATGTTTATAGTTACCTTTCCAGCCCACTCTTCTGTTTCAAACCTAGTAATGTCATTGCACCTATCCTGGAAATTTCAATTACCCAACAATCTTCAGTTATCATGGGGCACCTAATACTGAACAAAAATGGGACATTATTAGAAAATAAGACACGTTTCACTTCCTAGTGTTTTATAAAGATGTAGCTTAAAAGTATGCAAAAGTTTTTTATGAAACAACGAGGACTCCACCCATATTGCAACTTAAAATACTCTACATCTGTGCTTGTACCATACATATTTCAAATATTTGTTGGTGGTTGCCCAAGAGTACTGTATACATTTGACAGAGATATATGCAGTAAATATAGCAGATAGTGTATTTCTCTACAGCGTATCTTTCACAGCAAGGTATCCTTTCAGCACTCTCCATTATCATGAATCTTAGCTCTTTTTACTTTCATCCAAGTTAGCAAGTTTTACTCATACTTTTAATGACCCATTCATGTGGGTCAATTTTACACTAAGCATTTGTCAATACTTCAGAAATGGTTCCTGTACTCTATGTAATCTAGCATGGGTACACAAAATTAACTTTTCTGTGCTTTCCTTAGGAATGGTTTTGGGATAGAATTCATACATCACACCAGCTTGTTTAAGTTAGGGAAGCAAACTGCTATGAGAAAAGGTATAATCACACATTAAATAAGGTAAATAATTATTTTTTCAATCAAAATATTTAAGTAGACACATTCAACAGAAGGGCTGGGGTGATGAAAGCATGTTATGTTCACAAGCACATAAATATATATGGTTCTCACGGCAGCCTTCAGTCACTACATACCACCCCCCAACACACACGGGCCCCCTGACCTAAGGCATGTGGAAGAGCAGCCTCTGCTCCAAGCAGCTCCACAATGCATATAACACAGCATGACTGGGAACGTTAGGGGATAATATTCTGTACTTTTAGAGGAAACAGGTACCCACTGTTACATTTTCCAGATATTTTTTTTTTTCCTGCACACACACTCTAGTCTCTTAAAGCTTCATTTATATTACTGAATAGCAGGTTCAAATTATTGTTCTGAATTCAGCAAGGTACCTGCAGTCTGATACATTCCTACCTACCCCAAAATGAGATGTGCATTCAATCATGCACTTCGTAAAACATATTTTATGCTTCTGTGTAATTTGTACAATTTATTATCAGGTTTACTGTCAGAGACAAGAGAAAAACTGTTCAACTAAGAAAATAATTCATTTTTCCCTTTACTTTGTGAAGGAGTAACATAGAAAAATATGAAAAATGTGATAAGCATGTATTACTGATTTTAAATATTACAGGAATTTATTCAAGGACTTTGAAATGTCACTGACACCACTCTGAAATTATTATTTTGATACTCTATCCAGTAAAATGTAAGGGTGTATTGGTGCTGTATGATACTTCCCAAGCAACTGCCTTCCCCATTCTTTGTCAGTTGGATGTTTTTTCCTAAATATAATTTACAGCTTGCTTCCTTTTGTATATTTTAAATCTGTTAGTAGTTATCTCATTGAATCTCTCCAACTCCATAATGATCAAATCTATTACATATAGATTAATTGCATGCTTTCTTAAATGAATAACACTCTTGAAGAAAATAAGTTGTTATGCATTTCTACTTATTTCTCAAACTTTGCAGCTACAGGTAGGAAAATTAAATGTACGTACAAAGTCTTTTTTGAACACATACAGAACAGGAAGAAGTGGAAAACTCAAATACCCAAACACAGATACTGCCTAAGGAAAAGTGCTTTCATTGGTCATAGTGATGCTGTTTCGGAAGTTGTAAAAACAAGTCAGAAGAGTTAAAAATTAACAGGAAGTTCTAATTTTACTTGCAAGATCTGCCTTCATATCATAGGGAGGTGGCACAACAGAGAGAGTTTGAGCCAGTGGTAGTCTTAACGGCAGCTGCCAGGGGAGGTTCAGGTTGGAAATGAGGAGGCATTTCTTCTCAGAAAGAGCAGTCAGGTATTGGAACAGGTTGCCCAGGGAGGTGGTGGAGTCACTTCCCTTGGGGTTGTTCAAGGAAAGGTTGGACGTGGTGCTTAGTGAAACGGTTTAGTGGAAGACACTGTTGGAAAGGGACCATTGGACCAGATGATCTTGGAGGTCTTTTCCAACCTTAATGATTCTATGAAATCCACCACAAATACTAGCTGTGCTGTAGCTCCACACCTCGCTGAGAACCGGTTCATGCCCATTCATGGGAGCTGTGCAGTGAGGCTGGGGGCTCCCCCAAGGACCTAGCCTCATGCAGAAGGTTTGGCCCTGAGCAGGCCCACCTGAACCACCCAATGATCCCCTGACAAGACCCATAAAAGTGATGATGCACAGCTCTGAGCATCGTTAATAACATAACAGCTCCATACCCCAGACTGTACCATCTTCTGGTTTCGGAGTTGCTGGGATATTTCAGCCCTGTTTTTGTTATGCCTGAACTGTGATAAGGTGTTTCTTCAACATTCTGCTTTCCTATTTATGGGTTTAATTGAATAATATAGGGAAAAATTTAGACTTATGATAACCTTTGTTAATAGCATGTGTGCTTTTATTGTGTAGTCATACAATTTATTGTGGAAGTGATAAATATATTCAATATGTGTTTCCTCCTAATGACTACTTAGTAATTGATTTGTAACGTTATCGTGGCATTTTCCAACAAAACACCAGCGGAATCGTGGGGAAATTAACTCTCACAACTGTGTGCTTTAACATGTAATCAGTTATAACTGCTTTGTGTTCCACTTAGGCAGTAAGCAAATACAATATTGTATAATAAGTCATGCCCGCTGTGTTGCTAGGCGCTAAACTAATGACTGTTCTTAACATATGTATAAATTATTATTACACCCTAACTCAGTTCCTGCAGTGCTGGTTTTACAATTTCCCTGCTTTTAAGTACAAGTGGAAAAATTCAAATTAAAGGAAATTCTTTACACAACAACATGAAGTCTACACATGCACTGAACAGAGCAGCAAATGCATATAAGATGGTTGTTGTTTCTCAGCTTGGAGGAGTTCACTTCTCCCACAGCTTAACCTGCCCAGATCTCCCTGAAAGACAAACCAGAGAGGTGAAAAACAGCAGTTTGGGTCTAGCTGATGGTTTTTTAAGTTGAGAATAATCTGTTCTAGCATTCAATGCTACGTTAACAAAACCATGGCCTGCCACTGAAAACATCTCTTCTGTCTCGAGCTTTGATCTCTTCCATGCTCTAATTAATAAAGCACAGGGTGCTGTTTTTTAATGTCTGTAACAACCATCTAGAAAAGTGAGACAACTGATGAGGACAGCGTGGCCCCAAAGAGAAGTAGAGAAGATTTCATCATTCTTCCAAACAAAACCTAACCAAATCAAACCTTGCAATCAATCAGTGCAGGCATACAGAAGATTAAACGTTCATAGAGAAAAATATACCTTGTCACTTTTATTAAAACAGTGTTTTGATGCCAAACGAAGCTATGTTAAATGCCTTGAAAACTACGCCTAAGAGAATATGTGCCTGGGAGATCAATATGTGAATGAGCAACTGAGTCATGCACTGCATCCAAATGAGAAGGAACATCATGCATAATGCATCTGTTATCCTTCCACAAAAGCAGATGAAAGTGCTCAGAAAACAGCGGGCTTTCTTCTTACATAACAGGCAGGTAAACTGTTTGGTTCAGTTTATGACTAATGAGGTTTCTGAAATACAGAAAACCATTTGACGCGTAAAGAACCAACTCCTGACATGAACCTCTCAACGCAATCAGGTGAGACACCAAAAGTAAATCAGACAACCTCTTCCAGTTGATAGCTGATTTTTTTTTTTAATTATTTCAAGGAGCAGGATCAACAGGTCTATCTGCAAACTGTGATCACTGTTTCATAGACTCAAGAGTACAGTTCTTCCAACACTGAAAGCATGACCTTGCAGCACTCCAACAAGTCACTGGTTTCAGAGATCTGAGACCACTGTTAACAGTAGTTTTCTTTGTGCATGGAGCAGCTTTTAAAACCTTCCACTGAGTTGATACATACTAGTTGCTACTGATATATTGCACAGACCATTAAGACAGCCCATTTGTCTGAATCTTAACTCCAAACAACAATATAATTTCAGTTAAATGCACACAGCAAGATAACTATCACATATTATAATAGTATGAAATCCTTTGAGAAACAGGAAAGAATGCTAGAGCAATAAAGTGAATTATTGCTGCGAAGGAACAACAACAGCACAGTACATCTACTTGCTCAGTAAACAGCAAACAACACAAATTCAAGTGAGGTTGTTTCCAGTGATTTTGTCTCAGATGCATTATATTTAATCGCACAAATTTATGTGTTGTACCATGGAAGCTAAATTGTGAAATAACTGAAAAACATAATGAAATTGAAAGTATACACAAAATCTCTAAAAAAAAAAAACACATAAATATGTGGACAAAGGAGTCATGAAGTAACAACAACAACAAATCCAGAAAAGACAATAATACTAAATTGATAGGTAATGCAATACAACAGATGGCGATTAAAAAGACAATGTGTTTTTAATTATAGTTCAGTAGAAGTGCTGTTCATTTCTCTTAATCTAGAAAGAATTCATTTGTATTTACAGGAAAAGAAAAAGTCTTTTAGTCAAACATGCAGCAAAACACCAGGAAGCAAATGCTCTGCAGAACATCCATTTGTTGTAATACAGCAAACATTAGCTTCTGGGGGGATCAGAAGAGAGGAAGACTTATTATGCATTACTTATGCACTAACACACAAAAGAACAGAGCAGCTATCCTTAAGATGGGAAGCACATGAATGTGTCTGGTGATCATCAACAGATTTCTTTTAATGGAAGATCTCTAGGGACTGGCAAAAAGCAGAAGCTGACTGATGAAATAGTCATCTTCAGTAGGTGGCTTACATGAAGCATAAAACAGCCTTCCATCTCTTGAAAACTAACTGTGACTAACAATAGCAATGAAAGACTTTTTTTTTTCTATTCTGATCCTGAAATTTGTTTACTAGTTTTAGCAAACAAAATTTTTTAATGATATATCACTAAATATCACTTCTTCAAGTATTTATCATTCTAAGTGCTTCTTAAAACAAGATGGGCATCATAATAAACTGTTCTTGTGCTAAGCTCAGATATGTGCTCAAAATTTATATACATTATTCTAACCACCCAATAACTAACTCTTCTGTTACTGTCATGTATTGTTTATTTTAAGATACAGGCTCTTATTTTATAGCATAGTACATAGCCTTAATTTTTATCGAGTTTATCAGGCACTAAAGGTTCCAAATGACTTTGAAGATTAACTAGGTATTCCACAGGAAGTTATTTGCATATACTTGCCTACACAACTCTAAGGGATTGCACCACAGTCCCCAACATGCTAAACAAACTCCTCCAGTACCGCATGCTTCACACCTTGTAAGATGCCTGCTGCCCACTTGCAAGAGCACTTCAACATGTTTTCACTGAAGTGTTTTTGTCACAGCATGGTCAAGAAGCAAAAGAATCTAAGCATGTTCTCTACCACCAAGACTATTTAACAATTAAAAAAAAAAAAAAAAAAGGAAAAAAAAAAAAAAAAGAGGTGGTTGATACTGCTTGCTTTTTTTTTTCTGCTGGGTATTTCTTAGAAAACCAACATGAGATTATGAGATTTACATCCTTCTGTTCTTTTTCCCCAGTCTTTTGCTAGTTCTGAAAGTGGAAACATATTTACTTTAAAAGTAAACTTTTTACTTTAAAAGCTTAAGGATAGATAGCCATCCTTTCCTTTCTTATTTTCAACTGCTGATTAAGGCTTTTGCACAAGGGGGCAATATTTTTCAGACAGAGCACCTTCAAAGTAAGAACTTAACATATTTAGGATTTTTAGCTCTGAAACTACTGAAGTGGACATCAGTTTGTCAAATGGTATAAAGCAAACTTTGCTGAAACTGTGCCAGCTCACTGAGTAGGGAATCTGCCAGAAAATTACTTACTGATTTTTTGAAAGGATTCTCTGGAACTAAATATTCCTGGCTATGGAGTTCACAGAAGGGAAAAGAGGGTCTCTCATCTTTCACTTTAAACCATTAGGTAAATGAAGAAGCTCAGGTTTTCTTGGGAAGGACATTAAAAACCCTCTAATACAGAAGATTTCCTCAGGATATATTTTTGAAATTCCACCGGAAGTGTTGTTACAGGTGGTTGGATCCACTGAAGTTAAATAAGAGGCCCACAAATAAATGCTAGTGTTCCTACTTTGGATAAAGGAGGTGAAACAGCCAAGGTGTTAGTCAAAATAGTATTTTTTTTTTTCTTAGCTTTTTCCTAAATCTTCCTAAATTTTCCTAAATCACTCTGCAAAGAAAGGGAAACCCTACAGAAGTCAACCATACCACTGTAAAGCTGCTGATGCTGGAAGAAATTAATAGAAAGTTATATCTGGTATCCCTTTAGATTTTTCTGAAAAACTGGCAGGAAAATGCATAAAAAAATAATAATACTTACACCAACAAAACATGTTATATTAGGCATCCAGCATTCCTTTTGCTACAGAGATGTAGCAAAATGTATGAAAAAACCTGTTATTTTATGTATATAGTTAGTAGAAATAAGTATTATTAAAAACCTACTTCCCCTTCCTCCCTTTACAAACATACAGATTATTTGGTCCAATAACAGCCAAAAAATTCAGACCCAGATTCAAGAAGTTGAAGCACATTAAGCTGAAGTCCTCAAAACACAGAGATAAAGGGACTTTGAAGAAGAAAGGCTGCAGATTGAAACAGAGTAAGGCTCCCTCCCTCACCATTAGCTTGACAGCTTTTCTTCCATTTCTCTGAAGTATTAGAAATAGCATTAACGTTTAGACTTTGTAACATTTCCCTTATGATTTTAACTTCACCTTATTACCTTATTAAGTAATAATTGTGAACCTGATACCTGAATTGAAAAAGTAGCAAGGTCCAAATATTTCAGAAGTCTAATAAATAAATAAATAAATAAAAGTCTGCAACTCTCTTTATTGTTCATTAGTTCAATTCAAGTTTACTCCTGATTTTTTGGCCTACATTGTTTTTTGTTTGTTTGCTTGTTTTTAACCACCTTAACTTCCAGGACAGACTGTATCCATTCAGAGAAATGAAAACTCATCAAGAGCTGGCCAAGTTAATTGACTAATGTAAAATATCTGAAGCAACAGCAAATAAAGAAAAACATTGGAGTATTCTTATTTTCCATCAACTGCTACTAAATAACAGCTACTAAATAAGAAAAATCAAAGAAACTAAGAAAAAAATAGAATTGGCAACAGTTACTGTCTGGCATTTATTAAAAAATCTGGTAACTCCAGCACAGTATGTGAAATACTATTTCTCAATCATCTGAGAGAAAAAAAAAAAAAAAAAAAAGTTGAGACAGGTTGCAATTTAATAATAATATTTTTTTAAAAAAAATCAGTTATGAAGGCTGTAAATCACAGGCAATAAGCCACAAAGCCATTTTTTTTTTCCCCAGTTACACACTGGTCCAAGCACCAGTCCCCGATCCCATGTTAGGGCACTTCCCGGTTGGGGCTGGGTTTCACACAGGGCACTGGTTCAGCCATACCAACCAGGGGCCAGACAAGCTTGTACTTACAGTGCTTTGCAACAAGCATGCAGAAAGGTGGAAGAAAAGAACAGGACTCCTGGATTTCTGGCATCCTTGAATAAGTCTGCTCCCTCACAGCAGAAAAGCTGGCATGGCTAGCTTTGGTCAGGAAGTGCAGGAGCTTGCAACTGCACCTTGATATTATGGCAGAGCCAAAAACACTAGGATAAAACAAAACCCCAGTGCTGTAAAGCATATATGATTCCAAACAGAAAGAGTATCTGTCCTGAAGAATTTTTATGTCCACGACCATGTATGGATAAAGATGTAGGTAGACAGATATAGAATACAGGAGAGACAAGGAAAAACACGGGCAAGGTGGAAGGGCAAGAGATGACAGTAAAGAAACACTAAGCGTGTAGTTAGTACCAACGATGACTATTGGTCTGAACACCTCTTCCAACATTTTCTGTAATTATCATGATAAATCCTGTCACAGGGGGGAGTACAACAAAGGGAATGATGAAGTCAGCATTACAATAAATATGTAAGGGTACTCTCCTCTACAAGATAAGATAATTGGAAAGTTCTGCTATTTGGCTGTGCCCTGGGAGATGCTGACAACTGTAGATGGGTGATGTAAGGTGTGAAATAGATCTGAACCCACCTTCCAGGAAATACAGAAATACCTTGTGCAGCTTAGACAAGAAAGGGAGGTGGTCAAGTTAGAGAGGAAAATGTCATCAGTAATGAAACTGGAAAATACCCATGAGATATGAATTACAGAACTGGCGGGACTTTATTTCTGTGAACATTGCTAAATATTTAAGATGTAGTTTGATATAAAAATAAATGCATATGAGACTTCAAGAATGCAATCACAGAAAGACAGTAAATAGTTTTTAAAAATAAAATAAAAAGCACGTATAAGCACAGAGAAGTGAAGAGAATACTCTTCTTTTAAGTTATGGAAAAAGCATGTTTCAACTTTGCAAAAGCCCCAACCCTAAAAATAACTACTCAGGAGTATGCATGTACAAGTTTTCCTCCCCAGACTTTAACAAGTTTTTAAGCAATGCTAGTCTTCCTGCATGTTATCTCATTCCTAGTGACACAGGTGGGAGCTGCAGCACAAAATAGTTTCTAGAATGGACCAAGCATGAGATATCCAATGTAAAGAAAAGCAGCAGTAAAAACAACATAATTAATTAAATAAATAAAAACTAAAACTAACTGAAAGAATTAAAACAGAAGTCCTTAACATTTTAAGGACAAATACCAAAAAAAAGTTAAAAAAAAAAAAAAGTAAAAAATTCATCTTATTTCATAACACTTTGAAAGTGTTAATATTTCTATTAAAAGATCCATTAAATTATCATCACTCTTCGAAATAATACTCAATAGATTTCTCAGTTTTTCTGCCACATACTATTACTACAGAAAGAGGTACTACAGTACAATATGGTCTACTCTCAAACCTACCAGCTCCTTTTAGAATCAGAAGAAGTTTCTGTCCCATTATTGACAGCTAACAGTGAAATCTGTGGTTCTGTGGATCCCGAGTCATTTGTAATAATCTTAAAATCAACATTTTTTCTTGTTAATTCAGCAGCTGGAAAAATCAATTTATCAATCAACTATTAAAACCCTATTACTTCACATACTTATTTTGAGCAATTATGTAAAAGGTGAGCCAAAAACTTGTAACTGCTAAATATCTCCCTGGACAGTTTATACTTCAAAGTACATTTCACAGTATAAAAGAATACATAATCTGCTTACAGTTTTTCAGATTTTGAATCCTTGCACATGCTTCAAATAGCTGCATGGAGATTTTTACCCTCTTTTTATGTCAAAAGTATTATAACATCACAGAATCACAGAATTTCTAGGTTGGAAGAGACTTCAAGATCATCGAGTCCAACCTCTGACCTAACAACTAACAGTCCCCACTAAACCACATCCCTAAGCTCTACATCTAAACGTCTTTTAAAGACCTCCAGGGATGGTGACTCCACCACTTCCCTGGGCAGCCCGTTCCAATGTCTAACAACCCTTTCGGTAAAGAAGTTCTTCCTAAGATCCAACCTAAACCTCCCCTGGCGCAACTTAAGCCCATTCCCCCTCGTCCTGTCACCAGGCACGTGGGAGAACAGACCAACCCCCACCTCGCTACAGCCTCCTTTGAGGTACCTGTAGAGAGCGATAAGGTCACCCCTGAGCCTCCTCTTCTCCAGGCTGAACAATCCCAACTCCCTCAGCCGCTCCTCGTAGGACTTGTTCTCCAGACCCTTCACCAGCTTCGTCACCCTTCTCTGGACTCGCTCAAGCACCTTCATGTCCTTCTTGTAGCGAGGGGCCCAAAACTGAACACAGTATTCGAGGTGCGGCCTCACCAGAGCCGAGTATAGGGGGACGATCACCTCCCTAGTCCTGCTGGTCACACTGTTTCTTATACAGGCCAGGATGCTGTTGGCCTTCATGGCCACCTGAGCACACTGCTGGCTCATATTCAGCCGACTATCAACCATCACTCCCAGGTCCTTCTCTGCCTGGCAGCTCTCCAACCACTCATCTCCCAGCCTGTAGCTCTGCTTGGGGTTATTGCGCCCCAGGTGGAGGACCTGGCACTTGGCCTTGTTGAACTTCATGCAGCTGACCTCAGCCCATCGGTGCAGCCTATCCAGATCCTCCTGCAGAGTCTTCCTACCCTCGAGCAGATCGACACACGCACCTAACTTGGTGTCATCTGCAAACTTACTGAGGGTGCACTTGATCCCCTCATCCAGATCATCGATGAAGATATTAAAGAGGACCGGCCCCAGCACCGAGCCCTGGGGAACGCCACTAGCGACCGGCCTCCAACTGGATTTGACTCCATTTACCACGACTCTTTGGGCCCGGCTATCCAGCCAGTTTCTAACCCAACGAAGCGTGCGCCAGTCCAAGCCAAGAGCAGCCAGTTTCCCGAGGAGAATGCTGTGGGAAACGGTGTCAAATGCCTTACTGAAGTCCAGGTAGACCACATCCACAGCCTTTCCCTCATCCACCCAGCGCGTCACTTTGTCATAGAAGGAGATCAGGTTCATCAAGCAGGACCTGCCCTTCATAAACCCATGCTGACTGGGCCTGATCGCCTGCTTGCCCCGCAAGTGCTGCGTGATGACTCTCAAGATAATCTGCTCCATGAGCTTCCCTGGCACTGAGGTCAAACTGACAGGCCTGTAGTTTCCCGGGTCAGTCCTCCGGCCCTTCTTGTAGATGGGCGTCACGTTTGCTACCCGCCAGTCAACTGGGATCTCCCCCGATAGCCAGGACTGTTGATAAATGATGGTAAGCGGCTTGGCCAGCTCTCTCTGTACCCTTGGGTGGATCCCATCCGGCCCCATCGACTTGTGCACATCCAAGTGCCGTACCAGGTCACCAAACATTTCTTCGTGGATAGTGAGGGCCACATCCTGCTCCCCATCCCCTTCCACCAGCTCAGGGAACTGGGTATCCAGAGAACAACCGGTATTGCCGCTAAAGACTGAGGCGAAGAAGGCATTAAGCACCTCCACCTTTTCCTCATCTCTTGTAACTAAGATTCCCCCCGCATCCAGTAAAGGATGGAGATTCTCCTTAGTCCTCCTTTTTGTGTTGATGTATTTATAAAAACATTTTCTGTTATCTTTAACGGCAGTAGCCAGATTGAGCTCCAGATGAGCTTTGGCTTTTCTAATTTTGTCCCTGCACAGCCTCGCAACATCCTTATAGCCCTCCTTAGTGGCCTGCCCACTCTTCCAAAGATTATAAACCCTCTTTTTTCTCCTAAGCTCAAGCCACAATTCTCTGTTCAGCCAGGCTGGTCTTTTTCCCCGCCAGCTTTCAATTGTCATGTATAAAATGAATTCAGGATTCAATGCTTGTGAAGTACATAAAACAAGTTGCTGGAGATTTCAATGTTAATATGTTCTGTTAAAAACACAGCTCAAGTAATAAACACTATGCACCACCTTAATATACTCAAAAGAAACAGAGAGCTGAATTAAAAGCACAGACATGAGCTCAAGATAAATTTGCTCAAGGTTAGAAATACCATGCAAGGCTTGGAGACCAAAAAGTAAGGAAGAACATCAGATCTGACAAAGCTGGAGAAGGAAAATACTCCAGATCCCAATTAGCCACAACAATCTTATTCTAATACGTTTGATCATCCTGTTTCATAAAATTCACGGTGACTTTATCCATTCTTCACACACAAATTCATTCTGCCTCCAATGTTGTAATTTATATCTTGCTTCCAGCCGGAAGTACAAAACCTGTGAAAACCTTTGTCCATCCCAATATAACCTAAATGCACAGTTCTACTCCACTGTCACTGAGGAGCTACTAAGTAAAAATGCTCAAGGCATGTTGCTTTTGGCTTTCTAATACATCTGACATTTTGGAAATTCAACACGATAATGAACAATAATTAGCTTGTAAGCAAGTTGCGTGCTACTCACATCTCTCACTGATAGAACAACACTCCTGTCACCAGTGGTTTCCACCCGGGAGCCCCATCCAAATACTTGCCAGATGTAACATGAAGACTTTTCCAAAGAGATATTTTAAATCAGTATCTTCAGTGACTATGATCTATCACGAAGTAATGAACTATTGCAGCGTAATATTACACGTGAAAAACCTTAATACATCACAAAATATCCTTTGCTGAAAACAGTCTGCAAAATTTGGATGAATTAATGCTGAGAGGCAACAGAGACTTTAATGTAAGGAAAACAGATCACTGTCAGTTAAAGATAATAACTCAGAAGTCTTAATTTGATTGCTTCCTTATGAGATTTTAGTCAGCAACCCTCTTGGAAAAAAAAAATCTGATAGGCTTGATTCACAAGTAAAATGCAGGTGGAAACTTGGAGAATGGTTTTGCTTAGAAAACTTACAAGCAAGATGAGAAAAGACAGTGCCACCCAAAGAATACCCCTAGTAAATGCAGCATTAACACAAAGTATTTTGGCAATCTGGTGAAATATTTCATGGACTGTGGCCATGTACACAGCCGCACATCTTAAAGTTTCAAGTCCATGAGGAACCACACCTAGGAAAAGTTAAGAAGCTTGGTATGAACAGCACATGCAGGACAGAACCCGCGGATTCTGTCCACAATCTCATTAGGATTTCATAGCACACTAAGAAAGTGACCTCTCCCTACTTCAGCCCAACTGCTAGTAACAGACCACACAAACAGTTACCTATTTCTCAGTGAGACTGAGATGCGAGAACTATTTATTAGTATTGGGGAGGAAGGGGGGTCAAGTTACTGTCATTTCAAGTAACTTTACTGTTAGGATGAAAAAATAATTAAAAAAAAGTGCACATCTATCCCACATAGTATCACAATAGCTTGCAACTCTGTGCATAAAGACATAGCTTCAAAAAAATAAAAATAAAAAATAAAACCACATTCCACTTCAAACTTTATGACAGAAGAAATCATTATAAACTAGCAAGGAATAGGCACTGGTATTTCTGCAACAGCCGTTTCCATTTATATCATAGTCAGTAACTCATTCAATATTAAAAACAAACAAACCCAAGGAATCTAAAAACCCCTGAATTTCACGATTGCTGTCATGCATGATGACTAGCCATACTCTGAGAAATAATGCAGGCAGTTGATTACATCTTAAGTGCTTTAACCACAGCAAAATTATCAATTCTTGCCAAATTGGCAAAGCAGTGATGTGCCACGTGGATATAAAAGGAAGTCTAATAAAAATTAATAATTAAAAAAAATGAAAAAAGCAGCACAGATACTCAACTGCATCCGTATATTATACTCAGTTATTATCCGCCAGAGAGGCAAAAGAGGCCAAGTGACACAAGCACTTACTGCATTCTCAGACAGCAGTCCCTGTGTTCTGGGATTAATACCTTTGATATTTATGACTGCTATGGTATTGTCCTGCCCACCCTTAAATTAACAACTCCATAAAACCAGTCCTAGAACAGCAGCTCAGAACATTTTTATTTTTTGCTCCTGAGTGCCTCTGGCACAACACCAGTCCTGCTGCAGGCTGCCCAGGCACATAACATGCTGGATCCACCTGGAATGGCTAAGGTGGTAGCACCAGAGAACCAGGTACATGGCCATCGGGCCACTGTTATGGTGGAGTCACCTGTGCTTAATCGGTGATCAGAGGAGCAACTCCTGTGTTTCCTCCTCATGTTTCATTTCTACTGACATCAGTGAATTTTCAAAAGAGACCGCATAGCCTGCAGCTGGATTTTAAGCATCAAGTGCTCAGACAAAGCAACAACAAATAACCCCTTGCCCCATGTGTTGACATGACACTGCAAGTTTGAGGAGGCTGTATTGCAGATCGAACCCACAGATCTTCGGTTTCTCTCCAGCTTACATGAACAATATGCTTTAAAATGTATATTTTTCAAAATCTCAAACCATTTTCAGGAGAGATGGGGGTGTTACAGGGAGAACAGCACAGTTGTGTGACATGGATTAAACTGAAGTTACGATATGCCCTAATTTACATGGAGCAGCTGGGGGATGAAGAGGTCAGCATGATCCATTCCCATATTCATTCCCTGCCTGTGGAAGAGCACAATGGGTTCTCCATAGCTTGAAAGACTTGTTGCACAGCATGTAACATGTTCTAAATAAATATTACGACATTTCAATGAAGGGAAAAATATCTCTCTCCTGTTTAGGGTACAGTCAGAAGCATAGATGCACACAAGATCTGAGGTTGGTGTAGGTATGGGAAAATATGTAGTTGTCAATAACAAGGGGGAAGAAGCCAATGACCTAAAGATCAATTTTAAGTTTTCGTCTTCACTGATTGATCCATTCATCCTAACTACCTATTTAAATATCACTTGTTCAAAGCTCTAACAGTGTCTAATCAAAGTTATTTCACCTTTTTATCAAAGCAGGGAAGACATAAGGAGAATGGAGTCAGGACGGAATATTTCTGCAGATAACCTTGAAAATGTTAGAAAAATTAAATCCACGTGAGGCAGCAAGTTTCCTCACCAAGCACAACGGACTCCATTTCTTCCAAGCTCCTGCTCTGCTGCTTTTTCTATGGTGAGAGGAGCTCCCAGAGGGATGAATCATGCATCGGAGCACACAGAAGGCATCACATGCTGCTGCACAGGGTAGGCGTGTGAGCAAATAGGAGAATGCAGTTATTTCAGGCTACCACCAACCCAGGTTGAATGTGAAGAGAAGACAGATTTAAAAAAGAAAAAAAAAAAGAAAAAAAAAAAAAAGAATAAAATGTCCCTTAAATGAGTATTTCTAGATAACTATACAAAGAGAATGAAATTATTAGAAGTTAAATAATTACATTAATTTCTATTAAGCCTGGTGTTTTGTTTGATTTTTGTTGGGTTGTGGTGTTTTTTCTGTTCATTTTTCTTTTTAATATACATTAAATATACATTAATATACATTAATAGTGTGTTTGGGATTCAAGCCTCTGAGACATCACACCACATTAGAGCCTCTGTCCTGCTCAGCAACACAGCCACTAAAAGTGTGCCAGTATTCCTGCTCATCAACACGAAATTCTTAAAACACTTTGCTGAATCATGAGCAGGATACTCTTAAACCAGCAAGTCTTCTCTCCTGAAGTGTGAAGCCTCTTTTTCATGAAACAAGAATGTCAGAGTTCACTTAATGCAAATCAATACACAGCCATTAGCAGTACCAACTTTTTTTTTTTTTTTTTAATAAAAAATCCAGTTACTATTTCTCATTACCCAATGCACCTCTCCTTCTCTTAAGTGAATTTACAATCAAACTGGCCATTTCACTTCACTCTTCCACTTTTTCAATTAATATAATAAAAATAAAATATAATATATTATAAATATATTATAAAATATATATATAAAAAATCTAATATTCTTAGATAAGCCTGGTACCTATGATTACGAATGTTTCAGAACTGTTTTCAAAACAAACAAAAAAACACACTAATTTACATCCTACATACCTATTTCTAAATACAAGCTTTCTTAAAATTTCATTTAGGGAAAAAAAGTCATCTGCTGTCTGTCCTTGATAGCACTGAACTCAAAAACAAGATTCTCATTTTTCATTGTTTCTGTACCCAAACAGCCTTATACACTACCGTGCCAAGAAATTGCTTAGATTCTCATTTCAGGTTTTAGGATCCACACAATTCAAACCACATCTCCATAGAGTCATTGCATATTAGATGCTGTGAAGTGTGAACTAAGTGCATGCCAGAGAAGCACGCACTACCTGCAAGATGCATCATTCTTCTTGTATAGGTTTCCTTCCCCACAGGAGCTGGCAGATGACAGTGCACATCAGTGGATCTGGGGAGGCACAAGAGAGCCCAGGGACAAGAACAAGCAGTGAGAAAGATGAAGAAAGCTGAAGGGCATGAATTGGTGTTGAGTGACGAAAGGCAAGGACAAGAGACTGGAGTTATCAAGCTGGGCTCCTGGAAAGAAACACTTGCCACTTTCTTTTGGTAACAAATTTAGGGCATTCTCATACCATTCAGGGGACTGCTCACTGTCCTCCTCACCTTCAGTGCTTACATCTGTTGAGGAGTGTGAAGAAAGCCAATTCAAAAGCTGTTATGTATTTTTCATGGCATCACCAGATAAAATGGTGATGCAGAATGAACACTGAGATAGCTATTTTCAGTATTTCTTGTGTTACAACAAATTTATTCCATGTTTACCTATAAACTAGGTAATGAGGTTTGACTCATTTTTCTCCAACAACTCACCAACTAAGGGATTAAATAAAACAATCAAGTAGAGTATCAAGTCATGAATAAAACAGGAATTTTTGTTGTTGTTTAATTACATAGCATTGAATATTTTATTTCTTTATAATCTGAAATACTGTGAGGGGTTACACAGGCTTTCTGCATCCTCTGGAGATAGCTCCTTTTGTTCTATATACATATATAAATTAAAATGATTTCATCAGAAAAAAAGAAATCTGTATGAAAGTGTAATTGTGCTTGTGAATGAAATAAAATGCTCCAGTTTAAATGCAAATTTTTGATCTAATCACCTCCACATAACCTTACACATGTACTGCTGTTAAAAGGAAAACCTAGCTGGAACATGGCAATTTAGCCCAGAGAAACTGTATCAGCAGAAACACCATTATGGAGAGCATAAATTTACAGCTAAAGTTAATGATGATCTTCCTGGAATATATCAAGAAACTAATATAAAGAAGGTAGCAATGTATTTTCTGTTACTCTTAGTAGCTTAAGTCTTTAAATCAATTCTTCACTTATTGCTAGGTACTACCTCTCCAAAACACTACACAAATAGAGCAAATTAACAATATAAATAATGGTTTAGCTAATTGACCTCAGAAAATCAGTCCCTCCAGACTATCTGGCAGATCAGTATCATGAGAAGTATGCTACTTCAGACTATTAGTGAAAGGTTCAAAAGTTCATTCCTGTTTGGAAACTGAATTTAGTAGTCTAAGTCTTTTCCATCAAAACTGGAAGGTTTTTACAAAACCCCCTCCTTAGTGATTTAACAAAGATGCTAAGGCTGCACCACAGCTCTGCAGGTCTGAGCTGAGCATTTTGCTCCACCAGTGTCTCACCTGCATGCTGAGGGACAGTTATGGAGGATTAATCCTGCGACCCCCCTACATCTTAGTTCCTACTTGGAGGTCTGCCATGGCCTCTGTCCCCAGGGAGGGGACCGCAGGCCTTTGGGCAGCTGTGGCTGGGTGACACACCACCCTGGGGGTCTCCGCACCCCAGGGCTCCCCAAGCACAGAGGGTCAGGGTGCCACAACCAAGAGAGGCTTCTGGTGCTCAGCTGCCCAAGAGGTGAGACTATGCCTCCTCCTCTTTACTTTCACCATAGGTGAAATCAAAAAAAGCCTCATGATACTATTTTGATCCTTTCCTTCCTTATGACACTGGAAGAAAAAAAAAAAAAAAAAGGTCGAAAAATTAGATGGGAGACAGGAAATAACAGCTAAAACATGACTTGATTACAGTTCAGCCTGCGTGCTGCTTTGTCATTCCCTCATCAATGAATTCCATCACCTAATAGTTTCAAAAAATAAATATAAATAAAATAGTGGAAAAAGATATGGTCTGTTTGAGCAAATGACCAGTTACACTTACAGTTTTTCAGGTAAGAGTAGTCATACACATTTAAGTGTATACACATATACATTTAATGCATATGCTTGCATTCAACAGTTGCATTAGAGTACATCAGCAAGGGTATAATAATTCTGATATTAATATTGATACTTCAGCAAACACGTGGGATGAAGTGCTTGAAGTGTTTTTGGAAGTGAACGCAGGAAGGCTGATTCTATGAGATACCACAAAAGCATTCAGGAGGCTTAATACCTCAGAGGTCTGAGAACTAGCTTCCAAAGTGAAAGTTTGGCAGGTAATCCGTTAGCAACATTTACAAATCTCATTGGGCATCTTCCCAAATTCTTTGTAAGATTTTGGCCAAGTGTGTCTATGGCCAGGAACCTTTGTTTGATCAAAAGTATTTCTGGCACCTTCAAAAAACATTTCACTACTGAGTGGAATCTAACAACAGCATCTAGAATCTATTTCCCATTGATTTCTGTAAGTGCTAAAGAGTAGCTCTAAAGTTTCATTGGCATTGCTTTGTTTTTGTTGCCAAAGGTGCAAAATCAGGATCTTTTAAGATGATCCATCAGGACAACAGTGAGCAGTTCTATATCATAGTAAGTATAGTAATCAAAGCACATTGAATACTTATACATATACCTTTACTCTTTATTTCTCAATTAATAAATGCACAATTTACATGAGTAAAGAGCATAAATACCCCTGTGCTAAACAGCTTGAACATCAACTCTGCAGCAAAATCCACATAGCAAATTTCTCATTTAAGTCAATCTTACAGTGATGACATTTAAAAGACAAAAGGTTACACTCAGTCATGACCCAGACAGTGGGAGCAAAAGCATACCAATAAATGCTTGTGTAGCTTTTCGGAGAGAAGTCAAGAATGAAAGCACACTGAATATTTGTCATTCTTAGTAGCACCCAATCAAAGCTGTAGTCACACCTGTCCATACCACCCATGGTTTGGTTTATATATCACAGAGCACTTTATCTGAAAGTAAACTGGAATCAACCAGATAAAAATAGACAAGGGTGGCTTCCAAGAGCACACCAAGGGTTTTCCATTACCAAATGAGTGCTCAGGCCAGACTAGAGCTAAGTCCAAAGGAAGCCCCCCTTGACATGTTGCTCTAAAACACGAACATAAAGTCCTCAACACCCAGCACCCTGCCCTGCAGACCTGCTCCCGCACTGCTGCATTTGTGCTAAGGTAGGCATTGCCTTACCATCACTGTCATGGCAAAAGATACTTCATGCATTTTAATGGGAAATCCATTGCTCTTGAAGCTTCAAGGACTTTAGCAATCTGTAACAAGCCTTTCATGAGGAAACAGACTGTTCTGCCCATATGCCCAAAGAGAGCTAAAATGATGGCTACAGCAATTTATTAATAGAAATTGGAGATGCCTATCTTTCCTGCTAAAATTAAAAAGCTTTATGCTTACTTCTAGTTCTATTATTTTCCATTTTAAACACTGTCTCTCTAATCCTGAATTGTTGTATCTCTCAGTATTCTAATAGCGGTTCCAATATTCTTTGCTACACATTTTCTCCTCAAGGTCCAGGATTTTCTTATCTGGTGCTTAAAACTGTTTAACCAATTTAACTACTTTTCATAGTAGCAGCACATCAATAAACTGAAGAATATTGTTTTTTTGGGTTCCCACTGAGAAGATAAACTCAGCAGTCTCTTAATGCAGCAGAGATAAAATACGCAGTATCAGTCAGGTCTGACTGTTGCAGAGCAAAATTATATTTGATGTCCTTCACAAACTCAGAGAAGTTAATGCCCAAGGCCTGACACCTGCAAATCCACGCACTGTCTCCATTAGCAAGAGCACTGCTGGAAGACCATGGGTCAGCAGGAGGAGGCTGCTAGGAAGTCTGCAGTTAAAGGAGGAAGCATTAAGTATCATTGACTTTCTGCAGAGTGCCTGACATGTCATCAACTTCACCCAGATTATAGGTATAAGCAACTAGAGGAAGACACAAAGACAAGGACTTGTGTTTTAGCTACAATGGCAAGACAACCTAGTCCATAATGAAGGTCAAACTATAGTCAGGAAAAAGAAGTCTGCTTGGACAGTAATTCAACACATAAAAACACTTACGAAGTGGAGAAAAAAAATAGGGCCAGGAAGTTGTTCAGTGGATGATGATTACAGTCAGCTCCCCTGAGAAACTCAGGCAATTGTAATAGCAGCCAGACATTTCAGGAGCAGCCATTTTAAAAAGGAAGAAGCTGATAAAATTAACCTGGATTTATAGCAGACTCCCAGACTAAGATGATTTCATTTAACCAAGCCTATGGCAGTCTCTTACAGATTTATCTAGCTAGTTATTTTAAGTTTGAACGACACCTGTAAATATACTGCAAAGACTAACGTGGCAGTAAATCCTGCATGATGCTATTCATGTAGGCCTTCATGATCCCAACCCAAGTAAGTAAACACCATTTAAACTCTACCATTTCAGACAACAACATGAGAAGTACATTTTTTCTGCCAGAGCTTCTCCATTAGGGGTTATGATGTTAATTGCTGAACAAGCCACACTGACCATGAAATAGAAAGTGCTGTTTCCTAGAGGCTACCTGTTTCCCCAGTAACCCTGAATTACTCAGGCTGACAAAGAAAAATCCAGGGTGAATGAAAGGGAAGAGGATGGATGAGGGACTCACCAAGTCATCATGAAAATCTCAACTTAAAAAAATGTGAGAAAAACATTGTTTGGGAAATTAGAGGAGGAAAAGCCTTCATGAAAGGGAAGAGCAATCCTTTGGCTTTTCTGTATTTAATAGAAAACTAGAGAACTGTTTTTTGTTTTGTAAGTCTGCAGCTTACCACCTTTCAGTTATTCCCATCAGATCAAGACCTTAAGAAATCAATATGCTTTACCTAATGTATCAGAAGAAATGAAGGCATTCCAGTCAAATGGAAACAGAATTAAAATAAAGCATGCACGATTAATAACAAATTTGTTTCAGGGTTTTATAGTCTTTTTTTTATGGAAATAAAAGCTGCATAACAGCAATAATTTTCAGACACGCAAAATAATGATGAAAACAGCAAGGAGGAAAAATTAGAAATTTACTTAATGTTATTGTTTATCAAGCTAGTAACACTTATCTCCCTAGGGAACAATGAAGATGCGTTAATATTTATATAACTCATAGAAGCTAAAAGGTGGTGTTTAAAGCAGCAGGTATGGAAATATAGGTGTAGCTAATTCTTATTTTAATTTTCCACTTGCAAAGTAAATTTTTACACTTCTTATTCAACAAACAAACAAACAAAAAAAAACTTGGAATTTGAATTAATGTGAAAGGAAGATGTTCAAATGCAAACAAAATCCTACTTGCTATGCTCAGCTTGAATTGCCATACTGCTAAACTGACCTCTTCCACAAAAGAAGGCTGAATAAGCCAAGATATTTGTTCCCTGCTTGCTTACATAGAGTACAGCTGTGCCCTGCAGGTGTTCATTATTCTTTCATTCTGCTTCTATATTTGGGGTTTTCATTTTTTCTTTTATGTGTACATAAACTCCTAGGGGTGCGCTGTGAGCTGAGGGGCTAAGACAACCTCCTGGTAGCATACTCAAAATAATCTGGAAGAGATTTGGGGGTGCTATTTTGTAGGGGCTGGGATGGAAGCCATCAGTTTCAGCAGTAGGGAATATTTGGCACAGAGGATTCATTCCTTCCACCTTATCCTTAACACCAGGGAAGTCTGCAGAAGTTCTTGTTCTGTAAAACTGCATTTGTGAAGTCTTATAGAAATTCTACTAATGATCAGACAGGCAGTTGTATTTGGACAATGAATAAGCTAACAACATTTAATACCTCTGCATTTGCTATTTTCCAAACTACCCTATTATTAATACACACTCCTCAAATGCCAGTGTCATCCTGGTTTAGCTTCCCAGGTGACTTCAAGAATTATATAAATCTTCCCACCAATGATGCCTCCTTAGCTTTACACAACAAGGAGCCGTGTTAGAGTTCACCTCCTTAGCAAAGTTTCTAATGCTAAAACCAAAAAGCAAGAGCTGCTCTTCCACCAGCCCTCCCAAACTGCTCCTCGCAGTTTTCCGCTGCAGACAACAGCTGGAGTTCCTCGGCTCAAGGCATCACACTCATTTTGGTATGAGCTGCCTTTGGAAAACTTTTGCACATTATCTTCTTCTGTTTTGTCGCCTTATCTTGAATTTGTGTCCAGATTTGTTTGTTTCATACTGCTGTTGAGATGACAGCAAGAGACCTGCAGAGCAAGAAGACTTAACACTTTCTACCTTTACCTCTTCCCTTTCTAAAGCAGGGGAGCTCCATCTGCTAGTTCACAGTCATATTTCCCACACTAGATTAGCTCTAGTTCTTCTCACTTTGGCACAGCACATCATGAGATAAAACCTCTGGAAATGCGATCTGCTACTGCTGCCAAGCCAAAGGGCTCCACCACACCTCTCTCTAGGTTGTAACAGGCCACTCAGCCCATCAGCTTTGACTCCAGTAGCAACCACATGGACACTAAGCAAGTAGCCTAAAAAGACTATGTTTAAGACTACTAAAGGCAATGCATAGACTATGGGAGTTACTTTGCACAACGTCTTACAACCCCTTAATACCCTTCCCTCACTAAAGCATGAATCAAGAGTCACCATTTTACAGCCACATAAAATCAGCTTTACAACTGCGATCCATAAGCCAAACAAATATTCAGAATCAAATAATGATTCCATTTATTCACCCAAACTAAAATCAAAACTGCCATGAAATTGGATAACTTCCAGTTTTGCACAGACCATCTTAAACTGCAAAATTAAGATCTCATTTTAGAAAACTATTTTCAAGTTTCCTGGCCCAGGCAAAAATTTTCCTATTCCAAGCACATATGGACTGCAAGAAAATAACAGGGAACCCTTTATTCTTTATTTCTACAAATGAAGTTCTAATTTTTAAGAACTCTAAGAGTTAGTCAAACAATAAGTTATAAGTTCCATTATTAAAACTGTTTTGCCTTACAATGCCCATGAGGGCTGAAGGGAATTTAAGCTCCTAAAATAAAGCATCCTCAACACAGAAGTTGCTTTTCTTGTATTTATGATGGTGAAATATTAAGGCTTGTAAAAAAGAGCTATGTCTTCCCATTTTACTTTTCATCTCAGTTTCCAGTATTAAATCACGTTTTACAGTCTGGACACAGCAGTCCAGGACTGCAAAGAGACGAGATGTTAAATCTGTCAGTTCAGCCCAGGACTAACAGTAGCTCAGTAGGCCCATTCAAACAATGGAGGACTGGAAATACAGAAACATCACAGGAAAATCTAGCAAAGTGCAAGAAAAGATACTACCATGGTACTTGTTTTAGAACATGCATATGAATATGAGAAAAGCTGTCCATAATTCAGCTGTTTTTTTTTTATATTTTTTTATTTTTTCTCCAAGTGAATCAATTGACATAATCACATTTACAACCTGAAACAACCAACAGAAAGTGATTAAACACACACACACGTTCACTTCCAAGCAAACTAACATGTCTACACATACACTGAATTACTAGCAATACAAACGGATGCCTAACAATTGCAGTTGGGCTTTTTATTTTCATTCACAACATGAAACTTAGTTAACTAGGAAGTTATATAACTTATTATAGTTATCTATATTAAGACTAGTTAACTATAACTAGCCCAGTTAACTTTCTACAGAGGATGAGCCTGCAGAAATCACGAGAGTCTAGGAGAATTCAGGTCAAACAACGTTGACAACAAGAGCAAAATAATTCAAAGTACAATCAAAATTACAAAGGAAGCTACAGAAAGTACAAATATGTCCTGCAGTTTAAGAATGCTTTTTAACAGAGAATCAAAGTGGATATAGGAGAGGATGGTGTTATGCTTTTTGAGGATGTACCAACAAAAAAAAAAGTACAAAAAAACCCATTGGGAAACTCCGCACATTCAAAATTATTCTGCTTCAAGTCACAATGTGTACTACAGAGGTGCTTAGTTTGATAAAGGTGAAATCTTGTCTCTGAAACTCTGCATGTTCTTCAGACCCAATCTTATTTTAAAGTAATAGACTGAAACTTAATCTCTGGATTCAGTCATGTAGAAAATAAGTTTGGACTACTAAAATTAGCAGCAAGCCTGCCCAGAGCTTAATGGTTTAAAATATTTGTAACAAAAGTTTTTGATATCATATTGCAATGGACTGAGAGCTCAATAATATTGTCCAATTCTATTTTCTAATAACAACTGCAACTCTATTATTATTCATAAAATGCCCACGTTTTAACACTGACGTATAAAACTGAAGGAGTAACTTATAGCTTACCCCTCTTGAAGCCATGATACACCGGAGAGTATGAGTGGATTACTGTCCCCAAAGGGGCTCATGTGACTCCAGACAAAGCAAACGATGCTGTCTAGTGACAACAGTGTTTGAGCCATAGCCCATAGCTTTTTTTTCTATGGAAATTCATTCTTTCCAGATGCTTAGAATGACTTTACGGATCCTTCGTAAAGATGATAAAGCAACATTTATTTTTTTAATTAAGAGTATAATAACTAGGCTAAAAAAAAAAAAAAAAAAAAAAGCTCATCCTTGCCACTGGCACAAAAGCAAGAAGTCAGAAGGTGGTTTAGTTCTTCTCCAGAAAGACACTGTGTTTTAGCTTGCAAAAGCTGGTGAACATTTTCTCTTTAAAAAACAGCTTTGACGTGTCTTAATTTAAAAAGAAAAAAAGGAAAGCAATACAATGAAGGTCTTATCAAAACAAAGAAAATGCAGAAGAGATTTTTTTTTGTTTTGCTTCCAGAGAGAATTGCAGAAGCACCTGACCTTGCACAGGTATTTGATCAGAGCTCACCTCCAGCAACAAAACTCCTCCCTAAGCATTGTTTTATGAAGCAGACTGAAGCCTAGTGAAACAAAGACTGTGCTCAGCACTTATGTGAACAGATCTTGCAGCTGGATTTCCAAAAGCCATGGAAAATTGAGTCTAAACAAAAACTGCAGAACTAAATCAATTACTTTTAAAGTAATACCACGTCTTTGGAAAAGACCAGAACACAGTTTCATGTCAAAGACTGAAACAAATCCACTTATTCAGCTTCAACCACTGACCAGGAAAAGAACAATTATTTGTGCTCTATAATATGCTATGCACTATTAAAAATCTTCTGTATTATAATACCTGTTTTTTTTGTTTGTTTGTTTTTACAACATAAATTGCTTGCAATCTTCAATACCACCGAAAGGTGGCATTTACAATATCCCAGAAAAATACAAATTCATCATAATCTTCAAGTAATCAGAAGGTTTTTACTTAAGTACATGTATTTTAATTATATTTTACTGCTTACATACTGGAAATGACCTGGTCAAGTTGTCTAGCAACACACAGATGACAACAGAAAAATGGACAGAGTGCAACTGTACGTCATTAGAGAGCCTCAAAGACCCAGTCATATATGATCAATTACACAGAAGCAAATAAAATAATAATGTCTTAATGAAGAGATCATAAAGCTACTACACAGGCAATAAGTAGCTAGGAATAGTAACCAATAACCAGTTCATTATATATCAAAACAGTTTAAGACAAAAATAAGTCACGTAGTAATTTTACTTTGCAAATTCAGAAGAGGTCTTTTATTCTTGCGTTACATTCAAATATATGTTTTTCTTAAAGGCTAATTAAAAAAAAAAAAGTGCAGAACTTTATTATTTTATTTTAAAATGTTTTAGCCATTTTTTCCCTCTGGTGAAGCATTTTACCTTATTTTTTTTTTTCCTTGAGTGTGAGCTAATGGAATATAGTACGCAAGGTAACACTATTTGTATGCCTAATTTAAACCTCACATTAAATTTTTATTGTAGTTTGGTTTATTACACAATTTTATATCATTGAAAGCAACACCTGGTGTGAATGAGTAGAGGAAAAAAAGAGAACAGTTCCAGAACCTAAAATACGCACAGTTCTGTGAACATGCTCACCTATTATACCAGCATCCTCCAGAGACAGGTAACTCTATATTATCTCTGCTATACAGCAAGCAAGCACCAACGTCCAATGACTTCTCCAAGTATGCAAAATAAACAGGGAAAGACCAAACTAGAAGCGACAGCAATCTGTTTTCACAGCATTACACACAGGCCTCGAGACTACTACATCTCTTCACTGCATTTTGCTAACAATCCCATTAGAAATTCTGTATATAGTTTCTCTGTATATAGTTTCCCCTACTCTATTTGCATATAGGTTTTGAAAATTGCAAATATTCAAGCCATTTATTGTCCTTCAGAACTACAGAACCTACGTAATCTCAGTTGTTGTGGGTATCCAAAAGCTTCCCATTTGTTCATCTATGTCTAGTTTTAAAGAATTAGAAAAAAAATGGCTACAGCTGTTCCATAGACCAAGCTTGAAGGTTGTCAAAGAAGCTATTTTATTTCAGCTTAGGTGAGATCAATACAGATGTTATTATATTCTTATTCTATATTCTTATTACTGTATTCTCCCTAGAGGTCAAGAGAGGTGAGGAACAGCAGAGGCATGATCCCTCTGGCCACCTGCTTTCAAAGGCAGATCACCCATTTCTAATAATCTGTTGTTGCTATTCAAATAAGAGACTTTTGAGATTATTATGGAATCTGTACCATTAAAATGCACTGTGAGAATGGCACAGAATACAACTAGAATGAGAAATAAGCCTAAAAGAGAATCCCTCTCAATACTGGTCCCCAGGTTAGAGCTGGGAGGCACTGCGGAGCACCCCAGCCAAGCAGCAGAACATAGCACTTATTTCTAAAGCAACGTCTAGAAGCAGCAGCGTATCTTTCCTTACAGCGACTCTGTTTTGAGCAACAGCAGTAGAGATGAAGAGATCATGTTCAAGGTATTTGTGATATGCTTCTCAAGCATATTATACCAAAGAATCAAAGCAATCATTAATTTAGAGGAAATTATTTTCAAGAAATATTTACAGTAATAAAGTATGACAGATTTTACAAATTTTGATTATTTATGTTTAAAAATATATATTCTATTGAAACTGAAGTTGTTTCTAACTGCTCAGATAGTGATTTGCTAGGTCCACTCAGATGAGTCATGAATCAGATTTTACAGGCAGCATTTAAATTCATCAAATCAACACACATTTTCATAAAAGATGCAATTCTCAATCAGCACGAGACATCTTGAATAGGACTCAACACAGATTTCTAGCAAGGAGTTAAGGTAGTTACAAGCTGGTCTTCTTTACTTATATAAGAAATAGGCCTAGAATATAATACCACATTAAATGAAAAACAGTGTTAAATGGAAAACAATGCATGCTAGGAAAAAAAAAAAAAGCAACAAAAACCCTTAAATTTCCAATAAAGCGAAATGTAGTATTCAAATACAGTGCAGAGGAAAAAAAACTTTTTAAGTCTGTTCGCAAAGATAAGCAAAACCCATGGTTTCTTCATTTAGTAACCATATTGAGTTATTCTTCTTTCTTAAGAGTACAGTGTACTGCACTACACTCTTATTTACATGCAATGACATTGGAAGAGGGAGTAGCACTGAACAGTACTTACAATTTTGCCATAAAATTGACACATTTGGAACCTAAACCTAGGTGAAAAACCCTGGTAGGTGTGTGGTTAGACAAAAGCAGGCAGCAAGGAGCAGGCCAGCTGAGGTGCCAGTGAGACAGGCATGCAGGGCCCTAAAGGGATTGCTCTGAAGTGGTGCTCTATAGCTCTTGCTCATACCCAATGCTCTTGCCCTTCACAGCATGACAGAACTGGGACCAGCTCACAAAAGCCAGCCATTATAAAGGGAACTGAGAGTCACAGTACATTTGTAGAGAGTTCAGTCAAGCTCTGTCTACTTTGTCTTGCTCAATTTCATCTTGAATATGGGCCTGCCATTTCTACCATGCTCTCCAAACAGTACATGAGACCGGTGCTGGTCCCACCAACCTCCCTGCTGAACAGCAGCACTGACTCAACATACAAGCTTCTGGACCCACTTTTGGGGTTCAAAGAGGATGTGGTCTCACTGAAGCAGCCACAGAAAGCCCCGCAGCCACCCAGGCCTGCCTCACTGTGATGCTGCCTCCCAGCAGGGGACATGCACCAGAGACTGCCTGCCAGGAAAAACGCCATGGTTTTGCTAGGCAAAGAAACAAGAGGAGATGACAGTGAAACAGGTGATGGAAGATGGGATGAAAAACTGCACTAGGAAATAAATATGAGCTGCTGAATTAGAAAATGTTCTCACTGGAAAATTTTAAATTTACTTAAGCAGAGAGATGCAGTTCTAATCTAGGTGAAATGAAAGAACACTTAGCTGCTTTAAGAAATTCCACAAATAAATTGTAAAGTGGTAGAAAGCACATCATAAGCTAATGCAAAAGGCAGAGATTTAATAGGACAGATCTGAATATTCCATCTAAACAACCCCACTGCAGTGAGACATGGTTAGTATACTGGGCTTATGTGGCAAGGTTGGGGTAACAGGGGGCCACAGGGGTGCCTTCTGTGAGAAGAATCCAGAAGCTGCCCTATGTTAGATAAGGTGCCTGCCCCTAGTCAGAGCCGAGCCAATAAGCAATCTTATTTGCACCTCTGTGAGAGCAAAATTAAAAAAAAAAAAAAAAAAAAAAAAAAAAAAACTGCAGGGGAACAGCAGCTGGGAGGGAAAGGAGTGAGAGAGCCCAGCAGCCCCAGGTCAGTGCAGCAGGAGGGCAGGAGGTGCTCCAGGCAGGCAGCAGCAGTTCCCCTGCGGCCTGTGGAGAGGCCCCTGGTGGAGCAGGCTGTCCCCCTGCAGCCCATGGGTCCCACATGGAGCAGATCTCCACGCTGCAGCCCGTGGAGGAGCCCACGTGGAGCAGGTGGATGTGGCCTGGAGGAGGCTGCAGCCCATGGAGAGCCCCCGCAGGAGCAGGCCCCGGGCCAGAGCTGCAGCCCGTGGAGAGAAGCCCACGCAGGAGCAGGGGGTCTGGGGGGAGCTGCCGCCCACCTGTGGGGGACCCGTGCTGGAGCAGTTTGCTCCTGCGGGATGGATGGACCCCGTGGTACACAGGCAGCCCCCACAGGCTCAGTTCAGGAAGAACGGCATGCCATGGGAAGGACCCCACATGGAGCAGGGGCGGAGAGTGACTGAGAAGGAGTGGGAGAGACAAAGTGCTATAGCGTGACTGCAACCCCCATGCCACCATTCCACTGGGGAGAAGGATATGGAAGAAGGTGGATGGGGTGGAAGAGGTTTTTGGTTTCTTTCCTTTGCTTCACATTTCTCTAGCTTGTTAGTAATAAGCAATAAATTTCACGATTTCCTTACTCTGTTTTGTCTGTGACAATTATTGTTTGTTAATGTCCCTGTCCTTGTCTCAACCCTTGAGTCCTTTTTACGATGGTATTTTCTCCCCCTTTCCCTTTGAGAAAGGAAAGTGAGAGAGCAGTCGTAATGGAGCTCGGCTGCCCACCTGAGTAAAATCACCCCAGTGAGAAATTGAGAAAAACCTCAAGCTGCTTCCAAACTTCCCAAATTTCAGATACCTAATTTCAAAAGATGAGTTTCCAGTTCTACTTATGGTGAGTTTTAACTTTTGTATTTGTTTCAATGGTATAAAAGTCACATTGACAGACTATGGCAATTTTTAGACAGGTGCCTGACAAAATGCTAGCACTAAAGGAATGATTCAGTGGCTTTGGCACCAGCTTTTAGCAGTAACATAATTAAAAAGAGATTGGGGGTTGCTCAGTATCAAATCTACATTCCCCATGAATCTTTTTCTGTTTTGCTTTTATTAGAAAGTCATCTTCCACCTATGGCAAATTATGAATTAGATAATCTATTAAGTCCCACACAGACATTTTTGTCAAAGACTTTTGTTGTCAGCTGCTTATGTTGAATCCAACGTATTTGACACAGCCTTTAGTAAGAGTCAGACTGGAGTTCACAGAAAATTTTATATAGGAAAGCACCCAAATTTATTTTGGATAGACTTATGACACAGCCAAGATTTTACACAGTTATTTATGCACATGAAGTATTCTGCAGATCATAACAATATTTCTCAATACAATAAAATAAGGCATTAATTGGATGAGATCATTTCTAAATTCCTCAAAGACAATTCTGTTAAGTTGCATTCTCTGAGGAAATTTAAGATGGAATCAAACTTGTACTTCCAAATTTTTAAAGGCAAAGAGGTGTTTACCATAATTCATGTATTCAGTCACTCCAATGTTTTCAGCTTCGTTATGCCACACTGCCTTCAGAGCCAGACAGCTTCCAGCACTCAAACATCACTTTAATCTGAAGATTTACACAATGCAGATATTAACACACACACCACCATTATGAACTCTCCTGATTGGTATGATCCAGTACACGTGCCTTTCCAAGTCAGTTAAAATATATAACCAACACTCACAGGCTTTTACAAGGCCAAAAAACACTTTCAAAGTGATTTTTTTTTTTTTTGTTACCACCCCTCTCCCCCACCCAAATCAAGCTGTCTTTAACATTATTCTTTTCCAGGGCCTGATCCAAAGCTCACCAAATTCAATGGAAAGACTCATTGGCTTCAATAGCATGGGTGCAGACTGCAGCACACCATATGCCAAGCATGAAAGTATCCATCTGTCGCTGATCCATATCTTGTTATTGTTATGTTCATTACATCAATGAATTAGTTGGTTTTTTTTTTTTTTTTTTTTTTTTTAAAGGAGATGAAGCTTGTAAAGGAGCTGCTGGAGGAAGCTGATGAGTAGTTCGTTATAAGCCAGTGTCAAGCACAAGTCAGCGTGACCTGTGCCTGCGGAGACAGGAGACTTTGAGCAGAGCTGTGCGGCAAAGCAGCCAGGATCCCATCAGAAGTAGCCAGCCTCAGTCTCACAGAGGCATCAATCCTGCTGTAAAGTGCTATTAAACCATCTGGCCTTACTTCACCTGAGCAGTACGGAGTAACACACAGGGAAGTGTGACAGCACAAGTTGTATACTTTTAAAAACAAGTTCTCCAGCAATTAAGGATCTTGTTTGTTTGGTTAATTACCCTTTTCAACATTTCCCTACGTTTTGGCAAACATGCACAGCCCTCAAAACATAACAGAAGGTGGGTGCTAATCTGCAGATCCCTTGTTATCTCTTTTCTCTCCGAGATGAATCAGTTGCATTTGAAAGCCTGCTAAAAACTTGTTTTGCAGACCTGTCCCTTTCATTCACATGAAATATGCAGAAGCAATGCTGCTCTGAAAGCTGTGGTCATGATGAGTGGGCTCCAGTACTTAGGCACTCACTTGATTCACAGTGATCCCCAATTAATCCCTTATCAGCCTCTTGTCCCACAAACTCACTGCCTCCTATCCTTCTCCCAAAGCAGCTGGTGGCCAGGTGACCCCAGTCCCTCCTACACACAGCCAGAGCTGTCAGCCAGGCTCCTGTGCCAACTCTTCACTCCATCCACCTGCCACACCACACCTCCCACAAGGTTTCCATGATAGCCATCTTCCATGCTCCTCCCTGCCTACCCGTCCTGAGCATCCCCTCATTACTGCAGTCACTCAAACCCCCACACATCCCTTCATGTTTATTTCCTCGGTTTAATTCTGCCTAGCCTTTGCTAAATTCTGATAGCTGCCTCAAAGAATGCACATGCAAAACCTACAACTCTTTGCTAGTACAAGCAGCCATCAAAGATGAAGTCATTTTTTCCTGACTGGAAGAGCCTTCATTGCAATTAAGCTTACCAATGCACACTGCTCACAGCTTATTGCACTTTATAGATACCTTAAAGGAGGCTGTAGTCAGGTTTGGGTTGGTCTATTCTCCCACATGCCTGGTGACAGGACAAGGGAGAATGTGTTAAAGTTGCACCAGGGGAGGTTTAGTTCATATATTAGGAAGAATTTCTTTACTGAAA
Source organism: Nettapus auritus (assembly GCA_011076525.1). Taxonomy (NCBI): domain Eukaryota; kingdom Metazoa; phylum Chordata; class Aves; order Anseriformes; family Anatidae; genus Nettapus; species Nettapus auritus. Next base: position 118,767,530 of record CM021765.1, on the reverse strand, counting down.
GGGTTGTTAGGCATTGGAATAGGCTGCCCAGGGAAGTGGTTGTGTCACCATCCCTGGAGGTCTTTAAAAGACGTTTAGATGTAGAACTTAGGGATATGGTTTAGGGGATGATTTGTTAGTGTTAGGTCAGAGGTTGGACTCGGCCATCTTGGAGGTCTCTTCCAGCCTAGATGATTCTGTGACTTGACGATTCTGTGACTTGACTTAGGCACCTCAAAACATCTGGAACTTATTTCCATTTATTTTTTTATTTTTGAAAGTGTTCTGTATTTCACCTTGGCAAAGCTTGCAGGTTCATATATCACCAGTTAATCCACCAGACATGAATTCATAGTTGGAGTTGATTCTTCTCCAAACCCTAATAGGTGGGGAAGTTGGCTGTTATGATTTGAGCTATTACAAACCTTAGTTCAACGTTCTTCTCAAAGTTCTTGTCAAAGGCCAACTGCGCTACCTAATTCTTACAGAAGGTTAATATACCAAGAGTCACTTCAGACTGAAGCTGAGCAGAACCTTGTGTTACTGTATACTGACATCAGTTTGGTTTAGTTTAAGATTGAGCAACAGCTTAGACTTAAGTTGTAGCAGACAACTGAGGTATTCCATTTAAACTATTAACATACAGCCCCTCAACATATGTGCTGGATATGGTCAAAAATGCAACCTTTTAAAAGATGTATTTATTATCTCCCATAGCAGCTAACACCAAAAATACCATGCATTTTTTTTTTCTATCAGTACTGCGAACAGAAAATCCACAGCATTATGCACCTGTCATATTGTAGATGGTGTATTAGGTACAAAGAAGGAATTTGAATGACTAAGCAGGAATTTAAGCACTAGGCAGGTCACTGATATGCTTGATAGAGTAAGATAGAGTAAGGTGATAACCTTACAAAGAAGAATAAAACTAAAGAGCCCATCCCTGCATTGCACAATCTCACTTTATTTCCAAAAGAGTTCTCCTAAGAGACCAAGAAAATTCTCAGTATATTTTCCTAACTGTTCTGCTTGTCATTGTAAAACAGACAATCCTGTAGCAGCTCTGTCCCTAGAGAACAGGAAGCAATGTGTGCTTTTCCATATCACATTACCCTTCTCTATCTACCAGATTATGAACTTGAAAAAAACATCACACACAACACTAACGTAGTCTTCATCCAGTGTCTTAAAATTGAATGGAAATGCTTGTTGTTGCTGTAAGCATATAGTGATGTGAGCCTGTCAGTTCAAATTTAAGGTCTTTGAAATCCAAATTTCAGTTCCTTGAAATCACGGTGATGGTTGGTTTCAATAGCAATTAATAGGGTGGGTTCCCTCCCCCATATTTAATTTCTCAGAACAAGAATGAGCTTTACAGTAAACTAAAAATAAGATCCATATTAATCTAATTGTGGGCCAAGAAATTAATTCCTTCATCATTTAGTTGTACAGGCTAACAGAGCATGCTACGGGCCCACATTTAGAGTACTGATATTGCCACCCATTCTTTTCCTGAAAGTTTTTTTTCTTTCTTACACAAACATTAACTTGAAGTTATATTTATGACTTTTGTAGTTCTGAGAGAGGGCAAAGCTGGCTGTACCCTCACTGGAGAGTCCTTAAAAAGGACAGGGAAACCGAATCTGAAAAATAGGACCAGTTTGAATCCTACAGCCTGTCTTTGAATAAAACACCCCCCTTACCTAAAAATACAAGAGTTTCCACAAGAACTGAAGATCTGTCAAAGAAAAGCCTCACAGCCTTCATTTTTTTAAAATTTTCACAATTTAATTTTTTTTTTTTAAGTTTGTCATTACTGAATAATTAAGTCCGCTGAATTCACAGACCTAAATTAAAAAAAAACAACAACATTATCACACCATAGAGATGCCAGTGTTTCCCACAGATGACACCAAGTACATCAATGTTTCATCACTAGAGTGAATTTCCATTTTTACATCACAAGCACAATGCCATTAGAATTGATAGCGTAGGTTTAATTATATCTTCTTTCTGCTTACTTGCAATGGCAGCAGTGAGTTGCGTGGACAATGTGAACTTCATTGCTAAAATGGTGCCATGAATATCTAGTCAATATCAAAGTACTTGATTGTGCTTCCAAACATGGATTACAAAAATCCCAAGTTTTCAACTTGTATGTATAACATAATAGATATTACGTCATTGGTATGTTGCATTGATTTCAGTTTGGAAGCATACTTTATCAAAACTACATCTATTATTCATATGGAAGATCTGGCTCAGGCCTCTTTGTGCTAGGCTTTCACAAAACACATATAAAGATGGTGCCGGATCACACAATTTACAGCCTACGTGACAGATGAAAGATGAATATAAAGAAGCCTGCATTGAGAAACAAATGCTCAGTGTACCACCATCTCAGTGCAGTGATTGCTGAAGAGGCTACACCAGTCCTGATGCTCATTTTGCCCCATGAGAGCACTGGTAAGTGCTACATTTTTTCCACAAAGAGCAAATTTCTTGAACTATACCTGAGATGCACCCATCTCCCATTAAACTTCCCAAATTCAGTAGCATAAGCTGGTAATTAGCCTTTAAAAAAAATAAAAATCAAGTTTTAGTCACTTCCTAGCCCATTTAGATTTGAATTGGTGACAGAGGAGAAGTGACAGGAGAAAAGAAAGTGTAAGTGGTAAGTTGTTATACTATTTCTATGACAAATTACCTAGAAATGTTGATCTTCCCCCCCCCCCCAAAAAAAAAAGACAAAACACTTGGAAGCTCCCAGCAGAGCTTTACATGTTAAGTTATTACTGGATGAGTGTCTTGTGTATGTCATTTTGTTTTCTGTTCAGTTTCTGCTAATTTTATGGATAGAAACAAATACTACTAGTTAATCTACTTCATTATTTTCTACCACTTCTATTTGAATCCATTAAAAAAACATGGTTAAATGTATTTCTTCTTTCCTGCCTTCATGCTCTAACATCAGAAAACTAAGATAAATCCAGGGGAGGCAAATGTATCATTGAAGTTACATATTAAGCCTTCATTGCAAATATGATTGACATGCAAAAAATAATTTGGACTCATGACTGTACTACTCCTTTTCTGCTTTTACTTCAGAAGGAAAGTATTTGTAATGGATAAAACTATTTAAGATATGAAATCAGTAGGACTACTGAGATTATTTCTTCAGCATTTTAAAATTCAACATTCCTATGACCTGTCTGGCTGCTTAGTACTATACCAGAACAATTTCAGCTCTGGGGTTTCACACAAGAGTATGAGAAGAGTGCTACTGCCCATCTTCTGAAAGGAAGTTCATGTCCTCCATTCATACATCCATTCCTCCTATTTTCTTCAGTATCCTTTTTCAAGATAAAGATGCCAGTAACATTCTTTTTTTTCCCCTAAATCCTTCTCCAGGAGAATATAGCTACTGCATATCTACAGTTTTATTATGACACCCTCCCCTGGGTAGTGTTTACCTTTGGAACTGGGTAAATATGATATGGGGAAGTTTCATGACTGCATCCTTAAGAAAAAACTCTTGAAAACACCTTTTGGCATTTTGGGAAAAAGCATGGTCTCCACTACTGTAGATTGCTTAGAAATATGCTTTTTTAGTACCACTTCCTATCATACTTTTTAAAGTTCTGATAATATAACCAAATATATGCTACTCTAAAAATAGAACAGCTTTTTCATAATTGAGACTTAACGAAGTGTTTCATACATAATTAAAAATGGTTAAAGGAGCAGCAACATTCACTTTCACAAAGACTTCTCGTTGGAAATCAAGGGGATAATTCTCCCTGTTCCCAGAAATACTCTTCAGACATAATGCACAATCTTGCTATACTAACATCATCTGTCCTTACTTTCCTGGTGGTAAAAGCCATTCCAGATAGTTCATAACATCGATACATATCTGAAATGATGAGTGAAGACATCTTTTTCCTATTTAAATACCAATATAAACTGAGAATACAAATAAGGCCATGATGTAAGTTCTAACATTTTAGTGCTCCTTTTCTATGGAAACGGGAAGAATCAAGTTTTTCACCTTAAACACCGATAATTGAGTTCAACTTCAGTAGTTTTGAAAGAATCATTTCTTAGTTCTTGTTCATTTCTCTAACAAACTTACTCAAACAAGCATATTTTCCACGAGTTATATCAGGTTTAATATATGCAAGACTTTTAGAGGTGAAAACAGCAGTGTTCTGGCATTAAGGGTTTTACTTGTTTGCTTCTTTCTGTGAAGAGAAGCATTTACATTTCAACTAGCTTTATTTCCCATACAAGAGTAATATACCTTGGTAAGTTTAGAACTAGAATGAAAGATGTCCCCCCACCTCCGTTTGCTGAAGCCTAGCATTGAAATGCTTATAAAAGGTGTAATTTTAATATTTAAAGAATGCTTATCCACCTTCCAATGGTGTGTTGTTACAATGAAGAGACAACTTTTACATTATCAAAAATATTCTAAAATCCAAACACATCTATGCTTCTTTTTTTTTCTGAAGTCGTTCACACTTTATTAAACTGAACACACAACAATCCACTTTTATCACTCCTCTGTAAATCAGATACCTTGTTGCAGGCACGGTTGCTTAGATACAGAGTAATCAGGGTAAGTGAATAAATCAAATTATCAATAACATACACAATTGCATCCTATTATCAAAACAGGCAATAGGGATAATTTTTAGATTCATTACAAAATAGACATTTAAAACTTGTGGGGTATTATGAGATGCCAAATAATTAAATGAGCATTAGTACACATTCTAAGATTTGTTCACTGCAGATAAATTGGAGACACCGTTGTTTTCTATGACAATAATTGCATGAACTACTCATGTGAAGCATCTCTACAGTCACTTTGAAGTAAACACTCAAAATACTTCATAAAATGTTATTCTTGATGTAGACCCGTACAAAAACTTCCAACGTGACCATCTGAAATCACTTTGTACTTGCATTGATTTTACTGCCTGCAACAACTTGAGACTGAAAAGACTGGGATGGTTCAGTCTGGAGAAGACATGATTAATAAAAGACAGAATAGAGGTGCGCAAAATAACATATGGCAGGGAGAAGGCAAATTAGGCACTTCTAATTGCTGCGCCTCCTAACGCGAGAGCAAAGGCCAATCAATGGAACTGAGAAGTAGACATTTTAAATTGATGAAGGAAATCTTTTTATACAAGCTATAATTAATCTGTGAAAATCACTTCCACAAACTAGAAAGCGTCACAGCTTACAAAAATATGGATAATGGAAGCATCTATTTACATTTAAGAGGATAAGTAAAATGAAATGATCATTAATTGATGGGAGCTATAAGGGGGTTTAAGTTTGTGTTTTTGTTTTTTTGTTTTCAAAGAGCAACTTATTCCATCCTTGTTAAGCAAAATAATTGTTACATTCCTCTTGTAGCACTCTTACTAGTTATCACTGACAAATAGCTACTTGACTATATAGGTAATTGTTCTGAGTTGAACTAACACTTTAGTGCACTTGTGCACAAAAATGACAGTGCCAGACTCTTCTTGGTAGTGTCCAGTGACAAGGTAAGAGGTATAAACCAAAATACAGAAGATTCCATAAACTTCAGAATTTTCTTTTTTAAAAAAAAAAAAAAAAATGAATAGTGAAGATAATCAAACACTGGAGCAGGTTGCCCAGAGAAGTTGTGAAGTGTCTGCGTTTGAGAGATTCCAAACCTGACTGGACACAGCCCTGAGCAAACCAACCTTGCTCCAAGCAAGAGGTTCAACCAGACGGTTTCTAGAGGACTGTGATTCTGATTTAATTATAACAGAACACATGGAGCCATTCAAGGGTATTAAAGCAATACTAGAAGTTGCTGTATGCTATAAAAAGGAGAAAAGCATGAGTCTAAGGCCTTCTAACTGGGTAGGAGCCCAAATCAGAAACAATCAGATGTTTCCCCTCTAAGAAGGTAATCTTGCATTTCAGATCCTGAAAACCTCCTCAGTTACCTCATCTGTAACTCAGATATAAGTTGAGGGGTTGATTTAAGTAGATTTTCGTAAGTGGAAAGGAAATAAAGCAATTAAAACTTCATTAAACAAATTCAGAAGTCTTTTTCAATCCATGCTGATATGTACCTAGTAGCTAGATAATTGGTCCTAGAGTCAGACTGCTTTGATTTCAGGTCAGGATACACTGATTGAAGCTCTCTAGGGCAAGAGCAAAGATTTTCATCTCCTGAGCTCCATAGATGACTACTTGTTTTATTGCAAAACAAACCAGTGAATTGCCTTTTGCTTTTCTGTATTTCTGGTTGCCCCACCGTAGGGGAGAGACAAAACGTCTTTCTGCCCTGTACCATGGAGCTCAGGAAAACAGCCACTTAAACTCTCCCCAGATCACAACTGATCACATAGCAAATACAACAGAAGAAACCCATTAATTTGATATGTCTACTCCAAACAAATTAGTGTGTTCTTTAAATAAATCATGCTTTGCTGATCTTGTTAGCAATGGCCTTAGCTGTAGGCACTGGAACTAATTCCAGTCAGATCACTAACACTAAAGATTGTCTTATTCAAGTTTTTGCAGAAACAGAAGCTACAAAAAATAACAGAACATGGTCCTACTAACACTTAAACACTCTGAGAATTAAGATGCATATATTTAAAAATACTACTGCTTCATTTTGAAATTACAATGGCTATTTTCTGAACCACAGTTTAATTAAGCATTTTAAAAGCAATATGTTTCACAGAAGATATTTTGAAGCAAGTAGGTTATATGGTTTTATTTTTATATCTTTTTCTACTACATTTCTTTACATTAAGGTATCTTATCACAGCTCACTATAACTAAGGAAAATAGGAGACAGCACAATAAGAACTCTCTCCTCACTCATGTCTCCACTAATCAAAAACTTATTTTTCCTTAACTTTATTTCCTTGTCCAAATGTAAGTAAGTGTGATTTGGGGAATTGCTAGCACTTTGAATCTAGAATTCATCTTGCCTGTCAGGGATATTCTGGCAATCTCTTAAAGAAGAGAAATAAGCATGGTTTTTTATTTGTTTTTTTTTTTTTTTTACTGAACAAAGAAAAGGCCAAGTTTCAAAAACTGCATTTGAGAAAATGGAAGGAATGCATTTGCCAGGCTTTCAGCACCTTCAGACTTCGTCTTTAAAGTGGTTTGGCTCAAGACCATTACAAAAACAGCTTTCTTAAAGCAGTATTTAATTGATTAGGATACACAGGTGAATAAAGGAAAAACATCCATTTAAACACCTAGCTAAAGCTTTGTTACTGTAACAGGCTGAACATTAATGCATAGCCAGTGCTATGAGGTGAGAGTGTATGACCGATGTGTGACTCAACCACAGGAAATCCATTTAGGTATGTTTTCCTCACTGAAATATAATCTTCTCTTGAGAAAAGAGCAAGTCACTTGAGTTCAAGCTTCAAAGATTTCAGATTTCCTTTTCACACCAGTCAAGGTAATCTATCAACAAAATCCTAGGCCTAGTTCTGAGAAGCTATTCTTTTGACCTTTGTATGTAACTAGTACTTCAGCTATTTCCTTACCTGCCATCCAGGCAGGGATCTAGGCACAGGGACAGATGACTCTCTAAATATTTGCCAATAGCTTACGGAATGTCCTGCCATTCAGCTCCACATCTTCATACAAAATAGAATAAATTAACAGAAGGACTAAGCAAATACCTGTCAAAAGTTTCCTGTGGAAGTGATGGCTATATATTCAGGGAGACTGGATGCATGGGAGAATTAACAGAGTGGTGGGTTGATATTTAAGTTTACCCATATGATCAAAACCCAAATGACCCCTGCCCCAACCCAACAGAAGACAGAATGCACATCTAGGAAGCTCTATTTCTTATATTTCTTTATGTAACTTCTGCTGTACAATCACATAACTAAAAATGATAAAATTAGGAAGTATACTTAAATTCAAACATGTTTGTAAGTGATGGGATATTCTAGGATATTGCTGCCTTGATCTGTGGACTACTTTTCACATGCTGTCCTTCATATCCTTCCATGCATAGTCAAGCAACACCCTGAATTCCTCACTCAGGATGAAGGGACATTAAAAAATTCAAGCTAACAGTTATCACAAATAACTTAGAAATGAGTTCCGAAGAAATTTACTGCCAAACACTTTCACTGGAGTGAAGATAATTTTAAAGTATTTCACTGTTAGCAGTTTCACTAACAGCAGCCATTCCCCCAATTTACAGAAACAGCTGTCTCATTTAACCATAAAGAACATAACAGAATCATCCAGTTTGGAAGATACCTTTGAGATCACCAAGTCCAACCATCAACCTTACCTACCAAGTCCCATCACTAAACCATGTCCCTTAGTGCCATGTCCACACATCATTTAAATACCTCCAGGGATGGGGACTCCACCACTTCCCTAGGCAGCCTGCTCCAATGTTCCACAGCCTTCTCTTCAAATAAAGATGATAAATAAAAGCTTTCTAATCTCCAATCTAAACCTCCCCTGGCACAACTTGAGACTATTTCCTTATGTTTTCCTCTCATGTATTATCGCTTGTCACCTGAGAAAGGCCCTCCTTGCTGACACTTCTTTCAGGTAGATATAGAGAGCAATGAGGTCTGCTCAGGCTTCTTTACTCTGAAGGAAACAATCCCAGTTCCCCCAGTCACTCCTCATGTGCTCTGTTTTCTAGCCCCTTCATCAGCTTCAGTGCTCTTCTCTGAAGATAATCTAGCAACTCAATACCTTTCTTGTACTGAGGGGCTTAAAATGAAACACAGTATTCTAGATGTCGTCTTACCAGTGCTGCATATAAGGGGACAGTCCCTTTCCTACTCCTGCTGGCCACACTATTTCTGATGAAGGCCAGGATGCCACTGGCCATCTTAGCCACCTGAGCACACTGCTGGCTTATGTTCAGCCAGCTGTCAACCAGCATCCTTTCTGGGGAACAACTTTCCATCTGCTCTTCCCCAAGCCTATACCAATGCCACTTCCTCTTTATCCACCTCCATTTAAAGCAAAGGAGTTGGGTGCACAGTTCAAATAGAAAAAGCATGCAGAATGAAGCTAAAGACCTTATTAGGTATTGCAGTTTAACAGCAGCAACACCCACAATTGCACCCCAAACTATCACAAATCAGTTATCTATAAACAGACATTAAAACCATTTGCTTTTCCATGTGTTGTGCTTTCCTTTCCTAGTGGCCACAAAAAGAAAATAGTACTCCAGAACAGCTTGCTAAGATGACTAGGAAAGGAAGGTTGATACCTTCTTCTGATACTATTCTCCCTCCCTCTTAAAGAAAGGGAGTCATCATGAAAGATTATATCAAGTTATTTATTTTTAATGTTAGAAGCAGTATGAATTCCCTTAATTTTATAGGCAATATGGCAATACTCTAAGCCGTAAGACTGTCAGACAAATGTGTTCCCATATTATACAACATACTATGCAACTAAAATTAAAGGGAATGTGTCTTTCAACAGCAGTGAAGTTACTTATTAAAAAGAAAAAGTGCTATCTGAAGTATCACTTTTTCCATCCAAGCAAGAAACAGTATGTTAACTTCCTTGGATAACAACATTGATAATTGCCTTTAGAAAAAAAAAATCATTAATTTTTCAATAGCAATTTAATGTGAGGCCTTGAAAATGAGAAAACTTTACTTTCAAGAGCATTTTCAGGAGGGTGTAGCTGTGTTTATGCTATTTTGGGACAACAGCTAGAGTCACTTCAATTAAGATCTACATATAGTTTTTCTACACATAGTTTTGAGCAGTAGTTTAAGGGTCTCCTCCCCAGAGATTCTTTGCCAAGTTTTCAGAAAACCAAAAGGAAAAATACATAGATTTAATGGATTCAAATATTACTTTATTATAACTTTGAGGAAGAAAGGATGAAGCACTGGGACAAAGAAGCAGCATCATATTTCTAGAGTAAGCCATTCAATATTCATCAGTATAACAAGTGAGGAATGAGTAAAAGTGAACCCTTAAGACCATAAAGCCTTATCTAATTTGCATAAATATTGAGGTAAAAGAATAGTACATTTCTGATGCCCCCTTTTCAAAATATAAAATTAGAATCACCATTTTTAGTTAGAGCTCAGATTTGAGAGTGACACAATGCTTATCAGTCTCATTTACATTTTGTCAATGTATTTGACCACCCTAGATTTGAGGATATGGATGAAGTAACTTCATCAGTAATGGCAGGATTTGACAGGAGGCCACATTTCTTCCAGATGACCCCTTTTTACTATTCAAAAAAAATATGATTTATCACTACTTTAACCAATTTACATAAATTTTGACCTGATTTTTAAGTAAGAGCTAGATTATTTTGGAGTTGGAGCTTCTAGCTATTATAATTTGTTCTGCGTAGCTGTACTCAACTTTAAGTGCCCAGGTTAATGTTTAAGTTTCATTTGGTATTGCTTAACAATAAAGACATCCTCTTCTCATACCACCTTGAGGACAAGGCAGAGCATCCTAAAAAGCACGCACTTCTGCCAAACAATCACTTTTACCAAATGAATGAAACCTGATATGCAGGATAATCAGTTATTCTTATGGGACAATCCTAGCCAGACATAACAGAACAAGAAGCAACACACTTCTCAATTTGCAATCTGTTACCATAATATGGATGCATTATGAATGGGCTATAGTTTTACAAGATGGCATATTACTTATTCATTAGACCAAAGGGGATATTCATAAAAGCAGTCAATGCTCTGTGAAAGCTGCTTTTCTTTTTGCGCTATCATGCTAAATAGAAAAAAAAACAAAAAAAAAAAAACAAGTGTCAGTTCATGGCAAATTCAACTAGTTAACACTTGCTTTTCAAAAGAAGTTCCATACTATGCAAGGCTACTAATTTTGCTGTAGAATTTCAAAAAGCCCAAGTTTAATTTTATTTTTCTAGTTTGTCATTTCTAATTAGGTAAAATGCCTTATGCTAACAAGATCGTTAAAAATGGGTCCCAAAGAAGTGGGACTTTTGCCCTAAAACATGCCACAGGAACAAAGACTTGTAGCTAGCCATCCTTTACGCATATACCATCTCAGAGGCACTTAAGCCAAGAAATCTACAGCTCAGAGTTGCTCTAAGCTTTCATTCCTTTCCCACATAACAGCATTTAGATGCTTTTGCTTAATGAATTGCCTTAGGTTGGAAACCACAGTCAGAGTGGATTATGTTATTTATTGTCCTTTCCTATGCAGAATATACTTACTGATCATATACGAATCTTAACATTAATCTCCAAGGCATTTCTTAGTGTTCTTACACATCCCAGAACACATTTTCCTAGGTCCTTGTTCTAAATTATATCAATGAATTATTTTTGTCCAAGAGTCCATTTTATTCTCCCAAATGCACAGAAGATGAGCACATAATTTGGTGACCAGGAAAAGCACAGTTATAGAATTACACTTGACATTTCCAAAATACATAGAACACGCTAGTACAGGCTATCATGTTAAACCCTACTACAGCATTAAAAGTTACTTTCAAGTAAAAAAGCAACAGTAATAAGGTCAAGTATAAGCAACAGTAATCAGGTTTATTACCTGAAACAACCATTTTGTTGTATGTTCTTAGAAGCCACAATGCAACCTGTTTTTAAAAATCGTAATATTTTAACATGAAGAACAGAGCAGCACCTTTTCAAGGTACAAGACCCATCACTGAGAGTCAAAACATATTGAAGTCATGACCTGATGTGCAAGGCTATCAGTTTCTTAGACAAGAATTACAGATAATTGTGAAAGTTTTATAAAAGAACTCTAACATTTGCATGTTAGATTGATCTCTATAAAGCTGTTAGCAATAGATTCCAAAATACTTATTCATTCAACTTGTTTGACAACTCTGACTTTCCTCAATTTCAGAAAAAAAAAAACAAGCAAAGCCCCTAGCATATTGTACAGAAGAGCTGAAAACCAAATGCACCAGTTCTCAAGAGTGAAGAAACAGGACATGCAGTTACCAAAGTGTAGAAGTTGTTGCATACTTCTGTATCTTTAAGTTAGTGCTACGATACAAGCACCAAATAGAGAGTAGGATGCCACAGGGATAATAGTTAAAAAAATAAGTGTTTCCAAGTTTTACATGTTCCCTCTGAAAAAAAACATTAAGTAAAGTCTGTCACCAGAAACCTTAAAAGCATCAAAACATTTTCTGTAATAACCGCTACACACTAGAAGTCTTCAGAAAAAAGAATGTTCTTTGAGTAAAAATAAGGAAAGGAAGAATCTTAAAAGAAATCAAAATTCTGTTCGTGCAAACTGAAGAGGTTGGACAAGTGCTGTTTCACATTATACAAGCCTTCTCCAGGCTCAGCTTGCTAATTGCATTAGACCAAGCATGTCTAATATACTGAGAGAATTAGGATTTGGACACAGGAAAAATACTTGTATTTCCCTTCTCTACAAATGTGCATCATACTGCAGGCTTTGCTACAAAACCTGATGGAGGGAATAGAAAGCCTCGGCTGCCTCCTTCCCACACCAGACCAACCTCCGCCTCCCACCACACAGGATACTACAAACATTTACTGTCCTTCTGCACAGCAGCCATACAATCCCTAGGAAGGACAAGTTTCACCCAGGCTAGGAGGTGAGTAATTAAAAAAGAAGAACAAAATCAATAAGTAAAAACTGGGGTATTAATACATACAGCACAGCTGTTCTGGGTAAGGACTCCCCTCCATCCCAGGAGGGTGTAAACATTTGACATTAAGCACACAGATCACAGGATTAAAATTCCCTTGTTTTACAGATAAGTATGAAATATCCTTGAAATGCAATAGGTAACAAATGAGAACATCACAAGTGCAGGTACACTAAGCTAGAAAACAAGCAAAACCCTCCCCTGTTCTTCTGTCTGGTTCCACCTACCCTCACACTTTTCAACATGAAGTTTTTAAATATAAGCAGTATATTTTAAAGAGGGAACTAATCCAAGAGTGATGTCAAAAGACATAATTAAGGAAAGGAAAAGCAGGCACTATTGCTAGACACAATTAAGGAAACTAATCAACAGGCTATTCTTGAGTTCCTTTCCCGTACTTCACATTATTCAAATTATAATGTTTCTCCATTTGCATTAGAAGCTGTAATACCCAATATAACAGATCTAGCCAGTTTCATTTGGTTGTTTTGTTGTTTTTAAACTGAAGTGTTTTCTGCTACTTAGTTTCACCTCATGCTTCTAGTATCATTTCAGTAAAATCAAGATCTTCATTTAAAAAGTGAAACAAGCCAAGCAATTTCAGTATTACAGAAAGGGAAACAAGCCATGGGCCCAAATATGAAGAACCATCTAAATCAATGAATGCTTAGGAGCATGTTACCGAAATGACTCTGGGTTCCTCTCCCCCAAAGCCACCGGTGAGGAACAGAAGAACACAGAGCACTCAAGCACCTGGTTCATTAACTCAGTGTAAAAGCACAGGGTTCTTGTTAAATGAAACCTATAACTCCCATCCTTTTATAAATGCCAGAGAGACCATCTACAAACATTTCAGTGCAGGTTCCTTTATCAACAGTTACATCTATAATAGCTTATATATCTTCATAGGTAGCAATAATAAATTTTTTTCTAGGTAAGACTATGGAAGTAGAAGTTGGTCTCATGACAAATAAAACAATCTACTCCATGGAAAAATCAGTTTGCTTTGATGTGAAACTGAATACACAACGTTTTGGAGACTTCATTGAGAAATTCAGGGATAGTTTTAATCCTTACAGATGCTGCATCACATTCTCAGATCTATGTACACTGTAACACTGACATAAGCTTTTGCTTTTTTCTTTCCTCTTCACTTCATACATTGCCTAGTCTAAGATGCTCTGAAATTAAGTTCATGCAGTAAGTCTTATTTCAAGGTTTCGTAGCAGAAACAATATTTCGTCAAAACTTGAGAGTTTTTTTTTGCTTAGATATGAAGAGAAAGGTTCAAGACATGAGTCAGCCAAACAACTGTTCAACTAAAAAAAAATCTGGCCTACCAGAAGTAAAATGGTACATTTTTAGAACATAATCAAACAGATTTGTAAGATGATTGCTATTTTGGGATGCAAAATCAGTTTTAATTAGAGTGCCCTAAATTTAGGACCTCAAATTACAGACAGTTTTGTGGTCCTCTTCCCAATAGATTTCCAGCACTTGTCTTATTTCAAATACACTAATATCTGTGCCCAGTAATGTACACAGAAATTTAGCTGACCTCTTTTTAAATTGTGATGAAATTACCCCATCAAGACTCAAAGAGCCCTCACCTCTTCTATATTTAGTGAATAAACTGCTTTAGCTTTTGAACCTTAATTCCTCCATTTTAAATTAAATCTCCTAAATTAACACTCAGCATGTCTATGCAAACACTTTGGTAATGATGGTGTGGACGAGATGTGTTGACTTTCAAAAGTCATCCCGAGCAGAATCCCTGAACTACAGGGTATCCATGGATACCCGAGCCCACTATCTCCCTCCCTCCTTAAGCAAACTCTTGAAAGTTGCATCTTGCTTGATTAACATAAAGCCTCACAAGCCATATTACCATGGTAGAGGAAAACTTGCAACTAAGACTTTGAATCTAAGTTGGAGGCATGCTGCACTGCAAGCAGTCTTTGCTGCTTAAAGCAGCAATGAATTGCTGGTTTAAGTACAGAACAAGCTAGTTTTGAAGGTAGATAAAGGTGGTTTGCAAATACACTTTTGTCTCCAGAATTAATGATAAGGACTGTAGTAACAGATGAGAATCAAAGGAAGTAATGATAAAGCAGACTACTAATGTCCTTCAGCATAACAGCTGCATTAAGCTTCAGAAGAAACAGGCAGGAATATACCATCAGTTTGAGAAGAATTTTCCATATGGTGATACTAGAACTTCGCCTATGATACCTTAAAGTATCACAATTTAGGAAGAATGATTTTAAAAAATTAAATCTTTCAGATACAAATGCATCTCAGCTCAGAAGAACAAAAATGAATAATTTTAATAAAAACAGAATGCCTCTTAACAGAAGCCCTCTTAACAGAAGTAAAAACTGTCCTGTCATTAACTGAACAAGTAAACCACAAATCCAAGTTGCATTCAACATTACTTTTTCTACCATGAAATTTGTCAGGAAATTTCTCCAAGACTTGACTGACAATTTGGATTGTTCTATTTTTGTCAGCCTCTGATTCATCTCAGAAATATTCTCCTAGGAGGAGTCACTAAGTTGAAAGTAACCACTCCGGCTTAGAAATAGATCATGAGATAACTCTTACAAAAGTCTCTACAGCAGTATTAAGCATAACAGCTCTATAAAGCCTGGATCTAAACCTCCGTGCAGATTAGATTAAAGATGAAGAAACTGTAGATTACCTATATTCACTACCCAGAGGTAACTATTTGCTCTCCTTGAGAGACGTTCTCCAACCTACTCACTAACTGCAATACCAGTTCAAGCTCGGGATATACTTGACCATAATGAGAAGTGAATGTGCATCTCCTAGCACTTTGATCACTGAAGCCTTAAAAAATCCAACATACTTTTTACCTTGTCACATTAGGAAAGCTCTTACTGATTTCCAAGGTACCTAAAAACATACCTTAAAAGAACCAGCTCTTGGGCATCAGTCTTTGAATTAATACCTTCAGGTGAGGCTTACAGAGGTAGCTGTAGGAGTTTCTACTGCTAAGATTAACATCCTGCCAGGTAAAGACTCTACCATAGATAGTGTATTCTCATGCCAGGGAGAACAGAAAGCTACTCCCAACCCTCTACATATGCAAAAACAAGATAAAGGATGTTTTGAGTTATTTTCTTTAAAATCAGAACCATCAAGTCATGAGATTTTTAAGTACAAGTATTTCAGGATGACACAGTGACAGCTCCCATAATACAGTTATAAGATCCCATGAATACTCGATAACATTACTACCTGAAGACAGCCTGTGCATATCAGCTGATTTACACAGATGGTTTTCCAACAATACTGATTATTATCCTTTTGATTAGTTGTCTAGTAAGAACATAGCTTTTCCCTGTGTTTGAAGATATAGAACAGACTTGCAAATACAACAAGAAAAATATTTGAGTTTAGAAATCCTGGAATAAGCAGTTAATCTTTTTTCTTAGAACTTGTAACTAAACTGTTTTACTGCTCCAGTAAAGACTGAAGATAGCAAAATATCATTAGGAAAATAAATAGACTAAAGTTCATGTAATAATGGAAAAAATAAATGCATTGCACTTGCAACCATTATTGCAGTTTTCTACAATATTCTGTCAGGCAAAAATATTACATTAAATTACATTACAAAAAGTCAGATTTTCTATTTGGATTATGAAAAGAAACTTTAAATATTTAAAGCCCATTAAAAACAAACATATGTATTATAACTAGTTCATTTTGGACTCCCCACATTTTAGACAGCACTGGTAGAGTTACTGCTGTTGATTTAGAAGAATGCAGCCAAAGCAAACAGCTCCACCAGGACAAACAGCAACTGAGACTGATAAAACTAAAAAGCTGCACTCCACTGGGACTGCTTTTTACTTCTTCAAGAACTGGCAGAGGATCAGTGCTTTTTTCTTCTTGACTTTCCCAGATTTAATGAGAATGACCAGGGCTGAGTTTTTTTTTTTTTTTTGATCTGTTTTTAAATTGACCAAAACTATGAATTAAACACAAGTTTGCCGTTATGGGTTCAGTGCACCAGTACAAAGAAGACTTGCACTAGGCATACATGCAATCCTATTTAAAAACTACACAAACACCGAATCTTATGAATAAATGTCTTGCTGTTCTAGAACAAATGCATAAATTGACTACAAAGATTTCTTGTAGTCTTGTATATAGAGAATAAAGTTTTTTTTTTTTATTTATTTATAAGAAGCTTAGGGTAACATATTCCTGGTGTTACTATTGATTTGAGAAAAAAGACTTAAGACACATTATTTGTAATCAGATAAACATCAACAGTTAAGGAATACAATCCCAGTGCACTAAGTACTCTGCAAATAAGGAACATTCTTTACAGCTGAATGGGGCAAACTGAAAGATAGAAGAGGGCTAATGCATACTTTGTGGGGATGCACTTTTCTTAAGTGCTCAGGTGGGTCTAAGCCCTTAGGTCCTGATAATATGTAGGTCTCAGAGCCCAGGAAGAGATAGTATACCACTTAGGTCCAGAGGAGCTGCAAGGAATCCTTAAGACACCAGACACATTTCCTGATGTGCTAAGGGCACACAGACTTTGTTTTCTCATTTGTCAGCCACTGAACAGTTGGATATTAGCTGCAGCTGCTACTGGCTTTTACTATGGAAGGGAAGCACAAGGGAGATGAAGTGATGTGGTGGTTTTGCATTTTTCTTCCCTTTCCACAGCTCCCCACCACTGCTGCCACCCATCTCTCTCAAGGTCAGAGAGGATGTCTGTTTGATCGAGCATGACATTATAGAAGGTTTGTGATTTCACAGTACAGGGTGATTAACTATTTTTTCCCTTTGAAGAAAAAATTAGCAAAGTACATGAAGCCTGCACAGAGGTCTGAGAATAAAGTTGCTGATGTTGAGAGCCAGCTTACCACATTGTACTTCACCTAGGATTTCCACAGATATTAGGCAGAGTTTTAGAGAGTAGGGGGGTCTGGGGGAGTATTGACATTTTAAAGCAAAGAGCATGTCCCCCCTTCTCTAAAGGGGGGAACATTTTAGAAATTTAAGCAACTGAGGTACAGGGAGAAGAAAGCAAACAATAGCAAGGCAAAAGAATGGATTCTGGAGGAACTGACACAGAAATGGAGAGTAGAAAACACCCTGACTCTGGATTTGCTCTGATAGTAACTGTCAACAGCTGTCCTGGCCATCTATGGACGGGTGCCCAGCACATGCTCTTTTGAGAGGATAAAACTGAGCCTCTCATAAGCAACTTCCGGCTCTCCCCACTGCTTCCATTCTTCCCTCTTCCATTCTTCCCTCTGCTTCCCAGTCTCCCCCAGCAAAGCTTCATAAGTCTCTGGAAACGGAACCATCTGTCTACCTTTTTCATATGCAACCCTGCCCACAAGTGCTTATTCTTGCACACACTTGTGCAAGAACTCTTGCTGCAGTTAAAATAACAAGGTGCCCAAATATAAAAATAAAAATGGGAGTTTTAGCTAGAAACCACAGCTGATAGCAGGGATTCTCACAAAAGCAGGAGAAATGACAGGAAAGGGTGGAAAAAGTTGGACTAAAATAGGGGAAAAGAGAAACCCATCTCAGCTGCCAGCCAGCTACATACTACAAAGACAAGCTCTGGCATTTCTGGATATACTGCAAGGCACTTCCTTTGAAAATAAATCGGTTCAAAATCCTGAAAATCCCACTGCTGTTATGAACAGATGAGGTAACTTTTAAGCTACACCTGTAATACAGTTGTGTTTGTAACCATAAACAGGGCTCAAACAGGGATAAATAAAGATGCTGAATTTCAGCACAGCACACTGTGGACAAATAGAAGGAAACTGGAAGAAACACATAAGGATAAAGCAATACAGCAAAAGCTACAGAAAGGAAATTGAAATCGTTCAGAGATAAATTCAACTATGCCTCTGGCAAGCATTCTAGCAAAGGAGGTAGTAACACTGGGAAAAGTCCAATGTAGATAAACAGGTAAGTGCAGAAAACAATCAAATATAAGGCACAGACAAAAGCATGGCATAACAATAATGGGTATACAAGAAAAAAATACATAATAAAGAGACTGAAAAGTGAGAGCTGAAAAGGTAGATCACAAAAGTACTTCGCAAAAGTTCTTTGAAAATCTGTTTTGAAGACATGTTGGGCTGTACTTAAAGTACAGCAAGTTGGGAAGAGGGTATACATGAATGGAAGGTTTGAGATGACAAACACAGCTTTGGCAGAAGAGGTAGAAACAGTTATTCCAGCTCTTGAAAAGGATGACTACAACATCTGCTTGGATCTTCATACTCCTTGTATCTCTGTCCATTTGAGTTTCACTGGGATGTGTAAATTGAGGATTATAAAATATTCCAACACAACTCACTTCTAGAGGCTTCCTTTCAATTCATTACATTGTGAAAGTACACTCACCCCTTACTGAATGACAAGTTCCAATAATCAAAATGTTGAACTGTATTTTCGACATTTACCAGAAGTGTTTTTGGACTATTTCTGGAAAGGACAATATAATTAGTTCTGGACATAATTTAATCCTGCCCAGATAATGATAATGTCATGGTAATGACCTTCAAAGTCGTAGCTGTCAGCTCTCTAGTGATATCACTGCTTTGCTATTGGCTTGCCCTCCCCCACTTTCACCTTCAGTGAAATCCACCTCTAGAGCTGCATATATTTTCCTAGAGATACTGCATGCAGTTACTGGGCTTGCTTTTTTTTGTATTATTGCATTGCTTATTTGGGCTGAAATCTTTGAAGTTTTCTTTAGAAGTGATGATTCCAATAGGATCGGAAAGTCAATACAAGTCGCTTCAATTAAACATATGTTAGTACCATTTTTATAAATCTCAGATTAGAAAAGTAAAGAGGAGAGAGAGCACATTTATGTTAAAAGCGAATAACAACATTAAAGCTGTACATCTCTCTGTAAACACTCCGTTTTCTTCAGATCAAGGTGATGCTTACCAGGGTGACTCACAGTATTCCCCTCAACCTCAGCATTAGCAACAGAGGATTAGCAGCATGTTTTGAAGAATCGAATACATTGCATCCATCAAGGGTAAAAGGGAGAACATTTATTTGGTGGCAAGTGACTCTGAGAATTATATGTGGCAGGCCAATTGCTGAGCAGCACAATGGGTATATCCTAATTTCCTGAAGATACTAAATAGTTCATTTGAAGATGACTGTTTCCTTTCCATCTTTGTAAGTATTCTGAAACATCCAGTTCAGCTGCCTGAAAACCCAGAGCTTATATCTCCAAGAACTGCTAACACCTAGGGCCTTGCGAAGATTTGGATCTGTATTTGAAGGCATGCCATAGGAAGGCTTCTGAATCTTAACAGTTTCTTTAGCTCCAGAGAACAGTAAATAATATCTATGAACTAACATATAAAATTCAATTTCAAATCTTCCTGAAACGCTCACTTTCTGTTCAGGCAGGCAGCTTTGAAGTCTACTTGTTGGAGCATCTATTGAAAAAGAGTTGCAGAAAAGCAACACACATGACATTAAAGCTAGTACTGAGATTCTCCCTCCACCTCCTCCAAAGGAGGTGCTCTGTGTGACTGTTAATGCTCTAGCCTGCCTGTCTTAACAGGCAGACTAGGATGGTGGCTTTCACTGCTGTCCAAAATAATTAGGAAAGCGTATATTCTGTCCTGTCCTAGATAGCTGACATTTCCTTTCAGCTGTCACCACTCCAGTGCTTCTTAAAAGCTTACTGCTGTATGCCTCTGTGGCAGATGCTCATAACATGGAAGTTGCTATTATTTTTTTGGAAAGCTGTCTGTAGGTAATAAGCAGCATGGCTCTAGTATCATCCTCCCCTTTTTAGCCTGGCATAAGAAACAGTGTAGCTGCTGAAGAGCCTTACTCTTTCTTTACAGCAGCAGCACCCTCCCCAAATCCAACATGAAAGGAGACCCCATCTACCATCTCCATTTGAGGCAACAAGTACCATTTTCATTGGAAATGAATTCCGGAGTAATTTGAAAGAGCTGCTGATAATTAATTTTTTGGCTTTCCAACAAATTTCTTTACTCCAACCCTGCTGAATCAGAGGTTGGGCATTTAAGACCAAGTGAACCTATTTGAAAGCCCCCTGGGCTTATGCATTGAGTACCCTCTAATGAATTTGTGTTCTGGTGCAGCAAAGTAGGGTCCTGGCTCTACCTTACAGTCTGCTTCAGCATGCAGTCATCATGATTTAATGCCAGTTATCCACACAGTTTATATCTTTAGTGTTTTATTTGTAGGATGTTCTAATGGGTTTAGCTTTGTTGTCACACTGCCTAGGAAGCTCAGACTGTAAACTTAATTAAATTGTTATTTACCAATGTGATCCTCTCTTGGGTTCACTAACAAAAGCATCTACCTATGAGAAGCTGATTAAAAAAAGGCAGAAAGCTAGATTTTGTTCCTACATTTAAAGGAGAGGAGATATCTAAAATGACAGTTCAGAAAGGCAGCAGGAAAGCAAGTACTCACCAGGAACTGATCCAAACCATTAAAGCCAGTTAACTATATGCACAGATTTCAGAGGCATTTGTTCATGCTCAGAAATACATTAATACACGCCTCAAATGGAAATCAAGTATTTCAGACGACAAGAAGAAGAAATAATGAAAAAGCAGAGATACACCAAGTGGGACCACCTTGGATAGGTCCTAGAGAGTTATGCACCATTCCTGGCGTGCATTCCCTTCTCCCAGAGGAAAGGAAGATGACTGAGAAAAGTTTCTACATATCCAGGAGAAGCAGGCAATGAGCTTGCTTACTGTTCATAGGATAGGATGCAGCACTGTGGTATCTAATAAAAGGGTAAAGCGGACAACTGCAAGAAACACAGGAACAAGATGGAAATGAAAGCAGCTGGGGGCAGGCTGTGTCAGCCTAAACATCAGCAGCTCTGGCACCACACCCCCTCTGATCCACCTATCCAGGTGGACCAGCTCTCAGACAGCTAGGAGATAATCACAGTAACTTCTGGCTCCTCTTCTGCTAGATTTGTTGTCCTCTCACTTTATACTTTTTTTTTTTTTAATATTTTTGTTAAAACACTCCCCCCCATCCCCCCTTCAACCTCTATACCACAAGCTGCCCGTTAAGTACATAGACATCCTTAGTATCAGTTAGTCTCAACTACAAGGGACTCCAGACTAAAGGACTAGAGAATATGACCATCACCATGCAGGAAGACATGCAGGAAGTTAAGTTTGAGAATCTTAAAGGCCTAGAGCAGGATCCAACACTCTGAGCTGAACCTAAACTCAACATTTTATATCTTTAACCTATGATTTCTAGCATATTGCACAAAATATGTTAGTTTATGATGAAATACTTAAACTGAACTAATAATTAGTGACAAGGAACAGGAACTTAAGAAGTAAGAACTAGGACAGATTTTAATTCAATATAATTATTTAAGAACAACATTCTGAAGTATTGAAAAAATTAGTAGAATTTCTAGTTATAAAATTGAGTATAAGTACAGGTAGCTTGGCAATATGCAGCAAGAGTTAGTCAACCATTATTATGCCAATCTTCCCACAAAATGAGTTCTCAAAGCAGCAGATTAACCAGGCTCCAGATAACTTTTCATTCACAAGCAGGTACCTGCAGATGTATTATTAGCTTCAATTGCCTAGCTAGAAATCCCTCTTGTTCCAGTTTAAGTAGTAGTCTGGAGTCCCATTCAGGTCTTAAATGCAATTTAGAACTTTTATCATATGGATCTATTTCTTACCTAGATGGGAGTAATAAGTTAATGGATTTTTAATCAGCTGCAGACTATCAGAAAATAAGAACCAGGATACAGTTGATTTTTTTTCCTTCCTTCTTTCTTCTCACACCCCCAGCCTCAAAGCAGAAGATTATTTGTCCTAGAATTTCTTCAGATCCAGCAACTCAGACTCTGAAGTCTTAGCACTGAGACAGTGCTAAGAAAAAAAAAAAAAAAAGTGAAAAATACTAGGTTCTACAGTGCTTCAATTCACACACCTCAGAGAATCATTCCAGCCATCTGAAGACTTGCTCTGTACTGTTCTGGTCATCCTACTATTAAAAGGGGATATTACGGAAACCGTGACACTGCAATAGAAGACAATCAAGCCAATACAAAGACTGAACAATCACAGTCAAAGTTTTCAGAAAGAAAAAGTCCATTCTCTGAAAGAGCACAAATTGGAAGCAGCGTTTGCTCTATTCTGCCTCTGATAGGAATAAAGAGTAAGAGCAGTGAAAAGGCAGGAATAAAGCCAAGGATGGTTTGAGACATTAAGTTAAGGGTTTTTATTTTTTATAGTCAAGTTCACGTAACTACAAGCTTAAAACAACCACCAAGACACAAAAACCTAAAGGTTAACAAAAGCAGACACATGAATACTTACAGTTATGTGGGAATAAGCCCTGATTAATCTAGATTCTTTGAATACAGGGGGGCATAGAGAACACCGTAAAAAAAGGGAGATGAAAATAGAGTCCTTGTTTACCCCAGAATTCATCTGGAGAAAAATTATGAATAAAGCCACAAAAGTTAATTCTCTAGCCCTACAGATGACTGAAGTTTCCCCACACCCCCAGAATTTTTTTTCCATCTTATTTCCTTATGTGGGAAAAGCCTAGAGCCAAGAAACAGAAGCCACCACACTGCCAGGTGTGACGAGCTACAACCACCAGCAACTAAACATCTGACCCAAGCACACACACAGAACCCCCTTAGCTCTGCTACTCTTCCCAAGACACTGGAACGTGCAAAACAATCAGGCTTCCTCCTGGGGAGTTGGAGACTGTGAAAACATCAGCTGAGAGAAGCACCTCTCCCTTCCCTGGAAGCTAGAAGCAATATGTGCAACATCAACCCTTTCCCTGGCTCTACGCATCTTTTTCTCTGTTATCATCTGAACAGTTAACATTCAGTTTTACCCAAATATCCCAAAAACTTGGAGATACATCTCAGAGGGCAGTGACACAGAGACTGCAGAATTAGAAGCTACGAAAGTTACTGCTGTAGTGTTGACGCTGCACTGACTCCCCACCTAATAACAGTTTAGCTATATAAGAGCACAAAGCTTTGAAAGAAGCTGGTTAAATGCTAGAACAGATGGCTGTCATCAGCATCCCTCAGCTCTGCTCCCCCTCAAGAGGAGTGGGTACCAGTAGGGCTAGCAAGTGTTTCTGGCTACGATGACTGCAGGATAGCATCAGCACACCGGTGGCAGCACTGTATCCTGTTGTGCATGATGTATAAACATGGTAAAGGAAACAGAGGAAATCAGCATGCTTTCTGCACTTCTGACCTCTGTTCATCACCAGTCATGATTCAGACTCCAGCACTGACCCACCATAGGACTCAGAGTTAAAATAAAAAGGGAATTGTCTGGAGTCTTCTATTCTTCCACTAAATCTCACATCTGCTGTCATTGTACCAGTTGTCAATACTTTGAGATACTTCTCAGACCTGTTACCTGACTTGTCTTTGGTCCAAAAAAAATGATCTGTAGAAGTCTTTAGAAATGCTAAGAATAATTCAACAAGCTATTAAATAAACATTACCAAAACATAAATAAATAAGCACTCTAAAATTAAAGGCAAAGCCTAGAAATCATTCCTACTCATATCACAGCTGGGAGAGTCATTATGAGGCAGCTGGTGGCTGAGAGGCATGCCAACATCAATCTATCAATCTCCGTTTTGCTGTATTAATATGTCACAGGTCTTGTGATCTGGATTTCCTATACCCAAAAAAAGGGGGTTTAAAACTGCCTGACATTTAGCAAATTGGCAACCTACTGCCTTTACTTACATTATATACTGCCTTCTCAGGCCCATGCCAACAACAATTGTGTTTTGATGACCCTTGAAAAATCAGCTGTGATATTTTAGTACACTTTGGGTGAGAATACTAGCGAGCAGGGCTTTGGACCCAAAGGGCAGCAAAGCCATGCCATGTCACGTGCCAAACAAAGCAGATCATAACTTGCTACTGTTGTGAGTAGTGAGGGAAAAGCAACTACCCTAGAGTGGTCATTACAACAATATGAAATACCTAAGATCTGAGACACTTACAAGCACCCCAGTCTAAGACACGCATAGCGGTGACTGTGTCATTCTGCTCAAGTAAGCTCACTAGCACCAGGCTGTGTTTATTGCTGCTTCTTGATCAGTTTTGTAGTGTTCAGAATGGTACAAGCCTTTGCTAGATAATCAAGAGAAATCAAAGTAAATCAAAAAGAACTACCATGTATGTGCTTTGGTGCCTACTCATTATTTGTAAAAGCTACAGATTAAATCCTTACCGGTGTCCTTAATAGCAACAGGAAGAGCACCGGGAAAGCTGAAGAGCAAGCTGCATTAAAAGCAATGAGGTTAGCAAATTATTCTTATCTACAGCACTCCTTAACATTTAATGCAGGGAGTAGATCCTGGACAATGCTGTTTTAATGACAAATGCAAGGTTGTATTGATGCAAGCCTATGGAAGCACAGTACTGTAAGAAGCCTTCTACTTTTGTGCTTGCCAACACAACTATGTGGTGCACATTAGGCACTCTAAAACACTGCAGCAAAGCTATGCTTTCCTAACATGATACTTGGTACTTAATGGGATACAAAGTACTTAATGGGAAGACACATCAATAATATATCATTATAGACATAATATTTCTCAGGGTGTCTCATTTTTAGACCACTGATGTCCCATGTCTGCTGCAGTAGTATGAGAAAGACTGGTTTTCAAAAATAGCAGTCTGATACTTTTAGAAAAAGATTCACATTTCAGGTGCTGTCCCTCTGTGAGGTGTTCCTTTTTATAACACCTACTTCAGAGTTGCAAGTGATCAAACACTGATCCAACAGGCCAAAAAACACTCAAAGATGAAAACATTTACTTTCAAATCAGTTGAGAAATACAAGGTATACTTTTTCTCTGCTGCTCAGACATTTCTTTGTGAATCTGTCAAAGCCCAGCAACACAAATACTACGAATCAGTTCCCACTCTTGTAGGTGAAATACTCTCAAGCATCTTATTTTGTAGGTCCAGCGCCACAGGCAGACTATTTGAAACAGAATGAAAAAGACAGTTTCAGAATCAAGCTGGCTTCACCACTAGCACAGGACCTACTCTCTCTGCCTCCAGCTCATTCAACATTAAGCAAAAATCAGTTGGCAGACAGTCAGATGGCACAGTTGAGGCATTAATTTACTAATAGAAACAAACTATTTTCAGTGCTTTCTTGCAGTTGCCTTCATGCGATAATTGCACCAGAAAAGTTACTTGTATTTATATTACTTTTTAATGGTTCCAGTTCTGACCAGTATGCTCCCAATATTCTTGCTATTATGTCTAAAGCAAAAAGGTATTACTGTGCAGGTAAAAGGATCCTTTGATGGATCCATGTTATTTCCTGTTTCCTCAGAGACTGTGTGTGGCCTTTGGCAAGTCAATTTACTTTCTCATCTACAAGGTAAGGTAGTAATAGAACAGTAGCTCCCAAAGGTGCTCTGTGTTTCCTACCCTCGGAATAAGAAGTATTTCATAAATATTAATATCATCCAACAGAAGTTC
Source organism: Nettapus auritus (assembly GCA_011076525.1). Taxonomy (NCBI): domain Eukaryota; kingdom Metazoa; phylum Chordata; class Aves; order Anseriformes; family Anatidae; genus Nettapus; species Nettapus auritus. The sequence goes on along the minus strand of CM021765.1, from coordinate 118,741,287 downwards.
ATAAAATGCCAGCACCTAATGATGCAAGCAGATCTTATTCAGGATCTGGAGGATAAGATATCTCTGCTCCTGCAGAAAGCCAGGCACAGGTGCCAGTAATCAGCCTGTGGGTCTGAGCCCCCATGAATGGGAGCAATGGAAGAGGTGCACAACAGCCTAGGTGACATGGTTACTGTCTGAAGAGAAGCAAGAGGACATGACTACCTTCAGCATGAGACAGAGCTGGGGTTTTGCTGTTAACTGGACAGTTACCCTCTAACTACACAGGACAGAAAGACTGATTATGGAATTTAACACAAGGCTGAGCTTGACTGCCCTGGCTGGCAGTTCTCAGGTGGATTTTAAGTGACCATTGAGTAAAAAACAAAACCTGGTTCCCCAGGCCTCAGCAAAATGATTTGATGGTGATGAGCAAAGCTGAATAACTACAAGTGTTTCAACAGAGACATAATACTGTGATATGAAAACCCCACTTGAGGTGTGGTGCTTAATGAAGGGTAATTATTGACTAGAGATTTCCACACTTACCTTCACTGACTGTCAGCTATCAAGCAGTGATGGCTTGCTTCCTCTTTCTCAATGACAGTAACCACATGACAATTACAGAGCATCTCCTGATCTAGCTGAGGATATCAGATCTACATAATATGCTATATCCTAGATATTTTGCTTAAAAGTATTTGAATATTTATAGATCTGCAGGGTTGTTTCATTTTTATGGTTCCTTTTAAGCCCAACTCTTTTCTGACCACTGCAATCTAGTGATTTTGTTCAGGACTAACTAGGCACCACAGGTAGAACTAAGCAAGATTGCACAAGAGGAAAAAAATACTCAGTTTTTAAGGCAACAGAGGTGCTTTTGACATCATGCAAAGCATCCAGGAGAAATCAAATTTGTCATTTTGCAAGGACAATGTGTGCTGCCAAGCCATATTCATCACTGATGTATCATCTTAATAATGATCCTCATTGTCAGTGGCACAGACTTGGGGGCAGTCTATTTTATCTCATTCCTGGTGATTAGTAATTACGTATGAACAGTAGAACATTCCTCAAAGAAATCTAATTTAAGTAAAGCAACTTCAATAGGAACAGTGATGCAATGATTTCCTCCCCCCCATTCAAAACCCCCAGCTCACACGTCTTCCAGTTATATCTCAAGCTACTGTGATCTGATATATTTTCAAGTTCTTAAATGTGTGGATTTGTTTACAGCTATATTAAAATTGTATAACTTCTATAAAATAATAAAACAAAGCTGAAGAGCAAACACAGTAAGGAGCCTTGCTAAACCAGCAGCCCCACCTGTACCACAGAATCTGTCAACTCAATATTTATTTGGCAATAACCAATTAGATTACTTACTACATTGTGAATTCCCTGCTTAAAATGAATCATGTTAGGTACTATCTAGGAATTCCTGAGAAAACAAACATTAAGAGACAGTACCAAAGGTAGAACTCATAGAAAGTTCTTCTGGTTTAAAAAAAGCAGAAAATTATTATTCTGAGATGTTCCAAGAACTAACAGATCTTTCAAGCACAGAAATAATAAAAAAAAAAAACTATTTTAAAGGCTCCTTCCCATTATCAGAATTTTATTTGACATCAATCCCATTTGTATTTTACAGAAGGCAACACTATACTACCACTTTTGCAAGGGAGGCGAGGGGGAAAGAAATCATAAATAGGTGTGAAATCAATCTTAAAAAAAGCACAGAACTCAAAAGAGTACATTTCATTAAAGACAGTGTGGATGGGCAAGGGGTGGGGATGGGTAGAGCAAGCAAAAAAGCTTACAATGTCTATTCCAGCCTCTGGTGTCACAGGGCTGTTGATTACTGAATGACTGCCCAGACTTGCTATTCAATTCAAGACATTCTCCATTATTTACAAAGGAGACCAGTTACACAGTTAACAGATAAGAGCATTAACTCCAGTACAGAACTTTACTTCACCCCTCTCAATCTTTTTCTCCATAGCTGAGATCGGACTCCAGTAGTGCAGCAACTGGTAATTAGGAGGGAGAGGGTACAAAACAGCTTTGACAGTAAAAATCTGATAACTGGGGCATCATAAGATGCAGCTGCCTACAGTGTCACAGCTTTCTGTTCCATCTAGATTTTGCTCCCAAGTGTAACTGATTCAGAGGGAGTAACAGACTAGAGCAATGAAGTATTTCCTAAAACAAAAGCCAACTGCACCAAATCCTATGTCATTTTGAGCGTTACAACAGTCACAAAAGGAGCAGAAACTGGATCATAGTCCAGTGGAAAACAAGTCTTGGATTTTTAGGACCAGGAAGGATCATTCCCAAACTAATCTGAAGAAAGATTGGACAGAAACAGCTTTTGGGGCTTCCACAGTATGGTATTTCCCTTTAACAGTATTTTCAACCCTTCTCCTGTTCACCCTGCTTCCCAGATTCAGTACTGGCTATGCAAAAAAGTTGGAAACAGAGACATAACCCTGTAGTTGTGGTCAGGAGAGTCTCATGGATTCTTGTGACCGTGTGTTTCAAAACAGAATTATGAAACCTAGCAGTCAAATACAAGTCTGAGAACAAGTGTCACCACTCAGGGCAAGTTACCACATATGAAGTGCACTACAGGTAGCATTAAAGAAAAGGGGGAGCAAGCAGTTCATGGACAAGCACTTGTGAGAAGAACTTGGAGACAGATGAGGAACTGATAGGGATCTCTTGTTGTCACCTACAAGTCAGATAGGTTGTCCAGGGAAGGGAACATTTGGAAAAACAGGTTTTCAGAAACTAAGACATACAGGACATAGAACTTGAAAAAAATATCCACTTACTGAAATTCTCTAGGCTATAAATTTTGGTATAAGTTACATTCCTCATGAGAGATTCAATTGCACACATATGCATGTAAAATTGAGAGCCATGATGAAAATAAATTCCTGTGTACATACACTAACTCACGTTTGTTCCATTTGGTGTTAAGATTTTGAAATACTCAGCTACAATGCTTGTAAGGTCTACAATCCCATTAGTTCTTCTGAAACAATTTGCAAGCTAGAAGCTTACATATCTATTTGCCAATCGTATTATACAATATATCTTCTGTTCCTTAGATAAGCACCTTCCAATCCTGCCATCACGTTATAAAATATATGCATCTCCTTTGAATAGATATTTAATGAAGGTATTCCTTGTAAAAGAACGTGTTTGTTTACGCTGCATTAAATATTTAAGAAACTTGTTATGGAAGAGCACTTAAAAGAAATCTTTCTGAAGACAAATAGGTTTTTCCATATCTTTTCTAAGCCTCTTCCAGCGAGAGCTATTAAAGTTAAACTGCTTTTACTGCTATGCCAGACCACACATCTTTAAGGCAAAGCAGATAGGTGGATCACAGCTTAAAAAAAAAATAAAAATCAAAAACTAGATCAAACCTGAAATTTCTCCTTCCTACGCTAATACTCCTTGAGCCTGTGCTAGCTCCAGACAAAGACCATACCTGGCCATGAGTTACAATCTGAACTGCACTCCATCACAACCAAAACTACGTGGGTTTAGTACAGCTAGCTCACTGGGTTTCAATTTATGGTACAAAGTGATGTGAATTAAGACCTAATTAAAACATACAACAAAAAATAAGACTATGCAAGACTGAGCAAGTCTTCTTTCCTTACCAAGATAGAGTCCTGCTGCATCCCAGTCCTCGCGGGTGTAGAAGCAGAACTTAACCTGAAGTGTTGGGATCTGACTTTAACAACTTTGATCAGAGAATGAGCAAGTACATGAGAAGCTGAAGATCACTTTTTTGCCCATTTCGAAGTTGATTGATAGGGCTTGTTGACTAGTTCAAGTCTTAATGTTCAACTGGAACATACAGAAATACTGTAGCATAGGAAGGGTCAGAAGATCCAGTACATGCCCTAAAACACACTAAGGTTTTAATAAGCACATGTAAGCCATCTGATGATACAAGAATCTCAAATCTTTAAGAAATGGCATGCTGACATTTTCATATTTACTCTACAAATCTCTACAAAAGGATATAAGAGTAAACAAGCCTTAAAAAGCTTTACTGTCTAAGCAAATCACTTCCTAACAAATTAAGATAATGTCAATTACTGAAGCAGCATTCACAAACTATCACCCCTTTACGATCTCAAAAAGACTAGTTACCCCTCAAAAAGAGGGCTACATGCAACCTACATTGCTTATTTCTAAAATAAATTTCATTATCCATAGCATTTCCCCCCTGCAAAACTTATTTCTTTAATGTCACTGGAGAATTGCTACCAGAAGTGTATTGGTTTTCTTCTGGGAAGAATCATCTTATGAAGCAATGGGGATCTAATCTTCCACACTATGCAGGCTTTCTGGTATTCAACATCTTTGAATTTATGTAGCTATAGTTAGACAATGCATTAATACAGAGATTTCATACTTCAAAATTATAAAATGACACACAGAGGAAAGTGACCAAAATTCTAATCCACTTTCCTTACCATGCAACCTTCTCCCCATACAACACAGGTCTTGAATACTGAACACTTTGAAGGCTACAGTGAGCTGATAACACCTACCACTAATTCATTACATAACCATTTAAGTAGGATTTGTATCATAATCTGCTGTGGAACTTGACAGCAGGAGATGTGGTTCTGCAAATAAAACATTCATTTACAGAAACATCTTTGAACTAAGGTAGTTTACATTCTTCAGACTTTTCATATAATTTAATTACAACTCCATACTCCCCTGTCAAACACTGGGACAACTCAGGCTACTATAAATTGCTTTAGTACCATACACACAATTCCTCCTTCCCCTGCTTTCTTGAACAGTCTGATCCAGGACACTAGAATTTTCTGTATTTTTCATACAGAAGAGCAATCCATAATGCTGTATGCCATGTAGTACATGTATCCTTCAGATTTTTTCAAGGCCTATTTCCAACTTTTTTGATCACTTGCATAAAATCCGCTCCTACTCTTCTCTTGGAAGGTTTTCATTTCTTCTGTTCCTGTGAACTACATGTACCACAGCTCTCACTCAATCTCTTCATATAACCATGTAAAAAGTCATGAACATGTTACCTGAGGGACCCATGCAGTTCTGCACAGAACCAGACAGGACACAGGCTTCTGCACAACCACTTGTGTCTCTCTTCAACAGGGATTGCTCTTTTCAGTCTACTTCCCACACCCAAAAGGAGTTACTACTGTTCACATTTGCTAGAGTATTTTTTACAGGCTGCATTCATAAGTCAACATGTCACTTTACCCCTACAATTATTACAAAAATTGCACAGGGCTTAACTTAATGTGGGACCTCCCTTGCCAATCCATAATATTCAAGTAAGACAACCCCCCTACTACAGAGGTTTGCCTATAAACAGAATGCAAAATGACAGAGGCCTGCCTGATAGATTTCTACTTTTTCAGCTCTACTAGTGTACAAGATTGAGATTCTTTTTTGTTCTTTACAAAAAAAAAAAAAAAAAAAAATATTCAGTATAGCCAAATTATTTCAGGGACTCAGGAAAAGTGATAAAAGGGAAAAAAAACTCACAAGAATAATACTTCGCCTTCCTGAAAGAAAGGAAGGCATTTTCTGCACATCTTTTCCATGTTTCAGAACATCTTGTTTCCTCTATACCCTACCAGCTAGCTACTTGTTGTACTACAAAATGCAACAGAACTTAACGCACCTCTGATGTGTTTTTCCCTACCAGTACATCTCAACATTTTCCTAAAACACTACCCTAAAGCATTTTTTTTCCATTTCATAAAGAGGGAAAACAGACCACAAGGTGTACCCAATTCCTGCTATCAAACAAGAACCAATCTATGAAGCAAACAGTAGCTCCCCACATCCATTTGACTACTGCTACCAACACAATTTGTCCTGGTGTATTCTTCCCAGTATAAGAAATTATTAATTCACAGAGAAAATGCTGCTGAAAAGCCTTGGACCTGTTTCTCCACCAATTCCACCCTGTGCTTCAGTCTTCATTGCCACAGCACACATCAAGGGTACGCTGCTAGATGTTTTCTCCCAGCCTTGGTTTCTGTACTGACTGGCATGCAGAATCCAGAAGGTAGGAAGACCACAGAAGCACACACCTCTCAGGTACCTTCTTGGGGCAACGGCTTTCAACTTTGTGCATCTTTACAATAGCAACACACTTTTTGTAAATAAGTTATGGCTAAATTCAGGAAGCATTCATAATGCAGTCTCTTATTCCGCGAGGAGAGAAATTTTAACATAAATACATTTTTCCCTGTGATTAACAAAGTTATGATTCCATGCAAAACTGAAAAACTATCAGGAGGAAAAAAAAAATCAGTATTCTACATGTTCTGATCAAACACTGTATTGACAGAGGGCAACTTGCATCTTGTATCAGTACTCTCTCCTTCAACTCCACTGGCACCTTTTTGTTAAGGCTGGATAAAGGAGAAGAAAGACAAGCTGAACTGTTACTGTTCTGTGAGTATTACTCTTGCCTTTTTTTTTTTTTCTTCATTTGAGCTGTGATTTCATCATAGCTGTATCACATTTTTGATAACAGCATTCAAGGACATTATAAGCCATCTCAATTCTACAAAGTAAAGAAGCATGGTACATTGCACTATCAGGTAATTGATATTCTAGACTTCAAGATGTGTTAATGGACCAAGGAACACAGTTAAAATGTGACCCTGATTAGAGGAAGAAGCTACTCTGTATTGTGTTTTTTGTTAATACCTTAGAGGAAGATCAATTAATTATTATGCCTGAACTAGTATACACTCTTTAGTCTTCAAAACACCAGATTATCACTTCTAATTAAGATGCATTTGTATCAAAGAAAGCTGTAGGTATTAAATATTATAAGGTACTAATTTTCTCCTAACATAAGAAAATAAAGTACTCTTCACCAGGAATGTACTGTGTTTATTGCTTTGGAACATAAACCTGAACAACAGCATTACATTAAACCATAAATCACTATTTTGTTCCTTCAGAAAAATAAATCTTACATAGATACTGATCAGTAGAGTCAGTAAAAATGCATTCTTTTCACAGAACACTGGAGTCTGGAACTCCTAAGCAAGATTGCATGTAGGAAGTACTGTACACTATGAGTGTACTCTATAAATTAACCCATAAGCATTACTTAAGTACAAGTGATGTATTTTAGAAGTAAGAGATTCTACACACCTTCATGAGTTGAAATAGAAACTCAACATTGAAATAACACAAGTGTCAAATACAAAACTCTTGACAAAATAAATTTGAGATGGTTCTTTTTAAAAGAAAAAAAAACAGGAAAGAATCTTATTGTTTACATAGTTATATTTTATACACCTGCATTTTCATTTGCTTTGGATAATTGACTCTTAAGTCTCTTGGTTCATGCCTGTCCTGGTTTCAGTTGGGACAGTTTCCTCCTAGTAGCTGGTGGAATGCTGTGTTTTGGATTAGGATGGGAAGAATGCTGATAACATGCCGATGTTTTGGTTGTTGCAGAGCAGTGCTTGTACCAAGCCAAGGACTTTTCAGCTCCTCACTCTGTCCTGCCAGCAGGCAGGCTCGGGGTACAGCAACAGCTGGGAGGGGACAGACCCAGGACAGCTGACCCAAACTGGCCAAAGGAGTATTCCATACCATCTGACGTCATGCTAAACAATATATAGGGGTGGCTAGCCGGGTTGGGGGGGCCGGCTGCTCGGGATAGACGGAGCATCGGTCAGCGGGTGGTGAGCAATTGCATTGTGCATCACTTGTTTCATATACACTATTATTGTTATTATTGTTATTATTGTTATTATTGTTGTTTCCTATCTTAATAAACTGTCTCTATCTCAACTCTCGTTTCACTTTTCCGTTTCTCTCCCCCATCCCAGAGAGGGAGGGGGGAGGGTGAGCGAACGGCTGTGTGGTGTTTAGCTGCCGGCCGGGTTAAACCACAACAATGCCTGAATAGTCTGTTTTTGAACAGACATATGCATTGAGGCAACTGTTAAATTTAGTTTTCTTAAGCTTTTATGAACAACAGTAAGTGGATAAACCTGTCATCAGGGCTAGGGGGAGTAACAGATCAAATCCCACACATAATTGTGCCTAGATAACTCATAGGTTTTGTTGCCTTTAAATGTATTCAGGTTTATTTGCTTTGTTCATCACTTCATCAAACAAGCTGCATACACACTGAATTTCTGGCTCAGAAAAAGCCTGTATAGGGATATGCTCATTTCAGTCACGCTCACATCTGCATGAAACACCCATGAAGTTACTTTCTACACAAGTAAACTTAAAAAAAAGTTACAGGTTTACTTCCAGTGTCAGTTTTATGATCTGATTTAAATAACTTGGCACTTGAAGTTCTGAAAACAAAATATGCCAAGTTGCTCTTTACTTTGACAAGTGTTCTGTAAACTGCTGCCAACAACATCCTAATAGAATTACATGAAAATATTTAATAAGGAATTTGAAATTAAATTTGACTTTCCCCTACCCCTCAGAGTATACCTTTATGCATATATCACATGTATGTGCATACCTGAGACAGGAGAATTACACATTCCTGCCCATCCTGTCACTCTCAGTTTAAGTTTTAACATACTGCAGGTTTCTGAAATAGTACTCTACATGTTTTATACTTATTTAGGTAGAAATACAGAGGATATACTTGTTTGTGTTGTATTTAGCAGAACATTTAACTAATGCAGCACTCCAACAATAGCACTACCCACCACACATTTATGGTGTTATATACAGGGAATACATTTGTCTATTTTAAGGCATCATCCCTCCTTTATTAACAGTGCTCTGGCAAGGAACCACAGGCAGAACATTTGCAGCAAACAAACCAGCCTTCCCAGCTAGAAAGCCACCATGTGCTCACTAAAATACCCAGCCACCCACTGCTTTCAATCACTCGGGTGCTACTACAGTCGTATTTTGTTCTAGAATACATTACTATTAACATGATATTCTGTTTTCAGAAGTGCCAAAAGCTATCACATTCTTCCTGGGGCATGATCTAGTGACTGGGGTTAACATGTTATGTGTCCAACCTTTGGTTCAAGCTGCTGGTATCCACACTGCCCAAGAACAGCCAGTGCTTATGTTGTTACTTCACTCTTAAGTGTTGTTACCAGTTTTCTGTGAATTGCATCAAGGTCTGATGAGACCTTCAGCTCCATAGGATGAAGTTATAAATCAAGCTCTGAGGTACACAGCAGGGGCACATCCATCCTTGAAGAAGGTGTACCAGCTAAAGAATCTTCTGAAGTCAGAGGAAACCCTACTTAAAATTAGGCTCTGTGTGCATGTAAGATAAAGCTTGGTGCAATCAGAGAACAGTCACCCACAATTTAAGTATGTGGCAGACAAATTCATCTTGCTCAATTACAAGTAGATTTAACAGCAGTTGATCAACACCACAAAGTCATAATTGCAACATGTCATACCACTGTGGCCAGGAAACAATTTGCCCATCCAGCAGTGTGGGAATCAAAGCAGCTGTCTGAGCTTTTAGACTGAGAACCTGAAGGTTTTCAGGTATTTTATATTCTATCATGCATGCCTTTATTGAGAATATACACCATCAGACTGTGTTATGGGATATACTAGCAAGTAATCCCAAGCTTTGTTGAAGCTGGGCTCCCTGATGTATGGCTTGCAATTCATGGTGAGCTTCACTTTTTTTTGAATTTAAACTAAAAGAGAACATTTGCTAAGAATTCTTTCAATTTCATTTAGAATGAAGAATCCTTTGGCCAGCTGTGAAAGCATTACTCATGAAAGACAAAGAATGAATTTTAAATACCATTTCCCTGTTGTTTCAAGTATAGTCTTACCTATTTAGGATGCTAGAAGGTATAACATCTTGGAAGAAGAAGAATTAGACTCATCTTTCATAAGAAAGTTGAGATTTCAGTGTTCATACAGATTAATACCACAAAGAAATCCCTTTCTTATTACTATAACCAATGCTATGAAGAATTTCACAAAGTTAATAGTCTATAAACTCAGAAGTACTTTTTAAATTACAACAGCTACAAGAGATGAAATACACTGTTAACATCAATTAAGCCAAATTACTTGTAAAAGTCAATACAGAAAAATAGTGCTTTTACAAGATTTAAGCACTGGAACTTTAAAAACTATTCTAGATTTGTAGAAGCTTTAAACTCTTTTGGCTGAGTGCTTATGTTTTGAATATGAATGTTGTTTGACTGCAGAAGTCATGAGTCTATACATTGTACCTTCTATTTCTTCCCATGACAGATGACTGGAATCCTGACATACCGCATCACTAAGAACTTTCCAGCAGAATATTTTACATAAGGCTAAATGAGTCAGGCAAGGGATTATTTTAGAGCCAGTTTCTAAGGGGGATCTACCATAGCTGATTTTCCTCTGAAATATCCTGAGGGAGATTATATTAAGAGTTTAAAGAACGGGATTGACATTGGTATTCCATTCTCAATTGCTAATTTATTATCTGGAGGAAGGCACATTAACCATGAAGGAAATCTTGATGAGAAGGGATCTATAGCTCAGGTGTATGGTGTTTAACTGACTTTTCAGTCTTACAAGAATGCATTAGTAGTATCTATGCCTCTGTTTAACCATCAGGCAAATGGCGACCAGAGCAACAAATTAGTTCTCTGCACTGCTATGCAAATCAGCACCACTCCTTCTTGGGACTCATTTCTCCAAATAACAGAATACTCAGTGGAAACCCAGAGGAGTGCAATTCTAGAGATCACCTGGTACTGCTCAGCAGGAAGGGAGACAACTGCCTAAGGGCCATCACATTTCCCCATCTGTTTATACTCAAAGGAACAGATCCTTGGAAAGGTTTTTTCCAAGAGCTGGGGGGCATGGAAGAAGTGAAACAACTTTTACCATAAGACATTAGAACCCAGTTAGTAACCAGTGTTTCCTTTAATTATCTCTAACAAGCCAAGTTCTCCAATTACTTTTGGCACCTGGGAGGGGAAGGAGCCTGCCTCAGCAGAAGCAGTATCTGGTGATGTCCACATGGCACAGCTCTGAGGAATCCAGCATGCAGATGCTTAGCAGCATGTTTCAGTGCATTAGTGCTGGGCCTCCACCTGTAATTCTGTTCTGCACTACTGACCACCTCTACAGCTACTGAAAACCAACAGAAAACTTGGCAGTTACTCCAGATACCAGGGCGTATTCCAGTATTATGGCCACTGTTGCTGAAACTGTCAAACTAGAGTTGGACAGCACCAACATACGTTCAACAAATCCAGTAGGGACTGGTAAGCAGACCAGAAAGTTTCTTCATATACAGAATTGTTCTTCACCTCTGTGTTGCATGCAGAAAAGCATGAGCAAAGGATCCCAAAGCAGTGGTAAATCCCTCTGCAGATTCACAGGACACCCTTTCAGACTAGGTCAAGTCCAGCATTAGCACTGAGATCCTTCTGACTGTGAAGCTAGTTTTCAGCTGAGGAACTTAGTATTTTGAGAAGCACTTTTCCAATCCTTGCTATTTCCCCCTAGCATTCAGCAAAATATTACGCTTGAGTTAAATGGAGAAAGATCCCTCAAAGCCTAACTGATTAGCCTAGTTATTGGGGTGTGTGGAGGTCAACAAAAAAAGTAAAGACTTCACTTTTTTTCAGTTTCCAACCTTACTACACTTACTGTGATGTTAGACAGTCTAAAGCAAAAGATGTCCCTTGAATTATAGTGCACTTAGGACTGAAAAAATAGGTTTTGGTCACAGACACAACAGATTTACTCTTCACAGTTTTAAGTGTGGCCTGCAAGGCTGAAAAAACTTTATGAAGATGGTTCTCAGCAGATATGGACCATCAAAACAAAAAACTGCAATTGAACGCAAATTTATTAGAAAGCTTCATTATGCTTGCCTGCTCCTACTGATCTTATAGCTTGAAGCTCAAACACCATACTAATCCATTGTGGCCAGTCTGATAAACTCCAAATATCAAAATACCAAGTTTATCTAGGTATTAGAGAATGAGGACAGACTCCATCTAACAAAACATGTCAAAATCATGAAGTACCAGCTAACAGATTGACTTGTTAATACTCTGCCTCTAGATATAAAAATAGATAGATAGTTGTTTTGACTTTTTAATAAAATTGTGCCAGCAATTTCAGCAAGATGATTTGATCTAAACTCATCTGGAAGTTTTCACTAACTGGCATTCTTCATAGCTGTTCTCCTCTATCCCCATTGCTATCTTAAAATTAGGTACAACACTAGGTTTAAGAGTGTCTGTTTTACTTTCTTTCCCTTTTTCTCCACCTACAAAGCAGAAATGAAAACTGCAACACTACAGTCTTGAATGTTTGCCAGTGTGCTCTTTGGATAGTTAGACTGTTTGGCAAGAATTACATACTGAGCAACAGGTACAAACAGCTTTTACAAGCAATGAACAAAAACTTGTGGTACTTAATGTACATTTCTTTACAATTCAATCATCCTTCTAACAAGAAAATAAGTTAGCTAACCAGTGTATTATTTGCCTAATAAACAGAGCAATATTTTAAAACGATGTTCTAAACTGCAGCTTTCACATCCAAGCCAAAGTGCACTTTAGAAACAGCCCAGCAACCACTTCCAAGACTTTATGTAGATAATACTATTTATGGTATCTGATTGCATGCTGCAGCATAACTCAATCACATCACGCTCTTCGTATCAATCATACAGGATAATAAGGACAGCAGAAAACTAACCTTGAAATTCAGTACAATACTTTTGCCAGATTACACAAAACAGTAGATTGCTCATCAAGCTCTAGAAATGAGGGTGTTTTTTTTAAAAAAAAAAGAAATCACAAATTCAACAATGGATGGAGCACTACACAGCAAAATACTGGCACATGGTGGGAAATAGGTTCACTTTCACAAGGAAATGGTATTCATACTTCAAAGGTAATACCAGTTCCCCCCCCCACTGCTGACAGCCACCAACAAATCATCTCTCAAGTCAGTGATGATTCCTACCTTAAGAAGGCAGAGACACAGGAGAACTCTTGAACAGAGTTCTCTCAACTTGGAATCCAAATTACAGAAGACTCCTTTAATGAAAATAATTACATTACCTTTAATGTCCAGCAGGACATAAAGTCAATCACAACATGTGGGTACTTATTCACAGGACACAATCAGCTGTTGGATGCACTACTCCTTTGGCAAGAACGAAACCATAATGTTAACTCTTTATGAATGCTCTGTTTTTAAATCTAGTTTAAAAAACCTGGCTATAGTGTTTCTTTCAATTTACATTTGAAATCTCAGAATTTCTTAAGAGTATAAAAACATTGTTGCCAAGACAACAGTATACAGAAGGCAAGCAATTCACAAAAAATACAGATATTTAAAGAGCAAAATGTAAAATTAATATATTAATCTCAACTGCTGTTCAGATGACCTTTACAGTTGCTCAAGAGTAGGCATTTCTTCTTCCAAAGAGACTACTACTGACAGGAATTAACTTTTGAGACATTTGGTAATGCGTTTTAGGAATGATTTCCCGCCCCCCATTTGTATTCAGACTGAGATGACAGTACTGACAGAAGCTGCAAGCAAACAGCACTCCTGAACATAGCGGACCCCAAGGTTTTTAAATGAATAATGTTTACACCGAATAGATAAGGAAAAAAGTCTGCTTGAATATCCAAAAGCCAGTTTTACAACCATCACAGTAAGGTATCCTCTGTACCAAAATAAGAAGCTTGTACTGTGCATGGTCAGATTCTCCTTCTGAAAAAGGAGAAAGCAAGCCTGTCAAGTATAATGGAAATAACAGACATACCCTGAAATAAGAAAAACAAGATAGCCTGAAAACTTAATTCCAAGAGAGAAACAAATGTTTAAATAAAGTTTTATGGGGGGAGGTTGATGTGAATGCAATAGTACACAACATAGGATGAAGTCATGAATTCAGCAAAATCCTTTTGTTTTCACTGAAGAATCTTTTACACATCTAAAAGAGTTAAAAATGACCTACACCACCTTAAAAGACACCTTTACAGTTTGCAACTGTAAACATTACCAGAAGGCTCAAGTTGTAAGACCCTAGGATTCACTATCATCAGCAATTCACTCTGTTTGCAAGACCCAGCAATGTCCTGCCTTGACACAAGAAATGCGATAAACAAGAGCACAAGGATATTGCTACTTCATCACTATCATCTTTTGTTCTACAGTTGTTGTGCATGCGTTAAGTGTCCCACAGAAGTATGGCTGAACAGGTAAGGCCAAGAACTAGCATGCAAACAGCTTATATCCGTATTTGTTTTATTCAGAGTTGTCAACACAGTTTTCTTTTTTGATATGCAACTGTATCTATCCACACCCAAACTTTAAAGTGTATAATAAATATTCATTTTAATATACACAGAAGCTTTATAACTATGGATCTCTTAGTTTGCCCCATAGGGTAGCTTGGCTCAGCCCCTAGAGCCATTTTGGACAGGATCCACAGTTCTTCCCACACACTGCACGTTCAGGAATAGAGATAGCATGTACAAGTCTCCCTTCCATGCCGAGCACTAGCTGTGATTCATCAGAACCAAATCCCCACCCTCAGCAGCCGCAAAGATATTCCTTTTATTTTTGAAGGGGATCCAGCTCCTTGCAGCGGGGGCAGCAATGCCATGCAAGCACGCCACAAAATCTCAAACAGATTCAGATGAGAGATTACTTAAAATTCCTGCCCAGAAGAATTCCTTAAGTGCCCTTTCAACACCCTCACGCAGCAAGTGGTATGCACATCCAAGCATGGTGAACATTCTGTCCCAGCCCTCTGGCACACTCACATTGCAGCACTGTGAGGGCACACGAGGCTTCCCTCTTAAGGGAGAGCCTCAGATACAGCATATACACTCTGTGGATCTGAACCATTTGTTGATTAATTTGATTTCCACCAGACATACCACTAATGTTCAACAGACATCATCATCTAGAGCTGGACATGCACTGCAGCCAAGCAAGCTGAGCACAGCCCTGTGTTGCTTCTCTGTACCCACAAGAGGAGGTCTTCAAGTGCTGGCAGGAGAAGGGCAGAAGCACGCTCTCAGGCTATCCCATCTGGGACAGGTACTCAGAGCTTGACTCACCTGGAGTTCCCACACTGATAAAACATGGGGAGAAAGAACAACCATATGTAACTACCTGTATAACCTCTATATTGCATCTATACCTTTTTGTGGCATTTAAGTACAACAGGAAACCAAGTGTCCAGAATATGTACTTGTTTAACACTGCTTGGTGCTAATTCCTCTTCAACAATTGTTTTCCTGTGCATCACAATCAGTTGTCTTCCGGTCAAAACCTAAAGTCACAGCAACTTTACACCGGGAATGCAAGACTGGCGAGGATCACATCCTTACTTACAAATCCTGAACCATGCCAAATCATTCCTCTAAACAAAGTCAGCATGCCATAACAGCAGCTTACTCTGCATCTGCTTTTTTTTTTTTTTGATAGAATTTAAGAACAAATGAGGTCTTAAGCCCTTTTTCTATAAGCTGAATATGAAACAGTGAAGAAATTAGAGGGCTTTCTGTCATGACTACAGTTACTAAGTTAGGCAACAGTAATAATGAAATCTCAATGTAATGAAGATTTAGAAAGCATTTACAGCATGTATGTTTTTATTACAGAAAAAAATCTCTGCTTTGAATTGTATTTATATTATTTTTAAAATAATTCTTCCAAATACACTTTTCATGTAATGAGCATCTAAATACATTCTAGACATGATCATGGTACTTGACAGGAAGCCAGGAAAAATTTTAAGGCAATGGAAACAACATGTTCTTCTATGAAATTAAATCAGGGATAGGTTTTATTCTCTGCAACTTCCTGGTGCAGCAACTAGCATGGTGCCCATCTGTTCAATAATCACGACAACTATGATATATCAAAGATCCACACTTCAGTTGGCTCACTTAATAAACATTTGGGAAATGAATGCAACTTTTACTTGTTTGTGCTTACACTTCACTGTCATTTTTCTAATGTTAACTTAACATCTGGATCCATCTTAGTCCACTCACTTTGAGACCCAGAATGGTTCTGGTTTTTAGTAGTGATATCTTAAGCACTGCAAGCACACGCACACACAGGACAAAGGGAGGGCTCAACAAAAGCCCCGCACCAGTAAGGATCGCAGTGGTCAGCCAGGTCTGGAGGAAGCCCCGTTCTGCAGCAAGCATGAAGCTAAAAGCTCTATAGAAAGTGTCCTTTTATTAACAGGAGATTCACAAGTGAATACAGTTATGGCCAGAAGGGACCATAAGACAGATGGCTGGACTGATGATTTATGACAGGCTCTTAAGTATGGAGTCCAGTAACTCATACTTAGATAAAATTTATCTTGGAAATAAGTATGAACTGCTGGGCTGAATACCTCTAGAGATGGAAGAGCTAGTCCCAGATGTTAACCGTCTTCACTGCTCAAGATCCTGCATGCTTTGAATTTGTTAGCTTTTATTTTTTCCATCCTTGTTACACCTTTCCTTGCAAGGCCTTCAGGATTTTCTTCCCATGAATGTAATCATTCAAAGAAATAAAGTCATTTCCCTAGCTCGCAAAAAAAAAAAAAAAGTAAAAGAACTACCAGCTGAGTTGCACAGACTTTTTCCTTACTTCTCAGTTTTTGTGGATCTTCTCCATATTGTTTTTTGAATAGCCTTTTAAGGAAGCATCAGAATTTCTGGTATTATCCAGCCATGCCATGTACACAAGTTAAAAGTAACTTGCCTACACCTATATCATGTCTCTACATTAGAAGCACATGCTGAACCCACAATGACCACTGATTATTTTTTTTTTCCAATGCTATCACTCACTCCAAAAGCACAGCTTGCAATCCTCATTACTACACTTCATATTTGCATGAATCTTCTCTGAACACCCAGGCAACCCAAACCATCCTGTGTGAGTGCAAGTGAAAAATGATGAGTTAGTGTTGGAACTAGTGATTATCCCTGCAGGTAGATACAACAGGGATAACCCAATTCCATTACAACTCCCTGATGGCAACTTTCATAGTACAACAGTTTTGTGGGTTTTCAACAATTTACTAGGTATTTTATTGCTAGTAATATTTTTTTTTGGTCTCAGTATACTGATATAAATTATTTTATCCAGAAAATTTGTTAACAGAATAAATATTTGACAGAGCCTGCTTTCCATTAAATTTTGCTAACAACCTTTGATTGTAACATTTTTACTGTTTCTTCACATGAAGTGAATCCACATAATTTTTCCAATTATTTCACCCAGAATTGACAGCAGGATGCCCAGATTAATGCTACCTGCATCAGCCCATATTAAAACACTGGTGCTCTAAGCTTTTGAATAAGACCTCAAAGAATAGGAGTGTTGGAGATTTCATTATGGCTACTGCATCAATTTTTTTTTGCTCTATCTTTTCCTCTAACTCAATGAAAAGGCAAACCCTGCACCTACCAGAGGTCTTGTTTTATATTCAGGAGGGCAAAAAAATCCGTGACACCATTTTAAAAAGCAGCAGACCCCTGAAGCATGAAATTAATATAAACAGAATGAAAAACAAGTGGGATACAAACTCTTAAAACTACTTTGGTATCCAATGCCCTAACTCTCCAAGGACTTTCCGTGCTAGCTTCATTTCCAGTCATTGAGAGCTTCCCTGCTGGATCACAAAATCTTTTCTGCAGGCCTCTGAAGGGCCACCTGATTACAGTTTAGCATCTTTACAATTATGATCTGGTTAAAGAGGCTGTACCAGCACTGCACTCACAAGAAGTCCTCTTCTAACTTCCAATTCAAAACTCTTTAAGGTGAATGCAAGTCTAAACAAATGGAGCATCACAACTGCAAAAATGCCTTACCTAGGTAACAGTTTACAGAAAGCCCTAAAATAAAATGAGCCTATCCTCAGGCTTACAAACTCAAGCTCTTCCCAGCTTTCTTCCGCAAAGCCTACACTGATTTATGATAAGTATTTGTCCCCAGATGTGTAGCCATATTTTAAGTAGTGTATTTCAAAATTAAATGATAACAATGGAAGATGAGAAGAAATAAAAGATCACTGGGGGGGGGGGGGGGGAATATATACCCTTAAAATGAAAATCACCATGGGAATTGAATTTTCTCATTTCTTTGGGGTTATAAATATCTGGGATAATTCTATGATCCTTAAACTGATCCTGTTTCTGATTCATCATCCAGAATAGACATGGGATTTGTGTCCAATTAAGAAACACAAACATTTGCTCTCTCTTTACTACTAACATCTAAATTCTAGTATTACTCTATAGCAGAAAACTGGAGAAATATTTTAGAGTCATTTGAGATCTTACATTTATTACAATACACAACTAGCATATTGCCAACAGTCTATTTGGAAACAAACTTTCAGAGCAAAACAGAGAATTTAAGAAACAATTGGGAAACATCAGTAAAAATTCATTTTTGAGAGGCTGTCTGTTCTCAATTACAAATTTTTAAAGTGGGAAAGCAAACAATGTTGAAAGTAGTTGCTAACTATAGGGAAAATAAAAAGAAAGGTGCGAGAAAGCGCTGCTAGCTCTGAGCCATAATCATCTAACAGTAAAGTTACTAACTGCACAGACCTGAATCATTTTTTTTGTAATCCTTCCAGTTTTCTCATCTCCAACCAGTAACAGTTGCGTGCTAACAGGTCAACCTTTTAAATTAACGGGGCTTTGCTTTGTGCTGTACTCGCCTTGCATTCCATATCCCCGGAGCTATAGAATGAGCTAAGTATGGCACTGGGATCATGCGCCACTGTAAAGGTCAGCACCCCCAGCTTCGCCAGGAATGACTACTGAGGCAGCTCACCACCTTTTCCCTTTCACATTCTCCTTATGCTACAGAAATATTGACAAAAAGACAACCTGGGAGCCAGAAGCAGGACTTCAGGAAAAAATAAAAAAATAAGAAAATAAATCAGAGCAGCCACCCAACCCCTACCAAGGCAACGCGTATCCTTCAAGATACTTACCACCACCCCTATGCTTTTAGAGCTAAAGTTCCCATAGCAGCTGTAGTTACCCTGTTAAACATGACACCTATTTCGTTGTTACTACTGTTTCTTAACACAACTTAAAGAACTGGCCTGTTTCACAAGTTATTCAAGCACGCGAGGCTGCTGGTATTTTAAGGCTCGCTTATGGGGCAAGCACGTAGAGCTTCAAGAGGAGTTACTTTAATTTGTAGCTCCCCGTGCACTTGCGCTGCAAACGAGCTGAATGGTCTATAAATACCTTTACTACCACGGATTTGGTTTCTTTCCAGGACTAAGCAGAAAGAGCCCAGGCACCTGAAACTCTATCTTAGCCCTCTGGGGGGTGGGGAAGGGGGAACCTCACAGCTGCCGCCGATCGCAGGTTTAGCAACGGGTCCCAGTGCCCCGCCGGGGGGAACATTCCTCGAGCAGCGGGGGGCCGCTAGCATCGCTCCAGCCGCAGCGAGAACCGCTCGTCAGCGGACGAGCTCCTTCCGTGCTCAACAAAAGTTGAGCTAATTAAAGACATACTAAGAAGAAAAACACTAAAAAATAAATGAAAGCTGACCGACGCCCCCGCGGCGCAGACCCCCGACCCCCGCCGGGATGGGACGGGATGTAGTAGCGCGGGCGCCTACCGGAGCGGCTGCGGATGATGTCTCGGAACTCGTCGGCGGCAGGGTCCCCCCCGGCGGCGGCAGTGGCTCCGGGGAGCCCCGCGTCAGCCATGTGCGGAGCTGGGCAGGGATGGAGGGAAGGAGGCAGGCAGGGGAGCGCCGTGGGTCTACGGGGTGGTGGGCGGCAGAGACGGGACGGGACTGGACTCGACTGGACGGGACGGGACAGGTGCATGGCGGCGCCGCCCGCCCTGAAATAGAGCCGGGGCGGCGGCGGCTGCGCCCCCCGCCCCCGCCCGATCGATGCGCGAGGAGCAATTAGCGAGCTAATGGGGCCCCGGAGGCGCCGCGGGGCAGGAGCGAGCGGGCAGCCCTTGCCTGCTCCCCCGGCCTGCGCGGTAGCGCAGTTGCGCGCAAACTGCGCGCAGCCCCGCGGTAGGGGCCTCCCCGAGGCGCTGGTCCGGCGACGAGGGTGGGGAGGGAGGTCGGGATTTTCTCGAGGTTTTCTCCCAAACCTCCTCCCCGCAGACCTGGTGGTCCGGCAAGTCACAGACCTGAGGGTCCCTCAGGCATAGTCTGGTGGCACCTGCGGGCTTCTCAGGCCTGCTTCAGTGCGAGGACACAGAAGAAACGTTTCCCTGCGTGTTTGATACAAAAAGGGGAGGCTTAGTCCCCTGTTGTCCCAGTCGAGGGCCAATATGCTGACCGATGGCCTCAGCTCCTCGCACCCTTCCGTGAAATGTCAGCTAGGCCGACAGCCCCCGCCCCCCCCCCTCCCTCCTATTCTTTCCACGCTGGCATTCGCACCATGCTTTTCATGCCCTGTTTCCCTTACAGGACCAGAACCCCAAAAGACAGCATCACCCCACGGGGGAAACAGCCAAGCCCAGGAGGTAGACATGGTGAAGTAAAGTGCCTGCTCTCCCTATTGAAACCGAGCTCTTAGCTGTGCATTGAAACATGGACACTAAGAAGATGCATAATCCCCTATTCATGTTTGCTAGTTTGTAAAACAACAACGTGGTGCATTCAATACAAAAAGCTGATCAGCTTTAACACCAATTCATAGACAATCCATAAGCAAATACTGAAGGACAGGAAATTAAGGATAATCTGTATAAAGGAAGTATGTTTTCACTTGTACTTTGCAGAGATAAAGGACTTGAATCTTTTCAAGTACACAGTAGTATATCAGAAGAAATTTGCTTGTCTGAAAATAACGGTTAAATAGAATAAAATAGAATAAAACTAGGTAAGAAAACCAGGTCAGGCAGAGTGAAAGAAGCAGTTCTAGGAAGACTTTTTTAGGCACGCGTATGGTGTTAGATGGTGAGGAAGGGAGCTTGGCCCAGTTTGACGCAGTGGGGCGTACTCTCCACCCAGGTATTGTCTCGTGGCTCAGTTCTACCCTCCTGTTTTTCATAAAGACTGTTATGAGACGGAGTAGGTGGGAAGTTTTGCACAATGATATTTCAAAAATATTTTTCAGCTTCGTATTTTGATGATCAGTGTTTATTACTTTAACAAAGTGAGTAGGAAAATGAAGTATTGCCAGCCTTAAATAATAAAAAAAGCATTAGTCAGACTCAGAAAAGGCATGAAAATGTCCTCAGATTATTCAGGGGGGAGAGATTAAATTTCTTTGTCTGTATTCTCTTTGGATTTCCACTGGCCACCCCTGGTGCGTGCCAACTCTCACAAACATCCAGTAATGCAATTTTGGCTCCTACCACAGGGGTTCTTGCTAGAAAATTTGGCTGAGATCAATTTGCAGACTGGGTTACAGCACTACAGCTAATAAGGAGACTGTAGCTTCTCTGCTATTGTGAGTCTGTTAAATACCCTGTTATCACCACCCCCACCCCCCAAGTTCGTCCCAATCTATGAACTAGATTCATTCAGTCCTATGTCAATCCAGCCTTTCAGTAAAGTGTGTCTGTTTCCCTACCTCTTGTTTTCTCAAATTTTGCTTCTCCTTTTTTTTTATGTGGATTTTCTTTTTTCTTTTTTGCATTTTAGTGCCTTAGGGAAGGTCTCAGTTTGTACATGCCTTCCTCTCTCTGATAATAGGCATAGCATTGCAGAATTTAAAATGGGATTCATCCGCTCCTCAACAGCTGATCCACAGCCTCACACATTATCTGTTCTGTCTTTAAAACCCAGACGGGGAACTTGTGTTGCTGCTTCCTTCTTCTTATTCCATCTCATCTTCTGTCTCTTCCCATGGACAAAATGGAGGGAAGATAATTTCGCCTCTTTATGGCCAAGTTCTGATTACTATTCTTCTGTTAGAGAAAGTTAGAAGGAAGCCAATCAAGACAGACGAAAATTGCATGACTGACACTTCTGTCACTCCAGACTGCCTGTATCAGTAGCCAAAATCTCATTACTGTAATTTGACAACGGAGCACTATCTTAACTAAATGCTAAATCTGTTCCATGTAGTTTTACAGACCTAGCAAGACTGTCTGCAATACTTCAATGCTAGAAGTCTCAACATGTTTAGTTAACTTCATGAACAGGTCCCTTAGTGTGCTGTACCTGAGGTTTTTGGGCTAAGTAAAATATCTGCATCCTATTTCCGTAAACACCAGCTGATATGCCCCAGATATATATATATATATTTGTGCGTGTGTGTGTGTGTTTATGGAGCTGCTGCTAATTCAGTTCTGAGAATGTCATGTATTGTCAAGAATTCTATGTTTTTGGCAATACTTCACATGGCTTTTTTTTATTATTCTTTTTTTTTTTTTTTTTCCCCACAAACAGAATCTTAATTTGAGACAGAATAGGTGTCTAGGCAGCTCATCTAATTACAGATCTTTCTTGAACATGTAAACCTCTGAAGTTCAAATCAAGGTAAGGTGTAAGAGCAACAAGTGTAACTGGCAGCTCCTGTTAGTCTGTGTTGTTCTGGAGACCAAGTTTCACTTAGTCACCCATGGAAAATATCTTACGCTGTGTTTGTAATTTCTACTATTAAAACTATTTGATTAGTTGTTTGTTAAAGCTCGGGGCTGGTTATTTCAAATGTTGCAGCAGGCCTTCAGTGAGACATAATGTTTTAGGATGAAAAATATAATTTAATGACATATTTGTACATTATTAAAAGCCCATTTCAGAAAACAATTGGTTTTATAATAGAATCTAAAAGATGCTCAGAGTCTGAGGTTAGCAATTCTGGTTGACAGATTATCTGTCCCTAAAGGCATATCTATGCTTTGATTCCCCTTAAATATACTTTTATTTTTCAGTTGCATGTTCAAAGACAGACTTGGGGCTAGTCATGTCGAGTCTGCTGCTTAATATTAGCTATGAGTTAGAACAAGCATTTACTTGTTCAAAAGTAGAACTTATCCGCTATTTTTCTTAATTTACGCAACATGATAAATATTAAAATATGACCAAAAAAAAAAAAAGTTCTGACTTTCAAAGCAGTAATTGTACTCCTTGCAAAGAAAGATCCAAAAATTTAGAAGAAGAAAATTAACATTATTATTATTTTTTTTTTAATCCTGCAATATCAGGCATGCAATTTCCAAAAGTTCATGTTACATTCTGGTTTTGTTGGACCATTTAGGATATTTCAGCACTTTTTCCACAGTTTGATTAAGCTAGGTAATGGAGTTGTTGGTAAAAGTCCAATTCAATCTAGAGCAGTACTCTCTCCCTTGGAAAAATAAATAAATAAATAAATAAAAAGTTGTTATTATTTATTCTGCCCATAGTGCATGACCCCTCCCATATTAAAAACAGTTCTTTGGCTATCGAGGATTCTGATACTCACATTATCTTTTAATTATTTTATAAATCAAAACGAATAAACAGTCAGAGAAAAATACATAAAAGCTTTCCTTGTGGTAATTTATGCTTAAAATGATTGCTTTGAAGCAAAAAGGATTTGTGACTGTATTACAGACTTCATCTGATACTAACTAATTTATGGCAACTCCCTCAGCTAACAAGAATCACATGGTGTAAATGGAAAATGAGACTCCATTGGTATTGAAAATAAAGAGGTAATTTCTTTCCATCTTTCATAACTGCTTTTTGAGACTGCATTTTTTTTTTTGTCAGAACTGATTAAAAAGCTTGTTTTTCATCTTAGAATTAGTTTTATAAACTATTCAAGCAAAACTGAAAGTCAGCAGTCTAAATGTAGTAAAAAACCCTTATTTACTTATTTACTGATTAGTACTTACCAGGTTGGTGACCTGCTTATCACCTGGGAGCACAAATATTTGTGCAAACTGCACAAAACCTTGTCTTGAAACTGTGCTTGTGATGGATAGTGTTTTGTTATACACATTTTTGCTGCTATGATGTTTGTAAAGTTAAAGATTTATTAGAAAGCTATACATATAAAGCAGTGCAGTGAAATGCTCGCTTTAGGTTTGATTTTTAGTGTACTTAATTCTGGAAAAAAATGTATGTTGAATCTTTAATAAAAAGGCCTTTAAGTAACTGAAACTAAATAAAAATAAATGCCCAAAATAATTACTTATTGCACAATGACATATCCTGTATTAAACCCTTGTACTAAAAAGTTACAAAATAACCTCTCAGTTACAGCAGTCATAACCATATTTACAAAGGCAATCAGCATTGCTTCATGCATAGACTTGAGCACTCTCTGTGAAGTAGTGCCTAATTACATTTTCATAGCTATCATTAGGCATCTTTTGGCTTCTACTGTCATATGCAGTAAATGTTTAAATATTTAGGTCCCTATCCTCAAAGATATTTAGGTGTCTAGTTCTCATTTCTAATTTGTAAGAATTAGGGACGAAGTACCTTTTTCCAAAGCCAATTTATTTGAAATTTTCTCTCTTGGAAAGCCTGTTAGAAGCTTTTGTGGAGAAAGCCAAATTGTCATAATAATCTGAATTCAACGCTGCTGTTTCTACAATGCAGACGTCAATAAAATAGTCTGTTTATGGGACATTTTTGAAGTATTCTTCACCAGTTTTTTATGTGATTTTGATTAATGTTATAGTCCATTACAAATTATATAGTATAAATATACCTACACTTGGAAAAAACTGCCCATCAAGTGAAAGGAATGTTTAATTTGGACATGAAGTATTTTACTTACAGAGAGCTCTGATAATTACCGAAAGTAGGATATCACAGAACTCCAGCAATGTGTTCTTCTCCCATATTCAAGTCTTATCAATAACATTTTAATAGTTGACTAAAACACCAAATAAGGCTTTTTTTTTTTTTTTTTTTTTTTTTTTTTTTTTTTTCCTGGTGTAGCAGTGTTGCACTTACCATTATAAACTTTCCTGAGTCCCCTTAAAGTCTACAACAAAAGTCTTATTCACTTTAATGTGAGCTGGGATTTGATCATGTTGTAAATCCATCCTTCATTATTGTTTGAGCACATCTTCCAAGGCTATAATTTACAGACATACAGTTAAAGAAATATCACTGTATGGCATATGCATTATCATGTCTACAGTTTATAGACACCTAGAAGAATGTTTTTTTTTTTCAATCCAAACACACGGAAACCACCATAAAAAAAAAAAAAAAAAAAGTAGCTGATACATTGAGTTTCTGATCTGAATATCCTTCACAAGTTTGTTTAACTTTCTTTGTTATTAGTCTTGCAAATTTGTAAATGCACTTGTTTAACTTCAACAATGTGAGTAGAAATAGAAAAAAAAAACATATATGCAAATGTAGTGCTGTAATAAACTCAATATTGAATTTATTTGAACACGAATGAAAACAGGACATCTTTATCTGAGTGTTGTACATTAAGCAAAAAATTGACAAGCACTCATCACAATGACTTCATCAAGCACTGTGTTAACTATAGTACCAATTTTCAGATAAATTGTTAAAAGAGTTTAAAAAAACAGTGATCAAGCATTTCTGTTTCACTATGTACTTGCCAGTAAAATTCCACTTGGTTTACTTTATAAGCAGTGTTGCCTAAGAAGGAAAATGTCATTTTGTGGAGCAACATTAATGAACTTGAGCCTTTGGGATTTGGAAAACAGTTGTTTAAGAAGCATAAAGATTGGAGCTGAATAAAAGGATAAGATTATGTTTGGGCTGCTGTTTGAAAATACCGCATAAAATGTAAATGGTGTTTTCTTAAATAGTTAAACCTCTGAAGAGGAGACAGGATAGAGGAACTGCATTAGTCTAATTATCATTGTTGTTAAAATTGTAGTTGTCATCTCAGTTTTGTATGAATTTACAGATAGGCCCTTTTAATGTGAGGTTAATTAGCAAGGCTTCTCAGAGACTTTTCAGATCTCTGCTGCAAATCTAGCCTAGATCAGCAGCAGCTGATAATCATTACCAGTACATGACTGTTCACTTATCTTTCTGAAATCAGTGTGCAGCCATAATCCAATTCAAGTAAGTCATTTTTGCACGTTACTGAGTATTTGCACATTACTAAATGGGAACTAATTGACTTTCATATTGGTTCTCAGCAAAAACCAAGGTCTGCTGTATATCTATGGAGACCATATACCTGTCTCATTTAAGACTAGTGTTGCGCCAAAATTAGCAAGGCTCCACTTGGAATTTTTTGCTATCAAGTGCTTCTTGATAATAAAAATAAAAAGAAAAAAGAAAAAAAGTCAGACTTCATCTTCCAGGACTGACAGTGGCTTTCAGAAAGCACTAAATTCACATTCAAAATGCATGCAACAAAACCCTATTTTTGAATGACATTTTCTAAAGGGCTTTATAATTATTGTCATCCTCAAGTGACTGACCTGTCAACTGTGAAGCAACCACTCTGATAAATCATTGTGATTGTAAAGGAATTTTTTTTCAAAAAAGTTTTAAATAATTGCATTGAGATTGAAGAGCTAATGACTAAAAAGGATTGGGGAAGTTAGAAGCATATGAATCTTTCCTTTCCATAGAAAGGAAGGAAAAATGCAGTAAGAGGTCATTCTTTTCTAGTGAAATTCTTCAATTACCTGCAGAGTTAAAGGCAGCTTTTAGTCAGATCCATGCATGAGTAGAGCATATTAGCAAGCCTGGCTATCTTATATATTAACTCAATTATATATTTTTCCATTCCTAACACTATAAACTATGTTTTGCACTTTCAAATATTTGTAAGGAAAATATGTGCCTGGTACATTTAATTCAATTTCTTATATTTGAAATATTAAGGGAAAGACGCACAGAGCTGTATCTCTGCAAAGCACTGATGTGTTCTGCTGGCCAGTGAGAAATCACTTTACATTTCAATCACTCAGTGTGGCCATGTTCCTTCAGCACTTTGGGACATTCCTAGTTTTGTCCATTGGTTGACCATTCTTACACATCTCAGGGAACAGCACAGGCAGGGAAGTTCCTTTTGGGGCTAGGGATCCTGGGGGCTCCCTGCGGGGTTGGTCAGGAGAGGGTTTGGCAGCCTGGGCCCATTCCACTGCCCTGCCAGGATCTGGGCAGCCAGGGAACAACATGGCAGCTCTAGCCCCATCCCTGGGCACCTCTCTGGGGATCAGCCGAGGTTTGGCAGTGATGTGGGCCCATGGGTGGTCCTGGTTAGACAGGGCTGATGGCTGGGCAGGGCAGAGCTGGAGCCTGGGCCTGCTCAGGCCTCGCTGGGACAGGGGCCCTGGGGCTGACACGGGGGCCTGGGCCCTGGGCAGGCTGGAAAGCTGCTGAGGAGGCATTCAGGGCTGGAAGTGCCCTCAGGGCTCTGACAATATGGAGATGGAGGACCATGTTAAAGGGTTTTTGTTTGTTTTTGTTTGGTTGGTTTTGTAGGTTTTCGTTTTGCGTTTTGGACTAAGCTACAACGTGCATGGTAATACATAGCTGCATACAAAGTTTCAGAAAAAAATCTAACAAGGTCATCTTATGGGTGATAAGTGTCTACATCCTCTCTTACAAACTGCTTATCTGTCACTCTCTACTGTGTAGTGGATGCTTTACGATTCAGCAGCAATTTGAAATTAGGAGCAGTGGCCAAATGAAAGGACAGAGAATGAAAAATGCTCAACCAGTGCTGGCCTGCAGCCAACCTCCTCCTAACTCCTCTGTGCCATTACACTTGTGAGAGGCACTGTCCTGACTGAACTTGCCCTACTGCTGTGCCCTTGCCAAAAACATGTGGTCCTGGTCCTTCAAAGGCAAACCATCTGTACCCAGCAGCTGTGCAAACTTGCTGTTGGCACACCTGCAGTCAGGCAGAGTACACCCTCTAGCTTCACTGAGAGCCAAGGCTGTGTTTCACAGGAACCCTGCAACCTCATGCTGTTAATCTGTTGGATAAGTGGCCAGAAAGGTCTTGCCTGGCCCAGAGCAAGGCTTCTTCCTCTCCAGGAAATCTATTTTCCCCTATATTTTTCAATGGGCTGAAAAAAAAAAGACAGTGTGGGGTTGTAAGTGCATTTCTCAGATGATGTAGTAAGCATCATGCCCTGGAGGTTGGTGTCTACACTGAAAAAGGTCTAACAAAGTAATGTTGATATGATCTGTTTGGGAAGCAGCTTGTGCAACATGATCATCTTTTCAGAGCTAGCACCACAAATGAAATTCTCTGTAACAGAAGGCTTCAAGCTAATATCATGTGAGGCTCAGTTTGCTGTCAGATGCATTATGCACATGCGAGTGTAAGCAGACTTTCAAAGAAAGAGCAATGAGTAACTTGGATAACCAATCTGTAACATTCTTATCTCCCCTACTGCAAATATCAATTTACTTTTCAACCAGAAAATAAAACCAAATTGCTTATTTCCACATTTATTATCCCACTATGAGGTATGCATGTTGAGGAACAAGATGATCTCAGAATACATCTGTCATATATATGCTGGTATTTTTCTTCATTCTTGCCATTAATTGTTGATAGAACACATGAAGTTGTCATCAAGCTGGAAATTAAAATGTCTCTGAATGTCCTCTTACAGTTTTATATGGAAAAGATTGGTACTAGCTTACCAGCTAATACCAGGTACCAGCTTAGTTTTTTGTGAATTCTTCCAAGGAGTTAGGAAATGACAACTGACATCTACTTTCTATTATCCTTAAATGTACATCTATTATTTTCCTTAATATACAGATGCTTTTCTTTTTGAATGTTAATGAAATGAGTGAAATGGAGTTGTAGACACTGCATGTGTAACTACGGAGTGGTGACAGGCAGATAACACGTGGATAGCATTCTGCAGTTTTACTTGCCTCCCAGTGCATGGCAGGACGGTAATGTGGGTATGCATGTAGTGGTACA
Organism: Nettapus auritus; assembly: GCA_011076525.1. Classification (NCBI taxonomy): domain Eukaryota; kingdom Metazoa; phylum Chordata; class Aves; order Anseriformes; family Anatidae; genus Nettapus; species Nettapus auritus. Next base: position 118,712,450 of record CM021765.1, on the reverse strand, counting down.
TTGTACCTATTCATCATTTAGAGCTCATGTAGTTCAACCTTTCAGCTTCATCTCATGTTTTTCTTCACTAAAGATGCAAAACCAAATACCATAGAAATGGGGCTGATGAAAATAAAATTATTAATATAAAGATCACCCTTCCCAATCGTAACAGTTACACCATTTCAATACAGCTGGCTGAAGGGGGATAAATATTGACAATCAGTCAATGCAACTTCCCAAACAACTACACTGCAAGAGTTCTCATTTCACCTTGTTGCTACCATTACATCAGCTGTACAGTGTTTTATTTCTCATCCAATATCTATTCTGCTATCAAGTTTTATATTTTAACAGCTTTCCATATTTCTGGTGAGGAAATAAGCAAATTCTCACTCTGAAAATGTGTTCATGCATGGAGTCAGCTTTAGCAAACCCAGATCCCAACCCTATTTTCTGAATTAGTCTTAGGCAAGAGTACAGTGCTAATCAGAAGGCTGGACGAAGAAGAATATACACCACACTGATAGGGGTTTACAATAAACTCAGTATTAATGAGGAGACAAACTCCCTACTACATCTCCGCTCACCTCTGACCTCTGACATGTTAAATAATTGTGTCATTTGATTTGCTTTACCCCTCTGAGATCAGTGTTTGTTAAAAAGCAAATCTTTGGAGGATCCACTCCAGAATAATGACAAAACAAACAAACAAACAAACAAAAACTAAATCCACTCAAATATTGTTTTATTTGAATTAATTTAAAATTAATTTTAAATAGTTTAAAGCATTAATTTTAAATGTTTTTTTGGGGTATGATGTGAAATTCTAAAATTTTACTGTTTTAGTTTCAAACTAAGCTAAAAAATATAACTAATTGTTTCATGCAGTGGAAAGTTCAAAAGGTGTTTATATGAAACCACTGCAGTAACATTACCAAAATGTTTTTCTTAGCTACCATTCAGATATATTTCATAGTGACAAAACATTACAATACAATATACCAAAGGAAACATTTTAGCAATACCAGAATGAAATATTTTGACATTGCTGGAACAAAAAGAAAAAGTTTCAAATGAGAAAGTCAAAAATCATTGCTCTGAAACTCATAAACTCAGAAAATCTGCTCTGACAAAACACTTTCATTTAGACAAAACAATACTTTCCGTCATGATATTGTTCTCTTGACATTGTTTTTTTTCAATAAGCCCTAGGAATTATTTTATTTATTTATTTATTTATTTATTTTTAAAGGTAATGAAAATCATATAAGTGGGTCTGAAAGCTTTGAGCTTTGATGTTAAGGTGAATGTCTGTTTCCAAAGAATACAAATAAAATCATACAACTCTTCCTCTCTCTCCTCCCACACCCATGCTTTCACAGACTCAGTTTATTTTATGACCCATTTTCTCTGTACCCCAATGGCCACAATCTTATCCACAACCAAAGGAGTGCCAGTGACAAATGTTATCCCACAGACCACTTGCTTGCTCTATGGACTGCTTTCCTGTGCCCAGGCAGGCACCAGGTGTGTTCCCCACTGCACCTGGCACTTTGTACCTCAGCATCCCACACACCTCCTGAAAGCCACCTCAGCAAGAAGGGAGGCAGAGACAGAACCACCAGATAGGAGGATTGCACACTCTTTGTGTTAGTATGTCAAGATTACTCACAAGTTGACTATATACACAAGGAGACCTCAGGAACCCAGAGTCATTTAGAGAATCATTGTCTTAAAGATCATTTTGGTTCATAATGTGGGCTTAAGCCTTCAGACTTCTTTTTTCCAACAAAGAAAAAAAAAATCAACCAAAGAAAAAACTTTGCTTTTCTTACATTCAGGTCAATGTATTTTTAGAAACACAGATGTTTTAAAATGCACCAGTCTCACATGTCAATTAATGTCATCCTCTTTGACGATAATTAAAACAAACTAGCAAACATTGTTCCCCCAGGAAAAGAACAAGAAAATACAAGGAATATATGAAGACAAAACTGAAGATTAGCAGATATTTCTGTGCAAAACTTAAGGCATACAGCTCTCTCAAATAATCAACCATGTGTCCAGGTCCATGAAATTAAAGGAATTAGTATTAAAGGTTTATGTTTCACAGGTGCAGATGGTAAATCACTTCAATGTAGCAGTGTAAATTTGTAGTAATAGGGGATCTGTACTAACATAAATAAACTAAACAGGTTCCTAAATCTTTGCGGGACTGAGATTCAACATTGCAATACTATTAATATGGTTTTCTATGCTCTTCCTTTTTACCCTATCAGTGGAATGATGAAAGCCATCTAAGAGAACAGTGGAAACAGAAGCAATTAACTTAATTTGCATGTCCTTTTCATCAGAAATGTTTCCCTTACTAGGGTTAATCTGGACAGTTTCTATTCAGACAACTTGCAACACTGGGCTGTATGCAACTCCTGCCTGGATAGGGGTGACTTTTGTAAATGTTATAGCACAAACTGTAATGCAAACCCGTAGCATCACTGAGCCCTCTTGAGTGAGCTTTCAGTGTCCACATCTGCCGGGACACAAGAAAGAAACTGTACCAGGGGCAAAGTGGTTTGTAATACATAAAATCATAGAATCATGGAAAGTCTCAAGTTGGAATGGACCTTAAAGGCCATCTAGTTCCAAGCCCTCTGCCATAGGCAAGGACGTCACCCACTAGATCAGGTTGCTCAGGGCCTCATCTAACCTGATCTTGAACACCTCCAGGAATGGGGCATGCACAGCTTATCTGGGTAACCCGTTCCAGTGCCTCACCACCCTCTGAGTGAAGAATTTTCTCCTAACCTCTAATCTAAATCTCCCTTTTTTTAGTTTAAAACCATTCGCCCTTGTCCTGTCATTATCTGATTGAGTCACTCTCCATCTTTCTTGTAAGTCCCCTTTAAGTACTGAAAAGCCACAGTGAGGTAACCCAGGAGCCTTCTCTTCTCCAGGCTGAACAGCCCCAGCTCTCTCAGCCTTTCTTCATAGGAGAGGTGCTCCAGCCCCTTGATCATCTTTGTGGCCCTCCTCTGGACCTGCTCTAACAGCTCCACATCCTTCTTGTGCTGAGGGCTCCAGAACTGGATGCAGCAGTCCAGATGGGGCCTCACCAGGACTGACTAAAGGGACAATCACCTCCCTAGACCTGCTGTTCAATTCCTCTTTTGATGCAGCCCAGGATGCAATTGGCCTTCTGGGCCGTGTTTATGCCTGACTGATGTTCATGCATTGGCATTTGAAGGAATATTATCCTAATATGCATAAATGTTTTATTTCAGTTTCACAAAAAAATAAAAAGAATTAAGATAAATTAAAAAAAAAAAAAAAAAAAAAGTTAATTTTTGAGGAATGAAGTGCATTTACCGTGTTTTTATGTTTTTAACATATCAGTCTCATATTTGGCTTGATTCTGAAGCATTTTGATCAAGTTGAAATAATTAAAAACAAAGAGTTACTGTTTCCTGACTGTTGTGGCAGAATGAGCATCATTGCTGCAAAGTATCTTTTTTAATGTTCAAGATAATAACAATGCAAACATTTATATGTATAAAAATAACAGTACCTCTGTAAGATTTTGAGATCAAAAATAAATTAACCCAGAAGGTAGGCCTTCTGCACAGAGAAAGTCTATTTCTCCATATGTAGACCTGACTTAAAACTAACCATACCTTTCCCAGCCCTGGAGTGGCGCTGAGGGAGCCACATTGCCTACATTTTGCTATCCAAACCCTTTAAAACTAGTGCTGCTCTGTAACAGATTATCAGACTATCGCAGTGAGTCACCTGGAATAGTAAGGTTCTTCTCTAACTTATTTTTTTTGTATCACAACCACATAGAATTAACAGGGGAATCAGAGGTATCCATATATACACACACACAAAATGGATATATATCCATATATCCATACACACAAAACTGAGTAAAATTGCTTTTTTAAACACAACCCTTTTTTCTTCCAGTCTGATTTTTGCTCCAGTCCTGCAGTGAATGCTGAGTAGATGTAGTCAGTTGGCCAGTTGGAATCAAGAAGGATGGAAGGGAAAAGAGAGCTGCACCAAAATGTAGTTTATTAGCATCTTTCTTATTTTTGGTTGACCTCATTAGAATTTCTGCTTCATTCATTAAGGCTTTGCTTCAGCAAAGTGTTCAGGGCCATGGTAACAATAAACATTTATCTCAATTAATAAATTATATTGTAGTTAATTATGTGCTTTACTGTTTTCCTGAATGGGTGTTTTAACACATTATTTTTTCTAATTAAAAGAAAAAAAAAAAAAGAGGGGAAAATGCAGTCATGTAATTCCACAATTACTGTGTTGCATAACTCCAACAATAAGGCTTAAATTAATCTTATCTACAACACTAAATAACTTGCAGAAGCTTCTAGTGACCTAGTCAATACTTAAAATTGTAGGGAAATATTTGTTACAGATGTTCAAAACTAATTAATGATGAATAAACATTTCATTTACATAATTTACTTTAAATTCATATAATTCTTTCTCTGTAGTATTTATTCATGTAAAAAATGTAAAGTTCAGCTCATTTGAATTATCTTTTAGAAAGAGAAAGGGGCAGAGAGAAAAACAGAGAAGGAGAGAAATGGAGAGAGAAAGAAAAGAATATACATTTTTCTTCTCAGTTTATTCAAATATAACCAAAGAACTTAATTTACAGTTTGGAAAAATACCATTTACATTGAAAAGAACTATGGCATGTTTAATACTGTAGTGGATTTTTAAAACAAACTTGAGAGAATAATTACAGATCTATGGTGAGATTCATCCTGTAGCTTTAAATAAAGAGTATTTAATATAATTACTGGGGAAAAAAACAGAACATTCTTGCACTCCCTTTAAGTCTCAGAACTTATTTTTTTACATTAGAATACCTCAGTGTGGTATTGCTAGATTGGAAAAGGACAGAGAGCTTGACTTCAGCTTCTAGCAAGTAAGTAGGCCTTACTGGTTCAGAACTTCATTCACCTTTGCAGCATCCTGTCTCCAGTAATGACCAGGAATCAATTTTTAGAAACAGGGCAAACACACAGCAATCTTCCTCCTTATACCAGACCAAAAATACGTGATTTCTGAACATCCAGTGTTAGAATTTAGGTTCTATTTTTAATATTTTATGATGGTTTTATCATCCAGTAATCTGCTTAATTTCACTTGGAAGCTACCAGGTAAGATCTCCACAGCTTCATGTGGCTTTATATTCCATAGCTTCATCTGTGTACCCTCATTTGTTTATTTGGTCTGTAGCTTTTCTTCCGGGTCCTCTTAACTCTTGAATTATGAGAAACAGCAATCAGTTTCCTCTCTACCTTCTCAGTTTCACATGATTTTATAGTTCTGTCTAAAAAAATAAAAAGTGTCTATTCTCCAGGCTGAAGTGTCCTTGTCTGTCTAATCTTTTCTCTGGGAGCTGTTCAGTACCTTTTTTCATCAGAGTTACTCTTCTCTGTAATTTTTCTGTTATGTCCTTGTAGAGGCAGGCAGACAGGATTGCCAGCAATATTCAAGATCCATCTACATAAAGTAAGTGCCATTATGTTTTTCAGCTTTTTTTTTACTGTTTTTTTTTTTTTTTTCCCCACTTTTCTTAATAATTCCTAAACATTCAGTTTTCTCTTTCGACCATCACTGATTACTGAGCTAACGCATTCACCAATCCAGTTATAAGACTTCTGATATGTCTTTTCTCAGGGGAACTGGGTAGTTTAGAACCCTTCACTGCAAATGTAAATTACCTTTTACATGGATATCATATCTTTTGCCTTTATTCGCAGGTGGACTCATATATGCTACTGAGTTTTAACACACTCAGTAACTCAGTATTGACAGTTTGTTGAGAGTTATATGAATAACTTTTCAGCCTTTGATGTTTCAGAAAGAAAAGAGAAAAGAAAAGAGAAAAGAAAAGAGAAAAGAAAAGAGGAAAGGGAAGGGAAGGGAAGGGAAGGGAAGGGAAGGGAAGGGAAGGGAAGGGAAGGGAAGGGAAGGGAAGGGAAGGGAAGGGAAGGGAAGGGAAAGAAACCACTGTGATTTCACTTTCCAGCCTTTCTCTAGATGATTTATGTGCATATTAAAAAATGCAGGGCCTAACAACAATCTTTATGGGACTCTAAGAGTGATTTCCCTGTACTGATAAAGCTGACTATTTATACATAGCCTGTCATGTTTTTTGGGTGTTTATTTGCTCATGAGAGAGTTGTAGAAAGAAACAATGATTGGATCTCCTTGATGAGCTGTTAAAAGTTTTTCAAAATACAAACATACAGTATCGACTGATTATTGATGCTTTAAAGGACAGATGAAAGAAATAGATGAGCAAGGCCAAGCTTCTCTTTACAAAATCCCCATTGATCTTTCTCAGTGATACCATATTTTTCCATGTACTTACTGATTGTCTTCTGCATTATATATTCTACTAATTTGTCTGATTGGTAGTCCTCAGGTCACCATGGGTACCTTTTTCGAAATTTAGTGTGGTGTTTTTTGCCTTTTTCTTTGGTACCCAGCCCATTTAAAGATAAAGTTTAGAAAACACTGTTAGTGGCATGTTATTTTAAAATAGATTGATGCCCTATAGGGCTTTGAAAATTTGTTCCTATGATATTAGCTTTTCCTGTTTTTATTCTATAAGATAGAGCCTCCAAAATGTCTCCCATTAAGTTTCTATCATGTTCTCCTCAAAGAACAAAAATGCGAAGAACTGATTCTTCTTCTCTCAGCTTTTACATGGTTTCTTTCATCAATAGCTCTCAAGATACTTCTCAAAAGAGATAAGTGTCATTTCTATTGTACAGAAGAGGAAGAAACAAAAACAAACAAACAAACAAACAACAACAAAAAAAGATGAAGGACTAGATTCCATAAAGGAGTGACAGCAGAACCAAGTGCGTAAATACCTCATCTCGTCTGATCTCATCCTGAGGTTGTTTAGCACAGGCCAACTTTGATATGAATGTCCAGAAACTGTTTAATATGTCATTGAGCCTGAGTAGATACACACTCCATCACTGGAGGTAGAACCCATCACCTGGCTCCCTGTCTTAATACCATGATTGGTAGGTTTTACCTCCACCACAGCTGAGCATATCTTAAACGGCTCTTTTGGAATAATTAAATACAAAAACAGGATTTACTTGTGTTTACCACAGACTAAAAGAGATAGCTGAAAAGAAGGCCAAGACAAGAGCAATTCTAATATATGCAGATATTATTTCATAAATAATTGTAATCCAGAATTGGTCCATGCATATAATGGGGCTTAAATGTGTTTCATGACTCCTGAAATAACTTTGCAAGTCACATAGCTAGTGTGACCTGCTATGCACAGGCCTGAGGGCAACTACAGAGCATCTTTTGTTATATCTTCCTAATGGCTATGTCCTGTCCTTCATCTTCACGTTTGTACACTAAGTAATGAGCACACACCCCATCATAAACAAATACTTCCTTGTCTTGTATAAATAGACTCCAGTAATTCTGTAACTGGCAAGCAAGGAAGACAAGTGAGACTAACCAGGATTAGCAAAATATCAATGCATCCTCTTTAATTACATGCTACAATGTGTTCAATGTGTTCATTTTTTTTTTTTTTTTTTTTTAATTTTTTCCATTCATGCCTGATTGATCACATAAAGAGGGAGCTGAGAGCTAGGACAGTCTATTCATTATCTTAAAGGTTATTATAGCTGGTGGTCTTATTAATCAGATCTTAACAGGAGAGATGTAAGATCATCCACTGTCATTCAGAAAACCAGCGCTCAAGGACATTACCTAGGCAAGTGCAGTTCACACTGCAAGATCAGTTTTCTAGCTGGTAATACTCCTATTAACTTGGAAGTGAATATTAACAGCCTGCAGTACTGGGTCATCTTCACTCCATCCTTATTATACAGAGATTAACAAGTGTGTAGTATAACAGAATTCCATGTAAATTGGAAAGATGTATTTATTGTTAAGTGTTTACAGGAAAGAAAAAAAAAAATGGTATTTTAGTTCCAGATATCATTTAACAAAGACTGCATATAAGCACCTGAAAAAAAAAAAAAAATAAATAAATAAATAAAATGCTTGAATGCAAGGTAATTATTTTGAAGTAGAAATTAAAAATTATCATTTAACTTCAAAAATAGGAAACTATAAATATTAATTGAATTTCCTGTGTCAGGAGTCCCTGAGAGTCTTGCTTAACTACATTAGTTAAACAGTGCCTCTCTGAACTATGTCCAGGTCATTGTGAATATCCTGAATAGACTGTGGCAAGTGCAAGCAATTTTCTGAGATGTTGAGTTTCTTAGTCTCATGGGCTTAGGCAACGGATAGTTGCTCGGTCATTCTGTGCAGATAACCTCTCTAGAAATGCTCAGAGCAGAACTTTAGGCACTTAATAAACTTTACAGCTGAAAACCGAAGAGCTCTTATTCCTCTGTTACCTAAGCAGTTTCTGCAGATTGCTGTCATAGACATTGGTGTATAAATCATTCCTGTGTTGCTCTTCAAGTATTGCTCTGTACAATTTTTTTCTTTGGAGTCATAGAAGATGCTCTACTATAGTTTACGTTCTGTGTAATGTGTTAATAAAAATGTTAAGCAGAGCTGATATCAGCCATGGCTGCAGTCCATAAGAGAACTTGTGGTCAAGGCAGCTCATATTTATTTATTTATTTTGTGGCTTAATGTTTCTAGTATGTTATGTCCAGAGTAGTTTTTACACATTTTCAAACAGATGGGTATGATTTGTCACAGCTGGGTTTATCCTACTGATTGTACAGCTTGGAAAAGTTCTGACTGGGTTGGGATAAAATGAGTCATAGTTTCACAAAATCATTTGTCACTGTTGTAAAACTAAAGGACAATTGGTCCTGATTGGCAATTTCTGCTCAAAAAACGATATTTGCTTTGAAGGAGCAAGACTTCTGCAGATAAAAATGTTAGGGTCCATCTAAGAATTGCTTTATTTGAAGAAGCTAAGTCTATATTTTAGTAAATGGGAAATCTCTGTCTATTCCACCAAAACCAAAATGGTTGTCTTCAGGTGATTCTGTAGGACCTGTGGAATAGTTCTGTGGAACTATTCCAGTGCCAGAGAATAAACACTGGAAAAAAAAAATAAAAAAAAATATATATATATATATTCAAGAGCTAATATTTTTACAGTAATACTTGGATTTGGCCAAAATATCTTCTGTCTTCATGAATAAAAGAGTACAGTAACAAAAAATTATTGGAGAGAAGGAAGGAAACACTCTGTATGTCTAGACTTACACCTCTGAATTCATACAATTTGTGCAAATCATACCTTTGTGCAAATATCTTCCTACCACTGCTGAACTATGTCTGCTCTTGGATCAGTACCTTGGGGCAAAAGATGAAATGTGCAAAGAAACCAAGTGCATGTGACCTGTCTGAAGAGAGCTAGACCATGCTTAAGACTAGTCAGAATGAAGTTTATGGTAGGAGACACCCCTGGACTAAATTCCACTCCCTGCTGTTTCTTCAGAGCATGAGTCAGGCTCCTACTGAGACCAAACAGAAAGGAAAAATCTCCTGCATAGATGGCCATTGTTAGCAAGCTCCTGCTCTACAGAAGTTGGTACTTGCAATGCTAGTTTCTTCTTAGTCCGGAATAAATTTTGCTGCATTTCCCCTTAGTTGTTCAATCTTTCTCCTTAGGAAATTACAGCTACAGTTGAGTCCTCCCCTTATAAATTAAAATTATGATGTTACATACATTTTAAAAAATAAATAAATCTGCTAATGATTTGTCATCAGCTTTTGTGTCAAATAACCCTCTTAAGGTTCCCCTCCTTCACTCTGAAGAGGCTGACCACCTATGTCTTTTTCATGTGGCATCTTAACAGCAAGATTTGACTCATGAATATTATTCTGAAATCTGAGTATTAATGTAACACTGCTTGCAAGACAGATTCTACTTTCTCCTGCACTGCAGAACCTTTAAGAAGGGTATCATTACTGTGCATTGTTCCGTTTTTATACTTCAGTAGATTCTTGCTCAGACAGTCATGTTTGGTTGCTTTAAAATACAAGATTTATTATTTGATCAAGAAATCTATAGAAACCAGGATTTCATATGCATAAATTCATGACTTTTTTTTTTTTTTTTTTTTTAACTGTAACACATCAGCATCTGCACATCAAAAGCTGAACCATGCTGCACTTCTTACCAAAGGGAAAGAAAGTCTACTGATATGTTTATGCAACAAATCCACATCTTTCCATTGCTGTCTTCATTAAAAGAGCACCAGTACTTTAGGCTTAATTTAAGCCTTTGTCTTAAAGATTCTGGTAAATGATATCAGTTTAGAGCTGTGTAAACTGTGATCAAATCAAAATGAGGAAAAGTAATTCTGTGGTTTTCTGAAACTAGTGTTTTGAGGGTTTTTGTTTGTCTGATTGGGTTGATTTTTTTCTTCATTGAAGTAGTGACTCCCTTCCTCAAATCTAGGATCTACGTTCATACAAGTCCATATAGTCCATGTGAGGTTTAGGGGCTTTTAAAATATATTTTGGCAGATAGCAGCAGAACAACAACCACATCCTACTTTGTCCCCCCACGAGATCCTGGGCCCAGCATTTATCCTCTCATCAGTGCTATTCTGGACTTGTATTGCTAAGGGCATTTAAATAGTTGCTTATAATGGCCTTGGTCACATGGGATCTATTAAAAAAATAATTCAGGCCTTAACTATATTTTTTCCAGATAATATTAGGATAATTTGCAGTAGAGGAAAAAAAAAAAAAATTAATGATAAGATTTAATGTTCTCAGATCCCCATTAAGTCACACACCCTTGCTCTCACATGGATCTCAATTTTCACAGGATGCAAAATGTATTAGAGAAAAGTCACAGAAGGTTTCATGTGTATGTCTTTTGGGATTGATATGAGCCATTATTATGATTTATTTGTTGTGCTCTGACAGGATGTTTGACTTTTTGCAAACAAGATGGATGATGTTGCCATTGTGTGACCTTGCAACCTACACTAGTAAGTTAACACGAGGAACCAGGGACCCCAGCTTAATGATATGCTTGGAGACTTGGGATGCTTCTGAATTGTTTGTTATTGCTCAAAGTCAATAGGTAGTTTTGTGATTAGTACTAATCAGTTTCCAAATTAGTACCAATTAGAACCTCGGCTAATGTGGAGGTGGTGCTGTCGAATTGCTAAAACGCTTCTCACAATTACTTCCTGGGACAAGCTCCTGCCTGAAGAGGATTTAGATTTTGCAGAGGTTTTCTATCACTAAGTCAAGAAACTTCTAATCTAGCTGGCATGTTAACTCAATTATATTGTATTTTAAACTACATATATATATATATTTAACATATCATTTTAGCTGATTTTCTTTTTCTGTAGGATGTAAACATGCATAGCTTAACAGCATGCAGGGTTCAGTATGCTTGCTTTAAGAAGAAAAGTCCAAACATGAATCACTTCCCTTGCAACAGACCTGTAATGCTCAAATTAACTGGAGGTGATCTTACTGGAGCTCTGGAAGTAGCGTCAGTCCTTGTGGATGGTATGAAAGGGTAAAGACCACAAAGATGAAATATGATATACTCTTTTGTCATTTCATATCTTCTTATAGAACAGGAGACCAATGATTGTTCATAACGTCTTAGGTACAAGCCTAAAATGAAACGTAAAGAGGTTTCCCGATATATCTGAAATATATAAATGAACATAAAAGAGTTTAAAATATATTTTATATGATGTGATACATGATTGACTACTGAAACTATCGTCACTCCGTTTCTTGCTGTCCTTACAAAAGCAAGCCTGTTACTTCTTTCAGTATATATATATTAAAAAAAAAAAAAAAAAAAAAGTTTAGTAAAATAAGATCTTTCTATGGTGAATGTTGTATCCTAGTACTCAACAGAGCAATACAAGGAATAGTTTAAACTTTCTTTGCAGTGGTGTGGCCCACTGAAACTAATGATTGTGCCAGAGAGCAATGAGGTCAAAATGTGATCAATAGATAATAAAAAAACTACTGTGTTCCACTTAAAGCAGTATTTCTTTGGTAGTTTTTCTTCTGTTTAAGGTTGAGCATAATTTCTCCCATTATAGATAAGCTGCAGAAATGGGAACAAATGCAGTTATGGTTTAGTATCATTTTTATGTTTACTTTCCTAGTCTTGATATAACTTTGTGCAATATCTTCATAACACAGGCGATATGTGGTTTCTTTTTCCAACAAAATGACCCTTCAAATTACCATTTCTCTGGAAGAAGAATTCATCAGGAGCCAGAGTACCATGTTCCCTAAATGAAGGTCCAAGTCTTTGCATTTGGAAGCTTGATAGTCCAGTGTTGATTTATTCAATAAACGCCTCTTAATATTAAAGTCAGCTGACAGCTTGCTATACCATCAATATCAAATAGATGCTTATAGTTTCAGAGTTTTCAATAGTTTATTCATTTTTATTTTTTTTTTTTAAAAAAGGTTGTTAGATGGAGGCAATGACATGTATAGTGGAGCACCTTAATATATACAAACTTGTGCATTTTTAGCTAATCAATTGCACAGTGCTTCTTCCTTTTTTATCTCCAACTGTTAATGACTGCCATATTAAATAAAGTCTTAAATAGCTTGCTAGGATGCTCACTGGTCTCTAGCAGGCAGACTGAGTGTCTGCCAGCTCCCTTGCTATTACATCTTAAGGTCTTTAGCTGTCTGAACAGCTGGATGATTGCATATAGCATTGGCAAGCAGCCATTATCCCCTCCAAACCCCAATTAAAACCGCTGTCACAGAGCTAAGAAGGCACAGGCTGCAGCTTTATTTTATGCAACGATCGATGGCAGTAATTTTTTTAAAAATGATATAGCACTATGATATATGTCTGAACAAATATTTTTCTGTTTGCTACTGGTTAATGAACAGCCAACAATACTTCCCAATGCCTTTGTCATTTGACATTTTGCCAGATAACTGACATAAACACTTTTCAGTCCATAGACTGTGCAGCAGTTTCTTGCACTTAGCTGATGTTTGGAATTTCAGGTACGTTTATTGGCTGGATTTGGAAGAAGAGTCCACGTGTTGTTTTTTTGTTTGTTTGTTTGTTTTGTTTCTTGATAGGAAAAGTATAGCCCTCAGGAGGTAAAGAGGCATCTTTAGGGTATGATTCACCAAGCCTATATTAGTATGGGATGAACCACCCTCTGAAAGTGCCTATTGACTACAGAAGGAGCCCAAATGATTGACTAATCCAGACACAGATTTCAAACAGTTAGACTAAGGTGATTCCTTCTTTTAAGATATACTTCTCACAGATAATTATATACAACTGTTAATGGTAGAGTTATTAATGGTTACCACAGACGGTGGCTATGCAGTGTTATTGCATAACACTATACACTTTATCAGGGCCCGAATTTAACTAAAAATGTCATTAATCCTGTCTCAATCAATAGAAGTAATATATGAAAACATATCTAAATTTGAACAGCAAATATGTATATATTCTTTTGCTTTAACCTTGTCTTTATTTTTCAGAAGCTCTACTTTCTTATCTGTCCTTGACAGTGCATGAGTCATATCCTCACCTGTTAAAAAATATTTTATTCTGTGGAAAAATGCTACAGTCTGCACTGTCATTCTTCTTTTGATTATATTATAATATTTGTATGTCTCTATGTCCAAAGCACTTCCTTTGGCTCCTTTGATTCTGCCAAAACTTTAAAGGACCTTAATATTGTTTAATTCAAGAATCTTTCTTTTATCTAAGCCATTAAGATGACATAATTCAAAAGAATTCAAATAAATCAGAGATTAGTTGTTTCAGAATGCATGTTCTCTTTCTTTTCTGAATAGGTGGAACAGCTATTTACACAACTTAAAATCCTTCCCATTGCCTTTTACAGGAGCACATACATATGCTAATTATCAGAATGTCTTTAAAATCTTCAGCCTGTTTTCTAGTAGCACCATGAATGCATTACCTGCAGTAATTGTTGCACTGTGCTGGTGGCCATAATAGGGTCTTCCATTTTGAGTCTGCTGTAACAGACTCAAACATAAGCAGACTCTCAACATAAGCAGAATCAAGCAAGTGGTAGAGGAAGTTATTTTCTATAACATCACTAGTGTGACATCATCACACCCTGTTGTGAGGTGACTGTGTCATGGCCTGGGTCAAGAGACAAGAAATGCCATTTTGTGGGCATTCTAGTATCTGACAGTAACCCAGAACTACCTCCACAATTTTTTCCAATATCCCACAGTAACATAAATTACTTCCATGAGTAATATAGACATATCTATCATTAAAACCAGCAAACAAATAGACAAACAAAATACGTATATTTTTAGTTCTGCTCCATTGTATTATCACAATTTTGTCTCATAAAGCACCAGAATAAGCAATAAAACATGTCTGTGAAGAGAATAACAACAAAAAAGCATGTCTCTTACTTGTATGTGAACTAAGACACTGTGAACATGACACTGTTTCTGCTTCTCAGTAGGAGGTCAATCTGATTCATTGAATGCTGACTTTTTAACCTTGGAGAGGCCTCATTTTTATTGTCTGCTGTACTTGTTCAAGAAAAGATCTTCCACTGACTTTTTTATTCTGTTTCTTATCCTGTCCGTCTGGTATGGTACTTAATCTCATCTGCTGTATCTTTTATAGTTGTCTGTGTCTTATGAGAAAAGTAAGTTACTTGCCTTTTAGTTTTGTTTTTTTTTTTTTTTCTTTTTTCTTTTTTTCTTTTAATGTTTTTATCGAGAAACAAGCCCTATGAATAAAGTAATCAATGATGCTGTCTTTTGAGATTAGTTATAAACACCTTCTATCACCATGCATTTTCATATAATTAACTTTGTAGCCAGACCTTCTCCCCAAAATACTTCAAAGCAATTTTCCATGCTTCATGAATGACAAGAGAATAACCCTTTGGAAGTGAAAATTTTAGCCAAGAACACTGTCTGTTTTTCAGTATTAACATATTAGGAGATACTTAATTAGAGTGATGAAATGTGAAGAAACAGTACAACTAGACTATCATGTGAACAGACTTCAGTGAAGCATCTTTTTTATGTTCCAAAAAATAGTTTGTGTTACTAGCAAGAAAGAGAAAAAATCACATTTTTCATTTTAAGGAGAAGTGTCATCTTTTCAAATATCCTTAATGCTAAATTGGAACAAAAAAAACCCAACCAAACAAACAAGCAAACAAAAAACAGTGTTAAAAAATTCTTATGGCAAAAACAGTAAAAACTAGTTTGATAATATTAGTTATTATAGCTAATTTATTTTGTTATTCGTTTATACAAATGTCTTTTTTTTCTGTATTATCAGTATAAATAAGAGTATATAATGGCATATAATGAAATAATGGTATATTTCCATGCCAAAACACACTTATTTATGTCTGTTTAGCATTGATAATGCTTCTGTGCAGAGCAGCATTTCCCAACCTAGGATCTTATTCTGGGAAGGAAATGTGGGAAGGAAATTCCACAAGACCAGGCCTTTATGGCAGCTTTCTGTTCCTCTTGTTTTTATTCAGACTGAAACCACTATCAGAAGCAGAAGGGGTAATTTAGACCTTCATCAACAGATAAAAAGATGAGAGTTGAGAAAATAAGAAAAAATATGAAAAAAAAAAATGTATACAGGTTCTTTCAAATCTCAGGAGAGGGGCATATTTTAGACAAATGTTTCAAGAGTGGGTGTGGGATGCTGAGCTGAAATGCTTTCTGTTAACCATCTCTAATTTCATTTCCTACCTCACGTTGTGATCCAGGAAGCCTGTTTTTCAGCATGAGTCATTTTGTCACATTCCAGATCTGAAATGAATAAAGCTATTAACATTTATGATGTGTTGCAGTTTTGCCATATCTTGCAAATGTCTATTTTTTGTAACTGTTGTCATTGTCAGGAGTAACAGCTGACAGTGTAAGAATATATGTGTGTTCTCAATATAGAGAAAAATAATAGTACCCCTTACCCACTTCATAATAAGAGCTCTTTCCACTTTAATATTGGTTAAAATATAATTTAATCAAAGCAGGGGCTCAGGAGGAGTGTTTTATTATTGACTACTGCAGTAGTGATGAGCTGCCTATGCTAGCAGAGCCATTCCATAAAGGTTTATGAATGAAATTTACTTTATGGGGTTTTGGCTGGATCTGAGCATCAGAATACCCGTGTTTTTTTCGGATACAACCTGTAGGAAAGCTTAGTCCAAGAAGGTATTACAACAAGTGCAAGAAAACACGGACTAAGCTAACCTAACTTCTCAGAATAAATTATCTTGGAAGGATGCAATAGAAAGTATTGCATTCTTAGAAGTAGAAAGCTACATGAAAAGGCAATGCCAAACGCAGTCATTTATGATAAAATTAACCTTCCCCAAAATTCCATACTTATATACATATATATATACTTACACAGTATACATATAAGTATATATAAATATAAGTATAAATATATAAATATATATATATAAGTATATATATCTCCATATACATATATATACATACTTATACACTTATATATATATATACAGTTATCTGCATACTAATATGCAGTTATCTTTTTAATGGTGTTAATTTTTAACAGTATAATCATGATAATATGAATGCTTGAATGTTATAAAGCTTGAAGCTTTGGTGATATCAGCTCAAGTGTATTCCTATATCTACATGAGAAGATCTGCCATAACCAGCTCTCCCCCTCCCCCCCCCCCAATAAATAAATAAATAAATCAGACAATCAAACCTCCTCTCCCAACCCCAACTTGTATCTACAATTTTGTTTATAAAATCTTCAAGCAGTATAATTGGAGGCATGCAAGCAAACTTGATTTAGATTGGCATACTCACACCTGTCAACTGTTCATAACTGATTTCCTTATCTACCTAAAAGTTGGCAATTTCATCAGTATAGCAGTAGGCATACCTTAACTGGAACCGATTGTCTTGATGCCTTCTATAACTTTTTGTACTACAGATATCATTTAATATAAATATATATATATATGATTGTATTTCATAAACAGAATACTTCTTCATTACAAGCATTCACTTCTCACATAGGGCTTACTCCGAGTGTGCATAATTTTTTATTATTCTTCAATCACATTACAGAAAGATGGTGTGCTTCGCGTGGCCAAATGGTAATGTCCACCCCGTGCCTCCCCCTCCCCTTGGAGAAACAGATTGCCTAAACTAGGTGGATCCTGTTGGGGATCCAAAGACATGAAAGATGTGATTGACTAAGTGGAAAATTAATTACACAAGAAAGTGAAGGTAATGTCACTTCTTCACAGCAGTCAAAAGTCAATAGCTCATACAACATTTAATCATTTCAAAAGCAAGCTGAATGCAGTTCCTGCTTTCAAATCATAGAAGAGGTAGATCAAGTTGTTGATATTAAAACAAGTTTTTTCAATGCTAATGGATTAATTTATTTTTGTTGTTGTTTTTTTTTCATTTGTTTGGCTTTTGCAGGGTTTCTTAATAGTAAGAACATGTAAGGTTATGTAGAAGAGAGAAAAGGAGATGAACATTTTAAGCTGAAGTTAAAAGCTTGTTGACCAGAAAAAACGGAGGAATCACTAAAAGATGAAATAATGATTAACTTAAGAAGAAAGTAACTCCAGTTTTCATGATGACTGAGAGGAGTTGAGAATACAAAGGAGAAATTCCATTTTTATGTCAAAGAGTAGGTCTGTCCAAGCGTAAATTGAAAAGAAGAGAATCTGCTGCCTTGGTGGGTGACAGCTGAAGACATTGTACCACAAGCAGATGCCCACAGGGCGAGAGCAGAGGCAAAGCACAGTGTTCCACACATTTAATAAACACTTATGTTGTTCCTAGGAGTCTCTTAGCATTGTGTTCACACATTCTGAGCTTTCCTCTGCTCTATAGTCTCATCTGGTAATACTAGATTGATTTGAGTGACACAGATGTTTCATTAACTTTCAAAAGTTCATCTTACTCTAAGGCACTACTGTACATCATTCAGATCTTGCTATAAGACTAGTCCTTAAATGCATAATAAATATAGTACCCAAAGCTATAAGTACCTGCATCAGCACGATTAATATTAGGATATTTTGTTTATAATTTAAAGTGTTGTTTCCATGCTTTTTGGACATAAGAATAGCTTTTAACTCAAGAGAATGTTTGCCAAGAGAGGCTAATGTACTGCCAGATGACAAGAGTACAATGCACCTGAAACACACCAAAAGTGCACCTATATTACAGAGATACAAATGGTCATAGCAAATTCAAGATAGCAGAGCATCTGGAGTGCACCACTATAAATTAATGAATTTTAACGAGTGGTTTTGTTTACAGGGTCAATAAATTACTAGTTTATTTCAGAACTTTTGTATTCTGTTAAGATCAATACAAAACATTTTTTCTTTCCTTGCCACTTCATAGGTAATCATGTTAGATACTACCATTGTTGAATGATTCTTAATGAAGTACGATTACTTCCTACACATGTTAATGAAAATAGATAGGATATCTTACCTCTGTGCACTTTGCCAAGCCACCTGTGGTCAGTGAATTAACTGATAGAGGGTAATTGGTGCTAGTACTTTCACAGGGATGCCACTCTGTGTTATACCTGCTTGTCAATCACAATGCCATGGATGTGGAAAGTGAAAACACAACTTGCATCTTTTCTGCTGATTTGCCTGAGACCCTCCCATGGGTCTCATGCTGAATAACCTTATCATCCAAATAGAACGGATGGGGTCTTTCCATCACTGCTGACCTCTCTTAGGTGGCCTATCTGTTCCCAGGAGTCTATTACAACTAGTGTGTTATTAAGATAGATTAAGCCTTTACCTTACTGTTACCAAACTGTAAATCTCTACTCCTAACTACTTTACTTTTTAAGCTGTCCTATGTGGTCTGCTAAATAGAAAACTTCATAAAATGCAAATCTAATAAGATAGATGAAATGCCTTCTGGGGATTTTTGTGATCTGTCAAAATTCAGCATATGTAGAGGACAGATGATAAATATAAATCTGTAAAAGGGTTTGAAGAAGAAAAGAGGCCTATTTATTTAGCAAAGATGGAAATGTTAATAAATTTTGCTGCATGGGAGCATTATCTACCATGGATAGTTAGGGCTCAGGCTTTCACAACTAAGAGTGATAAATGAGACTCAGCTACAAAATAATTGTTAGGTTATGAATGTCCCTAGAATTCATGTATGGGTTTGGCAATATTGTATCTATCTCAATCTCTTATTAAATCATGTATATACATGAGAAGAGAGAGCACAACCCCTCACAAAAGTCTTTGAATAAGAGCTATTTCTATTTGCAATCAATGTAAATGAACTCATTGCTGTAACAGTAGTATTCTTAAACTCCACTAGCAGTGTTACATTCTGAGACAACTTTCCTTCTTCATTCTAAACCTAAGTTTTTCCCCACTTTCCTTAACAATCCTTCTGTTGAAGTGGAAGCAGCAAACAACTAAATATCTGGCCTGTAAGGCCACACAAGGATTTTTGTCTCTGTTTCTCTAGAGCCACCAATCACCAAGTGGAATTAACCAAATACTACTGAACACCAACAACTAGATATATTAGGGGAGATTTAAATATCTACCAACACTGTATTAATTGCTTTATCTCAATTAATACTGTAGGCATTGAATATTCATTAGGTAAGTGTTCAAAATTGCCAGGGTTTTGAAATCTGAGTTTTCTTTAAATGATCCATATGTGCTGTTGGGAGTGTCCCAGTTTGTACTTTAAAAATTTTTAAAAAAATCCCAATACTTATTGACATTCTTAAGGCTATGTTCTCATTTTATCATTTATCTGGTTTAGAAATAAATGCTTGAACTTCATCTTTCAACTCATGAGGGGAATCTGGCCATCATTAAGGATATTCTTTCTCTAGTCTAAATATAAAGCTTTTTCTGGTGCAGCTTGGTCTAGTTTTAAAATATTATGCTTTTTCATGTGCTCTATTACTAGTGCTTGTTAGTACAGCTAGAGTTGAAGAAGCCCTCATCCTCGGGGGGTTAAACTGACAGGAAACATAATGTGTGCTAATACCACCTCTGAGACTGCAATTTGTAATTTTTATGTCTGACTTAACTTGCTAGACTAGGAAAAGGATCCAAGTCAAGTGGTAAATGTAAGTTGGAGAGCCAAGATAGCCTAGATCTCTTTAGAAACGTTATATTTCCTGGCTTCAAGATGCAATGGGAACTTTGAAGACATGGCATATGTAGAAAGCTTTCAAAGATTTAAATGTATGTGTTTCATCCTGCAGGGAGTGAGCTATTTTGTGGTTAATGAAAGCCCATTGGCAGAGAACTGACATTGTAGTCTGTTTGCTATAGAATATCACTTTGGCAAATAAAATCCCTTCACAGAACAGTCTCCTAGTCAGCCAGCTCCATCTTAGAAATCAGTTACTTAATGATCTCTCCCCACTACTGATTTTTAAGATTAAGGGCTGCCACTACTTTTTTAGTGACAATTGACATGTCTTATATGAAGTTTTTATGTGTTTAGCTTCTCTAGCCTCATTCTATTGTGCTAATAGAGTCATATTTACCAATACTTTGTTATTAAACAGCTGTGCTATGGTTCTCTCAAGCTCCATTAAGTGAAAGCAAAGCCATTTGTCAGAACTGGGGCTGAGTAAATTAAAAGCATAAAGAATTAACAGCTGAGATCAGAAAAACTTCAGTCCAAACTGAATATGATGGTCTTATGATGTTTAACATAGTCCTGTTTTGTTATGGACTCTAAAAGTGCTTCATCTTCACCTTTCTGTCATGATGACAGAAGACTATGGAAACAAGAGACAGTGGAAACCGGCATCTTGACCTTTTCATGTTTAAAATTCTTATCACATGCTGGAACATTTTTGCTTCCCCAGTTAATGAACAATGGGACAGAAAATCTGAGAAACTGTAAGCATTGTGACTAACAATGGAAGTAACAGAAATATATATATATATATATATAAAACAACTTGGAAAACAAAATGCATTTTTTGTACATTTTGCAGTTGAATTTCAATCCCTTTTCCCCAATTCTCTAAATAAATACTTTGGTTTGGATCATTATCCACTCGGGAGAAAGTAATAAAAATACACTGCTACTTGACTTATAGAAAGGAAAATATTACAAATTATAAACTGAACACAGCTGGGCAATATCGTGGTGGGAGCAATTATTTCAGCATTATGAAAGACAGAAGACTACAAATTCTGAAGGGAAGGAAAGCAATAACTTTTCTTCACTGGAAAAGTCTTGCTCAGTAAGTCTTGCCTTTGAAATGGGTGGTAACACAGATTGATATATCAAGCTGCAAACACCATAATTAATATGAATGACATATCTCTAGACTTCAGGGAATCAGCTGCCGTTAAATGTATTTTGTCCAGTATGAGATGGTAACTGAGGCTGGGGCTTTGAATGAATACTTTGCTCAAGGCATTCAATATCACCTTGGTAAGTACAATTCCCTTGCCATACAGCCTTTCACACAACCTCTTTTATGCTTCCAATCATAGCCGTCAGAAATTAGAAGTGGTACTGAGGGGAATATATCATATTAATTCAGTCTCATCATCTAATGTGTCACTATACATTTAAATGGGTTCCTGATCTTTAGCAACACAGCCTTGTTATTGTTAATATATATATTTTTCATATTTATTTTTAAACGGTTAGGGAGAATAAAAGGAAAGTGCAGTAAGAAAAATATAATAGACAGTGATATTACTAATATAAGTAAATTAGTATTACTACAAAATTACCATATCAAAAGCCAAGCTTTACCACATACAGTACTGGCATTTTCTTTCTGTAGTATGTGCTTCTTCCATTGAGTAATAAAGTATTATTTCAGATTGCCTCAGTAGATGTATTTCAACAGAATTAAAAAGATATCTGAGTACTTAGGTTATCTGCAGTCTTTCTCATTTTTTTTTTATAACCTCTACTGTGACATAGCTTGGATACGAACTAATTCACTCCTAAGTATATTACATAAAATGAATATACACCTGTAGAAACACTCCTGGAAATTAATGTTTTAAAATGGAAAAGAAAACTTTAATCAAGGGGAAAGAAAGTACTTTCTCTGATTCATGGATACATAAGAATCTCAAGTAACTAGAATCTTAAGCAGTATTCTGTATGTAACATACATTCCTCACAGTCCTACCAGATGATGTGTTTGGACCCTACGTAAAGGTCTAATCTACCTGTATTTTGTCTTTGCCTAGAAACGTAAATGTCAAAACATAGTACATCTGACTGCTCCTTGGATAACCATCCATGTCAAGTGTCACTTGTTTTGATACAGGTAATCATTTCTTAGCTAGCTATGCACTATAATTCAGACATAGATCAACATAAAGTACTACAAAATCTTCACAGGATCTTAAAAAGTTAGTCATGCTGAAGAGAGATACTACTTGTATTTTGTGTGTGTGTGTCTGTGTGATAATCTAATGATATGAGCAAGCAAGCAAGTGAAATAGTTGATTTACGGGCCCTTTTCAACCTGAGAATGTCCATAACAAGTGAAGTATGGAATATGTAGAATATGTGTCTGTGACTGTTGTAAGGTTTTCATACTTAAAATATAAAATCAGTGATACTGTATATCACCTTTCTTAGAGTATTTTATTGTTGTTGACTGCTGCTGCTACCAAAGTAGAGGTTTAAGTAGAAATTTTTGACAATGCCATGCGTTTAATTCCTGCTTCCATGTTTACTCTTTCCTCATCACAACCTACCTGTATACAGTTCTCAGAAAGTAGATTGAAGCTGCCAGTTAAGCTGCAACTCCTAGACTGTGGTGGTTTTACCGTGCTGGGCAACTGAACACCACAACCGCTCTCTCTCTCCCCCTCCTCAGATGAGGAGGGGAAGAAGTAAAGGAAAGAACAACTCATGGGTTGAGATAAGGATAATTTAAAGGGAAAAAAATATATATATTAAGGAAATATTATTAATTAACAATTCAACTAAAGGGAAAAAGGGAAAGGGGAAAGGGAACAGCAAAACAAAACAAGTAAAGCCTATGTGGAAGTGCAGAGGAAAGAAATTATTCTCTACTTCCCAAAAATGGGAGATGCCTGACCACGTCCTTGAAGCAGGGCCTCAACGCACGTAGCCGGTGTTCACGAGGAGGACAGACATTTTTCCAGCAAAAGCCCACCCCTCCCCTCTTCCTCCTTTTTCCACCTTTTATTGCTGAGTGTGACATCATATGGTGTGGAATATCTCTTTGGTTGGTTTAGGTCAGCTGCCCTGGTGATGTTTCTTTCTCACTTTTTTGCCCATCCCCCAGGAGGGTTAGAGAAAGTCCTGATGCTGTGCCAGCACTTCTCAGCAGCAGACACAACACTAGTGTGATAACACTGCTGTTCTAGCTACAAGTGCAGAGCGTGGCACTGTATGGGCTGCTGCAGGGAAAGTTAACATCCCAGCCAGATGCAGTTCATTATCGAATAAGAAGCTAACATTGAGAATATAACATACAGAAAATAACAATCACCAAAAGCTTTCAGCACAGGGCACAGCATTTGATGCTGAGATGTGGGAAGCCTGATTTGCATCAGTAGCCTTCATTCAGCAAGTTCCTCCTTCCAGGATAATTTGTTTATCCACTATCAGAAAATTTCAAATTCTTGTTACAGAACTTGAAATTCCAGCTCTCCAGTGAGAGCTTCCTCCTATTTGTCAGGCTTCCTCCTATTTGTCTTCTATCTCATGAAACCTGTAATAATAGTGACAGCCTAAATGTCAGTGTAAAATGTGTCCTTCTGTCTCCTTCTTCAAGGACCTTCAGTCTCTTGATATGTGTGTTTAAGCCTCAGGTGAGGACTAACTACTACTCCTAGGGTAGGAGGCTGTTCTCACATAGAACTTTACAAAAGGACTACAACATATCTTTTGGTTGCTTTTCTTTGGAAGACAGATAAATGGACTAGAGCTTGCTAGCATTCATTGTGGTTTTCCTGGATACTTAGGGACTTCTCAGGGGTAGGATACTGGCTGACAAAGTTAGTATGGACTAACATTGCCTGTTGCCTCAGGGAATTGATTTTATTCTGTTTCTGATGTCAACTGCCCATGGAGTTGAGGGAAGACTGGTGGAGGAATGGGAACTGGTAGAGGAAGAGACACAGTAGCTTCTACTAGTCCTTTCCATGTTGTCTCATGCAGTAGGGTTGCTCTTCACAGCTGGGTTGTGAAAGAATGTCTTTTGGTTTTACTTTTCAAGTGTGAGGGGAAAAATGAAGCTGTTAGACCTGGTTCATCTGTCACATTCTTTTTTATTCAGACCTGGTTCATCTGTCACATTCTTTTTCATTCCTTAATTCCACCCTGCTGGAAGAAGGATGAGGGTAAGAAACAGCTGGGACCATAAATTCATTTCCATCCTGTGTTTTGGCATGGCAGAAAACAAAACAGAACAAACAAACAAACAAACAAACAAACCAAACACCTTGCTCTTCATCTAGGTTTCAGATTTTATGAGCGCCTTTTACAATCACCAACTTCAACCCTGAAGGCCAGAACAAAATCTGCAATGACTTTCAACTTTCATTCATGAAGGTGCCCTCAGCTGTTCATCCTGCACTGGAGGAATAGAGGAATACTGTAGAAGGAAGAAGGAAGCAAACTATTGAATAGAAAAGGGTCAAGAAAGATCTAAAGTGAGTTCAATCCAACTCAAGGGAGATAAATATATTTCTAACTTAAGCGCACTGAATCTGTCTCAGCTACATGGAGCTTTGTATTTGGCTCTACTGTCTATAAGCTTACTTTGGAAAGACTGAATTATTTCTCGTGTTTCTTAATAATTCAAATGCCTAACATATATATTATTTCACTAAGATAAACACACTGGATCACACTCTTTCTTATTGGTAACTTCTATAAATTCTATGGATCTTATTCATGTTTACATCATGACAATGAACTGAAACAAATTATGACTACAACAGTGACTGCATGTTAAGTAGCTTATGTGCTCCAGAAGACTAAGTATGGTAGGTTATTGAAGGTTTTGGAGGTGACTAAAATTTCTCTCTTAATATCATGAAAAAGAACACCTTCATCTTCTGCCAAAAGATATGGCAATGGTTAGTTGGCTGCCTGACCAGAAGTACTGCTATCTAGATTTTTTATTGTATCTTGTGTATTTTGTCTTCCTTTCTTTCTCTCTGCAAAATTTTAAAGAAGAAACTGCAAAGAAAAACATGACTGTTTAAAACAAAGCAAAACAAACAAACATAATATTATTTTACCTATTATTATGTTTCTTGTCTTGCTTGGTTGTGTGTTTGCTTGGTTTTCCTCTTATTTGCAGATTAGTCCACTTTATTGTCAATTCTGCTAACTGAAGGTGAATGCCTGGAAGAGGCAATGTATGCTTTTTCTTTTTCTTGGTGTGGAGACCAGCCATAGAGCTGCTTCATAATAACATACAAAAAGTCTTCTAAATCACCTATGGTAACCCAGCAAGCATTAAAAGCAGCAATTTTTTAATTGATCTAACATTATGTTGTTTCCAGAAATTCTTTATACTGGAAATCAGAGGCCAGATGGAATCTAATGGCAGAACTGGCTTCTGTAGAGCAGGGAAGCACTGAATTCCCAGCTCTGCACTGGGCAAACCTGATTACCCATAATCTGTTCATGCCAGACACCGCTGACACAAGACAACACTATAGGAAGATAGGAGCTGAGGGAAGGAAATAACTTCCCTGAAGTTGTATGAATCCTAATGAGCAGCTGTATACTTAAGTCTGTCTGGTGGGCAGGTAAGGAGCAAAGGCAACATTATCTTAACATACTCTTCATTATTTTGTGAGAGCCTCTTGAGTGCTTTCAACTTAGTAATTTGTCTGTTTGGATCTGAACTTCAGTTAGGAGACTTGAATTTCTCTTGGGTAATCACGGGGAAGATATTATAGATGCTGTGGTAATATGTGTACACTTCAGTGGGTTAAAGACTGCTGAATTACTATTTAAACATTAGCTGGGCTCTTTCTCCATTTCTGAACCATGCTACAGAATAGAGTGTAGGAACTGAATGGAAGGAGCACTTCAGGGGGAAAAACGAGAGAGATTAAGATAATAATGGTTGTGGAAATGAACCTGCATAGCAGAATCCTCAAGTAGCACATATTGAAAATACTCTTGATGGCAATGAAACTAAGAGTAGAAATGTCAGTAAGGAAAATGAGCAAAACCAAAGAGGTAAGAAGGGAAGTTGGCTGAAGAAGCATCTGTGAAAGAGTTGCAAAACCATTGATTAGTAAATTCACTATCTATTGGACGTTGGTGGGTATGGAAATTACTAATGAAATTGCTGTGTTTCTTTTCTTTCTTTTTCCTTTTTTCTTTTTTTTTTTTTCATTCTGAAATGAATTACAATCACAAACCCATTACTACTTTATTTAATGTGGATGTAACAAGTTACTTTCCTTTTAATTCCACAGAAATCGTCAAGGATGCAAATCAAAAAAAAAAAAAAAAAAAAAAAAAGTATTAAAGGTCTTAACTTACATTGTTCTTTACATGTCAGTGATCGATTTTTTGTTTGTTTCCACTGAACAGTGGATGTCACAGTTTTTCCTGTGTTCATGCTAATTCCATTACAATCTACACTGGAGAAAGTTGCTTACAAACCTCATCCATGATGCATTTTTCTGTCAGTGAGACTTAGGTAAGCTCTGTCTCCCCCCCTAACTCCCCAGACAGATAGTTATGCAGATGATCTGAAAGATTTATGCAGAAATCATCTTTACATTGGTCTTCTTTCCCTTCAAAACTTCCCAAAGGAAAGTATAGTCCAGGGAGTAGACTATAAACTACTACTACTACTACTACTACTACTACTACTACAAAAAAAAAAAAAAAAAAAAAAAAAAAAAGACTGACAGCAAAAGCCAAGCCAGTAACACAAGAGGGAAGGAAAGCTTATCTAAATTCTTGCAGTTCTGGATTAGTCTTAATAAAGTTGCTGAGATGTGAAATCCTTTTACAGGTATCTGACTATACTTCCCTGGTTTCTCTCATTTTCCAGCTCTTTGTAAGAGGACTTGTGTTTCCGTATTATGTTTGTACAGGACTCACAATGGGGTTTCAGATCCTGAATGTGGGCTCCTACAAGCTGTTGAAAATTTGAATTAAAAATGAGCAGTGATGATGATGATAATAATAATAACGGTATTAATTAATAATGTTTCAATGTTAGAACACTTAAAGAAATAATCAGAATGTATTTAAAAGGTACCATAGACATACCTGTCTTTTTAGAAGACCAGCATCCCTAGAGGAGAAGAGTAGAGATCAGGTTAGACATGAGCACCTCCCCTCTTTCATCATTCTAGAAACTTCTAGACACAAAAACCTTCTAAACACTAAAAAAACAAACCCTTAAACAGCACAGCTGGAACCCAGCTCTCATATAAATATCTATCTATCTGGTGTATGTAAGTATATGCCAAATTATTTCTACAGCAGTATCTCTACCAGTGTACGCAATCAAGTTTGTGAACTAGCTTTCAAGGGTTCTTGAGTGTGCTTTACTAAATAGAACCTATAATCAGGTGACCCTACATGCAGGAATTAGAGAGTCCACATTTTTAAAGTGTAAATGCAAGACATTGTCCCTAGAATGTTTCAGGGACTAACACAAAAACCATTTTTTCAAGAAGAAAAGAAAGCTACTTTTTTCTTTCTTTGTGTCAATCATTTGATCTTTTAAGTAAATAAATCCTTTGGTCAGTAGCATTGGCTGATGCATCACAGAAACACATTAACAGTAAACAGTACCTTCCAGCTCTTCAATCTCGGCACCAGTGAAGACTGTGATATATAGTATGTAAAGACAGACACGAAAAATTAAAGAAAGAGAGATGGTCGATCCTTCTTACAACTGATGTTTTATAGCTTCTATTTCATTTCTCTGCTTGACCTGTGATCTCTCTTTTAAAGTTTCTCTCTCTACACTAAACAAAACCATAATTCATAAACTGTATGAAAGACAGTGCCTTGACTTCAAACACCTAAAAGCCCACTTACATCAGTTAAAATGGACTTTTAATTTCTGTTTTATTTGTTAAAGTCCTAGACCATATTTTCAAATTAATCTATATTAATGGCTCACCAGATTCACATATAGTATGCATTTACAGTATGGAAACAATACAGTGACAATTTTTTATAACGACTGATTTTGTTGGATCTCAGCAAGTACTTGCTCTTATGATTTTGATTTTATCCAATACAATGACTGGTAATCTTAATTAGTTATAAATTTCAAAACTGAGTGTGTAGTTTCACTTTTTTTTTTTTTTTTTTTTTTTTTTTTTTTTTTCCTTCAGTGATGTTTATATCCATTTCCATGTCCTTTCTCTACTCTCTTCCAGAAGAAGTAGTGGCCAGAAAGCCATC
This sequence comes from Nettapus auritus, assembly GCA_011076525.1. Classification (NCBI taxonomy): domain Eukaryota; kingdom Metazoa; phylum Chordata; class Aves; order Anseriformes; family Anatidae; genus Nettapus; species Nettapus auritus. The sequence continues at coordinate 118,683,989 of CM021765.1, read as the reverse complement.
CAGCATCTTTTTTATGGTCACTGTGGAGGAACTGCCCTTCCAAATCAGAAGGTTTCAAAAGACCTAAATTCAATTTTCAAATATTTTTTATAGTTTTAATTATGGTAGATATTCCTGGCATCTTTCAACATTATCATTAAGGCATTAACATTCTTGCTTCACCTAACATAACTCAGTATTAGTCTGTACTATGAGAAACACGTTCCACTTACTTATTTTATTTTAATAATTCCACTTACTTATTTTATTTTATTTTAAATCATGCAGGCTTGAGCAGGACAGACTAGCAAATTGTTAATTATTTCCTCCTTACTTTTACCTGTGAATAATCAAGATTCAGAATTCCTTCTGCTTTTTCTCACACTTGTAACATTTTTTTTTTCTCCCTCTTACTTTAGATTAGTTCCTTCAGTGAAAAGGTATAAAGGTATATATTTTTATGGAGCCTGTTTTCCTGAGGCACTCACCATTTACAGTCTGTGCTTAGTAGCCCATACTACAGGTTTTCCATATATAAGTAACATGAATATGTACTTTTTTCCCTACCTGGTCATTCCTTTTCACAAAACTTTTAGAACTTAATATATCTGAGATCACCAGATTAGGTAGGATCTGGTTAATGAATTCAACTAGTAACACAAAGCTAATAGAGTGAATGTGCAAGTTTCTTTCCTCAGGAAATACATTAGCAAATATAAATGTATGTTGGCCTCAAGACTAGGTGATTCTCACTTTTCAAGGAACAAAAGTAAAAATATTGCCTTCCCTTACCTAGCAAGCCTGAAGCTGTGCAGCCCAATCCTGTTTCATTTTCTACCATATCAGCTGGACCCTCTGGAGCTTAATGCTAGTCAAAGGACCTCCACCTGGAAGCAGTAGGGTGTTCTCAGCTCAGATACTGTGCCCACCTAGGGGTAACAGCTGACTGGTTGGCTTAGTTGCTGAAGAAATTGATTATTCTTTTTATTCTTTGAAAAGACAGTGGGTAACTTTATGTTTGGGCCATTATATTATTTTTAGCTTGGTTTCCTAAGAACACAAAACCACAGTGCCTTTCAGTTCCTTGATAATGGCTCTATAGTCCATCTCCGGAGTGGTTCTAGTCTAGGGACCTGTTTCTCTCAGCAGATTGTATTAATCAAACACTATGAACATAAAGCTGACTTTAACTCCCATATTTATAACTTTTTCCCCCACTGTGCTCTGATTGCTTCATTTTTTTTGGCATAACCTGCCAGATGGCTTGCTCACAAAGAGAATTTCCTCTGTGTCTCCAGTCAGCTTCTGAGGTTTTTCCCACAACAACCATATTTTACTTCTGAATATTTCTGGGCCTTTCCTGTTAACTTCCTATATGAAAAACAAAACAAAACATCAAAAAAAAAAAAAAAAAAAAAAACCTGCTAAAATGTACATCTCTTCTTGATTCTTCCTCCCCCCAAGACAAAACACAATGAAATATTTTACAGCATTAAGGTTACATAAGCAAATTGCACAGTGGTCTCTTTAGCAGCCAATCAATATGCGCTTTTTAAAAAACATAAGCAACTAAGGGCTGATAAAACTTCCCTTACCTCTAAACCTGTTTCTTCAGATGTATATAAATATTTTATTTTTTCCAGAAAACTTAAGATTTTTTTGACTTCTGCCAGGATTTCTGCCTGCATTTTCTTAGAACTCACTTCCCTCTAAAGATTCTTTCTCATTTACTTCCCAGATACTTTTTTAATGATTGGAAAACTATGTTTGCAGTTTCAGATGAGTAGTCTTCTGGGCCACAGGAGAAGTATTTGGAAACTGGTAGCTCTGCAGTTTTGAATTCAGTCTCAAAATAAGGTTTTTGAAGGTTTTAATATTCTTCTTTCATATATATGTAACTATTTAGTATAGCTTACACTTATCATATTTTTTTCAAATTCAGTTTTCATATGTACACATATGATCAATATAGAACTGGGAGCAAGTTATTAAGCAAACAACTGGAAGAAGTAAGAGAGAATTCCTGTCAAGCATCCTAAACTTGAGTTTTCATTCAAAGCTGCACTACATTTATTTTATTTTATTTTATTTTATTTTATTTTATTTTATTTTATTTTATTTTATTTTATTTTATTTGGCGGGGGGTGGGAATAAACTAAATCAGTCTGCTCAGAAACCTTGGAAAGAGACAAGCAGTTTCTAGAAGACAGGTTTGCAGTCCTCTGCTTCTTTGATGTGCCTGTAAAGTTGCTGGAGCTCAATGAGCTCTTCTAACATTTCAAATTTGCCAGTGGATATCTTGTAAGTGTATCTTTACTCACTTTCAAATTGGTACTTTGCAATAGATTTCATTGATCTTTCAGAAAATTCACATTTGATTTTGTTAGGCACTTGTTCTTTCTAGAAGAGACAGCACAAAATACTGGGAGAGGGGAGGGGTTGAAAACATAATTAATACTTAAATTCTACAGCTCAACAGCACTGTCTGAATTATCTTCATCGACACAATAATAATAATAATAATAATAATAAATCTCTAATGGCAAATCTATTAAGCAAAAATTGAAGTGGAAATTACTCTTTTAAAAAAGTGGTAATAATAATGTCTTCCAGTCATAAAGGAGGCTCAAAGTCACAAAAATCAGAATGATCTCTTAGTCTTTAATTATTGAAGGGCTACTATACACTATATGATTCCCTATAATATTTGAACAAATGTTCATTTTTTACTTTATCAAACTACCATTTTACACCTTAGGGATTACAAATTACAATTATGGATACTCCATCAAAAAATGGTTGCTGCTTTCCCAATATCTTGCTTGGTCCAGGAAGAAGCAAACAGATGTCATAACAAAGACTTTCAAACACAGACTGGATTTACCTGCAGGCTGCAAAGTCTGTTTTACACCTATTCTAACTTTTGAGCTCTCATCCATTGGGTTTCTTGTTTCACAAACATGTCTGGAGGCAGAAGTAAATAATATGAAACTTACTTTGCTTCAGGACATCCACTGGGAACACAACACTTTTGCTTGAGGAACCATGAATAGTTTCAGTGGTGTAAAGGACAATATTTTTTCTTTTCTCTCTTGCAGGTAAAAAACTACTTCTTGGCCTTTCCAAGGCCTGATGCATTCCTGGAAAGAAACCTCGAGGCTTTATTTATTTGCAGGCCGTACATCATCTTTCAATAGGAAAAATGGTAAATTTGGGATTTAATAGTCCAACCAGTGACATATAAAATAAAAAATTCAGGATAATGTTGTCCACTCAATTCAGAATATAAATATATATTTTTTTCTATATAACATTTAGTTTAGAAACTAATTTTCCAGAATAAAGAAAAACAACAGCTGAGAGCAGTAAATATATTCAAAAGAAAATAATAATAATAATAATAATAATAATAATAATAATAATAATAGAAGTTAGGCTGAAAAAAATAGGATTGTTGTTTTTTTTATCTGAAATGTGCAATGTGAAGATTTGTTCTCTTCCCCTGTTCTTACAATTGTTCTTAATATAGATATATGTTGTGTACACAAATACCCAAATACATATGCACACAAAATTCATTTGCAGTACTGATATTAAAGAAAAAACAAAACAAAAATGTCATTCTCCCTGACCAGTTGTGAAAAGTCTGTTTAATCTGTACAACATTCTGCTTCGAAAAAAATCAATAAGACTAAATAAGATTAGGGGTGAGGGAATAGAGTCTGAACTAAAAAGGAGAATACAGAAATGCCTATGTTTGCATAATCTTGGCAAACACATTTTTCTGATCTAAAGAAACTCCACACATTAAAATATGATCTATCACAGAAGCATAGAAAGAAATTATACATATGGCTGCTCTCTGTGTGAATACCCATATTTGCATGCACAAAAGAACAGTCATCTGGTAACAAGAGTGCTTGTCATTTGTCATTAATCTGTCCAAAAAGCTTGTATATTTCTAGTATGAAGAGCAAACCTTATCTTGTAAGTTTGGGGACTAACCCTAGATGAATAAGATTAAGTTTGGCTCAAAATTAGGTATAAACCTCTTCTGCCTGAGCTCTGAGATGAGCAGAACCTGGGTAGCCAATTTACTGCAGGCCCAACCTTGAAATAATATGTTCTGTTTCTCAGACTTCACAAGCTCCAGATGTTAACTTTGACTCCAAGCTTGTTTGAAAGATATGCAAGCTGACCTCCTGTCCTACTGCAAAAGACCTGGGCAATGATATCATATTGTCTAATATATACGCAATACTAAGAGCTCTTCTTTGGATCTTTTAATATGATTTAACACAAGTCTTTGTGTGTGTGTGTGTATGCGTGTGTGTATTTAGTATGCCAAATAAACTTCACCTACACATTAAGCAATAGCATCAGAATTGCCACTTGTCTTTGGTGAGTACCTAAGATTATGTTGGTTCTTCTAATAGCAGAATGACAGGTTTCAATTGCTATGCTCAGCTAATTTGCTGAAGGTGTCCTCCAGTTATACATCTAGCAAGCTTATAGAAGAATTTCTGAACATTACTAATCAATCCAATGTATGACTTTTTTTTTTTTTTTTTTTTTTTTTAGATATTGGCATTGTTTCTTATTTTGCATCACTAGTATTTTTAATAACTAAATATATTTTTTTATCTTTATCAATCAAAAGATGAGCATGATCAGACCAATAATTGCTGCTTGAGGAATTTAATTAATGACCATTTTCAACACTAATATTTTATTTATTTATTTATTTATTTTAGCATAATTCTTGGTTTTCCACTGTAGGTATCACTAACACTATGTCAAATTTGCTTTTTACCAAATATTATTCATAGCCTTTTCTAGTAGCTAACGAGAAGCCTTTTCTCCATCATCTGGAAATATAAACACTGCTGCATTTGGATAACTTTGACCCAAGTGTATCAAATACATTTGCATGACCAGTACTGGGAGGTGATGGTGGTGTTAGTTAATGTTTGGATGATATATAAACCTCATCAGTAAAAACAACAACAATAACGAAACCCTTTCACCCCATCTAATAGTGTGATGAACAGAGCCGATAAGAAAGAACACTCTAAAAATGGCACTATTCCAATTTTATTTTTGCAATACCTCATAAATTTGAGTCACAAGAGTCAATTTGTTACCTGCACAGTCACAAATGAGACAAGATAAAAAAAAGTCTTTTTAGAAAAAGGTCAGTGTTTTCCAATATTCTTTATACAAACATGACATATCATTGCCTGACTCCTTGCAAAAATTCACAAATCATTATTATTGCTCTTACAGTAATCAATTCTAAGAAAGTGGCTCTGAAAAGAAAAAAAAAAAAAAAAAAAAAAAAAGTGAGAGGCTTAGTTATAGCAGGAACAAGGGCTGATAAAGTTTCCCCTTGTAGATTTGTTATTGTGCTTTACCTTTAATCATGTCTCATATTATTTCTCTTCCTGGCTTCTCCCAAGTTCAGAGAAGCAAATCACCACAGACCTATATTTGACGCTGTCTAACAGATTTTTCTTGTGCTTTAATGAAAATCTGGAGTTTAGTACTAAAAAATAATAATAATAATAATTATTATTATTATATATTAATCTATTTAGCTGGCAAGTCCAATTGCAGGCCTAAACTTGTGTCAGTGTTGAATATGTCACTCAGAATCTACACAGCTTATCTATTAACATAATATATTGCCTTTACAGGAGAGAAACATGCCAAATGACCAAGCCACCAATTTGTATAGCATGTAAATGCAAATATTTTGTTCTTATGACTGCACCAAGCTGTCCTGTGATTTCATAAATGTAAACTGATTTCTCTTACAGCTTAATCCTTTCTTGGACTCACTTCATTGACCTTTTCTATAAATTGATCATCTTTCAAAGTATTATAGCATTAATTATTATACCTCTTTCTGCCCACTATGTCCAGAAAACAAAACCCTATAGAAGTACTAGTTATAGCTTTTTAATTAAGACCGAATTGAGGATTTAGTCTCATTGTTATGTATGAGAAGACAGCATGTGTGTTGCTGAGTGCAGAATGAATTTTCTGAACCTTTCTATGTAAATCCGTTAATTAGTTTATGAGTGAAAATAATTTAAAATATCACCTTTAAGAAATTTAACACCTGCTGTACTTATATCAGCATCACAGAAGAGATTCTTCAGCATTTCCTTCTTAAGTCTCACTAAAATTGTACATGAATTCTTTTCAATCAAGTAATTTGTTTTCTTCCTGTTAATCCCCTTTGACTATTGGTTTAATTGATCTAGCCAGCTGCATAAGATGTCTTTTCACCACTGCTGCTGGTATCACAGTGAAATCCTCTCCTCCTTTCAAAGAACAGGGAGCGCTGTCTTCCCTGATGACCACTGAGCACCACGATTTTGGAGAATCACAGAAAGTTGCAGGTTTCTGGAAATCACATTTTGGAAGCAGTTTTGGGAGAAGTCAGTGCTGCCTGAGTTTCCCCCATGGAGGGTGCTTTATCCCATTAGAAACACAGAGTATCATTTAACAGAAAGTAATAAATAGCAAAATGTGACCACCAAAATATAAACCACTTAATTTCAAAACTTGTGACAGCTGAACCATGCAACAGGAAGGCCAGAGTGGAGAGTGAGGATCTTTGATCTCCTTTTGGGGCTGTGCTGAGAATAGAAAAGTGAAACAATATACATCACTGGGGGCAGGCTGGAAAGAGATGTAAGAGGAACTGGAAATTCACATAAAATGCAAAACAAGTATTCAGCCTGAGCTGTATGGAAAGAGTTAAGCCGATGGCACATAATGATTCTCCTTCACAGGAAATTATAGATTTTAAACTACCTATCTTTTTATTGAAGACCAAAGTTGGCTCTGTGTCTTTCCTTCTGAATGAGGGACAGAAGTTTCATGCCTTCATCTCTTTTAAGTGTTCATACAGTAGCTTAAAGCCCAACTGACCAGGGTGCAGCAAGGGCCAGCAGCAGGGCAGAGACCTCCTGCAGCAGCCCAATTTCATTGTTCTCAGTGGTGGTAAACAGTGCTGGGACAGGGATAGTGACCAGGATTCACTGCAGACCCAGGGCCACTGGGCATGGCCTCAGGGATGGGTTGTTTCCAAGTCTGGTTTGGGTGTCCCACTGGCAGGGCCAGGGATGGGCCTCATGGAGGTTTCCCAATGCCTTTCCTCCCCATCATGCTGCTTTCCCTGTTGCCAGTCCATCACAGAACTGGCCCTGGCCAGAGACTTCTGAGCCCTAGGGCATCCCAGCTCTGTCACAATTTTCCACCTCTTCAGGTGTGTGCAGGTTTTGTTAATATATGGATTTTGATTACTATGTACTTCAGCTGGCCTGATCACATTTACAGAGTCAATGTATGAAGGCAGCTATAGTTAGCTGGGTGAGGAAAGAGCAAATAACAAAGGAAAGTTTTGGAAAAAAAAAATAAAATAAAATAAAAATAAAAAATCAAGGTATTTACTGCTACATAATATTGACAAAGACCCACTGGGATGCTAAATCTGCCAGTCAAACTAATTGGATTTAGCAGCAAATGATGGATTGAAGATGTATGAAAATAACCATTAGTGTGACTGAAAAATGAAATGCCAAATAAGTTTACAATAGCAGTTGTATCTAGCATATCAGCCTTCTGTCTGTCTAACCTGTGGCAATAGAGCATAAGTTATGAATTTTGGGTTCTACTGCCAAGATGGAAACACCAACCATGTATAATCTGCAGGTCCTATTTTTAATAAAAGTAACTGCTGACTTAATTTTTGGTAAAAGCTGCAAAATTGCATATGCCAGAATTAGGTTTGTAGCCAATATTTGTCCTTGTCACAGAAAACATGTCACATACAATTACATTAGGGTGCTCTGTCAATCAAATAGCCTGTTTTTGTGATAGCTCAGAATTTTGGGGGTTTTCCTTGCTCCCTCACCATGCTGCTGTGCATTTTAATGTGTTCAGAGAAAAATTTCTTAGTATCATTATGAAGCTAATTTTATTTTTTAAATGGTAATTATCAATTTTAATGCGACAACCATTACACATATTTAAATTGAGTTTCTTATAGAGGTTCATTAGAGCAATCCTAATTATTACACTTTATTCACGTTTTCATCAGAAAAATGAAATGAGAGATGTAATTGTTTTTTTTGTTTGTTTTTTTTTTTTTTTTTTTTTGTTTTGTTTTTTTTTGTTTTTTTACGAGAAAAATTGTAGACCAACAGTTGTTGAAGTGTTAATCTAAAACAACACTTTTGGTTCATTCTTTCTTTCTACAAGCCAGTAGGCCCTTAGTAAAAATTTCAAATCAATATAGGTATTCTAACTAATTTTTACTGAGTTTCCAACACAATGTTATTTTCAATGTCTTCAGTCTTATGACTAATCTACCTTTTACTACCTATTTTTCCCATTAGCATTATTTGATTTTTGACAGCGCAAGAAGGCTTTTCAGAGTTTGACTTAATTAACCATGTACACCTAAAGATTCAAGTGAGAATTCCAGGCAAATATTTACTACAAAAACCTCTGAAAGTTCCAGTTTCCATTGAGTTTTTTTTTTTTTTAACTTTTTTTTTTCTTTTTTTCTTTCTTTTTTTCAAGACCATTTTTGTTCAATTGAACCTTTTTTCTTTTTTCTTTCCCTAAAGAAACTTCTAAAATGGCTGGAAGAATGAAGGTGTTCATACTGCAAAATATTTCTGAATAAAAATGTTGTTTCTTACTGGAGAAGTCTTAAAATTGACTTTCACTTTTCTCCTAAAAATCCAACATATTAATTTTCGCTAAATTATTTTTTTTTTCAGTGTTTACAGGCCCTTTAGCAATTCAAAGCTGCATATGTTCTTATTCCTTTGTAAAAATATTATCCTTGTTAATATGTTCAAGTAGTTTTGTTATATATATCTCACATATATATACATAATGTTTTCTCATGGAAATAGAAACAAACGTCATGTATATTGCCATGTATTCAAAGTTAGAAATATATGGATACTATATAGTCAAAATATTTATTTACTATGAATTTTATATATATATGTGCATATGTTGATATGCTGTATAATATAAATATTCATACAATATATGCTATATACTATACAGTGTTAAGCTGAGGCAGGGGAAGTTTAGGCTGGACATCAGGAGGAGAGGTTCTTCACCAAGAGGGTGGTTGCGCATTGGAACAGGCTCCCCAGTGAAGCAGTCACTTCACCAAGCCTGTCTGAATTTAAGAAGCGATTGGACTGTGCACTTAGTCACATGGTGTGAACTTTTGGGTAGACCTTTGCGGTGCCAGGAGTTGGACTTGATGATCCTTATGTGTCCCTTCCAACTTGGGATAGTCTATGTTTCTATGATTCTATATAGTGTATGCATATAATGTATAAGTAGTATATATACACTAGTGTATTACTAGGTATGCACATACTACATATATTTTATGCACGTATGCACATTTTACTTGAATAACTATATATGTTTAATTTGTTTCCTGAGATTAGGAAGAGGTAGAAACAACCAAACGTAACCACACCATCAGCAAATACAAGAGCAGTAAACCATACCTAGTGTCAAGAGCTGTTGACTGACTCCAGTTTGGAATTTTGTACATGGCTTTGCACTTAATAAGCAACAGCAATGTAGACGACGTGTAATTGTTTTGTCTGAGAGTTAGTTTTCTTCATAGTAGCTGGTATGGTAATATGTTTGGGATTTGTGACTAAAAGAGTGTTGGTAACACATCAATGTTTAGTTGTTGCTGAGCAGTATTTGCAGAGAGCCAAGGACTTTTCTGTTTCTAATGCTGCCCTACCAAAAAGGAGGCTGGGTATGCACAGGAAGCTGGGAGAGGTCCCAGCCAGGACAGCTGATTCGCAGAATCACAGAATAGTCTAGGTTGGAAGAGACCTACAAGATCACCGAGTCCAACCTCTGACCTAATCCTAACAAATCTTCCACTAAACCATATCCCTAAGCTCTACATCTAAATGTCTTTTAAAGACCTCCAGGGATAGTGACTCAACCACTTCCCTGGGCAGCCCATTCCAATGCCTAACAACACATTCAGTAAAGAAATTCTTCCTAACATCCAATCTAAACCTCCCCTGGCGCAACTTTAGCCC